>CACRXE010000003.1:8282522-8995022 GCA_902685375.1 Neostethus bicornis
AGTAAAAACTATCAAATGTTGGTCTGAAGACAGCATTTCAACTCTTCAGGCTTCATTTAAGTGTACAGACTGGAACTGCTTTTTTGAGGGATGTGATGATTACAACATTTTATGTGAAACTATTTCTTCCTATGTAACATTTTGTGTGGATATCATCGTTCTATCCAAGAAGGTTGTTATTTATCCAAATAACAAACCCTGGATAACTAAAGAACTCAAATCCACAATCAACAGGAAGAAACTGGCCTATTGCACTGGTACCCAGCTCGAGAAAAAAGCTGCATCCCGAGAGGTGAAGAGAGACATTAGGAAAGCCAGACTGAAATATAAAGAGAAAATTGAAGGCCAATATTGTGGTGGGGATCTTCGAGCGGCCTGGAGGGGGATTAAAAACACGTAAATGAAATAATAATTTCTCAAGATCAGTGACAACTCTGTTTAGACAAGTTAAAATGGGTAAAGCAAAGGGCCCTGATGCCATTTGCAGACGCACCCTTCACCACTGTGCCGCCCAGCTCAGTAAATTATTTCAGAGATGTGCTGATCTCGGTCAGATACCTTCCCTATTGAAGACGTCCACAGTGATTCCTCCTCCTAAGTCAAGCAAGTCAAAGGAATTGAGTGAATTCAGACCAGTAGCACTTACCTCACTGGTAATGAAAAGCTTTGAAAACATTTTAAAACAGCTTATTTTATCGAAGACAGAGGAAAATCTGAAAACACTACAATTTGCATACCAACCTAAAAAAGGAGTGGAAGACGCTAAAATATTTTTATTGAATCTTGTGTTCAAGCACCTTGAAAATGCAGGTGCTCATGTCAGACTTTTATTTGCAGACTTTTCCTCAGCTTTTAACAAAATGCAGCCACACATTTTAATCAAAAAGCTGGCATCTGATTTTAATTTTTCTGATCAACTTCTTTTATTGATTTCAAATTTTTTAACAGACCGTGTCCAGCATGTTTTAGTAAAATGGTAAAATGTCCCCTCCTGTAATGTCCAACATTGGATCTCCTCAGGGTTGTAGAACAATTGGCCTTTGGGACTGATAAAGTATTCTGATTCTCTCTGTGTGTGTGTGTGTTCCCTGATCTGTACGTTTTATACAAATTTTCTATTTATTTTCTTGTGTGTGTTTTACTAACTTTTGATACTAATTTTGATTTATTTATATTTTTTTCTTATGGTTAATCATTTTTCAATTGTTTTGTTGTGGTTAATAAATTTCACAATTGAAGAAAAAATCTTTTTGAATTATTTTGCTTTGAGAAGATTTTCTTACCTGAGATCCAGCATATGGAATACACCCAGATACTTTTACTGTCTTAGAACAGAGTTTAAAGTTTATTTTACAGATCTAATACCACACACACCTATAGAACTACAAACAACACAATATTTTATTTAATTTGACAGTGATAATACACACCCATAGACACAAAGCAAATAAAATGACACAAGAGTTTATTTTGCAGCAATCATAAACGCACGCACACGCGCGTTGGTGCACACACATTACAAATTAACACGAAAAAAAAAAAACACATCTGTTGTGACAAAATAAAAATTTATTCACATAGTTTTAATCATTTTAAAACCTAAAAAACTGAGGGACTAGAATGCGCACTATATGCACAGTTTGGCGGAGGAACGACGTGCATCGCCGTTGAACGAGAGGTTGTGAGTTCGCGTACAACAAAGAGAAAGTGAAGGTGAAAATATTAAGATCTGTGGATTAAAGCAGCTGAAAGTTTCCAAAATCATTTCATGACATCCGGAGGGTCCTCACACGTACAGACCGGGCGCATTTGCGCATCCTTTCTGCATTATGAAAAGTTACTATATTGCGCCGGAGCCTCTTGCGCTAGTGGTTTCATCTGTGTGAGCAGGGGCCATGCTAATCTTCTCTGTGTCGTTCCAATTTTAGTATATGTGATGCCAGAGCAACACAATAAGTAGTGAGTGTTGTGCTCCACTTGTTGGGCATGTGCATTACACCACCCTGCACAGTGGTTGAAAGGCAGAAAGGATTTTGAGTCATTTGGGGTTTTTTGGATCAAAACTTTTTTTCTTTGCCTGTATGCTGCTCCTTTAGACAGGTCACTGTAAGACATAATTAAACAGCTCAATGTGTTGACAGGGTTCAATTTTATTTCCAAATTGCAGGTCTTGCCGTCACACAAATGCATTGTGAGAAGTTTTAGAGCAATGTTGTCTCAGCCAATTAGAAGGCTAAAGACATAAAGAGGTAATAAGTTACTAAAAGTGTCACCTTAACAACCCTGCTTTCAGAGATTGCTACAGGGATTGTTTTTCTTTTTTACTTTTCAGACGTTTATTTGCATGTAAATAAATGAAAACTCTTTCTGGATTGACTGAGTCCATTGTTGATGTGTGGGCACAGCTTGCCGTCTCAGAGGTATTGCAATGTGTCTTCATTCGCTGTAATTGTTTACTATTTGCTTAATCTATGTGTTTCAGGTGTCACTTAGTGCTTTGGCTTAGCTGGTGAAAGTGCCTTTTCAAATAACTTTTTTGATTTTATTTGACATTGATAATACACACCCAGAGACACAAAGTAAAAAAATGACACAATTTTAATCTGTTCTTTATTTTAGAGCAGATTATGAATTGGGCATACGGGTTTGAATGACGAGCTCAGGATTATGGGAAAGCATTTGGATGGGAGCTGTGATTTCTGTGGGTAGATGAAAGGGTGGGACACATGCTGCTGATTTGTGATAAATATGAGGAAGAAAGATAGGCTATGTTCGGGGTGCTGAGGAGTGTTGGGATGAGACAGGTTTGTTTGAGAGTGGTGTTTTTGTTTGGTCGTCACGGGTAGGGTTTTGGCGCTTCTTGGGAGTCAGTAGGTGGCGGTAATGCACCTATGTTTGGTGCTTCACGCCTTCAACCAACAGAAGAAGAAAGTCAATTCAAATCCGGGAAACGGATTTGAAAAGCCGATTCTAACAGTTGAACGAAGCTCCCTTTGATTCAGAAAACATCGTTTCTATTGGTTTTTACTGTATTTAGAGTTTTTAAATAAGTGGAATTTGTTTTGTAGAAGTTTTAACGAAGAAGCTAGTTAAAAAAGAACGTTTTAAAGGTCTAATTAATGTTGAAACTTTTATCAAGACCTGAATAAACACGCGGTGATCGTTTGATCTTCAGTCAACTTGAAAAACAAATTTGTTTGTTTGTTTTTCAAACACACAAGCAACCTGGCTCCTCTCGCACCCAGAGGAGGGGCGTGGCCTGGAGAGAGGGTGACGGGCCTGGGGAATAGGGGAAGGGGCTTACGGAGGACGGGGAGGGGTCAACCAGGTGCCCGAACGTCCCCATCTGGCTCCTCTCGAACCCAGAGGAGGGGCGTGGCCTGGGAGCGGGGGAGGGGACTGGGGAAGGTGGCGTGGCCTGGGAAGCGGAAGAGGGGGCCTGGAGAGGAAGGGGGAAGGGGCTTCGGGAGAAAAGGGAGGGGTCAACCACATGCCCCAACCTCCCCATCTGGCTCCTCTCGAACCCATTTATTTTCATGTGTGTTTAATTAAAAAGACAATAGAAAAGAAATGGTTTACCGAACTCTTTATCCATTGGCTAAGGTAAGAAAAACAACTTTTTAGAATGTTTTATTAGCGACGGTTTTATTTTCTATTTTATATGATGATCAGTGGAGGCTGGTGGTAAAAAAAAAAAAAAAAAAACTCGGGGGCGGGGGCGCACATTTTTCAAACACACAAGCATACACCCACACACAACAAATATATCTATATTTTGAGACATCCTCTATATAAAAGAGATCACATGCCAGTACATACATATTTAAAAGTTTTATTTTCACATGTATATGATCCACCCTACTTGAACAGAAATTTGGCCCTTCTCTCTTTCTACTACGAAAATTTTTAATTACCTTCTAATTAAAGTCTCACATGTTTGTGATTATATTTTTCTCTTGATGGCGACAATCTCTATGGATTCAGCAGTGAAAATAATGGACGGGTCGTGGGCGAGATTATGGGTCAGACATGCACATTCGTGAAGCGTTCCTCGTTAGCCTTGAATGGTAATTTTCTTCCAAAAACACATTTTCTTGTCTGTATGCCCCAGATACATTCATACCAACAGACATGCTGAGGCATTCTTGCCACGGCTGGGATTTGAAGCCACACTCTTTTTTTATGGGAAAAAGGCCTCAGCAGACATACCTCTTGTTTCTGACTTGTTGTGGAGCTAGCAGAGCTATCTTGTTGAGCGGATGCTCAATGCTTTAACCAATGTTTAACCACAGGAGGCAGTATTAAAAAAAACAAAACACTAAGACAATCATCACTTCTACACATGCCTGTTGGAATTAATACCTTAAAAAAAAACTAATGAAGTAGGTGGAGTGAGAAATGGGAGAAAGCAGGTTTAGATGGTGCCCAACATATTAATGCAAGCTTATGTTTACTTGTAATGAAGTTGAAAAAGGTCAAGTAAAGGCTTTTTTAATCAATGCGCTAACTTGGAAGGTGACCGAGACCACTGCCAGAGTTCAACTTCAAAGACACTAAACAAGGCTTACGATGTGATTGCCAAAATAAATTGGTATGATATAACATTATTCTTTGCTTCAAGGCACTGCTGGTATTTTAATCCAGGTTTAGGAGACAGAAGAAACGGCCAGGATCTTTCACGTGTACGCCTCCTTAAAAATGGCACCCAGGGGAATGTGGTTACCAACAATTAATTCCCTGATGGGCTAATGGTTAGAAATCTGAACTTTCACCATCGTGGCCGGGGTTCGATTCCTGGTCAAACTATGAAACAAGCACAATAAACAGTGTGTAGTCTTAAGGTTTTATTTATGTTTTTTTGTTCACTGATAAAATTCATAACACATTGATGTCCTGATTTGACTTTTTCCACGTACTCCTGTGATAAGCCGGTGGTGAGGATGATGCGAGAGAGGACTCAGGGTAACAGTGTGACTCAGCAGTACAATAAGCTTCATGAGGAATACAGTGAGGCATGGTTAGAGCGGGCTCTGCTGTATCTCTCTGCATGTGAGCCTTTTGTCAGCTCACACGTCCTGGAGCGTCCCGTCTTCTCTGAGCCTCCCTACCCTCCCACTATCCCGAAGCCCAAGTGGCTTATGCCGGTGTACTGCAGGGATGTGCTGTCGCGGCTGGACGAGGTGAAAGCCAAGATCACCTCTGTGTTTGGCACTATCCTGAAGATAGATTCCACCAAGAAGGTCAATTTATTACATTAATAGATATTCAAAATGGATTTGAATAAAAAGTACATTTGAGTTTCATTTTGTTTAACAGTTAAATTAGTTTTTTTTTTTTTAACACAGTGTTTTGTATTTTCCATTAGGTGACTAAAAACTTGCTGGGGCAGCCAGAAACACAGCCGCCTGGTGCACAAATGTGGGCAACGAACACGAACAGGTACTTTGCTCTGTGCTAACAGCAGCAGAGGGGCACGAGCTCTGGCCCATGGCAGCTGGACTCATGAAGCGTTACAGGGAGGCAGGAGTACCACCGCCTGCCATCATGTACGTGGACAGAGACTGCTGCAGCCTACATGGACGGTCCCAGGTCAAAGCCATTTTCTCAGAGTGGACTTCAAGTGCGCCTGGACATCTGGCACTTCATGCGGCGCTTTGCCGCGGGAGTTACCACAGAAGCTCATCCACTCTATGGAGTCTTCATGGCTCGGCTGTCTCGCTGCATATTTGAGTGGGACCCAGAGGACGTGGCTGCTCTGCGTCGGGCAAAGCAGGGGGAGCTATTGGCCAGTGGCATGGGACGCGTGTCTGAGACGGCCCTGGATGAGCGGATCGGCAGGAAAGAGCTGGCACTCCACTGCAGGAGGAGAACTGGAGGAGTGGAGGAGACCGCCCGGCTGATCAAGGCACTTATTGATCAGACGGACGGAAGAAAGACACACTGGGTGTTCCGCTGTTGGACCATGACCGCATCCAGCAAATCTGGCTGGACCAGCAGAGACACAACGCCTGTATTCAGGACCTGCCAGGTTTTCCCCTGTATATGAAAACTGGCACCCTGAAAAAGGGCGGTGTGGAGCGTAGCACTTATCGCTGTGCTCGTGGCTCCACCTCTCTTGAGTCTTTCCACCTTCACCTTAACCGTTTCATCTCAGGTGGGTGTCGATTTTTTTCATCCGACTTTTTGTGTGTGATACATCTGCAACAATGATCTAATTTTACTGTTGTTATAACAAGGAACAAGTGCCAGTGACGCCCATTTCCAGGCATATCTGCTGGATGGCTTGATGCGCTGGAATGCATCAAGAATGCGCTGGAATGAGGACAGCGCATGAGGAAGAAGCCTGTGAAGGAGGAGTTAAACCTCCGGATCTACAGCAGCTCTCAGAAGGAGGCTCTGCACAATATAGGCAACAAAGTCCTTGGAAAATCTCTGGTCTCCGGCTACTATCCTCCAGGGGCTTACACGGGTAAACACAAAAAAAGTTGTTTATCCAATAAATAAACTGTCAGTCTACTGAAATAAATGACAGCATGAAGTATGTGAATAAGTAGTAATCTGCACTTACAGTATGACTTACGTCTTCATAAGGTTTGTTTCAGGAGAGAATCTTGGGATTGAGTATCTATACAGTCGGACTGACAAAGCTCTGACTGTATTAGAGAGTCCAGAAGAGGAGGACAGGCTGACGGAGCAGGTGCAGGACGAGCTGCTACTGCAAGATGACGGCTTTGTGGAAGGAACCCCAGAAGACATGACAGTTCCTGTGCTGTTTGAACCCAGAGTGTCAGCTCCAGCTCAAAGCAGTGACTCCGTGGCAGAGGTACTCTTCTATAAATATACAAAGTATATATACATATAAATGATTTATGTTGCTTGAATTTTTGTAATTACTTTTTTTTTGATTATACAAACTTTGAAATACTAATCAGATGAGTAATATTGAAAAGATTAGTATTTTTTGTTTTACTTTTCTAACCACTAACTCTATTTAACGTCTCTTCAGCACGTCACTGTCCACCAGCCTGCATCACCACAGCCCTCCACCTCCTGGCAAGCAGAAGGTGTCGCTGGCTTGCCTCTATCGGATGTTACGGATTCAGAAACCAGCCTTGCTGATCAGCCTTCGGTGAGTATATCATTTTGGTTCATATTTACACCTTTATGTGCATAAAGAGCAGTTTGCTTTTTAAAGAAATTGTGAAAAAAATGTGTTTACTTTTGCATTTACACAAAACTACAAATATGGTTCAGAAAAATAATGCAATGCAAATCATTTTTTATTTGAGATTATCCCCACTTTGAAAAAAAAAGTGAATTGTGATGTTTCTGTTTCTCAGGCTCCAGTTCTGGGACCTGATGGTGCAGCTGGCTGGGATAAGGTGCAGGACTTGGCTGTGCATCTCGTCTCCTTACGAGAGCTATCCTACCTGGACGACCAGCGGATCAAAGAGACCATCCGTCTGTGGAGTGCTCTTCTCGAGGGGGACAAGCCCAGCCCAGACACCAGGTCAAGCTCAGCAAAGGCCGCTTTAAAGCCCCCAAGGGTAGCGGAGAGACAGCAGGTGTGGAGAGCGTGAAGCGGTGCATGGTTGGACATCCTGGTGGTCCGGCTCAGTGGCCTGGCACCAGTCGCATTGTCGAGGCGATGTGCAACAAGCTGTGCGCGTTGCACAGGTACCCGACCAAAAATGGAGGTGTGTCAGTTCCTCGATGGAGTAAAATCCTGAGAGACTACACCACCACATACGCGAGCTGGTGCTGAACTGTCCAGCTGTCATGGAGGCCACCTCTCTGCAGCTGTTTGTTCTTGTTGTATCTGACTTGTGTCCTCGGCCATCCGGCCGATCCTCGAAGAAGTCGTGGATACGGCAAATAACCAGGACAGGGACTGGTTTTCTAGAGCAGGCTTTTATTGTTAGAAGTTTGTACACACACTCACGCTGGGGCACAGGCAGACAGGAGAGCCCCGTTATTCGTGATCATCTTGCTTATATCATGGTTGAGAAAATGGGGGAGGCTGGCGATCACCCTTAATTTCTCCAAATATGGCCTGTACTCTGTCTGTACTCTCATTACCAGCCACCTGGGAAAACAGGGGAGGCTGGCGATCACTCTTAATTTCTCCAAATATGGGCTGTACTCTGCCTGTACTCTCATTTACCAGCCACCTGGGAAAAGATTCATTAACATTGCTTTCTTAGTATCACTGGCTCTTAGTCTGCTAATCTTTGCCAGGGACTTTCCATGAAGACATTTCACTGACACACAGTACATAGTCACCTGTTGTTTTCCCCCTGACTCTGGGTCAGGCTGACTCCCTGACTCTGGGTCAGCCTGTCCCCCTGATATTGAAGCAATATACCACATTCTCAACCAGAAGACACTTCTCCAGTGGTGAGTTTAGACGCTATAGTTTAACATAAACATGCTTAATGCAATGATTCTAATTGTGTTGTGTTTGCAGGTTTCAGCGGAAGGAGAACAGGCAGGAGAGGAGTGTCCTCCAACAAGGTGTCACCAAGGAGACGTCTATGCCAACGTCATCGGCACCGCTCCCTCCTCCGCTAAAAAAGCAGGTGCAAAGAACCTCCTCGAGGCACGACTTTGGCCACCAGCAAAACAGAGCAGGACAGGCTCCAAAACTGCGGCCTGGTCCTCCTTGTAAGCGGCCTGGTTCTGCTGCTGATCCTGCTCTTGGTGCTGCTGCTGCTGTTGCTGCTACGCGTCCCATCGCACCAGCGGCTCCTCTACCAGTGCCAGCCCAGCTACTGTCTCTCTCGACACAACAGCCAATGCCCCAACCAGTCCAAGGCTTCTTTTTTGTGAGAGCCGCTGGTGTCAACACGCAGACCACAGCACCCTCCACATTTGCTTTCCCCTCCTCCACGGTGCCCGTTACCATAACACCAGCTCCTCTTCAAATTTCACCCGTGGCAACTCCCTACGTTAATCCTGTGTCCAGAAGCACAATATGCAATAGGAAACGTAGGGCAGAAGAGGAGGCAATGGGCATTAAAAGGAGGTCATATAAACATCAGGCACCATTTAACACGTGCTCCAAATGTGGCCTGCCTGCTACCAAATGCTTCGGACACAGCCGTTATGGCAGTGCTTTATTTTGTTCCCGGACTTCTGGTGGGAAAACTGTGGAACAATGGCTGACTGAACAGCGACAGAAACCCAAAGACCCACCCTTCTGATTTGTTCAGGGATTTATACTTTTGTAAATATTGTTAATAGTGAATGTGTGTACATATATATATATATATATATATATATATGTATGTATATATGTATATGCAGCTTCCTTCTCTTGGATCCTCCTATCATAACTGTGTGTATCTCATGCCACGCTACATCCCAGTATTCAAACGTCTCCCTCAGGAAGTAAAAACTATCAAATGTTGGTCTGAAGACAGCATTTCAACTCTTCAGGCTTCATTTGAGTGTACAGACTGGAACTGCTTTTTTGAGGGATGTGATGATTTACAACATTTTATGTGAAACTATTTCTTCCTATGTAACATTTTGTGTGGATATCATCGTTCTATCCAAGAAGGTTGTTATTTATCCAAATAACAAACCCTGGATAACTAAAGAACTCAAATCCACAATCAACAGGAAGAAACTGGCCTATTGCACTGGTACCCAGCTCGAGAAAAAAGCTGCATCCCGAGAGGTGAAGAGAGACATTAGGAAAGCCAGACTGAAATATAAAGAGAAAATTGAAGGCCAATATTGTGGTGGGGATCTTCGAGCGGCCTTGAGGGGGATTAAAAACACGTAAATGAAATAATAATTTCTCAAGATCAGGTGACAACTCTGTTTAGACAAGTTAAAATGGGTAAAGCAAAGGGCCCTGATGCCATTTGCAGACGCACCCTTCACCACTGTGCCGCCCAGCTCAGTAAATTATTTCAGAGATGTGCTGATCTCGGTCAGATACCTTCCCTATTGAAGACGTCCACAGTGATTCCTCCTCCTAAGTCAAGCAAGTCAAAGGAATTGAGTGAATTCAGACCAGTAGCACTTACCTCACTGGTAATGAAAAGCTTTGAAAACATTTTAAAACAGCTTATTTTATCGAAGACAGAGGAAAATCTGAAAACACTACAATTTGCATACCAACCTAAAAAAGGAGTGGAAGACGCTAAAATATTTTTATTGAATCTTGTGTTCAAGCACCTTGAAAATGCAGGTGCTCATGTCAGACTTTTATTTGCAGACTTTTCCTCAGCTTTTAACAAAATGCAGCCACACATTTTAATCAAAAAGCTGGCATCTGATTTTAATCTTTCTGATCAACTTCTTTTATTGATTTCAAATTTTTTTAACAGACCGTGTCCAGCATGTTTTAGTAAAATGGTAAAATGTCCCCTCCTGTAATGTCCAACATTGGATCTCCTCAGGGTTGTAGAACAATTGGCCTTTGGGACTGATAAAGTATTCTGATTCTCTGTGTGTGTGTGTGTGTTCCCTGATCTGTACTTTTTATACAAATTTTCTATTTATTTTCTTGTGTGTGTTTTACTAACTTTTGATACTAATTTTGATTTATTTATATTTTTTTCTTATGGTTAATCATTTTTCAATTGTTTTGTTGTGGTTAATAAATTTCACAATTGAAGAAAAAATCTTTTTGAATTATTTTGCTTTGAGAAGATTTTCTTACCTGAGATCCAGCATATGGAATACACCCAGATACTTTTACTGTCTTAGAACAGAGTTTAAAGTTTATTTTACAGATCTAATACCACACACACCTATAGAACTACAAACAACACAATATTTTATTTAATTTGACAGTGATAATACACACCCAGAGACACAAAGCAAATAAAATGACACAAGAGTTTATTTTGCAGCGATCATAAACGCACGCACACGCGCGTTGGTGCACACACATTACAAATTAACACGAAAAAAAAAAAAAAACACATCTGTTGTGACAAAATAAAAATTTATTCACATAGTTTTAATCATTTTAAAACCTAAAAAACTGAGGGACTAGAATGCGCACTATATGCACAGTTTGGCGGAGGAACGACGTGCATCGCCGTTGAACGAGAGGTTGTGAGTTCGCGTACAACAAAGAGAAAGTGAAAGTGAAAATATTAAGATCTGTGGATTAAAGCAGCTGAAAGTTTCCAAAATCATTTCATGACATCCGGAGGGTCCTCACACGTACAGACCGGGCGCATTTGCGCATCCTTTCTGCATTATGAAAAGTTACTATATTGCGCCGGAGCCTCTTGCGCTAGTGGTTTCATCTGTGTGAGCAGGGGCCATGCTAGTCTTCTCTGTATCGTTCCAATTTTAGTATATGTGATGCCAGAGCAACACAATAAGTAGTGAGTGTTGTGCTCCACTTGTTGGGCATGTGCATTACACCACCCTGCACAGTGGTTGAAAGGCAGAAAGGATTTTGAGTCATTTGGGGTTTTTTGGATCAAAACTTTTTTTCTTTGCCTGTATGCTGCTCCTTTAGACAGGTCACTGTAAGACATAATTAAACAGCTCAATGTGTTGACAGGGTTCAATTTTATTTCCAAATTGCAGGTCTTGCACGTCACACAAATGCATTGTGAGAAGTTTTAGAGCAATGTTGTCTCAGCCAATTAGAAGGCTAAAGACATAAAGAGGTAATAAGTTACTAAAAGTGTCACCTTTAACAACCCTGCTTTCAGAGATTGCTACAGGGATTGTTTTTCTTTTTTACTTTTCAGACGTTTATTTGCATGTAAATAAATGAAAACTCTTTCTGGATTGACTGAGTCCATTGTTGATGTGTGGGCACAGCTTGCCGTCTCAGAGGTATTGCAATGTGTCTTCATTCGCTGTAATTGTTTACTATTTGCTTAATCTATGTGTTTCAGGTGTCACTTAGTGCTGTGGCTTAGCTGGTGAAAGTGCCTTTTCAAATAACTTTTTTGATTTTATTTGACATTGATAATACACACCCAGAGACACAAAGTAAAAAAATGACACAATTTTAATCTGTTCTTTATTTTAGAGCAGATTATGAATTGGGCATACGGGTTTGAATGACGAGCTCAGGATTATGGGAAAGCATTTGGATGGGAGCTGTGATTTCTGTGGGTAGATGAAAGGGTGGGACACATGCTGCTGATTTGTGATAAATATGAGGAAGAAAGAGAGGCTATGTTCGGGGTGCTGAGGAGTGTTGGGATGAGACAGGTTTGTTTGAGAGTGGTGTTTTTGTTTGGTCGTCACGGGTAGGGTTTTGGCGCTTCTTGGGAGTCAGTAGGTGGCGGTAATGCACCTATGTTGGTGCTTCACGCCTTCAACCAACAGAAGAAGAAAGTCAATTCAAATCCGGGAAACGGATTTGAAAAGCCGATTCTAACAGTTGAACGAAGCTCCCTTTGATTCAGAAAACATCGTTTCTATTGGTTTTTACTGTATTTAGAGTTTTTAAATAAGTGGAATTTGTTTTGTAGAAGTTTTAACGAAGAAGCTAGTTAAAAAAGAACGTTTTAAAGGTCTAATTAATGTTGAAACTTTTATCAAGACCTGAATAAACACGCGGTGATCGTTTGATCTTCAGTCAACTTGATGAGTTTCTAAGGAAAAAAAATCAGGTAAGAATCTTTTTACTCATTGATCCACTTTTAATACAAATTTCAATGTTTATTCACGAAGTTTTAAGAACTAAAACTTTTAAAATAAAACTAGCTTTTTTTTTTAGCATTAGCATCGTTAGCTTAACAGTTAGCATCTGTTTTAAAACAGAAAAAGGGTTTATTTTTATTCAAAATATGTTAAAATCTAAATTAAAACTTAATCAAACATTATTTTTCTTTAATTAATAAAAGTTTTAATCAGTATTTTTTTAATAATAATGAATTAACTTGATTTACAAGTGGTCTGAAAAAATAAAAATTGAATTGAATCTATGACATAAATATAGCTGCATGATGGCCTCGCAGCAAGAAGGTCGGGGGTTCGAGCCCTGTGTGGGACGAAGGTTAGAACACTGGCCTTTCTGTGTGTAGTTTGCATGTTCTCTGATGTGTTCGTGGGTTTTCTACAGTTACTCCGGTTTCCTCCTGCTCTCCAAAAACATTCAATGTACTTTAATTCGCCGCTATGAAATTGCCCTCAGGAATGAGTCTGTGTGTTTGGCCCCACAGCAAACTAGCTACCTGTTTGGGGTGTATCCTGCCCCTCACCTAAATCAACCGGGATAGGGTCCAGTGAACTCCGCTTCCCCATTAGGGATGGACGGTTCAGAAGACTACATGAAATACTTTATTTTGTCTTCTGAGCCGTCCATCCCCATCTGGATCGTGGGATTGCCAAAGCTTATCCTGGCAGATTTAAGGGGAAGAGCAGGGTACACCCTGAACAGGTCGCCAGTCTGTCACAGGGCCACACACATACAACTATTCAAATCCGCACTCATTCCCAAATCTCCCAGTTTAAAATCGATTCTATCAGTTGAAGCTCTTTTTGATACAGAAAACATCGTTTTTATTTGTTTTTACTCTCTTTAGAGTTTAAAAAAAAGTGGAATTTGTTTTGTAGAAGTTTTAACAAAGAATCTAGTTAAAAACAATCATTTTAAATGAGTTTTAAAATGAAAAAAAAAAATCAGGTAAGAATCTTTTTACTCATTGGTTCACTTTTAATACAATTTTCAATGTTTATTCACAAAGTTTTAAGATTCAAAAATCGTAAAATAAAACAAAAACTAGCGTTTTTTAAGCATTAGCAACGTTAGCTTAACAGTTAGCATCTGTTTTAAAACAGAAAAAGAGTTTCTTTTTATTTAAAATCTTTTAAAATTTAGATTAAAAGTTAATCAAACGTTTTTCTTAATTTAATGAAACCTTTAAGCAGTGCTTTTTAAAAATAAAATAAAGATTTAACTTGTTTTACATAAAAAATTATTGTTTTACTTGAAACAAAGCAGATCTTTCAGAATAAAAGGTTTAACTTTAGATTTAAAAGTTATTCAAATGATTTTTTTAAAACAATTTAGTCGTGATTAGCTTTAAAAACAGAGATTCATCATGATTTACATTAAAAACAAGTTTAGTTTGTTGTTTACTTTTAACAAAGCAAATCTTTCAGATTACAAGAGACTTTTTTACCACAACAAAACTTGTCTAAACTGAACTTCTTTCATTTTATGGAGCTGGTGAATCTACAACAGACTTTGATAGCGGTATTATCAGAGGTAGGATACCAGGAGGAGTGGCAATTCAATGGAGAAAAAACCTTGAAAAATATGTTAAAGTTGTAAGAATGAGAGCTGATTGGTGCATTGGATTACATTTCACATATGATAATAAGGACTTCACTATTTTAAATGTGTATATGTCATATTATGTCGCCAAAATGAAGATGGATATTTAAATAAGCTTGCTTATTAAATGCTTTTATCCAAGAGTGTGCTTTGTCTTGTGTTTATATCGTAGGAGACATGAATGCAGATGTTGCAAAAATTAATTCATTGTTTGGTAAACATATGTTACAGTTTTGTGAAGATCATAAATATATTTTGTCAAGCAAACTGCTATTACCAGCAACTAAAATCCTCATTAAAGATAGAAAAGTGTGTGATGTCCTGGGAAGGAGGAGGGAGGGAGAGAGTGAGTGGAGTAAGAGAGAAGGGGCCTGAGAGGGGTATCCACTTTACACTGGAATGTTTATGTTAAAATGTTCAATGATCATCAATGAAGGGTAAAAATGCTGGTCTTATTGAACCCAAACTATTTGTATATATAAAACTAATTTTGATATTAAAAAAAAAAATATAGTCATTCCTTTCCATTCCGTAGTCTTCCGCTTATCGGGAGCCGGGTCGCGGGGGCAACGGCTTCAGTCGGGAAGCCCAGGATTCTCTCACCCAAGCTGCGTCCTCAAGCTTACCCGAAAGGATCCCAAGTCGTTCCCCAGCCAGTTGTGAAACATAGACTCTCCAGCGGGTCCGGGGTCTGCCCCTTGGTCTCCTCCCAGTGGGACGTGCCCGAAACACCTCACAAGCGAGGCGCTCGAGGGGTATCCTGACCAGATGCCCGAACCACCCCATCTGGCTTCTCTCGACCTGAAGGAGGAGCGGCTCGACATTGAGCTCCTTCCGCATGGCAGGGCTCCTCACCCAATCTCTGAGTGACAGCCTAGCCACCCTGCGGAGGAAGCTCATTTCGGCCGCTTTTATCCGCAGTCTCATTCTTTCGGTCACCACCCACAGTTGGTGACCATAGGTGAGGGTAGGAACGTAAATCCAGAGCGAGAGCTTTACGAGTCGTCCTAGCAGCATCGTAGTTATTGCTGACACTGCACCGATCCGCCTGTGGATTTCCCCGCTCCATCCTTCCCCCACCCGTGAACAAGACCCCGAGATACTTAAACTCCTCCTCTTGGGGCAGGACGCTATGTCCTACCCGCAGGAGGGATTCCACCCTTTTCCGGGCGGGGACCATGGTCTCGTATTTGGAGGCGCTGATTCCGATCCCGGCCGCTTCACACTCTGCTGCAAATCGATCCAGTGAGAGCTGGAGATCCCGATCCGATGAAGCCAACAGGACCACATCATCCGCAAAAAGCAGAGATCCGATCCTGAGGTCAGGATCCAGGATCCTGGAGAGGGTATAGAGCTTTTCCATTGTTCCACATCCGGGACGGAAACCAAACTGCTCCTCCTCAGTCCGAGGCTCGACAATCCAACCGACCCTCCTCTCCTTCTTCTTCTTTCACCTCCTTTCGGCATTTCCCTTCAGGGGTCGCCACAGCAAGTCAGTTTCTTCCATCTAACCCTATCTGCTGTATCCTCTTCAGTCACGCCAACTATCTTCATGTCTTCCTTCACTGTATTCATGAACCTCCCCTTTGGTCTTCCTCTTGCTCTCTTTCGATGGACCCTCCTCTCCAGTACCCCTGAATAGACTTTCCCAGGGAGGCTGAGCAGTGTGATCCATCGGTAGTTGGAGCCCCTTCTTGTAAAGAGGGACCACCACCCCAGTCTGCCAATGCCGAGGCACTGTCCCTGATGTCCATGCATTGGTGCAAAGGCGTGTCAGCCAAGACAGCCCAACACCATCCAGAGCCCTGAGGAGCTGCGGGTGGATCTCTTCCACCCCCGGAGCCCGGCCGCCGCGGAGCTCTTTGGCCACCTCGGTGACCTCGGCACCAGAGATTGGAAGACCCATCCCAGATTCCAAAGACCCTGCTTCCTCATCGGAAGACACGGTGGAATTGAGGAGGTCTTCAAAGTATTCCTTCCACCGATCCAAAACGTCCCAAGTCCAGGTCAGCAGCTCTCCCATCCCCACCATAAACAGTGTTGATGGTTCACTGCTTTCCCCTCCTGAGCCGCTGGATGGTGGACCAGAATTTTTCTGAAGCCATTCGGAAGTCGTTTTCCATGGTCTCGCCGAACTCCTCCCAAACCCAGGTCTTTGCCTCAACAACCACCGAAGCTGCGTTCCGCTTCGCCAGGTGATACCTGTCAGCTGCCTCAGGCGTCTCACAGGCCAAAAAAGCCCTGTAAGACTCCTTCTTCAGCTTGACGGCATCCCTCACCACCAGTGTCCACCAGCGGGTTCGGGTGTTGCTGCCACGACAAGCACCGATGACCTTGCATCCACAGCTCTGGCTGTCGACAATAGAGGTGCGGAACAGACTCCACTCTGACTCGATGTCCCCCACCTCCGGTATCCGACAGAAGCTCTGCCGGAGGTGTGAGTTGAAACTCTAAAAAGGAGGTTCATGGATACAGTGAAGGAAGAAATGAAGATAGTTGGCGTGACCGAAGAAGATGCAGCAGATTGGGTTAGATGGAAGAAACTGACTTGCTGTAGTGACACCTGAAGGGAAATGCTGAAAGAAGATGAATTTTTGTAAAATCATTTTGATCCAGTAAGTGGAGTTTTTAATTAATTCGATATGTATAGTTTAATATCAGCTTAAGTAACATTTCAGATTGCTAAAGCCTCACACCTTTATGGTTTGTTCGCTCCACGGTTGGCGGGTACTTTTTTGCTTTAACCAATCATTCTTTTCTGGTGGGGACCAGACGCAACATGTAATACATCTAAACAGTTAGTGTAGTCTGGAAAACAGAGCGTAAAAACAAAATTTGTATGAATAAACTTTCAAAACACTGTCTTTAAATCTTCAATCTGGGGAATCGTTGCCAACACAGACCGTGGTATAGCATGTTCAGCTAAAGAACTACAACCATGGAGGACTGATGCTTGTGTTTATGTCCTGCCATGATCCCTGTTCAATTTACCAGCATCATAATACTTGACCTAGTTGCCAATGTGAAATGAAATTGAGCACCAGTGTTGCTGTATGTGTGGTGGGGTTAGAGAAAGAAACATTGAGCTGTAATCTGGTCTCCTCATGAGCAAGTTCTCTACCTTCCTGTCTGCTGACCCAGGGCTCGCCCACATCTAAAAACTCTTAACTCTAATAGATTGTTTAAGATATGTCTTTTTAAATGCTTAGTTGATATACATATTGTTGCACTAAACTGTTTTATGAACAACAATTTAATTCAAATTTGCTGTTTTTTTTTTTTTTTTTTTTTGTAGGTCAGAAGATTTCTAACAACTTCTGTTAGAAACACCCACAAACTCACTTCCCTGGACGAAGTCTCTCAGAAAATATTCAAAGCAGCTATCGGAGGATAAAGCTGCCCTTTCAAAAAATATGGAAGATCTGAACTCGGATTCCGTCACGGCACCTTTACAGAAGGTCTCATCTGTGGAAAATGCCAGTGTCGGAGATAAAAAAGAACCAGTCGCCGTCAAAAAGCGTCCCGACATAATTATTCCAAAGGTTGAATTACCAACTAGGGGTGGCTATACTTACCAACAAAACATGATGACTAACATTTTACAGAGTGCACTGAACGTCGAACAAATCCGTATCGGCTCAAGATTTGTGGGCTACGTGGAGTTTGCTTGCAATCCACATCACTTCTGGATCAGAACTCAACGTCGTAACCGTGAGTTCAAGAAAATGATGGAAAAACTGACCAATCATTTCCACGATGTTGATTCGAACTATAAGATTTTGTTCAAACCACAGCTCGGGGCGTTGTGCTGTGCAATGTATGAGGAAGACCATCACTTCTACAGGGCAGTGGTTATTGATACCGACATTGACAAAGCTACTGTCCTGTACTACGACTTTGGAGACGTGAAAACTGTGCCATACCCTCTGATAAAAAACATCCCGGGGACAATCGACAGCCAATCACCATTTGCCGTTTGTTGTACTCTGGTGAAGCCCTTCCTGTGGGATGAGATCTGGTCCAGCAAAAGACACCAACAATTCAGAAGAGAAGTCGCAGGCAGAGCCTTAATAGTTCAGGTCAGGAACATAAACCCGATGCAACTTGAAGTCGACCTCTTTGAGGAAGAAAGCGGCAACAGCATTGCTGAACTTTTGATGCATAGCCCGGACGAAGAGGATTCTAAGGTGCAAGATGAAAATCTTGAGGACAAAACAACAATTCCGGGTGGCTTTCTGTATAGAGATAAAGTTATGGCTGGCGCTTTAGCGAATGCACGGAGCGTTGAACAAATCCATATCGGCTCAACATTCGTGGGCTACGTGGAGTTTGCTCGCAATCCACATCACTTCTGGATCCGAACTCAAAGTCGTAACAGTGAGTTTGAGGAAATGATGGAAAAACTGACCAATCATTTCCGCGATGTTGATCCGAACGATGAGATTTTGTTCAACCCACAGCTCGGGTCGGTGTGCTGTGCAATGTATGAGGAAGACCATCACTTCTACAGGGCAGTGGTTACTGAAATTGACATTGACGGAGCTACTGTCCTGTACTTCGACTTTGGAGACGTAGAAATTGTGCCATACTATCGGATAAAAAACATCCCGGCGACAATCACCAGCCAATCACCATTTGCCGTTTGTTGTACTCTGGCAAAAGCCATCATGTCGGATGAAATCTGGTCCAGCGAAGAATGCGACCAGTTTAGAGAGGCTGTCGTAGGCAAAGCTTTAAAAGTTCACGTCAGCAACATGAACTCAACGCAACTTAAAGTTGACCTTTTTGAGATAGAAAGCGGCAACAACATTGCTGAACTTTTCAAGGTTAGCCCGGACGAAGAGGATTCCATGGCGCAAGATGAAAATCTTACGGACAAATCAAGGGTCCTGGACTCTACAGGAGACGAGCCCAAGGACACCTCGATGCTGACAGACGCTCACACTCAGCGCGACCCAAATGAAGGAACACATCATTCAGGAGAATCTCAACAGTCTTTTGCTTACTCTTCGTTTGATCTGAGCACTGGAACTGAGCTAAATGTGTTTGTTACACACGTATGCAATCAGACTGAGATCTACTGCCAACTGGATAAGAACTATGTAACAGTCGAAGGGCTGGAAAATAAAATCCAAAAGGAAATGGAAATGATAAAGGAAGTCCAAACGATCAAGGGGAAGAAGCAATGTCTGGCAAAATACTCTGATGGACACTGGTACAGAGCCCTGGCCGAGCCCAGTCCGTGGCCCCAGTATCTCCGCATCTTTTTTGTCGATAATGGCAACAGGTCTATGTCTGATATAGAGCAGGTCCACTTCATTCCGGAGAACAGCAAGGTTCTGTTGCGTACGCCCATGCAGGCTGTGAGGTGTCACTTATATTCAGTGCCTGCAGGAGAGCTCTTTGCGGAGGTTAAAAGATGGCTGAAATCCCAGGTCCATCGCAAGGAGATGAGGGCGGTCGTACAAGGGCAGAGAGACGATGGTTCGTTCGATGTCGAGCTCTTTGACGGAGAGTTTAACATCAATGAAAAGCTGAAGGAACTTATTTCGAGTCTTTCGCTCTAATAGTGCAGCGGAACCAGGTACGACCACCATTAAGCATTCACCTGTGCAGAAGAAAACAGTGACCTTGTTTTTTTTGTTTTTTTTAATTATTTCCAGGTCCCAAGTGGAAAGTTCCCGTGGCGCCCCGACTTGGGCAGGTGGTGAAACGCAGTAACGCTCTGAAGCTTGTCCACCAGAAAAGAGACAATGTAAATATGAGGATCTGAATCTTAAGATGAGTTCATTTAGAAAGCATTCATTTTGTAGATTTTTTTTTTCTTTATTTTTTTTATTCTTCGGGCTTCCTCCTGATTTAGAAGCAGCTTCTTCAATTTTAGGAAAAAATCATGGAATTAGTCAAAATCAGAAAACTCAAAAAAATGTATTGTTTTTTTTCATTCTGTTTTGTTTATTTTTACGTTTTTTTTGGACTGTGAAATTTAAATGCTGTGATTCTGATTTTTTATTTTTTTTTTTACTGGTAAAGTTAAAGAAAACCAGGCTTAATTTATTTTTAAAACGGGAGTATTTTTGTTACCGTAAGCTTTGAATTGTTTAATCACAAGGTTGGTTGTTTTTTTATAAACATGTAAAAACATCAAAACTGTGTTTTTGGCCGTTTCTTGTTTTAAAACTAAAGATCAGAGAAAAAAAAAAATCATTGGTTCGGGCAGCTGGGTAGAAGAAAGGTGGAGTGACCGACCGACCGACCGTCCGTCCGTCCCTCCGTCCGTCAGTCAGTTAGTTAGTTTGGTTTTAACATGAAAATGCTAATGATGACTATTTAATGGGGGAGGTGATAGCCCAATGGTAGAACGTTTGTTTTGGACCGGGACAAGCCGGTTTGATTACCTTTGACCTCATGTCCAGGTGTCCTTGAGGAAGACCCTAACCCCCTATTTCTCCCACCATTGGTGCCGTCCTGGCAGCCTGCTGCAGTGTAATGGACCACACAAATTTCCCTGTTGAGGGATGAATAATGTATGTAAACATTAAAGTTTGAAATGCCCAACAGGTTTTTTGTGTGTGTCTGTCTGTGTAATCAGCTGCTCATGGCTCTGTCTCAAAGTCAAGTTAAGGGAAAACTAGGCTGGAGATAAAGATTAAAGCAAAATAAAAAGTTATATATATATATATATATATATATAAAACACTCCTAAAAATCAAGACATTTTTCATTGTAATACAAAAACTGATTTGAAAAGCAAACACTTCCTGTTGGTGACGTCATATACGTCTCCACTACCGTACGTGCTCCCGTGTGATTCTTGTTACTATAGCAACCACAATCGGCTCTCGAACCATGTTTCAGGTACATTTTCTGATAAACCTGCTTTGTTTTCTTAATGATACTTCCTACTGATTGGGGTGGGGGCTTGGGGGGGTGATGTGAGCGCGTGCAGTAAAACACTTCCTGGTTACATCATCATGTGAACATGTGATTGGTGGAGCAGGTGTTTCCATGGAAACGTGATGAAATCAATAAAACGAGAAAAACACGGAGAAGGTTTTTCATTCCATGGAAACCACGACGAGTCGAGAGACCTGTTTTAAAAAAAAAAGTTTGTTTCTGATTCAAAATTTTAAAAAACTTTACAAAAAAATACTTTAAAAATGACAAAATTTTGCAAAGTTGGCAAAAAAATTGCAAAAACCTAAAAAAAAAATTTAAAAATGTTTACAAAATATCACACACACAGCCGCAGCAGCAGGGGGCGGCATGCTGCTGCTGCAGCCGTTAGAGCGCAGAAGAAGGAAGGCTCTGTAAAAAAATGACAGTGTTTCAGCGAAAAAGTGCTAAAACACGATCAAACGTCCCTCAAAAACATCCGAATTCAAAACGAGCCGCTTTCTAAAATCAGTGTGTAACTATCGGTGGGGTTCCGGAGGAATGTCAAAACGGTTTTCATGGAGAAAACGGCTTTTTATCGAGCTGGCTTCCTGGATCAGAGCTGACTTCCGGGTGAAAATTCAGATAAAAATACAGTCAAAACTAATAAAATACAGCGTGACAGCGTTTGATATTAGCGCCGAATTGCGTGTAAAATCAATGTTTCACCGTCCGGTCTGTCCGTTTTTTTCTCCGGTCCTTCATTACTGAGAAAAACCTCGTTTTGTCTTAAATTGCAGGAAATGTCTTAGGAATTTGTTTTTGTTTTGTTTTTTAAAAATCGTTTTTTTTGGGGGTCGAGACGGCGAGGCTTGTGTTTTTGAAGCGATTCTGAGAAAATTCTTTTCGAAAAACTTTTTTTTTTTTTTGCCAGGAGTAGCAGCAGCACGGTGGGTGGCGCTGACTGTCTGGCTGTGTGTGTGTGGCCCCGCGACAGACTGGCGACCTGTACCCTGCCAGATGCCCGAACCTCCCCATCTGGCTCCTCTCGACCAAAAAGCAGGGGGTGTGACTTGGGGAATAGGGGGAGGGGCTTATAGGGGAAGGGAAGGGGCTTGTGGAAATAGTGGAGGGGTTGACCAGGTGCCCGAACCTCCCCACCTGGCTCCTCTCGCACCCAGAGGAGGGGCGTGGCCTGGAGAGAGGGTGACGGGCCTGGGGAATAGGGGAAGGGGCTTACGGAGGACGGGGAGGGGTCAACCAGGTGCCCGAACGTCCCCATCTGGCTCCTCTCGAACCCAGAGGAGGGGCGTGGCCTGGGAGCGGGGGAGGGGACTGGGGAAGGTGGCGTGGCCTGGGAAGCGGAAGAGGGGGCCTGGAGAGGAAGGGGGAAGGGGCTTCGGGAGAAAAGGGAGGGGTCAACCACATGCCCCAACCTCCCCATCTGGCTCCTCTCGAACCCAGAGGAGGGGCGTGGCCTGGGGAGGGGACTGGGGGAAGGGGGAGTGGCCTGGAGAGGAAAGGGGAAGGGGCTTCGGGAGCAAAGGGAGGGGTCAACCAGGTCCCCCAACCTCCCTCGCTGGTCCAGCTGGTCCAGCCGGTCCGACTGGTCCGACTGGTTCAGGTTTTAGTCAGGAAGCTGGTGGAAGGAACGAACCAGGTACTGTTCCGTTCCGTCGTCTTCCTCCTATCTAGTGCCAGGTCATCATGGGTAACACCCTCAGAGGGTAAACCCAGTCTTCTCTCACCCCCGCTGCATCCTCCAGCTCAGCCAGGAGGATCCTGAGGTGTTCCCTGTCCAGCTGTGAGACATAGTCTCTCCAGCAGGTCTAGGGTCTGCCTCTGGGTCACCTCCTGGTGGGACGGAACACCTCACCAGAGAGGGAGGCATCCTAACCAGATGCCCGAACCACCCCATCCGACCAGGAGGAGGAGCGGGTCTACAGAAGGTTGCAGCTCGGCTGGAGGATGAAGAACCAGATCACCAGATGAGAGTGCGGCCATGACACCAGATGAGAGTGCGGCCATGACACCAGATGAGAGTGCGGCCATGACACCAGATGAGAGTGCGGCCATGATCACCAGATGAGAGGGCGGCCATGACACTTTGAGAACCAACGCAGGTAAAAAAAAAAACGAGCGAGAGAAGATTTGATGTTTACCATTTATTTTCATGTGTGTTTAATTAAAAAGACAATAGAAAAGAAATGGTTTACCGAACTCTTTATCCATTGGCTAAGGTAAGAAAAACAACTTTTTAGAATGTTTTATTAGCGACGGTTTTATTTTCTATTTTATATGATGATCAGTGGAGGCTGGTGGTAAAAAAAAAAAAAAAAAACTCGGGGGCGGGGGCGCACATTTTTCAAACACACAAGCATACACCCACACACAACAAATATATCTATATTTTGAGACATCCTCTATATAAAAGAGATCACATGCCAGTACATACATATTTAAAAGTTTTATTTTCACATGTATATGATCCACCCTACTTGAACAGAAATTTGGCCCTTCTCTCTTTCTACTACGAAAATTTTTAATTACCTTCTAATTAATTACCTTTTAATTAACCTTCTAATCTCACATGTTTGTGATTATATTTTTCTCTTGATGGCGACAATCTCTATGGATTCAGCAGTGAAAATAATGGACGGGTCGTGGGCGAGATTATGGGTCAGACATGCACATTCGTGAAGCGTTCCTCGTTAGCCTTGAATGGTAATTTTCTTCCAAAAACACATTTTCTTGTCTGTATGCCCCAGATACATTCATACCAACAGACATGCTGAGGCATTCTTGCCACGGCTGGGATTTGAAGCCACACTCTTTTTTTATGGGAAAAAGGCCTCAGCAGACATACCTCTTGTTTCTGACTTGTTGTGGAGCTAGCAGAGCTATCTTGTTGAGCGGATGCTCAATGCTTTAACCAATGTTTAACCACAGGAGGCAGTATTAAAAAAAACAAAACACTAAGACAATCATCACTTCTACACATGCCTGTTGGAATTAATACCTTAAAAAAAAACTAATGAAGTAGGTGGAGTGAGAAATGGGAGAAAGCAGGTTTAGATGGTGCCCAACATATTAATGCAAGCTTATGTTTACTTGTAATGAAGTTGAAAAAGGTCAAGTAAAGGCTTTTTTAATCAATGCGCTAACTTGGAAGGTGACCGAGACCACTGCCAGAGTTCAACTTCAAAGACACTAAACAAGGCTTACGATGTGATTGCCAAAATAAATTGGTATGATATAACATTATTCTTTGCTTCAAGGCACTGCTGGTATTTTAATCCAGGTTTGGAGACAGAAGAAACGGCCAGGATCTTTCACGTGTACGCCTCCTTAAAAATGGCACCCAGGGGAATGTGGTTACCAACAATTAATTCCCTGATGGGCTAATGGTTAGAAATCTGAACTTTCACCATCGTGGCCGGGGTTCGATTCCTGGTCAAACTATGAAACAAGCACAATAAAAAGTGTGTAGTCTTAAGGTTTTATTTATGTTTTTTTGTTCACTGATAAAATTCATAACACATTGATGTCCTGATTTGACTTTTTCCACGTACTCCTGTGATAAGCCGGTGGTGAGGATGATGCGAGAGAGGACTCAGGGTAACAGTGTGACTCAGCAGTACAATAAGCTTCATGAGGAATACAGTGAGGCATGGTTAGAGCGGGCTCTGCTGTATCTCTCTGCTTGTGAGCCTTTTGTCAGCTCACACGTCCTGGAGCGTCCCGTCTTCTCTGAGCCTCCCTACCCTCCCACTATCCCGAAGCCCAAGTGGCTTATGCCGGTGTACTGCAGGGATGTGCTGTCGCGGCTGGACGAGGTGAAAGCCAAGATCACCTCTGTGTTTGGCACTATCCTGAAGATAGATTCCACCAAGAAGGTCAATTTATTACATTAATAGATATTCAAAATGGATTTGAATAAAAAGTACATTTGAGTTTCATTTTGTTTAACAGTTAAATTAGTTTTTTTTTTTTAACACAGTGTTTTGTATTTTCCATTAGGTGACTAAAAACTTGCTGGGGCAGCCAGAAACACAGCCGCCTGGTGCACAAATGTGGGCAACGAACACGAACAGGTACTTTGCTCTGTGCTAACAGCAGCAGAGGGGCACGAGCTCTGGCCCATGGCAGCTGGACTCATGAAGCGTTACAGGGAGGCAGGAGTACCACCGCCTGCCATCATGTACGTGGACAGAGACTGCTGCAGCCTACATGGACGGTCCCAGGTCAAAGCCATTTTCTCAGAGTGGACTTCAAGTGCGCCTGGACATCTGGCACTTCATGCGGCGCTTTGCCGCGGGAGTTACCACAGAAGCTCATCCACTCTATGGAGTCTTCATGGCTCGGCTGTCTCGCTGCATATTTGAGTGGGACCCAGAGGACGTGGCTGCTCTGCGTCGGGCAAAGCAGGGGGAGCTATTGGCCAGTGGCATGGGACGCGTGTCTGAGACGGCCCTGGATGAGCGGATCGGCAGGAAAGAGCTGGCACTCCACTGCAGGAGGAGAACTGGAGGAGTGGAGGAGACCGCCCGGCTGATCAAGGCACTTATTGATCAGACGGACGGAGGAAAGACACACTGGGTGTTCTGCTGTTGGACCATGACCGCATCCAGCAAATCTGGCTGGACCAGCAGAGACACATCGCCTGTATTCAGGACCTGCCAGGTTTTCCCCTGTATATGAAAACTGGCACCCTGAAAAAGGGCGGTGTGGAGCGTAGCACTTATCGCTGTGCTCGTGGCTCCACCTCTCTTGAGTCTTTCCACCTTCACCTTAACCGTTTCATCTCAGGTGGGTGTCGATTTTTTTCATCCGACTTTTTGTGTGTGATACATCTGCAACAATGATCTAATTTTACTGTTGTTATAACAAGGAACAAGTGCCAGTGACGCCCATTTCCAGGCATATCTGCTGGATGGCTTGATGCGCTGGAATGCATCAAGAATGCGCTGGAATGAGGACAGCGCAAGAGGAAGAAGCCTGTGAAGGAGGAGTTAAACCTCCGGATCTACAGCAGCTCTCAGAAGGAGGCTCTGCACAATATAGGCAACAAAGTCCTTGGAAAATCTCTGGTCTCCGGCTACTATCCTCCAGGGGCTTACACGGGTAAACACAAAAAAAGTTGTTTATCCAATAAATAAACTGTCAGTCTACTGAAATAAATGACAGCATGAAGTATGTGAATAAGTAGTAATCTGCACTTACAGTATGACTTACGTCTTCATAAGGTTTGTTTCAGGAGAGAATCTTGGGATTGAGTATCTATACAGTCGGACTGACAAAGCTCTGACTGTATTAGAGAGTCCAGAAGAGGAGGACAGGCTGACGGAGCAGGTGCAGGACGAGCTGCTACTGCAAGATGACGGCTTTGTGGAAGGAACCCCAGAAGACATGACAGTTCCTGTGCTGTTTGAACCCAGAGTGTCAGCTCCAGCTCAAAGCAGTGACTCCGTGGCAGAGGTACTCTTCTATAAATATATATATATACATATAAATGATTTATGTTGCTTGAATTTTTGTAATTACTTTTTTTTTGATTATACAAACTTTGAAATACTAATCAGATGAGTAATATTGAAAAGATTAGTATTTTTTGTTTTACTTTTCTAACCACTAACTCTATTTAACGTCTCTTCAGCACGTCACTGTCCACCAGCCTGCATCACCACAGCCCTCCACCTCCTGGCAAGCAGAAGGTGTCGCTGGCTTGCCTCTATCGGATGTTACGGATTCAGAAACCAGCCTTGCTGATCAGCCTTCGGTGAGTATATCATTTTGGTTCATATTTACACCTTTATGTGCATAAAGAGCAGTTTGCTTTTTAAAGAAATTGTGAAAAAAATGTGTTTACTTTTGCATTTACACAAAACTACAAATATGGTTCAGAAAAATAATGCAATGCAAATCCTTTTTATTTGAGATTATCCCCACTTTGAAAAAAAAAGTGAATTGTGATGTTTCTGTTTCTCAGGCTCCAGTTCTGGGACCTGATGGTGCAGCTGGCTGGGATAAGGTGCAGGACTTGGCTGTGCATCTCGTCTCCTTACGAGAGCTATCCTACCTGGACGACCAGCGGATCAAAGAGACCATCCGTCTGTGGAGTGCTCTTCTCGAGGGGGACAAGCCCAGCCCAGACACCAGGTCAAGCTCAGCAAAGGCCGCTTTAAAGCCCCCAAGGGTAGCGGAGAGACAGCAGGTGTGGAGAGCGTGAAGCGGTGCATGGTTGGACATCCTGGTGGTCCGGCTCAGTGGCCTGGCACCAGTCGCATTGTCGAGGCGATGTGCAACAAGCTGTGCGCGTTGCACAGGTACCCGACCAAAAATGGAGGTGTGTCAGTTCCTCGATGGAGTAAAATCCTGAGAGACTACACCACCACATACGCGAGCTGGTGCTGAACTGTCCAGCTGTCATGGAGGCCACCTCTCTGCAGCTGTTTGTTCTTGTTGTATCTTACTTGTGTCCTCGGCCATCCGGCCGATCCTCGAAGAAGTCGTGGATACGGCAAATAACCAGGACAGGGACTGGTTTTCTAGAGCAGGCTTTTATTGTTAGAAGTTTGTACACACACTCACGCTGGGGCACAGGCAGACAGGAGAGCCCCGTTATTCGTGATCATCTTGCTTATATCATGGTTGAGAAAATGGGGGAGGCTGGCGATCACCCTTAATTTCTCCAAATATGGCCTGTACTCTGTCTGTACTCTCATTACCAGCCACCTGGGAAAACAGGGGAGGCTGGCGATCACTCTTAATTTCTCCAAATATGGGCTGTACTCTGCCTTTACTCTCATTTACCAGCCACCTGGGAAAAGATTCATTAACATTGCTTTCTTAGTATCACTGGCTCTTAGTCTGCTAATCTTTGCCAGGAACTTTCCATGAAGACATTTCACTGACACACAGTACATAGTCACCTGTTGTTTTCCCCCTGACTCTGGGTCAGGCTGACTCCCTGACTCTGGGTCAGCCTGTCCCCCTGATATTGAAGCAATATACCACATTCTCAACCAGAAGACACTTCTCCAGTGGTGAGTTTAGACGCTATAGTTTAACATAAACATGCTTAATGCAATGATTCTAATTGTGTTGTGTTTGCAGGTTTCAGCGGAAGGAGAACAGGCAGGAGAGGAGTGTCCTCCAACAAGGTGTCACCAAGGAGACGTCTATGCCAACGTCATCGGCACCGCTCCCTCCTCCGCTAAAAAAGCAGGTGCAAAGAACCTCCTCGAGGCACGACTTTGGCCACCAGCAAAACAGAGCAGGACAGGCTCCAAAACTGCGGCCTGGTCCTCCTTGTAAGCGGCCTGGTTCTGCTGCTGATCCTGCTCTTGGTGCTGCTGCTGCTGTTGCTGCTACGCGTCCCATCGCACCAGCGTCTCCTCTACCAGTGCCAGCCCAGCTACTGTCTCTCCCGACACAACAGCCAATGCCCCAACCAGTCCAAGGCTTCTTTTTTGTGAGAGCCGCTGGTGTCAACACGCAGACCACAGCACCCTCCACATTTGCTTTCCCCTCCTCCACGGTGCCCGTTACCATAACACCAGCTCCTCTTCAAATTTCACCCGTGGCAACTCCCTACGTTAATCCTGTGTCCAGAAGCACAATATGCAATAGGAAACGTAGGGCAGAAGAGGAGGCAATGGGCATTAAAAGGAGGTCATATAAACATCAGGCACATTTAACACGTGCTCCAAATGTGGCCTGCCTGCTACCAAATGCTTCGGACACAGCCGTTATGGCAGTGCTTTATTTTGTTCCCGGACTTCTGGTGGGAAAACTGTGGAACAATGGCTGACTGAACAGCGACAGAAACCCAAAGACCCACCCTTCTGATTTGTCCAGGAATTTATACTTTTGTAAATATTGTTAATAGTGAATGTGTGTACATATATATATATATATATATATATATATATATATATATATATGTATGTATATATGTATATGCAGCTTCCTTCTCTTGGATCCTCCTATCATAACTGTGTGTATCTCATGCCACGCTACATCCCAGTATTCAAACGTCTCCCTCAGGAAGTAAAAACTATCAAATGTTGGTCTGAAGACAGCATTTCAACTCTTCAGGCTTCATTTGAGTGTACAGACTGGAACTGCTTTTTTGAGGGATGTGATGATTTCAACATTTTATGTGAAACTATTTCTTCCTATGTAACATTTTGTGTGGATATCATCGTTCTATACAAGAAGGTTGTTATTTATCCAAATAACAAACCCTGGATAACTAAAGAACTCAAATCCACAATCAACAGGAAGAAACTGGCCTATTGCACTGGTACCCAGCTCGAGAAAAAAGCTGCATCCCGAGAGGTGAAGAGAGACATTAGGAAAGCCAGACTGAAATATAAAGAGAAAATTGAAGGCCAATATTGTGGTGGGGATCTTCGAGCGGCCTTGAGGGGGATTAAAAACACGTAAATGAAATAATAATTTCTCAAGATCAGGTGACAACTCTGTTTAGACAAGTTAAAATGGGTAAAGCAAAGGGCCCTGATGCCATTTGCAGACGCACCCTTCACCACTGTGCCGCCCAGCTCAGTAAATTATTTCAGAGATGTGCTGATCTCGGTCAGATACCTTCCCTATTGAAGACGTCCACAGTGATTCCTCCTCCTAAGTCAAGCAAGTCAAAGGAATTGAGTGAATTCAGACCAGTAGCACTTACCTCACTGGTAATGAAAAGCTTTGAAAACATTTTAAAACAGCTTATTTTATCTAAGACAGAGGAAAATCTGAAAACACTACAATTTGCATACCAACCTAAAAAAGGAGTGGAAGACGCTAAAATATTTTTATTGAATCTTGTGTTCAAGCACCTTGAAAATGCAGGTGCTCATGTCAGACTTTTATTTGCAGACTTTTCCTCAGCTTTTAACAAAATGCAGCCACACATTTTAATCAAAAAGCTGGCATCTGATTTTAATCTTTCTGATCAACTTCTTTTATTGATTTCAAATTTTTTAACAGACCGTGTCCAGCATGTTTTAGTAAAATGGTAAAATGTCCCCTCCTGTAATGTCCAACATTGGATCTCCTCAGGGTTGTAGAACAATTGGCCTTTGGGACTGATAAAGTATTCTGATTCTCTGTGTGTGTGTGTGTTCCCTGATCTGTACTTTTTATACAAATTTTCTATTTATTTTCTTGTGTGTGTTTTACTAACTTTTGATACTAATTTTGATTTATTTATATTTTTTTCTTATGGTTAATCATTTTTCAATTGTTTTGTTGTGGTTAATAAATTTCACAATTGAAGAAAAAATCTTTTTGAATTATTTTGCTTTGAGAAGATTTTCTTACCTGAGATCCAGCATATGGAATACACCCAGATACTTTTACTGTCTTAGAACAGAGTTTAAAGTTTATTTTACAGATCTAATACCACACACACCTATAGAACTACAAACAACACAATATTTTATTTAATTTGACAGTGATAATACACACCCAGAGACACAAAGCAAATAAAATGACACAAGAGTTTATTTTGCAACGATCATAAACGCACGCACACGCGCGTTGGTGCACACACATTACAAATTAACACGAAAAAAAAAAAAAAACACATCTGTTGTGACAAAATAAAAATTTATTCACATAGTTTTAATCATTTTAAAACCTAAAAAACTGAGGGACTAGAATGCGCACTATATGCACAGTTTGGCGGAGGAACGACGTGCATCGCCGTTGAACGAGAGGTTGTGAGTTCGCGTTCAACAAAGAGAAAGTGAAAGTGAAAATATTAAGATCTGTGGATTAAAGCAGCTGAAAGTTTCCAAAATCATTTCATGACATCCGGAGGGTCCTCACACGTACAGACCGGGCGCATTTGCGCATCCTTTCTGCATTATGAAAAGTTACTATATTGCGCCGGAGCCTACAATAATTGTGGTTTCATCTGTGTGAGCAGGGGCCATGCTAGTCTTCTCTGTATCGTTCCAATTTTAGTATATGTGATGCCAGAGCAACACAATAAGTAGTGAGTGTTGTGCTCCACTTGTTGGGCATGTGCATTACACCACCCTGCACAGTGGTTGAAAGGCAGAAAGGATTTTGAGTCATTTGGGTTTTTCTGGATCAAAACTTTTTTTTCTTTGCCTGTATGCTGCTCCTTTAGACAGGTCACTGTAAGACATAATTAAACAGCTCAATGTATTGACAGGGTTCAATTTTATTTTTGTAAGGAAGTTACAAATTGCAGGTCTTGCACGTCACACAAATGCATTGTGGGAAGTTTTAGAGCAATGTTGTCTCAGCCAATTAGAAGGCTAAAGACATAAGTTACTAAAAGTGTCACCTTTAACAACCCTGCTTTCAGAGATTGCTACAGGGATTGTTTTTCTTTTTTACTTTTCAGACGTTTATTTGCATGTAAATAAATGAAAACTCTTTCTGGATTGACTGAGTCCATTGTTGATGTGTGGGCACAGCTTGCCGTCTCAGAGGTATTGCAATGCGTCTTCATTCGCTGTAATTGTTTACTATTTGCTTAATCTATGTGTTTCAGGTGTCACTTAGTGCTGTGGCTTAGCTGGTGAAAGTGCCTTTCCAGTAAACAGGAGATCCTGGGTACAAATCCCAGCAGTGCCTGCTCTGGGACAACCCGACCAAATTCAAAGTAATTGCTTTTACATAGCTCCAGACTGACTCAGATAAAATCTACAAAGCTTACTGGGTTCTCGTTATCATAAGTGCTTGTCTAGTTTACGGTAAAGTCACCCGTGCATAAATGTTTTTTTTTTTTTTTTTTTTTACACACATTTTATATGTCCGAATGATGCATTTTTTACTTCAGTCTGCTTTTAAAGACTAATTTCCTGATCTGAGAGGTAAAAATAAGAGCATATCATGTCTTCTGTAATACAGCTACACCCAGTGGAGACCTGTGGTAAAGACCTGAAATTTTCTGAACATTCTGGACCTCCTCTTGGTAGAATATAAAGCTGAGAAAGTCCCACTGCTCAGACAGAAAGCAACAGTGAAGAGGAAAGAGACCAGAACAGAAATTCATCTCAGAACAAGAGAAGCAAACACTAAACACTCTGAAGATGCTGTGCTCTCCTGGATTCCAGTCTGCACTCACTCCGTTCATAGGCTTCTACGAGCTTGTTCGATGTCTGTGGCCTGAAATCAGACCTCTGCTCCACGATCAGGACCTCCTGCGGAGAAGCACAGCAGTCTGCAGATGGTGGAGAAATTTCAGCGTGACATCCTGGAGGAGACAGAGCCTTTCCAGAGCAGCCTGTTCCTGAAACCAGTCTCTTACCATCTGGACAAAGAGTGAAATCCCTTTGGACTGACCCTGGACACCCAGGGCTTTTCTCCAGAAAAGCTGTCTGTCAGGCAGGTGGGCAGCAAGCTGAGAGTCAGTGGGAAGATGGAGAAGAAGCAGGAGGATGGGAAGGGTTCCTACTCTTACAGACTCCAGGAGTTCAGACAGGAGTTTGATCTGCCTGAAGGAACCAACACCAAGGACGTCACCTGCCACCTGTCTCCAGATGGAAAGCTCCACATCCAGGCAGCCAAAGTTCCATGTGTTGAGGAGGCTGAGAGAGAGCTGAGCATCAAGAGGAGCTCAGAGAAGGAAACACAGCAGAGTTCCTGTTCAGAAGACACCACAGAAGATCATTGAACAAACCTCAACACATGGACTGATGATGAATAAAAAATTCATACTGCTTTTTAACATCTTTTTTTTTTTTTTTACTCAAAGCAAAGGAATACAAAGATAAATTGAGTCAATTTTATCACAAAAAAAAACTACAGAAAAGCTTTTCTAGAACGAAAGAACAAATACACACATTTAGAGAAAACAATTTTATTATAATTGTTAATTTTTATTGTTGTTGAGAAATTCAACAGAAATTTCACATCACATGTTTCTGGGATAATCATAACTTACTTAAAAAAGTATCTCATTAATGAGTCATTTTTCCACTAAGACTCAATGTTTAAAATAATGGCACCATGTTGTAGCTCAAGTAAAAAGACATAAGATTTACTTTAAAGCTCCATCCTCATGATTTAGTTTACATTTTGCTTAAAGAAAAGATCAGTTTATCATAAACCTATTTATAACCAGGATAACCCAGCAAACCAAGACAGACTTGTGACTTGTTCGAGGTGTACCCCATCCCTCGTCACGAATCAACCGGGATGGGCTGCGGCACTGCCCAGAACCCGGTAAGGGTTAGTTAGTTCAGAAGATGACTGAGTGACTGTCCCAGCACCAACACACCAAAAACCAGTTCTTATAAACTATAAGAATTTTTTTTGAGGCCCTGTCCACACGTAGCCAGTATTTTTGAAAACACATTTATTTGTATCCGTTTTGGCCTGCGTTCCACAGAAAAACAGAAGTTTTTTCCCCTCAAAACTGGCGTTTTTGAAAACTCCGGCCACAGTGGAGATTTTGGAAAACTCCATATTTGCGTTTGCGTGTGGACGTGCAAAAACGGAGATTTGCGTTTTTATGCGTCACTACCTGCGACAAGTAATGCACATACGTCATTCGTGTTTGTTCTTGTTATAAAACCAGACAGTGGGCAGCATGGATCCACGGAAACAGACATGACTTTTTACTCTGCCAGTCTTCGTACAGACATCTCCGCCACAAATCAACGTAATTTCATAAAACAAATAGACAAAAGTTTTGTGGTGGAGAGAGATGTGACTTGTCGGTAGCAGGTCCTTTCTAAATATACTAGAACTCGACCATTTATGTGTGAAAGTGTGAGATAGTTTTAGCACCACTGTGTAAACGTGATTAGGGAATGTGTCTGTTAAAAAAAGTGCTTGCTGCAATAATTTTCCATTATCCAGACTTGGTTTTCCATTTGTGGAACATTTTTCTTTTATTGGTTGCAGCAGGTTGGTGTACCGCTTCTCTGCGCAGGCTAGTTAGAAGCATTTTGCAACTTTTAGCAGAACATCAGAAGGTTTTTCTTTCCAACGTTTTTTTTTTTTTTTTAAATCTCAGCCGTTTAAAAAAGATATTTTAAACTTGTGGTTTTTATCTTTGGACACCAGTTTCTTAAAATTTGTCGAGATTTTTTTTCTATTTTAAATAATGTTAACACCAAAAACTCTGCCGGTTATTTTTTTCTCACTGTAATTAAAAATAGTGTGTTTACCCACTGAGGAGTGTAAATAATGTCTTTTTACATGAGCTAGAACATGCTGTGTTTCTGGTTTTCTTGAGGAGAACCCAAAACTGAAAATCAACCAGTTATGTGTAAAAGTGTGTGTTGCATTCAGCACTTCAGTTTTGTTTGTAAAACAGTGTAACTAATGTGTAATTCCAATGTGATGATGAGAAATGTCTTTTTAAAAAAACACTTGCTGCAATAATTTTCCATCGTACAGGTTTTCTGTTTGTGGGGCCTTTCTGTCCTTTGGTGAAAATCAGGATAGAAGAGAAGTATTTTTCTCTGACTTTTTTATGGTGATATTCTAATATTAATGCATTGTATTCATGTAGCGCTTTTCAGGACTCTCAAAGACGCTTCAAACATATGCATTATTCATTCACTCCATACCAGGTGATGGTAATCTACTGTTGTAGCCACATCTGCCCTGGGGGAAACTGACTGATATGTTAGTTTTAAGTACCTTGAGTAACAAACTGAGCCTTTTATAACCCATCAGAAACAAACCTTTTTAACAATATGTCCTAGTGGACAAGACTTGTTAACGAGAACCTTTTTTTCACAACATCATTCAAGAAGCATGTGATGTTGAACATGCTGTGCTCCTGGTTCTGATATTGTGGTGTGAGACCTTTTTAGGCCTGCTTGTCTCTTTTTTTCTCCCCCAAAACTCAAAGGTGCTGGATGGTTTCTAACGGGAGGATTGGCTGATTGCTCCCAGCTGCACAGACTTACCGGTGGCTATAAAAGACCTGGTGTCACCCACAGTCTTCGAAGGTTCTTCAACTAATCTAGTGGTAAACTGACCACCTCTAAGCTGAGTCAATTTTGATATCTCAGACTAATTTCCTTATTCTCCCCACAGGAACCTTCAGCCCTTCCTCTTGGCCATCCAGCACCGCCTGAAGCCGTTATCTCTCTTCTGTGGATTCCTTTGTTACGTACTTAATAAACTGTTAAAGCTGCACTTGGATCCTCCTCATTCCCTCTCCCACACAACAGATATAGGGAACTTGTGTGGAGAAGGTCCTCTCTATAAAAACTGAAACTCAACCATAGGGATGGGAAATCCGAGGCCTCGCGACTCATCGAGCAACTTCAAGCAACTGCGAAAAGTCGACACGAGGAGTCGGCACGTTTGCAGGCTGCGCATGCGCATATAAAAAACAAACCCCAAGAAAAAAAATCTACGCCTCAAATTTTGTTTTACTAGAAGATGAAATGTGGGTTATTGTGGGGCAATTACTCTTGTAGTTTATTTTTTATCATGAAATGAGATTACGTTAATTCGTTGCCATAGTAACAGTTACCTAAACAATCAAATTTCACTGTTACTGACAATGTAATTAAATGTTCAATAAAGCACACACTTGACCCACTGTCATTTGAGTAACTATAGAGGACCGACTGATAGAATCTTACGGAAGGGAAAATGAACACACTGATACAATTTAACATCGAGATGTTTTTGTGCGAGCGCGCAGAAGATTTCGTAAAGAGTTTTGTTTTGGGAGGGTGTGTGATATTTTCACTTGTGTCCAATTCGATGCTCTCCAAATCAAAGTATAGAAAGTCTGTTTTGATATTTTAATCTAAAGCACTTTGTAAAGCTTTGATAAGAGAAATACTGTATAAATTAAATACGATTTTAATCAACAATCTGTGACACAAGCAGCAACATTCAGGAAAGACGTAAGAGAGTCTCTGCGGCTCTAAAATAGCGCAGAAAATTAGACGGGACAATTGTAAATGTTTGTCATAGATTTTTTATTTAAAAATAAAATCTTTTCCACGGTGCTTGGCTTTAGTCTGCTCCTCTTCAGACTGACTTCCTCTCCCGCTTTGGATAAGACCCGCTCACCGGGCACCGAGGTTGCTGGCATGTGGAGATGCTTGGCCAGTTTGTGCAGGTTTGGGTAAACTGTTGTCCTCGATGCCCAGAATGCGAGAGGGTCTTCTCCCCTGAAGAAGTAGGGATCCGACAGGCATCTCTGAACCTCCACTGTGGCATTCGCCTTCGCGCACTGACTTCCCTGGTTTTCACGTAGAAAAAAGTAGTTAGGATTGTAAAACCATGTAACATGTGGACATCGTTGATCAGATGAAAATACGTACCAACCCGGCTGTCCAGCAGGTCCCACAAATAGTCATTCTCCGCTGAAGATGACGCTGCCGGTTGTGACTATTAAAACAGAACTGGTTCTCCCTCCATTTACAAATGGTACACAGAAACACACACTCACCTTTCACTCTCATACAGTCAGTCAGTCATCTTCTTATCCGTCTACCCCTTTCGGGGTTCCGGGGTGCCGGAGCCCATCCCGATGATTTAAGGCGAAGGGCAGGGTACACCCCGAACAGGTCGCCAGTCTGTCGCGGGGCCACTCTCATACAATTCTCGCAAAAACTCTTTCAACCTCTCAATTCCAAACACTCTATATTTGTGTTGGTGAATCCTAAAAACAATCTGATAAATCTGTGTGTGCGTGTGTGACTGTGTTGGTTGAATGTGTGTGTGTGTTTTAAGTAACACCTACAAACGGTCTAACAAGATCAGTGATCTTATTGTGTACAATACCTACTGTGATAAAATCCCGGTAGAATCCAAAGCTGTGATGTCGCAAATCGCTAGAAAATCTCCTCCTCGCAAAACCCCACGACTTCCTGAATGAATGAAACCCTTTTATATCTTCTGACTGATTGACCGACCCGCCCCTTCAAACTTTCCGAGCTCTTCGACACCTGGCTCCACGTGACAGTAGCTCGGATTTTGGGTCGCGCGATGTTTGACATTCCGACACACGGAATCGAGGCAATTCTCGCGATACTTTTGTGTCACTCTGTTCGGCTCAGCTCGAGCAGACAGGCTCGAGCTGGCCATCCCTACTCAACCAGTTATGTGGGAGATAGATTCAGCACTACTGTGTAACTATGGAAACAATGTGATTATGGGATCTGTCTGTTAAAAAAAATCGTTTGTCCCAAAAATTTTTCATAGTGAGGATTTGGTTTTGCTGTTTGTCGGACATTTCTGTCCAATGCTCAAAAGCCAAAAACACATTTGTCTTTGACTCTTTCACAGTGAAGTTTGTTCAATATTTTGGAAAACAAACGCAACAGTGAACTTTTTATTTTTTATTATTATTTGCTTTAATGATTTTGCACAACTCGCAACACCTAAAGGGACAGACGGATAAGAAGATGACTGACTGGCAATCAGACAGCCTGTTTTGCATGCATGTAGCTGGTGTGACAGATCATTCATGTCCAAACAAAACAAAACTGGAGACAAGATTCTTCCTTGCTAGACTCCATTACAAACACCAAAGGTAATTGACACAGTATTGCCCCATCTCACCTGCATTTCTTGGTGAGCATACCAGTAGACCAGTATTCATAAAATATACTCTGGCACCCCTCTCTGACGCTTTTTAAAAAACAGTTTCCAGTGATTGACGCAATCAAATGCTTTTGATGCATCAATAAAGCACAACAAAACAGATGCATTTTTATTTTGATATTTTTTGATGATTTCTTTTAATGCAAATATCCATAAATCAGTAAAATGTTTGGACTTGAAGCCAAACTGGTTGTCTGTAGCGTTAAGAAAATTTTGTATTTGATCCAGTAGAACTCTTTCTAAGACTTTGGATAATACACTTGCCCACGACAACCATCCGGGGATAAGGAGACTTCCAGGGGCAAGATTTTCGCCTCCACCTTGGCCCTCTGGGAGGAGGGCCAGTGCTTCCGCTCCCCCCCGGGAGAATAGGCTTCGTTTCAACAACCCTCTTTCCTGGTGGTTCCAAACCCAGCATCCTTCTTCCTATGTACTCTCTCTCTCTCCTCTGCACATGTCCAAACCATCTCAGTCTGGCCTCTATGACTTTATCTCCAAAATTTCTAACGTGCTGTTCCCCTGATGTACTCATTTCTAATCCTGTCCATCCTGGTCACTCCCAGAGAGATCCTCAGTATCTTCATCTCTGCTACCTCCATCTCTGCTTCCTGTCTTTTTCTCAGTGCCACTGTCTCTAGTCCAAACAGAATGGCCGGTCTCACCACGGTTTTGTACTCTTTTCCTTTCATTTTAGCTGAAACTCTTCTGTCACACATCACACCTGATACTTTTCTCCACCCGTTCCAGCCTGCTTGAACACGCTTGTTCACCTCTTTTCCACATTCTCCATTGCTCTGGACCGTTGATTCTAAGTACTTGGAATCTTCCACCTACTTTTTGTCGTCTTCATGTAACCTCACATTTCTATTTGGATCCCTCTCATTCACACATAAGTACTCTGTTTTACTCTGACTAAAGCCCCACATCAAATAGTGCATGTATAAAATGGTCACTTCGATGCTCTGAAGCGGAATTCTAACCCTTGAAGTTATCACATAGAGTATTTAGAGCGCTGGTGTGCAGAGCCCTCCCGCACCTCCCCCCTGCATGTTTATGATTAAATCAACAATACAAAATGACCAAAAACTGGTTTGGAAAAACTAGGAGAACACTTAAAAGAAAGACAAATGAAACACACATTTGTATGTCTACAAAGCGACAGAGCTGGCTAGGGACTGATTACTCATAAAAGTAAACAAAAGACACCTGTTTTTTCTCATTTTCCTGGCGGGTGAAGAGCAGCCAAGCTCAGAATCAAACACTTGCCTTTATCATGCATGACTGGAGTGACAAGCGATGGCAAGTGAGCGAATGGAGCGTTTATTATAGATAAAAGTGTGTCTGTGTAAGGGTAATGGGTTGTAAGGAGGTAATTGAGTGTAATTGTTGAAAATGGATGAATGCCCCGAGCACAGGTCTACTTAAGAACAAAGTAAAAAAACAAACATGTCAAAATCATGTCAATAGGAACGCTGTGGCTATAAAGTGTTGCGGACGTTCTTTGGACCTTTTCATTGCCCGATGTCTGTGTTAATATTTGTCATTGTGAGCACATGTAAGCCATGTTTAAAATGCATTCAAGGAAATCATCATAAAAAAGGAAAACCCACTTCAGATCAATCACCCTCTCAAACAGATTAGATTTCAAAATAAACAAAAAAAAAGTCAAAACGGATCATTTCCTCTTTCAGTCAGTTACAAGCGTGTAGTATATGAAATGGATCACATAGTTTTTTTATTAGTTAGCCCGCTCTTTTCAAACTAAACATGATTTGTATCAGAAAATATTGTATCTCAGAATATTTACTAGTAAAATATTAAAAATAAATGTGTTTTTTTTAAACTCCAGTAAAAGTGATATGTTAGAGATGTTAAACATATTTATATATACATATGTATAGGGTTAGGAAAACCTGCAGCGGATTACCCAAAGGAAACCTAACGCTAACCTTATTTAAACATATTTGTATACACAGTATATATATATATATATACTGTATATACGCATATATATATATATTAATCTCATTGCATGTATAGATAATACAGTACTTTTTGTTAACCGTTCCGTTCTGTTCCGTCATCTTCCGCTTGTTCCGGGGTCGGGTCGCGGGGGCAACAGCCTCAAACGGGCAGTCCAGGCCTCTCTCACCCCGGCTGCATCCTCCAGCTCACCCGGAAGGAACCAGAGTCTTTCCCCGGCCAGCTGTGAGACATAGTCTCTCCAGCGGGTCCGGGGTCTGGCCCTTGGTCTCCTACCGGTGAAATGTGCCCGAAACACCTCGCCCGCGAGGCGCTCGGGGGGCATCCTGACCAGATACCCAAATCACACCATCTGGCTCCTCTCAACCTGGAGGAGGAGCGGCTCGACACCAAGCTCCTCCCGGATGGCAGAGCTCCTCACCCGATCTCTGAGTGAGAGCCCAGCCACCCTGCGGAGGAAGCTCATTTCGGCCGCTTGTACCCTCGATCTCATTCTTTCGGTCACCACCCACAGCTGGTGACCATAGGTGAGGGTTGGAACGTAGATCGACTTGTAAATCAAGAGCTTGCTTTTCGGCTCAGCTCTCTCTTTACCACGACGGACCGATGCAGCGTCCTAGTTATTGCTGATGCCGCACAGATCCGCCTGTCGATCTCCCGCTCCATCCTTCCCCCACTCGTGAACAAGACCCCGAGATACTTAAACTCCTCCACTTGGGGCAGGACCCTGTCCCTGACACGCAGGGGGCATTCCATCCTTTTCTGGTCGAGGACCATGGTCTCGGATTTGGAGGCGCTAATTCCCATCCCGGCTGCTTCACACTCGGCAGCAAATCGATCCAGCGAGAGCTGGAGATCATGGTCCGATTAAGCCAACAGGACCACATCATCCGCAAAAAGCAGAGATCCGATCCTGAGGTCACCAGCCGAGATATTCTGTGCCTAGATATTCTGTCCATAAAAGTGATGAACAGAATCGATGACAAAGGGCAGCCTTGGCGGAGTCCAACTCTCACTGGAAATGGAATCGGCATACTGCCGGCTATACGGACCAAGCTCTGGCTCCGGTTGTACAGAGACCGGACAGCCCGTAATAAGGGCTCCGAGACTCTGTACTCCCGGAGCACCCCCCACGGGAGTTCCCGAGGGACACGATTGAATGCCTTCTCCAGATCCACAAAACACATGTAGACTGGTTGGGCAAACTCCCATGACTCCCCTGGTACCCATGAGGAGCTCTGCCGGAGGTGTGAGTTGAAACTCTCTCTGACGGAAGAATCTACCAGACGTTCCCAGCAGACCCTCACAGATAGTTTGGGCCTGCCAGGTCTGACTGGCTTCCTCCCCCACCATCGAAGCCAACCCACGTCCAGGTGGTAATCAGTTGACAGCTCCACCCCTCTCGTCACCTGAGCCCCCAAGACATGCGGCCGCAAGTTCGATGAAACAACTGTGAAGTCGATCATGGAACTGCGGTCTAGAGTGTCCTGGTGCCACGTGTCCATGTGGACACTCTTATGCTTGAACATGGTGTTCGCTACTGACAATCCGTGATGAGCACAGAAGTCAAGCAGCAGAACACCATTCGGGTTTAGATCAGGGGGGCCATTTTTTCCGATCACTCCCCTCCAGGTCTCACTGTAGTTGCCCACGTGAGCATTGAAGTATCCGAGGAGGACAATGAAGTCCCCGGGAGGTGCCCTCTCCAATACTCCTCCCAAAGACTCCAAAAAGGGCGGGTAGTCTACACTGCCGTTCGGTGCATAGCAACAAACGACAGTGAGGACCCATCCTCCCACCCGTTGGTGGAGGGAAGCAACCCTTTCGTCCACCGGGAAGAACTCCAACACACAGGAGCCGAGCTGGGGGGCAACAAGTATGCCCACTCCAGCCCGGCGCCTTTCACTAAGGGCAACTCCAGAATAGTACAGGGTCCAGCCCCTGTCAAAAGGCCTGGTTCCAGAGCCCAAGCTGTGCGTCGAGGAGAGTCCAACTATATCTAGCCGGAACCGCTCAACCTCGCGCACCAGCTCGGGCTCCTTCCCCGCCAGAGAAGTGACTTTCCACATCCCTAGAACTAGCTTATGCAGGCGAGGATCTGACTGCCAGGGTCCCCGTCGTTGGCTGCCACCCATCTCCTCCTTCACCCGACCCCTATGGCCCCTCCTGCAGGTGGTGAGTCCGCTGGAAGGGCGGCCCATGTCCCCTGTTCGGGCTGAGCCCGGCCGGGCCCCATGGGTAAAAGCCTGGCCACCAGCCGCTCGCTCTTGTGCCCCACCCTCGGGCCTGGCTCCAAGAGGGGGGCCCCGGTGACCCGTCCGGGCAAGCGCAACTTCGCCATGTTTGGTAACTTCATAGGGGGTTTTCGAGCCAGACTTTGTCTGGCCCCTCACCTAGGACCTATTTGCCTTGGGTGACCCTACCAGGGGCATTAAGCCCAGGACAACATAGCTCCTAGGATCATTGGGGCACGCAAACCCCTCCACCGCGATAAGGTGGCGGCTCAAGGAGGAGTTGTTAACCCAGAAAAGAAAAATATATATTGTTAAAAAAAACTTCTAAATACATTAATTCCGTTTCACTTCCGTTTTTAACAAAGTGAATTTCCCTTTTTCAAAACAAACCATGTCCGAGATTAAATTGTTGGGATGCTAATTAACTAGTGATTTTTTTGAAAAGATGAAGTAAAAACGGTTTTGTTTCAGTAGAAAAACTCTACACCGAGGGAGATGTGCAGAGTTGTGGTAACTACAGAGGAATAAAATTGATCAGTCTTAAGATGAAATTATGGGAAAACGTTGTCGAAGCTAGGCTAAGGTCTGAAGTAAGAATTTGTGAGCAGCATTATGGTTTTATGCCTAAAAAGAGCACTACAGATGCAGTGTTTGCCTTGAGGATGATGATAGAGAAATACAGGGAAGGTCAGAGGGAGCTGCACTGTGTCTTTGTATATCTAGAGAAAGCGTATGACAGGGTACCTAGAGAAAAACTATGGTATTGTATGAGGAAGTCTGGTGTGACGGAAAAATATGTTAGAGCAGTGCAGAGCATGTATGAGGGCTGTAAGACAGTGGTGAGGTGTGCTGTGGGTGAGACAGAGGAGTTCAGTGTGGGGGTGGGACAACACCAGGGATCTGCTCTGAGTCCTTTGCTGTTTGCTATGGTGATGGACAGGCTGACAGACGAGGTTAGACAAAAATCTCCATGGACAATGATGTTTGCAGATGACATTGTGATCTGTAGTGAGAGGAGGGAAGAGGTGGAGGAAAAGCTGGAGAGGTGGAGGTTTGCACTAGAAAGAAGAGGAATGAAGATTAGTCAGAGTAAGACAGAGTACATGTGTGTGAATGAGAGGGATCCAAATGGAAAAGTGAGGTTACAGGGAGAAGAAATAAAGAAGGTGGAAGATTTTAAGTATCTAGGATCAACAGTCCAGAGCAATGGAGAGTGTGGAAGAGAGGTGAAGAAGCGTGTTCAGGCAGGCTGGAACGGGTGGAGGAAATTATCAGGTGTGATGTGTGACAAAAGAGTTTCAGCTAAAATGAAAGGAAAAGTGTACAAAATCGTGGTATGACCCACCATACTGTTTGGCCTTGAGACAGTGCCACTGAGGAAAAGACAGGAAGCAGAGATGGAGGTAGCAGAGATGAAGATGCTGAGGATCTCTCTGGGAGTGACCAGGATGGACAGGATCAGAAATGAGTATATCAGAGGAACAGCACATGTTAGAGGTTTTGGAGATAAAGTCCGAGAGGCCAGGCTGAGATGGTTTGGACATGTACAGAGAAGAGAGACCGAGTACATCGGCAGAAGGATGCTGGGTTTGGAACCACCAGGAAAGAGGGCTAGAGGAAGGCCAAAGAGGAGGTTCATGGATACAGTGAAGGAAGACATGAACATAGTTGGTGTGACCGAAGAAGATACAGCAGATAGGGTTAGATGGAAGAAACTGACTTGCTGTGGCGACCCCTGAAGGGAAATGCCGAAAGGAGAAGAAGAAGAAAAACTCTACACTGTTCTCCATTTATATGCTTCCTTAATTACATAAAGGTATCATTAGCAGCAGGTTTAGCATTAAAGCCTAACCCAGCTGATTACAGGCGAGAGGCAGGGTACTCCCCAAACAGGTCGAGAGACCACACACACTCATTCCAAGAGGCAATTTCATAGTGGCCAATTAACCTGACGTATATTTTTGGAGAGTGGGAGGAAACCGGAGTACTGGAAGAAAACCCACGCATACACAGGGAGAACATGCAAAATCCACATCGAAAGGCCAATGTTCCAAGCCTTATCCCCACCCGGGATTCGAACCCTGGCCTTCTTGCCGTGAGGCCACTGTGCTAACCAGTGTGCCACAAACTGCGGAGTTGTAGGGCATTAAAACCTCAGCCAACATTTTTTGAATGGCGGACAAAAACCATTGGCCCACAGCCTGACAATCAATTCAACTTCATGTTTCTGGTGACTTCTATGTATTTCTATTGGTTGGAGAAGCAAACTCTAAAAAAAAGTCTGGAAAGATGAAACAATTCAGGTCTTAATTCTTGTTGAGAATTCGTAAAGAGTTGCAGTGCTGTAAGCACTGGAGCTTCCAGACTGTTTTTAAGACATAAACCAATGGAAACGTAGATGTAAACAACAATAAAAGCGAGCAAGAGAAACAAATTGCTGTTCTTTCAGGTGTTAGCTGAAGATAAGTATTTGTTTGTTGTCAAGCGACATCATAGTTGATTCCAATGAGGAACAAATCTAGATACCTTTGGCAAAAGATCCACAGACCAAGGTGTAAATCTCACATTTCTGTTTTCACAGAATACTCCACAACGGAGACAACACTGTTCAATCACAAGCTATTACACCACAACATATTCAGTCATTGTGACATTTATCATCTTGATGTGGATGCAGTGGCATGCGTGGGATCGGAATCAATCAACTGCCTTAAATACGACATGTAACACCCCTGTTTACCAGTTAATCATCATGAAGCAACAGTTTGGAGGAAAACATGGATCGACGACACCAGGTAGAAATGATCTAATCTCAATAAGCACAAATACATCAAAGTAAGGATGTGAGTGAGGCGAGACTGATAATGACTAACTCCTGGCTCTTTCTAAGAATCAGGGTAATGAGATGGCATTGGGACAGATGCTCCAAAATTAGCTTGAAGAAAGTGGCTGTCTTAAATGTCTGCGGGGAGTGCTTAACAAGGACAGCGTGTTAGAAGATAGCAGAGGTGAAAAATGAACTTCTACAACAAGCGTTGATCCTGAGAGATACTGCATTACAGCACGGTTGGTTATTCAGGTATGTCACCGTCTTTCAACACAACTTCATTTGACCTGCCTGGTTCAGTTACGGCTGTTCATATCGAGCACTTTCTCAGAGCTGCTGGCTGCCTTCCACCGCCGGATCGGTGTCTCACTTTGGTCTTTAATTTCTGCCTGATGGAAGAGGGATTGTTAAACCCTGAAACAATCTGAATCCGAGCCAGGTTGTGTTTATATGTTAATTAAATGAGCTGACGTTTGTTTCCACAGATAACGGTCAAATTGACCTAATCTCCTTAGCAGATGCTGCCAGTTATCTGTTCCTTGTAAATTGGAGATTTACAAGATTTGGATTGTGAGAATGTCTGGATTGTCTGAGTTTTATTTTTAGTTACTACACAAAAAAGACAACATGCACGTGTTTTTGAAAACAAATTAGTAAAATATTTTTTTGTTGATTGTTATTATTGTGCTTTTTTGTGTCAAAAGGGAACATCCAATATTATTTGATGCCCGCTTTGTCAGGGGTACATCCCTGAAATTAATACAGTTTCAAGAAACTAGACCATCAATCCACGTCTAACTTCCGGTCTCGTGAAATTTTACGGATATAAACAAAACTTAGCTTAAAACAATCCACTGACAAAAAAAGATCAACAATTTCTTTAAAAAAAAAACTCTTTAAAGAAGGTTTGGATTAAATTAGCATGAACCTGTTACAGAGTCTTACAAAAAGTCTGCGTTAGAAGTGATTCATCTTCATGTTCTAAGAGCCTTAACAAGATTAAATGGATGCAGATGTGTACATATACTCCAACTTGTTAAAATTCTAAAGATATTTTTCTTCATTTAGACAGCCAATGAATAGTAGCCAGGACTTTGAGGTGCTGTATATTATCTTCATTTTCATCTAAATTCTTGCAGAAGCATTTTGGGACCATCCAGAATGTTTTGGAGCAGATTTGTGGTATTTTATCTGTAAAAATTACAATAATTCAGTCTAGAGTGGAAAAATACATCACTGAGATAACACTCTCTGACACGTGCGATGTTTTGGAAATGGAAAACGACCGTGCACACACCCACAACACATGCTGAAAATAAAGAGCAAATTTGACTAATAGACCATCTAAAGAAACATGAAGTTGAACCCCAACTTGAACAGTTTCTGCTGATTTATTATAGACTTGGTTCCTACTTCTTCATTACATTAAAGTTTTACTTCTGTTTAAACTGTTTGTCTTATTTTTTTCTTTCATCACTAACATATTTCTTCTTTTTAGCAGTCCTAAAGCATGCAAACACTGTGAGGAAGGATGTCTCACTAAGTGGTCTTATTGTGAACTAGACTTTAGGTTGAGTGGTTGCTAATAAACAAGCATTTGTGGTGTGGCATGATGCAAGAGATTCAGCATGACAATCTAAAGTCAGTGATCATGTAATAAACTGTAAACCATTTCATTGACAGACAGTAAAAGTTCTTTCCACCTTTTTTTTAAAAAAATAAATTTTGTGTGAAGTTATGGGAAACTGTTCAAATGTCTGTCGAACCATTATTTTCTCATGTCGATACACCTGTTAAGATAAAGTAATGATGAACAAGATGATTCTTACAAGAAAGAAAAGTTTATTCATGAAAAGATGACAAAATACTCGAGACAGTGAATCAAAGAATTCCCATTTATGTAGAAAAGGTGAATTTGCAGCGAAAAGTTTAGTCAGGACAGCAATGAAAGCAAATCTCATTCATTTTTTTCTACTTCCCTTTTTCTGAGATAAACTTTAAAAATGGAAGATAATATGTACATATAAATCTGTTTTGAACTCACCTGTGATGGGCACCTTTCCTCTGATCCTCCAACACACGCACCTACCGCGCACTGAGAACACCTCTGAAGAGCAAAATGTGCACACATACGAGAAGCTCTGTGAGCAGGAGATGAGTGACTTTCAGGGACAACCCACTCCATGCCAGAGAGAGAAAAAGGAGAGAGAAACACGGAAAGAGATGATCTACACTACCACCTTGTGGCCGGCACGTACCATATATACTTTGAGTCAAAAAGTGTCCAAAAAGTTAACTAGAAGCTATCAGGAACACTGTGAACAACCAAACTAATTATTATTGTATGGTAAACCCTAATCGCTTAACACTACAAGCTCCAAGATTTTCTCAACCTCGTGTCTACCCAAGAAAGAGTCATCTGACACCTCTATCTGACCTGCACACTGAGGAGTAGAGTCGTTTTTGTGATTCAATTAGACCTGGTCCTAGTCTCCGAGAGTTAAGTACCTTACAAACGACTCTCAAGTGTCTTGCTTTAATAACTCAAGCAGAAGGCCCGGTGTCTCGAGACACCTCCACGGGCTTTCAGGTAGTGGTGGTCAATAGACCCACTAGTGAGGGTTCTAGTGATAAGTACTAGAACCTTATCGCTAGATAAGGTTCATGTGAAGTTAGCCAGGATGGTGCCATGTGGGGCCTTTGCTCGATTCATTTTATCCCAGCAACTATGTCAGGGATGGCATACATTACCTTATAATTGCAGCAATCGGAAAGTGTTTGGCCAGTCAGTGAAGAGTGATGACTCCGTGGCATTAACCCAATCGCCGTCTGCGCGATGTCGCTGAAAAAAGGAGGTTGACCATGCAAAACGGTATGTGTTAGCAACAAATCTTGTGATTGAGAATTTAAAGCCAGATTAAAGACAGTGTTTTGAAAGTTTTCAGACAGTTTATAGACTTTCTAAACAGTGCTTAGAAAGACATGGCTGCCCTACTGGCGACAAGAAAAGTTTGATTTTACACTCTGTTTTCTGACTACACTGATTGCATACTGATGATTAACGTCAAATCAAGTCCTGACGGGAAAGGACCAATTGGTTAGATTAAAAATGTACCTCTTCAAAACCATGTGTGATACATTAATAGACTGCTATGAAAATTACCCCTAGGAATAAATATGTGTGTTGGTGGTTGTCTTTGTGTGTTGCTCTGCCACAGACTGGCGACCTGTTTGGAGTACCTCTTGTTTTAAATCAACCGGGACAGCCTCCGGCACCCCACGCGACATCATTAGGGTTAAGCGGTTCAGAAGACTAAACAAAAAAAGTAACCAACCACATTGACCCAAACAAACCTCAATGCTGCGAGGTCAAATGGTTTGGGCGGAATAAAAAAAAAAGGCTGATGTTAATTTATATGAAGTACCATACAATCTTTTCTTCTTTCGGCATTTCCCTTCAGGGGTCACCACAGCAAGTCAGTTTCTTCCATCTAACCCTATCTGCTGTATCCTCTTCGGTCACACCAACTATCTTCATGTCTTCCTATCCTCGAACCTCCTCTTTGGCCTTCCTCTTGTCCTCTTTCCTGGTGGTTCCAAATCCAGCATCCTTCTTCCAATGAACTCTCTCTCTCTCCTCTGCACATGTCCAAACCATCTCAGTCTTGCCTCTCTGACTTTATCTCCAAAACCTCTAACATGTGCTGTACCCGTGATATACTCATTTCTAATCCTGTCCATCCTGGTCACTCCCAGAGAGATCCTCAGCATCTTCGTCTCTGCTAACTCCATCTCTGTTTCCTGTCTTTTCCTCAGTGCCACTGTTGGCTCACTGCAGAGCCAAACAGCATGGCTCTGCTTATTATTCAAGTTCGGATCATAGGGCAGGTGTAAATAATTACACCTGGCTGTGTCAATGGGACACATTGACAGCCAATGAAAATGCACCAATTTTTACTGTACAAGGTTCTGAGTTTTTCAGGTCATCTTACACATCATCTCCTGGTCTCTGCCCAGTAAAAACACTTTTACAGGACAATAAATAGACTGAATACCAGAACAGGCCGTGTGATGACTCCCCTCTGTCAGAGCGTCAGAGTTGGGTTAAGTTTCGAGAAGCTTTAGAAATGTTCAGTGGGGTGTTCAGTGGTGGTGTTCAGTGATGCCATATTGTTGAGCAACTTGTTCATGTGGTCTATGTATTTTGAAATGTATCATTTCCTTAATGAAAACCCTGACCCCATTCTGTTTCCCAAAGGCAGCGCTCTGTGGGATCTTATTTCTTTATCTTATTTATTTAATTTAATCTTATTTATTTAATTTGTTTATTTATCTAATCTTATTTCTTTTTAATTAAAGAAAAGTAAAACAGCACAAAAGAACATTTTTACAGCACATAACAGCACAAACGTAGCACAAACGATTGACACCATTTCTAAGAGTTTTTTCGCATTTTTAAGCAATGTGAGGGGTGGATGACCGCAGATTGACCTATAAAAGAATCGTGAATATTAAAAAAAAAAAAAAAAACAACACGAACAATTGACTTTTTTTTTTTGTTTATATATATATATTTTTTAAGAGGGGCCAACTTCACAGAGCTAGCAAAAATGCCTTGAATCTTAATAAAGAATTTTATTTGCTGTTGAACTTTGTCTGAGTTTTAATAAATGAATAATACAGTTAATTACAAATTACCTGAAAATTATGCAAATGTATTTAAGTTCGTTCATGCAAAAATAGTCATTTAAAAAAAATAAAATATCGGTATCGATATCGGCGATATCGGTCTGATGTTTACTTGGTATCAGATCGATACCAAAGCTTGCGGTATCGCCCACCAATACCAGACACCAGCAGGAGGCCGGTCCTCAGAGTTCTAGATGGTTTATAAGACACTAACATTTCACAAGCCATGAGGCTTAAACCCAAGCAGAGCAGCTTTAAAGTCAATTCTCTGAGCCACAGGAAGCCTGTACACACAGGCCTGAGCACAGGACAATAATGTGATCGTATCTTTAAGGTTACCACAGTAACCATAGAACAAAGAGAATGGTACTCATGTTATAAAGTTGTCACTAATAAAGTTGCATAAACACAAAGTGGATTTATGTTCATTAATATTATTGATAAATAGAATAATAATTTATAAATTAGGAAAATTAAGAGAAAAAATAAGAAATGAACAAACATAACATGATAAACTTAAATTTTTTTCTAGTTAATTTAGCTCATTTTTCGGAATATTTTAGTATCATTTTCTGATACTGAAACGTGTTGGCTTAAATTTGACTAACTACTTGCTTAATTTTCAGCGATAAAATGGATAGATTTAGGATAGATTTTCTAATTTTCTTTAAAATTTCTTTATTTTTTTTAAATTAAAATGGCGTCTAAACACGAGGTTGGGGGAGGGGAACGTGAGTGGGGGAGGTATGGGTCTATTTTGGGTGGGGGGAAATATGGGCTGTCCAAAAAAAGAAACATCACAGTGCATCTGAATTTAAGATGATCTGAATCGTTTAACGAAAAGAGATAAATTTAATTGAAACATTAATCTTTTTTATGTTGTGTCACATTGATGATAATAATAATAATGATACATTTGGACATTTCTACGCTTTAAACAGTGGATATACAATATTTTTTTACTAAATCGAACATTTTAAAAACTTTCTTTTTCATTATCGCCAAATTACCGAGCTGTAATTAAACGCATCAGTCAACGTTATAAATATGGACGCTCGCGCTTCTATCGTCAGTTCTGGAAGTTTCCAGAGACAGAACTCATAGATAGCTACACTCAGAGATTCATTCACGTACTTTAACTAAAATAACAGAATATAGTGCCGGATTTTATAAGTTTAAATTTGAAAATGGATTCTACAAAAGCGAAGATACCCGGATATGCAGGACTGCGGATGATTAATGACAAGTCCAAGGAGTTTCACCGAGACTCTTTCAAGTTTTGTCAACGGAGGATCGAAAAACATCATTCCAGGATATTTTTAACACGTATCCTAAATAAGCCAATGGTGGTCGTGTGCTCCGTAAAAGGGATGAGAGAGCTTCTCGTAGGTAAGTTTATTATTATTTTTTTGGATTCGATTTAGACTATGGACATGATTTCAATGTATAATTTGTTGGCGCCTTTAAAAAAAAAAAAAAAAGTAAGCTAAGCTCTAGCATAGACGAGACTGATCAAGTCTCACGATATTATGATTCTTGTGCTTTCACCCACGTGACTAAAAAGCGGAAGTCGGCCATGTTTGATTGTAGTTTTTCTAAATATTGTCTCTTCTTCCGCTCGAAGACGTTCCGATTTTCTGTGACGTCATGCCAAAGGCGTCGAAAACTAAATTAGATTAGAATTACTTTATTGATCCCACACTTGGGAAATTTGGGAAATTGACCTCTGAATAGCGCCATAAAGATGAAAAAATACTGACTTGTAGATAGTTTTTTTTTTACTGATTTTAAGCTGAATAGTTTTGAACATATATGTTTGTGTTTGTTCTATCATTATTATTTTAATTCTCTTTGATTAGACATAAATGTTTATTTGGTTATCAAAAAGAAAACATTAGGGTGAACTGCTTGGTTATTGTTATAATTGGTTTTTGTTTGCTTTTTTTTTATCATTTATTTATTTATTTCTCTCTTCCTGAAATGGCATTAAATAAGCTTTACAAACTTCGGACTTTTCCGTTTTGGTTTATGTTGTTTTTTTATACAAACAAATTTAAATTATGTAAATAATAATCAAACTAACCAATAGTGTTCATTAAATACCTGCATAGATTTAAAAAAAAAAAAACGTTAGCTCTAACATAGATGAGACTGAGCAAGTCTCGCGATATTATTATTCATGTGCTTTCACCCACGTGACTAAAAACCGGAAGTCTGCCATGTTGGATGCAATTGTAGTTTTTCTAAATATTGTCTTTTCTTCCACTTCAAGACCTTCCGATTTTCTGTGACGTCACGCTAATGGTGCCGAAAACTAAATCGATCTCTTAATAGCACCATAAAGATGAAAAAAAAAAAAATACTGATTTGTTGAAAGTTTCGAACTGATTTTGAGCCGCATAGTTTTGAACGTGTGTGTTTGTGTATGAAAATAAAAGGTGAACAGCTTGGTAATTGTTAGTATTGGTTTTTGTTTATTATTATTATTATTTTTCTCGTCCTTAAAACGCATTAAATAAGTTTTACAAACTTCAGGCTTTTCCTTTTTGGTTTATGTTGTGTGTTTTCCAAAAACAAATTTAAATGATGTAAATAATAATGAAGCTAACCAATAGTGTTCATTAAATACCTCGTCTTTGTCAAATCGCGATGGCAACCTGCACTGCTCTGAGTCCTTTGCTGTTTGCTATGGTGATGGACAGGCTGACAGACGAGGTTTGTCAGCCTGTTATTTAATGCCATCTCCATGGTCTAACATCCGCAATGATGTTTGCGGATGACATTGTAATCTGTAGTGAGAGGAGGGAAGAGGTGGAGGAAAAGCTGGAGAGGTGGAGGTTTGCACTAGAAAGAAGAGGAATGAAGATTAGTCAGAGTAAGACAGAGTACATGTGTGTGAATGAGAGAGATCTAAATGGAAAAGTGAGGTTACAGGGAGAAGAAATAAAGAAGGTGGAAGATTTTAAGTATCTAGGATCAACAGTCCAGAGCAATTGAGAGTGTGGAAGAGAGGTGAAGAAGCGTGTTCAGGCAGGCTGGAACGGGTGGAGGAAATTATCAGGTGTGATGTGTGACAAAAGAGTTTCAGCTAAAATGAAAGTGTAAAACCGTGGTGAGACCGGACATGCTGATTGGTCTAGAGACAGTGGCACTGAGAAAAAGGACAGGAAGCAGAGATGGAGGTAGCAGAGATGAAGATGCTAAGGAAGTCTCTGGGAGGGACCAGGATGGACAGGATCAGAAGAACAGCACATGTTAGAAGTTTTGGGATAATGTCAGAGAGGCCAGACTGAGATGGTTTGGATGGGTGCAGAAGAGAGAGAGAGAGAACATAGGAAGAAGGATGCTGGATTTGGAACCACCAGGAAAGAGGACTATAGGAAGACCAAAGAGGAGGTTCATGGATACAGTGAAGGAAGACATGAAGATGGTTGGCGTGACTGAAGAGGATGCAGCAGATAGGGTTAGATGGAAGAAAGTGACTTGATGTGGCGACCCCTGGAAGGAAATGCCGGAAGAAGAAGAACAAATACATTAATAGATTTTTTTTTCTTCATATAAAATCTTCTAAATGTATCCATGTTTGTTTCAGAAAAGTCTAACATTTTTCTGAGGGATCCGAAAGATTTCTTAGGGAACGTCATGAATAATGTGATTGGGGAAACCCTCCTCACGTCAAATGGTAAACACACACAAACAAAGCCTAGCATTATTATACTGACCTGCAAATTAAGACTTTGAATACTTAACTGTTATCATGTCTTCAGGTGAGGAAGCCCGGCTGCTGCGGTTATCATTCAGCAGCATATTTTCAAAAATAAGCTCTCATACTTCAGGAGCCTACGCCAGGCGGTGAGTCAACAACTAAAGCAAGAAAAAATCTCTCTATGATCACAATTAAAATGTATTACAATTTCTTGATGCAATTTGTTTTTCTTTCTGTAGCGTCATCCGCCGGTGCCTCGGCGATCTGTCCGAGAGGTAAGACTTGTTCACATCTGTCATACTTTGCTGAAATCAGAACACTCAGTTACATGTGTATACTTGTGTGTGTACAGTGGACAGCCAGAACCTATCTATACGCGTTTCAAAGATCTCGGGGTTGAGCTCGTACTCGGAGTGTTCCTTAATGTTCGAGCTGATGAGCATCCCGAGCTCTTTGACGAGATCGCGAACCTATGCGTCGAGCATTGGCGAGGTACTTTTTTTTTTGTTTTTTGTCATTGTAATATTATTGTAACGTTCCAGAGCTGTTTATTTGGTTTTGATTTGTCTTCTGAACCACTCATACCTAATTTTTCCTCTTTTCATTGGAAGCTCTGACAACCCAGCCTTTTGGCTTCAGCTTCCCCTGGTGGTCATCGAGCTACAGCAGCTCTGTCCCTGCAAAGGAAAAACTTATGAAAATAATTCGAGACAAGTTAGAGACCGAACAGGAGGGGTGAGTTTGTTTTTTTTATTGTGTGTGTAAACAGATTTGTAGGACATTAAAGTTTAAAAAAATCCACTTTCTTTACTTTTTACTTTTCTTTACTTTTGGCAAAAATTTTCTGTTTTTTTTATTTTTTTTATAATCAAATAGTGAACCTGGTTTTCTGTGGATTTACCGACCAATAATACTTTGTCTTCTCTTTAGATTTGTTGGGTACCTTCGTAGTCTGCCACTTCCGGATCCATCTTTTGCTGGACAGCACCTCTTGCTCTTTATTTCTTCAGTGATACCAAAGGCACTCGCCTCCCTTCTGACCTCATTCGTCCTGGCGCTGAACGGAAGACAGGTAATCAAACTCTGAGATTGATAAATACTTGTTTGAATCTTAATAATGTAAAGTTTGACTCTGGACTAGCAGGAGTCATGTAAACCAAACCCCTCTTCTGTCTTTAGGAAGAATTCCGTCGTCGGTATTCCATCGACCCAGATTATCTCCAGAGGGTTCTCCTGGAGGTGCAGCGTCTCTGGCCGCCCTTCGTCGGTGGACAAAGAATCGCTGATAGTGTGAGTTTTGTGTTATTAAGTTAATATTCTGAAGTCATTTATTTGTAATCTAACTTTAAAAAATACCTTAACAGATCGTAGGATTCTCTTCCCTTCCAGCAGGTGGCAGCGTTTAATCTTAGATGTAATCTATTACTGGTTCATGTCCAGTCTGAACAGGGAAATTAAAAAAAGTATAGATAAATAGATGGTAATAGAGTGTAAAAGTTTGTAATAGATGGTAATCTTTTACGTCGGAAAATATTGTTCTTTTTTTGTTTTTGTTTGTAATAGAAAAGAAAAAGTTATCAATAAAACATCAAATATTGCAAAAACATTAAGATCTAACCAATCTAAATTTATTGTGTGGAAAAAAACAATTACAATTAAAACTATTTCAATGTTATTTCAGTTGGTCCCTTCTCCTCCCTCACTCGTAGAACTGTCTTTTCCCGCCTCTAGTATCTATGATCGTTGTGACCTCATCAAGCCCGCTTATGTAATGACCCAATAGAAAGCATTGATTTCTCTCTGTGATTGATCCTTGCCGCTCTCTCCCGGAAGGAAGCGAGGTCAGCTAAATGTGTGCTACGGAAGTAGAAAGTTTTCCATTTGTTCCTAGGTTAGGCTCATCAGTGATCCAGAACTTAGATTCAGTACAGGATGTAATATTAAAGAAGGGAATTAAGGGAGGGAGGCAGCGTCCCTGGAGACGCAGGTAGACGCATGATTATTTGTGTTAAAAGACGTTCGGTCTAAAAGCAGCTCTTTGAAGACCACACACAGGTAATTAGTGGCACTCAGTTGCTGCCATAAGCGGTCCCCTGCCAATAGTTTGAGTAAGCGCAACTAAAATGAGTAAATTTAGGAGGAGAGAAGGAAATGCTGGCGAGGTCTTTCAGACGTGTGTAGAGGGAAGAAGATTAGGATTCACAGCAAAGTAGAAAAACTGGACCTAAGCTAGGCACTACATTCAGAGACATTCAGAGTGTCTGCACGTGTGCAAGAGTGAATTTGGACAAAAAAAAAAAAAGGAGTCAAGGGAGATGTCTTTCTTTCAGCTGAGATTGTGAGGTTGAAAGGTTTGAAGGAATAGAAGAGAAACGACGATCCCGTTCTCTGGCGGTCCATTAGTGCAGCTGCTAATGGATACAGTGAAAAGGTGAAGTGGGCAACAAAACAAGCAAGTGCTCTGTTTGCCTGAAGCTGGGGGGTTTCAGAAAACAAATATGACAAAAAAAATAGAATGAAAAGATATTCTGAACGAGCAGGTACGGTTCCTTTAAGAGCCTGAAGAGAAAGATTTTGTTTGAGTCACACGTAAAAGTCTAAAATGCTAAATAACATTAACTCTGTGTGTTTTTTTTTTTTGTAGGATACTTCCATCGAAGGTTACCATATTTCGAAGGGTCAGAGTGTAATGTATGTTACCCACATCATCCATCGTGACCCAAATATCTTTCCTCACCCTGATGACTTCCTTCCGGAGAGATGGACTGGCCCGTAAGTGTTCAAGAATTCCTTTGCTTGTTAGTTTATTTCAAACACACACTTGTATCGACTTGCCCTCCGCCCCCATGCCCCCTGATTCCCCCGAACGGCGAGCTACTGTCTCTTTAACTGAGTCAAAAATAACCGTAAAAGCAACAAACATTTGGCATGAATGCAGAGACCAAAAGAGTCCACCTGGACTCAAAAGGGACGGGCACTCAGAACAGCCACATGGTTGAAATGAGAAAACTCCGAGGCTAGTCATTGTTCCGTTCTGTCGTCATCCGCACATCCGGGGGCGGGTCATGGGGGCTCCAGCCTCAGACAGGAAGCCCAGGCTTCTCTCACCCCAGCTGTATCCTAAAGCTCACCCGGAAGGATCCTGAGTCGTTCCCCAGCCAGCTGTGAGACATAGTCTCTCCAGCGGGTTCGGGATCTGCCTCTTTGTCTCCCCCTGGTGGGACAAGCTACAAACACCTCACCAGCGAGTCGTTCGGGGGAATCAAGGCGCTCGGGCAGTCCCTGTCCCTAAATTTAACAGCTGTATTTCTGTGCTTTTCTTTGCCTCGTATAAACGGGTAAAGAGTATTTCTATTGTTAGCATTCAAACCAAAACAGTCTGACTTGTAGATGGCTGCATTAAACCGTGCCATCCTGGAGTCACTGCAGCCAGATTAAACACATCTGACTCCTGCATTTATTTTAAGCCAACATGTAACGACTCGGAAAAAAAAAAAAAGGCTTCTATAGCGTACAAAAGATGCACTGCATCTTCTGTCTTCTTCTTCTTCCAGCAGAATGAGACCCCACCTCGCTCATGCACTGATTTACTCAAGCTTTTCCTCCATTTTTCTTCCATTTTTCTTCCATTCACCTGTTTATTCTCATTCAGCCAGTCAGCAGAGCGGATGGGGAACAGATTTATGAATGTATGCATGCTGCCATGGAAACTGGTCACCTGCCACCATCTTTACCAATAGGGATTCCTCATGTGTGTGTGTGTGTGTGTGTGTCTCCTAGCTAGGGGAGCAGCTGCTTCTCTCTCTGTGTGCCCTTTAGAGAGTAATGTCAGACGGAAAACACAATCTTGTTTCTATTGCGATATTCTATTGGTTTTTATTGCAAACCAATAGAAACCAATTGGTTTCTATTAATTAATTCGATCTAATAGAGTAAGAAAATATTGGTAGAATCAAAGAAAAAAAAAAAGAGTTGTTTGTGGTGTTTTTTTTTTTTTTTGTTTTTTTATGATTAACACTTAAAAACAACGAAGTAAAACTGGTTAGATCCGTTTAAAAAAAAGAAATGGTTGGTGAGATTCTGGTTATAAAAAATGTATTTATTTTTAGGTTGATAAAAGCAGCAGAGCAGCGAGGAAGAAATGAAAAAAAAAAATCTATGAATGAATAGACAGGTAGCTGCTGCTATGGTAACTGGCAACCTCACACCTATTTTTACCAATGGGGATTCCCTCTGTGCTTTCTGAGGGATGGTGTGTGTGCGCGTCGTGCAGGATGGGGTAGTGTATGGAATGAGTCAGAGGCTTTCCTTTGAGCAAAGTAAGATGTTAAAAAATCCAGGAAAAAGGAGCGTTTTCTTTCACAACTATCGACTATATTTAAACCAATTTACAAAATATTCTGATAAATTATACGTGGTCATTATTTTCTGAATATTAATGATGATTTTTTTTATTGATTTGATTTCTTGATTAATGCAGTTTGTTGACGCAGAAAGAGTTAAAAAAATATAGTTTACTGTCCCTTCTGGTTGGTTGTGTAAACTAGACCATTTGTCACCTGACCTGATAAAAACAAAGTAGTTAATCTAGAGGTGGTACTGAGTAAATTTGGGCAGTCTCATTACGATCCTTTGGTAGAAACTTCACCCCCAAAGTGTTACGGAAGGACTGAAACACGAACGGCCTGAGTGCTTGTCCATTGGTTTTGAACAAAGCAAGTCGATCTACGTTCCAACCCTCACCTATGGAAAAAATGAGATCACGGATACAAGCGGCCGAAATGAGCTTACCCCGCAGGATGGCTGGGCTCTTGCTCAAAAGATCGGGTGAGGAGCTCAGATGTCTCTCCAGCGGGTCCAGGGTGTGCCTCTTAGTCTCTTCCTGGTGGGACGTGCTCAAAACACCTCACCAGCAAGGCGCTCGGGTGGCATCCTGACCAGATGTCCGAACCACCCCATCTGGCTCCTCTCGACCTCTGAGTGAGATCCCAGCCACCCTGCAGAGGAAGCTTATTTCGGCTGCTTGTATCCGCGTTCTCATTCTTTCGGTCCCCACCTCTATCTTGGGCATTCTAACCAGATGCCCAAGCTCCTCTCGACCCGGAGGAGCAACGGCTCTGCTCCGAGCTCCCCTCAGAGTGGCTGGGCTCTCACTCCGAAACAGAGTGAGGAGCTCTGCATTCTGGGAGGAGCTTGATTATGTTGATTACAAAAACAAAACATGATTATTTTTTAAACATCAAGCAAAATTGTTTTAAATAAGACCAAATAAAAAACAAGGTTGTTTTGAAACACTCTCAAACTTAGCTGAATGTTTTTTTATAGCTGCGTGCGTACGTGCGTGTGCGTGTGTGCTAGCTTTAGCTTGTTTTCTTTATCTGATCTTTTCTCCGTCCTCCCATCTCCATCTGTCAGACTTAACCATCCACTGGTTTCCAGTGACAGTTTCCAGGCTTCTCTTCATGCCACCTGGCTCTTTAATGACTGCAGTCCTGTTCTATAAGAAGCCCACCTACAATCACCCCACAGTTTTATCTAGGGTTTTTTTTTAAGTGTGTAGATGTTGTCCATGGGTTGATTACTGTGTGTGTGTTCGTGTGTGCTTTTCAGTTGGAAGCAAATACTGTAGTGTAGCTGGCAAATTAACATCCCATCAGCCATACGCCCACACACACACACACACACACACACACACACACACACACACACACTCTGGCCTCAGATAAATGGCTGGGAAATGCTACCGAACACAGATAAAACCTCAGCTACTGCAGGCGTTCGTAGTGCTGCTTTCAGCTGAATTTGAGACCAGGGACTTTACTGTTTCCATACATCTGTTTTTATGGTTTTTTTTAAAGTTTGTGTCTTTTTAAAGTGTTTAGACATAAATTTCTACAAAAAATGCATTAGATATTCATTTTTTTGATCAGTACATATTAAATGTTATCATTTCTTTTGGGTATGTTGAGTTTTAAAGTTGTTTGATGTTCCTTCATCTTCCGCTCATCCGGGGCCGGGTCATGGGGGCAACAGCCTCAGACGGGAAGCCCAGGCTTCTCTCACCCCCACTGCATCTTCCAGCTCACCCGGAAGGATCCCAAGTCATTCCCCGGCCAACTGTGAGACATAGTCTCTCCAGCGGGTCCGGGGTCTGCCTCTTGATCTCCTCCCGATGGGACATGCCCAAAACACCTCACCAGCGAGGCGCTTGGTTCGGGCATCCTGACTAGATGCCCGAACCACCCCATCTGGCTTCTCTCGACCTAGAGGAGAAACGGCTTGACACCAAGCTCCTACTTGGATGGCAGAGCTCCTCACCCAATCTCTTGAGTGAGAACCCAGCCACCCTGCAGAGGAAGCTCATTTCGGCCGCTTGTATCCGTGATCTCATTTATTCGGTCACCACCCACAGCTGGTGACCATATGTGAGGGTGGAAACTGTCCTCATTTTAAATATATTGCTTGACATAAAAGGAAAAGACAAAATAGTTCAAAATTAGAGAAAAATAAAAAAGGAGCTTAAAAAAAAAAAAAAACAAGACAGAAAGCTACAATTCTTTGTCGGATCTAAAATAATAAAAAACCAACCGTAACACCTTGTTTTCAGATTTAACAAAGAAAACTCTCTAGCATTTAAAGGTCAGTGGTGCTGACGGGCATTAGCAGCTTGCAAGAGACAGAGCAGCAAAAAAAAAAAAAAACTAAACCAGAAAAATGTCTTTGTGTAAAAGACACGATGACTTTGCCAAAATGCCAGAAACAAAAGACGAAGAGTAGTTATCGCACCTCTGCAGGGGTCAGAGTCAGACCGAGTTAAATATGAAGCCTGGCAGCTTTAGTGTGATGAGTTTGAGTTCTATTTCCGTTCCGTCGTCTTCTGCTTATCCGGGCACGGGTCGCGGGGGCAACAGAGACATAGTCTCTTAAGCAGGTCTGGGGTCTGCCTCTTGGTCTCCTCCAAGTGGGACCTGCCCGAAACACCTCACCCGCGAGGCGCTCGGGGGCATCCTGACCAGATGCCCGAACCACCCCACCGGGCTTCTCTCGACCCAGACGGGGAACTGCTCTACACCGAGCTCCTCCCGGATGGCAGAGCTCCTCACCCGATCTCTTGAGCAAGAGTCCAGCCATCCTGCAGGGGAAGCTTATTTCGGCCGCTTGTATCCGTGATCTCATTCTTTTAGCCACCCACAGCTTGTGACCATAGGTGAGGGTGGGAACGTAGATGGACTTGTAAACCGAGAGCTTTACTTTTTGGCTCAGCTCTTTTTTTACCATCGATGCAGCATCCTAGTTATTGCTGACGCTGCACTCGGCTCGGGGCTATGCTAGAGTCTTCTTCTTCTGCTCGAGCGCTCCTGGTGGCTTATATGCCAGAAATGACAGCACTTAGTTTGATACCACACCTATGACTCCTCCACTCATCATCGCCCTTGTGTTCCAGTTGAGCGAGTTCCCAATAGTCTTATACGTGTCACAGGTCGAATAGTGTTACCCTGTTACTAAACTGGATTTAAATTGTAAAACATCGTGCGAGGCTACTTCATCTTTACAATAGATCACCAAACCGTCATCGCACTGGCCCACCTGACCGTGTGTTACTGGCCTCCGTCTTTCTGTTCAAGAATGAATCTGATAGTTCATTTAAAGCAGAAGACAAATGGAGACAGTAACACATACACAAAGCATCTGACAGAATGTTTCCAGTCCATACGCATCACGGCTGCTTCCTGTTTGACTTTAATCAGAGCTCAGGTTTCAGGAAGACAGGATGCATTAGACACAAGTGGCAGGAGATCTCCGCATCAGCAGCTTTAAAACAACCGGTGTCTATTTAAGTGGAAGAGAGACTCAAACTGTCAGTCGGGTTTATGATACACTTATCGAGATGCGAGCCCTTTAAAGAGGACGCTGTTTTGACTGTAAATATGAGTTTGATGGAGTCGTGTGTTTAGACCTTGACCTTTAAATGGAGGTTTGTGATGATTACAAACACTCAGGTTATGAAGTATGTTTTTGGTTCTGACTTACGTGGAATATGGATATTTCTACTTCCAACTTGCGGGTGAAGTGATGGGGACAAAAATATAAACTTTAAGAACTAAAGTTTTGCTGAGTAAAGCTCACCGAGCTGTGTCCGTTAAGGGACCTATGCCGGTGAACACCAGGTTACTGTTTGGGATGTGTTCATCATGGTTCATCCTGGTCTTTCTCCGTTCCGTTCCGTCATCTTCCGCTTGTTCCGGGGTCGGGTCGCAGGGGCAAAAGCCTAATACAAGAAGCCCAGGCTTCTCCCACCCCGGCTGTATCCTCCAGCTCACCCAGAAAGATCCCAAGTCGTTCCCCGGCCAGCTGTGAGACATAGTCTCTTCAGCGCTCCTCCCGGATGGCAGAGCTCCTTACTGTATCTCTGAGTGAGACCCCAGCCACCCCACGGAGGAAGCTCATTTCGGCTGCTGGTACCCGCGATCTCATTCTTTCGGTCACCACCCACAGCTGGTGACCATAGGTGAGGGTTGGAATGTAGATCGACTTGTGAATCGAGAGCTTTGCTTTTCGGCTCAGCTCTCTCTTTACCATGACGGACCGATGCAGCGTCCTAGTTATTGCTGACGCTGCACCGATCCGCCTGTCGATCTCCCGCTCCATCCTTCCCCCACTCGTGAACAAGACCCCGAGATACTTAAACTCCTCCACTTGGCAGGACTCTGACCCGCAGGGGGCATTCCTAGTCTTTCTCTTCCAATCTTATTTCCTGTCTTTGCTGCTACGATGAAGAGTAATAACCGAATGGAAGCCACATGTTAATAATGAACATTTCTAATGTTTAATCCTTCATGTGGTAAAAGAATGTATCACTCGTGTAGCACTTTCTTACACTGTGTTTCTTTCCTCCTACAGTAACAAGAACGACCAGCATTTACTGTGCGCTTTTGGTAATGGGCCCAGATCCTGCATTGGTGTCAGGCTCACCAACCTACTCGTCAAGGTAAAGATGCTTAAGTCGTCAGCAAACAGTCACACATGCAGTAAAATTGAAGGAAGGGGTGGATTTGGTTTGATGTTTTTGGGGATTGAGAGATAGGACAAAGAGGGACAAGCAGATGCAGCCTGTTAGTCAACCTGAGCAGGCTTTTAGGCCAGGGAAGACGTGGATGTACCAGACATGGTGGCAGACCAAACATGGAGGTCCATTTGATATCAGTTTGCAATAGATTGTTAGATCAGACTGGTGAACTGTACAGAGTGTGCCCTGCCTTAAAACTAGCAGGAAATTTTCTAGCGATTAAAACAGTAGATTGATGGGGAACAAAAAAAAGTTTGAGACTAGTTCTCATCTTTAACTAGTCTGTCCAATCCCCTCTGAGCAAGTCTAAACAAAAGTTCTTTTGAGTATCACCCTTACAAAATATTTGACTTAATCAGGTTTAGAAGCTCCAACACATCATTTAAAAGACAAGTGATTTTCAGCAAGCCAACCGCTTACAGAACACACACACATACAGAGGAGTACATGACCAGGGTACGAAGTAGACCGCAGGGATCTAGGTCAGCTATCTGACTCATCTCCCCCCTTCATCCCTCTCTGCATCCTTCCTCCTTTTCTCCCTTCATCTGCTCCCATCCTTTCATTCAGCTCCTCCCCTTTCATCAGGAAAATATTCATTCCTAAAGAGGAGCCAGGGGTTTGATGTGTAGCTTATTTGTGTCGTGAATAAACAGAACCGAGTGGAAACCTTGGTTGGTAAACCTCGGCTGCTGTTTAAAATAGTAAAAGTATCATTTGGTAAAGTTAAGAAAACCTAATGTTTGCTCCAAAGATTCACAAGGAGACGAGCTAATCCTCGCTAGCAGAGGCTAAAAGGTCTTCAGCATGTAGCTCTCTTTCTCTCTCACAAATCCCCTTATGTGTTCTTCTCTTTTTTATTCCACCAGGAGATTATATCCTACATCAGCGAGAACTACGACTGGCGTCTCGAACCAGAAAATCAGCCTCTCGAGTATAGGTGGATGCCGTTGGCGAGACCGATGCACAAGCCCACGGTCTCCTTCATGAGGCTAAGACCTGATCAAAGGATCCCTCGGCCATCCGCAAGGGCTCGTGGATTTGGTTTCACCGAATCCGTTAGAAATCCGGGTACCATTTGGTATGGTGGAATGTATGGGTACAGAGCGCCAACTGGTAGTGGTGGTCCATCCAGGAGTTCTGGCAGCGGTAGAGGGTATTCAGGTGCCTCTGGATTTTCCGGTGCACCTGGGTATTCCGGTTCAACGGAGTATGCAGAGTCCTTTGCCTCTACGGATCCCTCTGGGTATGCAGGGGTCTCTGGATACTCTGGAGCATCCGAATATGCTGGAGCACACGGGTATGCTGACTTCCCTGAATGCAGGGGTTCGTCCGTGATTGCTGGGGCGTCCCATAGTGCATGGGCGCCCAGTAGTGCAGTGCCATCCAGTACTGCAGTGCCGTCCGGCAGTGCAATGCCGTCCGGTAGTGCAATGCCGTCCGGTAGTGCAATGCCGTTCGGTAGTGCAATGCCATCCGGTAGTGCAATGCCGTCCGGTAGTGCATTGCCGTCTAGTAGTGCCGTGGCCTCCGGAAGTTCCGTGGCCTCCGGGAGTGCCGTGGCCTCCGGGAGTGCCGTGGCCTCCGGGAGTGCCGTGGCCTCCAGAAGTACCGAGACCTCCAGAAGAGCTGCGGCGGCTGAGCGAGACAAAATTTTCCTATGGACTGAGCATCGCAAGTAATCGGAGCCCTAGGTCATAGTAAATCACTCCACCACCAAGCAACTAGTCCTGCTTAATGACTGGTTTCAGGTGAAATCGCTACAATCTAAATACCAAACAAACCGTTTTTTTTTTTTCTATTTTTGAGAAAATTCATCCATCGTTCAAACTTAAAAAGTACGGTTCAAAGTACTTTTTAGTGGCTCAATGTCTAATGTGTTGCCAATCAAAAGAATAATATGTTAATTATATTCTTATGTAACCGTTTGATTGGCTGGGACACAATTTTCAGACAAAGTAATCCACCTATTTTAACTTTGTTTCCTTGAAATGTTTTAATCTGACGGAAAATGTGTTTGTAATTATTTTATTGAGTAAGTTTTCTTTTTTAGTAATTGCATTTTTTTTTTTTATTAGTTTAGTGCTTCTTACTTTGTTTTGTTTTTTTTTTACTTTCCAAAGCGTGTTGCTTTTATAATGAATTGTTGTGTTTTCAGAATAAAATTTTTTTCTTTTTCTCTAACTGTGTCACGTTTGTCATAATTTGTACTCTGATTCACAAAATCACACGCTTGTGCTGCCGTCTTGAACGCACCTGTCTGTTGTCACTGTCGCACAGACTTATATTACAGAAGATCAGGCAGAAAACGAGGATCCTCTGAGCCGGTTGCTGTGATTCACTGTGTTTGTCTTCTCTGCAACAAACTGGGACCGGCGAAAGTGACTCACAGGGAATCTTCATGTGCACAAAACCACGTGGATCTGATTTGTTTGTTTATGCTTTCCAAGTTAAATGGTGATTTTTATAATAACTTTTTCTCTGCTTTATGAAAATAATATTTTTAAAATTCTTAATCTTTATTAGGTTGTAATGTGAGTTTAAAAGGGGTCTCAAACTCAAATATCTCAAGTCTTAGGGGTCTTAAACTCGTTTTCAGTTGGTTCCACCTTTTCCGTTCTGTTCCGTCGTTTTCCGCTTGTTCCAGGGTCGGGTCGCGGGGGCAACAGCCTCAAACGGGCAGACCAGGCTTCTCTCACCCTGGCTGCATCCTCCAGCTCACCCGGAAGGATCCTAAGTCGTTCCCCGGCCAGCTGTGAGACATAGTCTCTCCAGCGGGTCCGGGGTCTGCCTCTTGGCCTTCCCCGGTGGGACGCGCCCGAAACACCTCGCCCGCGAGGCGCTCGAGGGGAATCCTGACCAGATGCCCGAACCATCCCATCTGGCTCCTCTCGACCTGGAGGAGGAGCGTCTCAACACCGAGCTCCTCCCGGATGGTAGAGCTCCTCACCCGATCTCTGAGTGAGAGCCTAGCCACCCTGCGGAGGACGCTCATTTCGGCCGCTTGTACCCGCGATCTCATTCTTTCGGTCACCAGCTGTGGGTGACCCCGAGATACTTAAACTCCTCCTCTTGGGGCAGGACCCTGTCCCTGACCCGCAGGGGGCACTCAACCCATTACCGGGCGAGGACCATGGTCTCGGATTTGGAGGCGCTGATTCCGATCCCGGCCGCTTCACACTCGGCAGCAAATCGATCCAGTGAGAGCTGGAGATCACGGTCCGATGAAGCCAACAGGACCACATCATGGTTCCACCTACGAATCTATAAATTTATGTGGGCTGCATTAATATTGATATTTAATATTAAACCAAGGGTTGCCGAAAGAATGCGATCACGGATACAAGCGGATGAAATGAGCTTCCTCTGCCGGTTGGCTGGGCTCTCACTCAGAGATCAGGTGAGCAGCTCTGCCATGCGGGAGGAGCATGGTGTCGAGCCGCTCCTCCTCTCGGTCGAGAGGAGCCAGATGGGGTGGTTCGGGTATCTGGTCAGAATGCCCCCCGAGTGCCTCGCGGGCGAGGTGTTTTGAGCACGTCCCACCGGGAGGAGACAAAGATTCAGACCCCGGACCCGCTGGAGAGACTATGTCTCACAGCTGGCTGGGGAATGACTCGGGATCCTTCCTGGTGAGCTGGAGGATGCAGCCGGGGTGAGAGGAGCCTAGACTTCCCGTTTGAGGCTGTTGCCCCTGCGACCCGGCCCCGGAACAAGCGGAAGATGACGGAACGGAACCAACGGTTGCATGGGATCCACCTGGGGGCCACAATTGGCTCACAATCCTTAAATTTACACAAAAAATAAAAGATAAGTTGACACCAAGTTGTCAAACAGTACGCCTCTCGCTGCCCGTATGTCACACATTGTCATAATAATGACCAGTTGAGGTGTATGGGATAACTAGATTAAAGCAGCCAGATGTTTATAGTTTTCATATTTTTTTACTGTTTTAAAAATGAATCTCTTGACTTTTCTGTTTCCAAAAAACAGGTCCTGTTGGTGGAGTTTTTAAAGTAGAGTTCAAACGACTGTAGTTGGCTTGCTAGTTGTAGAAAGATGTGACAACTTAAAGGTTATCTATTAAGTTCATCCACAGTTGGTACTGAGAAACTGTTTCATTCAAATAATCCCTTTAGTGGTTTTTATAGATACCATGTTCAGAATAGTGTGATGGACGCTCGGACAGGCCGAGAGCTTAATGCCTCCTCCACATTCTGTGGGCAGAGGCACAAAACAAAAGGAAGTTATGAAGCCCGCGTTTGTTTTGCCTTCCAGTCGTTCTCGTGCTCCACATATTGTCAGCTTAAAGATTAAACTAGAATTTATGAATCAGATGTATGTTTACCCTCTAACAACAACCTGCTGGAAGTAGACGTGTATGAATTTCAAGAATGTACCACAACTGGAAAAAATGTGGATAAACTCATTTTATGGCCGACTGAAACCAAAATATTGAAAATCTCACAAATTTTTAGTGGCAAGTTATAACACAGACACACTGAGCTAAGGGGGCATGGTGGCACAGAGGGTAGCACAGTGGCTTCACAGCTAGAAGGTTGTGGGTTTGAGTCTTGGGTGGAGAAAACCCTTCGTGGGTTTTCTCCAGGTACTCCGGTTTCCCCCCACCCTCCAAAAAACCATGCATGTTAGGTTGATTGGCCGGTAACAAAATGCCCCTGAGAGTGTGAGTGTGTGTACGATGGTGTGTGTTTGGCCCTGCGACAGACTGGTGACCTGTTTGAGGTGTACCTTGCCTCTCGACTCGAGTCAGACGGGACAGGCTCCGGAACCCCTCCCCAATCCTGAGAGGGATAGACTGTGTAGAAGGTGACTGGCACTGAGCTAAGGCAGTACGGTAGTGCTGTAGGTAATGATGATAATAATAATGCATTGAACTTATATAGCGCTTTTCTGGACACTCAAAGACGCTTTACATATATATATATATATATATATATATGCATTATTCATTCACTCCATACAATCATTCACACACACAACATTCATTCCTGATGATGGGAGCTACCATGCAAGGCGCAGACCACTATCATCAGAAGCAACTGGGGGTTCGGTGTCTTGCTCAAGGACACCTCGGCATGGACTCTGGGCGGGGGATCGAACCTGCGACCTTCCGGTTACGGAGCGGTCGCCCTACCCACCGAGCCATCCTTCCCATAGGTAGCACAGTAGCCTCACAGCGAGAAGGTCGTGGGTTCGAGTCTTGGCTGGGGACGAGGCTTGAAAAACTGGCCTTTCTATGTGGAGTTTGCATGTTCTCCCCAAGTATGTGTAAAAACATGTATGTTATGTTGATTGACCACTACATGATTGCCCCTAGGAATGAGTGTGTGTATGGTTGTATGTACGAGGCCCCGTGACAGACTGGCAACCTGCTCAGGGTAAACCCTGCCCCGCGCCTTTAATCAGCCAGGATGGGCTCTGGCATCCCCCGCAATCCCATAAGGGATAGACGGTTAAGAACGTGACTAACTGACTCTGAGCTAAACTTCTTAAACAAAAGGATCCGTGTTTTACTAGAGGACAGAAAGTGACAGAAATGTATTCAATACTACATTTAAGTTCATGGTAGAAGAAAAAAAAAAGTAAAGAAGACTTCTGTCCTTTAGATCCAAGAGGGCAGGATAATATCCAGATGGCAGAACAAAGCCTGAGGTCTGTTTTAATGGGCAAAGCTAATTACCAAATGATCTGTCCACTCACAGTGGGCTGTTGTCAACATAAATAACAGGAAGGAAGGAAGCTTTGCTGACCACCTTCCATTGCAGCTGGACACTGAATAATAAAGCTGTTTGTAGAAGCATTCAGATAGTTTTATTTACCTACATGTTATGTAGTGTTTCAGTTTCTGTCAGTCGACAGAAAATTAGACTTAAGACCAGAAAAATGAAGCAATACAATCAGAAAACCATCGGAAATTGAATCAAATATTTTCTTTCAGAAATGAAGGTGTAAATATCTCATATGAGATAAATCATATAAAATGATATCAACTAGTCTAATTCTACTTCCACACTTTGTGGTCAGATGGTCGGCATGGTAACAAACTCACAGCTCATAATTCTGTGTAATCACATGGAAAGTGGAGTCCTAATGCATGACCAAGATTTTATTTTTTTAGATCAGGCATGGGCAAACTAAGGGCCAGGGGCCACATCGGCCCGTAAAACATTTAAATTCGGTCCGACGAACTTGAAAAAAATCAAATAAATAGGCCTTGTTAGTTTTATTTCCTCCGCAACTCTTATGTTTCCTCATTAGATGGCACACTTCAGATTTGTTGGCTTTGTTGAGAAAACAACAACACTGCTTCCATTGAATTGTGTGTGTTCGTTATGCACACACTGTCAAATTAAACATTGTGCACAGATATAAAAAGCCATCGGACCCAATACACGCACGTAAACAAGCTTGTTAGATGTTAAAACAAGCAAAATGTTACATCAAACGCTTAGATTTCAAACCTAGCGCCGCTAAATGCATGTTTTTAAGCGCTATCGCACTAGATTTCACACCTAGCGCCGCTAGATTTGAAATTTAATGTTCTTGATTAAACATACAATGCTTTTGTTTAAAATCTAGCGCGTCATTCTATCGTTCTAATCTAACAAAAGCATGTCATCCATCTGGTCCTGTTCCGGCCCCCTGGTCAAATTTTAGAACTCAATGTGGCCCGCGATGCAAAAAGTCCCTTCCCTTCCCTGGTCTACATGAGAAGTTCTGGATTTCAAACAATGCATGACCAAGATTTTTTTTTTTTTTTGATCTGGCGCAGGCAAACTTCGACCCGCGGGCCATATGCGGCCCGTAAAATGTTTTAATCCGGTCCGCCAAACTTGAAAAAAATGAAGTAAATAAACCTTGTTCGTTTTATTTCCTCCGCAACTCTTATATTTCCTCATTAGACGGCACACTTCAGATTCGTTGGCTTTGTTGAGAAAACAACAGCACTGCTCCCATTAAAATGTGTGTGTCTGCGTGATGTGCACGCTGTCAAAATAAATAGTGTCCACAAATATGAAAAGCCATCGGGCCCAATACATGCACGTAAACAAGCGTGTTAGATGTGAAAACAAGCAAAATGTTACATCAAGTGCTTAGATTTCAAACCTAGCGCCGCTAAATGCACATTTTTAAGCGCTATCGCACCAGATTTTAGAGTTAGTGCGCAAGATTTTAAATTTAACGTTCTTGATGTAACATTCAACACTCTTGTTTAAAATCTAGCGTACCATTCTATTGGTCTAATCCAGTGGCTACCAAAGCATGTCATCCATCTGCTCCTGTTCCGACCCCCTGGTCAAATGTTAGAACACAATGTGGCCTACGAACCAAAAAGTTTGCCCCCACCCCTCCTGGTCTACATGACGAGTTCTGGATTTGAAGCAATGCATGACCAAGATTTTTTTTTTTTTTTTTTTTTAGGTCAGCTCTAGGCAAACTACGACCCGCGGGCCATGTGCTTTGTTGAGAAAACAAAGCATATGTTTTCTCAACAAAGAAAACATATGCATTTTAATTCGGTCCGCCGAACTTGAAAAAATGTAATAAATAAACCTTGTTAGTTTTATTTCCTCCGCAACTCTTATGTTTCCTCATAAGACGGCACACTTCAGATTTGTTGGCTTTGTAGAGAAAACAACAACACTGCTCCCATTAAAATGTGTGTGTTCATGATACGCACACTGTCAAAATAAACAGTGTGCACTGATATAAAAAGCAATCTGGCCCCGATACATGCATGGAAACAAGCATGATAGATGTTAAATTAAGCAAAATGTTACATCATGCGATTTCAAACCTAGCACCGCTAAATGCATGTTTTTAAGCACTATTGCACTAGATTTTAGAGTTAGCGCGCTAGATTTGAAATTCAACGCTCTTGATGAAACATTCAACACTCTTGTTTAAAATCTAGCGCGTCATTCTATCGGTCTAATCTAGCAGTTATCAAAGCATGCCATCCATCTGCTCCTGTTCCGGCCAGCTGGTCAAATGTTAGAACTCAATGTGGCCTACGAAACAAAAACTCCCCTCTGGTCCACATGATAAGTTCTGGATTTCAAACAATGCATGAACAAGATTTTTTTTTTTTCTTAGATCAGGTGTGGGCAAACTACAACCCGCGGGCCACATGCGGCCCTAAAACATTTTAATCCGGTCTGGCAAACTTGAAAAAGAATGAAATAATTTAACCTTGTTAGTTTTATTTTCCCCGCTACTCTTATATTTCCTCATTAGACGGCACACTTCAGATTTGTTGGCTTTGTAGAGAAAACAACAACACTGCTCGCATTAAAATGTGTGTGTTCGTGATGTGCACACTGTCAAAATAAACAGTGTGCACAGATATAAAAAGCAATCTGGCCCAATACATGCACGGAAACAAGCGTGATAGATGTTAAGCCAAGATAAATGTTTCATCAAGCTCTTATTTTTCAAACCAAGCACCGCTAAATGCATGTTTCTAGATTTTAGAGTTAGCGCTAGATTTGAAATTTATTGCTCTTGATGAAACATTCAACGCTCTCGTTTAAAATCTAGCGCACCATTCTAGCAGTCTAATCCAGTGGTTTCCAAAGCTTGCCATCCATCTGCTCCTGTTCCGGCCCGCTTGTTAAATGTTAGAACTCAATGTGGCCTGCGAACCAAAAAGTTTGCCCACCCCCTTGGTCTACATGATAAGTTCTGGATTTCAAACAACAAACAGAAACAGCTGATGTGTCTGGGCCACAATTGGTTCAAATGCCCACTTGGAGAGGCTTTGGGGTTCAAATGTAACTTTTCTCACATAAAAATGGCCCCGATAGTTTTTTGGGTTTTTTTAACGTAAAAGAAAAAAAAACAACTTTTATTGTTTCAATTTCAAATATATGGCTCAAGATTATCTTCATTGTACTTTTCAACAATAACAGGTAATTAAATCAAAATAAACCAGCATTTCTAAAGCTTAAAAAAAAAGTGGGTGCTTTAGATTCTGTAATGAAGCTTGTTTTCTCACTTTTACAGCAAAACAGTTTTAGATTCATAGTTCAAATCTAAACAATGCACATTGATTACGGATTGGTTAAAAACGGTTTGGATAGCCAGTAATCTGCACAGGCGCATACTTTGAGGATTTCTTTAAATAATCCTCATTTAGTTGTGATGGCTGAAAGTGTTTAGGTTTAAATTCCAGCAGCACAAAAAGAAAAAAAAAAAAACAGCATGAGTTTGGAGCCTACGATTGTGTTTGTCTGTGCTCAGACAGGCAGGAAAGAGAGGCTATTAGTCACTGAGGTGCCATCAAGCTCAGTTTAATTGTCTCATTTATCTTCCCTCTGCTGCTGAACTTTCTGTTACTGCTCGGATTTACTAGGACGCCCTCACAGCACTCTCAAAACTACAAGGACACCATCATTACTTGCAACAAGTAGCTCTTTTCCCTTTGCGTAAGCAGGCTGTGGATGGAATCTGCTAGTGTTTCTTATTTCTCGTAATAAATGAGAGTGATTCTTTTGGAAAATACTCCATCTAAAAATAAACCTGTTAAGTTTCACTAACGTTGGATTAATCAAATGAAATTGCTCGTTCTGCCCTCTGCCCTGCATAACTCAGTGCTCCAGATACTGACATAACTTCAGCAACTACGCAGGGAGACTATTTCTGAACTTGCTGTCATCCTCATGTGACTCCCGTGATTTTAATATTCAACACAAGTGTTGTTCTGTAATGTCAAAGTTGGAATTAAAGAGCGTGAGTGAGAGGGATGGAGTGGAACTGGGGAGTCAGACAAGAGGCTGATAGTAGAGCCGGGTATAAAATACTCCTCTTCAACCTCCCTCCTCCATGTCTCACTGACACATTGGCAATGTCTACTAAATGATGTCAGCCTACAGAAATCCCTTTATTTCTCTTATCAGGCAGCTTTTTCTTTTCATCAAAATGAACTTTTTGAAGGGTTTCTACCATGCTTGTTCATTACTCCCAAAAATAAGCTATCTGTGTCAGGGTTTTGAAGATGGTGGAAAGCGGAGGACCCAATTGCAGGACTTCAAACAAGGTTTATTAACTCAAATCAGGAAGTCTGTAAAGCAAGAAGCACAGGGTTAACTTAAGGTTTCAAAAGTCCAAATAATAACAAAGTTCAAAACATGGTTAGACAACCAGGGTGACCTGGCTGAAAGGGATGGTAAGACCCGACAGGGAAGTCCAGTATGAATCCCGTTAAATAGATGGCAAGGTGCACAGATTGGAATCAGTAATCATCACAGGTGTCCCCCAATCAGGGTGATTAGGACCTTTCATGGCTTCCTCTGGCAGCAGGTGAGGAATCCTGATAACCTGAAGTGGTTTTCTATGACATTTGTGAATGTTTAAGCAACTTGCGAGCTTTTCCGTCCAGTATTCGGCTACAATTCAAACGCTAGTTTGTTCTTGGCCACGCCTTTTGTTCTCCATGATGCCCATATTCTAACTGGAAGTGTTTGAGTGCACACGCTTTACTCATGCTTGGTCCCTAATTTCAACAGGAAGTAATATTTTTATATAAATGCTCCCAAATAGGAATAAAAAGTATCGTATTTTCAAGACCATAGGGCGCACCGTATTAGAAGGGGCAGTCCAAATTTTGCGTGCTCTGTATTTAACACACACATAAGGCGCACCTGATGATAGGGCGGAGTTTTATGTACATATCCTCTACTACGTCATTCTACGTATGGTGATTCTTCCACGTATGGTGATTGACTTTGCAAAAAGAATGGAAATGACTGTAGTGAATACTTATTTCAAGAAAAGGCTGGAACACAGGGTGACTTATAAGAGTGGAGGAAGGAGTACACAGGTTGATTACATTTTGTGTAGGCGATGTAATCTGAAAGAGATCAGTGACTGCAAAGTTGTAGCAGCAGACAGTGTAGCCAAACAGCACAGGATGGTCATGTGTAAGATGACCATAACAGTGAGGAAGTTGAAGGGAGTGCAGAAGACTAAATGGTGGAAACTGAAAAAGGAAGAGTGCTGCTTGAACTTTATAAAGGAGTTGAGACAGGCTCTTGGTGGGCAGGAAAAGCTTCCAGATGACTGGACAACTACAGCTAATGCGATCAGGGAGGCAGGCAAGAGAGTACTTGGTGTGTCATCTGGAAGGAAGATAGATAGATAGATAGATAGATAGATAGATAGATAGATAGATAGAGAGACGTGGTGGTGGAATGAGGAGGTGCAGGAGTGTATCAAAAGAAAGAGGCTGGCCAAGAAGAAGTGGGACACTGAGAGGACTGAAGAGAATAGGCAAAGGTACAGGAGATACAGCGTAAGGTAAGAGGTGGCAAAGGCAAAACAAGTAGCCTATGATGACCTATACGGTAGGCTGAACAGCAAGGAGGGAGAGATGGACCTATACAGGTTGGCAAGACAGAGAGGCAAAGATGGGAAGGATGTGCAGCAAGTTAGGGTGATTAAAGACAGGAATGGATGTCTTTTGACAGATACCAGTAATGTGATGGGAAGATGGAAAGAGTACTTTGAAGAGTTGATGAATGAAGAAAATGAAAGAGAACAAAGAGTAGAAGATGTTACCATAGTGGACCGGAAAGTGGCTAAGATCAGTAAGGTGGAAATAAAGAGGGCACTGAAGAGAATGAAGAGTGGAAAGGCTCTGGGTCCTGATGATATCCCTGTAGAAGTATGGAAATGCTTTGGTGAGGTGGCAATTGAGTTTCTGACTGGGCTGTTTGACGGGATATTAGAAAGTGAGAAGATGCCTGATGAATGGAGGAGAATTGTGCTGGTTCCTATTTTTAAGAACAAGGGAGATGTGCAGAGTTGCGGTAACTACAGAGGAATTAAACTGATCAGTCAAACGATAAAATTATGGGGAAAAAATGTTGAAGGTAGGCTTTGGTCTGAAGTAAGAATTTGTGAGCAGCAGTATGGTTTTATGCCTAAAAAGAGCACTACAGATGCAGTATTTGCCTTGAGGATGCTGATAGAGAAGTACAGGGAAGGTCAGAGGGAGCTGCACTGTGTCTTTGTAGATCTTGAGAAAGCGTATGACAGGGTACCTAGAGAAGAACTATGGTATTGCATGAGGAAGTCTGGTGTGACAGAGAAGTATGTTAGAGTGGTCCAGGACATGTATGAGGGCTGTAAGACAGTGGTGAGGTGTGCTGTAGGTGAGACAGAGGAGTTCAGTGTGGGGGTGGGACTACACCAGGGATCTGCTCTGAGCCCTTTGCTGTTTGCTGTGGTGATGGACAGGCTGACAGACGAGGTTAGACAGGAATCTCCATGGACAATGATGTTTGCAGATGACATTGCAATCTGTAGTGAGAGGAGAGAAGAGGTGGAGGAAAAGCTGGAGAGGTGGAGGTTTGCACTAGAAAGAAGAGGAATGAAGATTAGTCAGAGTAAGACAGAGTACATGTGTGTGAATGAGAGGGATCCAAATGGAAAAGTGAGGTTACAGGGAGAAGAGATAAACAAGGTGGAAGATTTTAAGTATCTAGGATCAACAGTCCAGAACAATGGAGAGTGTGGAAAAGAGGTGAAGAAGCGTGTTCAAGCAGGCTGGAACGGGTGGAAGAAAAGTATCAGGTGTGATGTGTGACAGAAGAGTTTCAGCTAAAATGAAAGGAAAAGTGTACAAAACCGTGGTGAGACTGGTCAATGGTTTGGTCTAGAGACAGTGGCACTGTGGAAAAGACAGGAAGCAGAGATGGAGGTAGCAGAGATGAAGATGCTGAGGATCTCTCTGGGAGTGACCAGGATGGACAGGATTAGAAATGAGTATATCAGAGGAACAGCACATGTTAGAGGTTTTAGAGATAAAGTCCGGGAGGCCAGACTGAGATGGTTTGGACATGTGCAGAGGAGAGAGAGAGAGTACATAGGAAGAAGGATGCTGGGTTTGGAACCACCAGGAAAGAGGCCTAGAGGAAGACCAAAGAGGAGGTTCATGGATACAGTGAAGGAAGACATGAAGATAGTCGGTGTGACCGAAGAGGATGCAGCAGATAGGGTTAGATGGAGGAAACTGACTTGCTGTGGCGAGCCCTGAAGGGAAATGCCGAAAGGAGAAGAAGTTTACATGACCATGTGGAAAAACATTCAAATATCATTTAGACGAGATTATAGCCAAGGCTAATTTCCATCTACAATCTCTGAGCTTGTGTGAAGTACAATACAAAATCTAAAATGATTAAATACACACTCAAATGGTTCAAATTACAACTCATTTTTTTTTTGCCTGCCCAGAACACAAACTTGCCCTGTTTGGCTACCAGCTGCTCCTGTTTACTCTTCTTCCCTAAAAAAAACTGGTCAAACTTGGTCATACATCTGGATTCTACGTCTCCACCTTGTGACACCTGAGACCTAACCTTCCCAGGAAGGTATTTTTTTGACATACAGTAAGTGTCCCTGTTGATTAAATTAACCTCTTAAAAAACTCGAAATAGAACTTGAAGCCTCTTTCCCAAACACAGGCCCTCAGAAAAGGTCTGCAGAGCAATATTCTATTCACACTCCTGGTACTGGATTGGTGTGAGTGCGTTAGGAGAAAAACATGTTTCTCGTCAGCTGTTGGGGAAAGCTGCCCGGCAAACATGCTCAGATATGGAGACAACAATAGCAGACCTGTTTCTCCTCCAGCTTTAGCAGCGCTCACGCAGCTCGAATTAAAAGGTCAGGACACTTCTCCAACAGTTCTACCTTTCACTGCTGATTTAAACTAGTCAAACAAGCAGGATGTTCAAATCTTGTGAAATTGTAAAATTAAAAAAAAAAAATTCTGATGCCTTGGGTCAAAATCTGACGACGTGTTGGTTTAAATCAAACAGTTAACATAACTAACTCGCCAAAAGACAAACACTTCCTCTGTGGAAGCTCAGCAGGCAAACAGAGCACAAATAAAAATCTGTTTATGTAAGCCGAGTCTGATTTCAAGCAGAGCTTTGTAGGTGGACACACTCAACTCTATTATATCATTGGAGCAGATACGCTGAAGCAAATCGAGTTTGCAGGACGGAGCCACAACGATAATGACAAAGTGGATAATTGTGCAAGGTGGAAATAGACTACAAAAAACAAGCCGCTAATCTAACATATGTGGCTGAGTGTGTAGCTGGCTCTTCACAGGGGCCAACCACAATCAGCCACACTACTGATTGTACTGAGATTACTGATCTCGATGAAAGTTGTGAAACAGAATGCAGTCTATAGCTAATCCCCTCTTATCCAGCATTTGGTTACACTCATATTTAACTGTTGGATTATTTGGATTGGTCAAAGTGAATAAAAAGTTAAAGTCCTTTTGTTTTTCAAACATTGTAATTTCACGACCGGAAGGGGTAGGTAAAAGTCTAAGATGCTTGAGCTAACGTGTCTGCTGGCACTGTTGTCCGAGCTTTCGCAAAAGCATCATTTCTGAGGAGCCGCATGGTATGGAAAGTGACTCTGACAGTAAAAAGTGATTCTGGCATGTTTGTTGGAGATTTAGCCTGGCCGTTTACTTAAAAAACAGGATGAGGACTTCGATTGGGTTTGATTGATGATGATTACTTGTGTGCTTGTTTTATCCGTGTGTTTCACCATGTTGCACACCTATTGATGATTGATCGATGATTAAAAAATCTTTGTACTTTGCGATCAATATTCAAATAAAGCACAACCAAACTCAGTTTTTTCCTCGCTCTATTGTTATGAACACACACTTGTGTGTGTGCACTTTTATAACCAGTCGTATAGATTATTGTAATGCCCTGCTCTCTGGTCTTCCCAAAAAAAAACATCTCAGGTTTACAACTATTACAGAACTCAGCAGCTCGTGTTCTGACTAGGACCAGGGGGCAGGGGCACATTATACGGGTTTTAAAGACCCTGCATTGGCTTCCTGTATGTTTTAGGATTGATTTTAAAGTTCTTTTACTTGTGTTTAAATGTTTAAATGGTCTTGGGCCTTCTTATCTTTCAGAACTGCTCTTATCATACGAACCCTGCGCTCCTACGGCAGCAGACTACTGGCTATTCCTAAAGTCAGAACACACACGGTGAGAGGTCTTTCGGATTCTATGGCCCCCGTTTATGGAACAGTCTGCCAGAGGAGCTCAGGGCCGCAGAGATCGTTCACAATTTTTAAAAGAGGCTCAAGACACATCTTTTAATCTTTTTAGTCTCACTTTTAACTAAGTTTCTCATATGTAGTTTTATTCTTTGTTTTATTTGTAGTTTTATTCTTTGTTTTATTTGTAGTTTTATTCTTTGTTTTATTTGTAGTTTTATTCTTAGTCTTGTTTGTAGTTTTATTCTTAGTTTTTTTGTAGTTTTATTCTTAGTTTTATTCTTTGTTTTATTTGTAGTTTTATTCTTAAATTTATTTGTAGTTTTTATTTGTAGTTTTATTCTTAGTTTTATTTGTAGTTTTATTCTTAGTTTTATTTGTAGTTTTATTCTTTGTTTTATTTGTAGTTTTATTCTTTGTTTTATTTGTAGTTTTATTCTTTGTTTTATTTGTAGTTTTATTCTTAGTCTTGTTTGTAGTTTTATTCTTAGTTTTTTTGTAGTTTTATTCTTAGTTTTATTCTTTGTTTTATTTGTAGTTTTATTCTTAAATTTATTTGTAGTTTTTATTTGTAGTTTTATTCTTAGTCTTGTTTGTAGTTTTATTCTTAGTTTTTTTGTAGTTTTATTCTTAGTTTTATTCTTAGTTTTATTTGTAGTTTTATTCTTAGTTTTATTTGTAGTTTTATTCTTAGTTTTATTTGTAGTTTTATTTGTAGTTTTATTCTTAGTTTTATTTGTAGTTTTATTCTTAGTTTTATTTGTAGTTTTATTCTTAGTTTTAGTTGATCTTAATTGATGTTTTTACCTGAACATTTCTTATTATTTATTAGCTTTAGTTATTTTTATTTATGTCATTTAATCTTTTATCATTTCCAGTGTTTCCTCTGTGGGGCCTCTGCAGCGGGAGCCTGCGGCCATCAGTGTCTGCTGGTCCCTGGCTCCTTGAACCTGGTGGGGAACTGGCTCCGGCCTCATCTCTTATTCGGGGCCTTGGATCTTGGTCGGTGATTGCAGGTGTGCCTCGGCTCCTGCTCCTCAGATACCATTTTCTCAGGTGTTCCATCTGCATTCAGCCTATTGCATTTTATGTGAGTGTGTATGTGTACATATATGAGGGTGTGTGCTCTATTTGTATTTTTACAAGTAAGTGGGTTTTTTATCTGCGGGGGTGGGGGGACTCATTTTGCTTTTGTGTTCTGGGGTTTTTAACTTGTAAAGCGCTTTGCGTTGCATTTTCATGTATGGAAAGCGCTTTATAAATAAAGTTTGATTTGATTTGAAGAACAGGCAGCTGGGTTCCTGTAAAGGAGGCCCGAGTAGGACAGAAGGCTCGAGCATTGGCTCATCCAGCATTGCATCGATTGTTTATAAAACCCACGCCCTATGATCACGTGCTCCGGATGTATGAATACAGTAATGGCATGCATAGCTGAGACTGTGCCTTTTAGTACGGTGCCCCTTTTGTTCCGTTCCGTCGTCTTCTGCTTATAAGTGGCCGGGTTGCGGGAATAAAGCCTCAGACCGGAAACCCATGGTTTCCCCCACCCCGACTGCATCCACCAGCTCACCCGGAAGGATCCTGAGTCGTTTCCCAGGCAGCAGTGAGACATAGTCTCTCCAGTGGGTTCAGGACCTGCCTCTTGGTCTCCTCCTGCTGGGACGTGCCCGAAACACCTCACCACCAAGGCGCTCAGGGGTATCCGACACCGAGCTCCTCCCGGATGGCGGAACTCCTCACCTGATTTCTGAGTGAGAGCCCAGCCACCCTGCGGTGCACCATATGGTCGTGAAAATATGGTACGTAAGAGAAGAAAGAAAATGCTTTCTTGAAAAGTAATTATTTGGGTGCTATGATGGTGTGAGTAGGCACCAACTTTGAGTTTTTCTCTTGGGGTTTCGACAATTTCAAGAGTAGAAGAAATAAAAAAAAAAACCAGACAGCCCAGAATAGCATCCTTAAGAATATGATAAACAACTTGACCCTCGAGTGCAATGCAGATGGGAAATACAGTATTTCCAGCACTTGACATCAGATGAGGCATATGGCCCAAAAATATCATCTAGTGTTTCCTGGCAACCTCAAGTTTCAGCGGAGAAGTATCTTTCATTGACTGACAAATGAGGGATGGGCAGAAAGCATGATAGAAAAAATATAAGCACATCAGGTATATAGCATAGATGTCTTATATGAAGAAAAGGGCAAAGCAGAGCAGCGTCCAGCTAAAATAGACTAATAGTTTCCATGACAGAGTCAAAGTGGATATGATAAGATGCTTTTAAAAGAGCAAAATATTATGTCAGATCAGCCAAAACAAAAGGTTCAGGAGATGATGCTCAACCCCACACATCATAAATGAAACGCCATGAAATGGTCAGCATGTACATTTTATCGCCAAAGGACATACGTAGTACAGTTTGTGTAACATGAAAGGAGATGTAATGATATTGCTGTGACCTGAGACCACACAGAGCACGGAAGAGTACTCTTATAAAAGTCAAGACACGAAGTGCATTCTGGTCCCACATTTAAACATGAAGCTGCTGGAATCTCAGCAGAAAATTTGACAAAAAGTAGTATATCTCATTCTTCTTCTTCTTTTGGCATTTCCCTTCAGGGTTCGCCACAGTAAGTCAGTTTCTTCCATCTAACCCTATCTGCTGTATCCTCTTTGGTCACACCAACTATCTTCATGTCTTCCTTCACTGTATTCATGAACCTCCTCTTTGGCCTTCCTCTAGTCCTCTTTCCTTGTGGTTCCAAACCCATCATCCTTCTGCCGATGTACCCTCTCTCTCTTCTCTGCACATGTCCAAACCATCTCAGTCTGGCCTCCCGGACTTTATCTCCAAAACCTCTAACATGTGCTGTTCCTCTGATATACTCATTTCTAATCCTGTCCATCCTGGTCACTCCCAAAGAGATCCTCAGCATCTTCATCTCTGCTAACTCCATCTCTGCTTCCTGTCTTTTCCTCAGTGCCATTGTCTCTAGACCAAACAGCATGGTGGGTTGCACCACGGTTTTGTACACTTTCCCTTTCATTTGAGATAAAACTCTTCTGTCACACATCACACCTGATACTTTTCTCCACCCGTTCCAGTCTGCCTGCTTGAACACGCTTCTTCACCTCTTTTCCACACTCTCCATTGCTCTGGACTGTTGATCCTAGATACTTAAAATCTTCCACCTTCTTTATCTCTTCTCCCTGTAACCTCACTTTTCCATTTGAATCCCTCTCATTCACACACATGTACTCTGTCTTACTCTGACTAATCTTCATTCCTCTTCTTTCTAGTGCAAACCTCCACCTCTCGAGCTTTTCATCCACCTCTTCCCTCCTCTCACTACACGTCACTGTCCATGGGGATTCCTGTCCAACGTCGTCTGTCAGCCTGTCATCACCACTGAGTCCTTTGCCTGCTTCTGAGGCAAAGGACTCAGAGCAGATCCTTTTTCCTAAACTTTTTTTTTGGCCTATTTGCTGAAGCTGACACAGGTGACAGAGGATGGGGAACAGAAGAAAAAATGTGAAGAAAAGGCAGAGGGAAACGAAAAATAAAGAAAAAAGTGAGGGGAATAGGATATTAAGCGACATGAATTTGTAGGACATACAATTTTGAACATCACGACAGTCATGCGGAGGAAGCTCATTTCGGCCGCTTGTTTCCGCGATCTCATTCTTTTAGTCACCACCCACAGCTGGTGACCACAGGTGAGGGTAGGAACGTAGATCGACTTGAAAATCGAGAGCTTTGCTTTTCGGCACAGCTCATGAGCTTCCTCCGCAGGGTTGCTGGGCTCTCACTCAGAGATCGGGTGAGAAGCTCTTCCATCCGCGAGGAGCTCGGTGTCGAGCCGCTCCTCCTCAAGGTCGAGAAAACCCAAATGTAGTTGTTCGGGCATCTGGTCAGGATGTCCCTGAGCGCCTCGCTGGGGAGATGTTTTGGGCAAGTCCCACTGGGAGGAGACCAAGAGGCAGACCCCTGACCTGCTGGAGAGACTGTGTCTCACAGCTGGCTGGGGAAGGACTCCCCAGCTGGCTGGGGAAGGACATCTTCCAGGTGAGCTGGAGGATGCAACCGGGGTGAGAGAAGCCTGGGCTTCCCGTCTGAGGCTGTTGTCCCTGCAACCCGGGCCCGGGTAGCGGAAGACGGCGGAAGGGAACGACTCTCATGCTAGATCTTTTAGAAAAGAAAATGTTAAACTAGAAAGGCAACCGAGAGATATTTATCTGTATCTGGTCGAGATGAGCTTTAATGTGGGGTGACTGGGCTTTCACTGAGAGATAGGATGAAGAGCCCCGCTGTCTGGGAGGAGCTTGTAGTAAAGCCATTGCTTTGCTGGGTTGAGAGAAGCCTGGTAGGTTTTTCTGGATATCTGATGTCGATGCTTCCTGGACACCTTGCTGCTGAGGTGTTTTCGAACCAGTTGCCCCTTAACCTCAGAAGTGGAAGACGACAGTGGGAGTTTGTGTAGTGGTGGTCTGTGATGTAAGCTTGAGAAAATCAGTGTCATATCTCATTTTGATTACATTTAAAGTAACATAATGATTCCAATTAGTCCGTATAATATAGGAAAAATATCAGTTTAATTGGTAGGAAGTCGTATTATTCTACAGTACTGTAGGTCCTATCAGACATTTCAGGAGCTCCAATAATTGAACAATTGTGTGCTGAATACTTGTTGCCTGCAGATGTTTTTGAAGATCTCAGATTTTGGCAGAAGTTGCGTAATTGCTTGTGAAATCTTGGTGAAAAAAATAATGCCAATGGTAGCGTCCGTCACTGAGGACTGACTTGTGTAAACCAAGAGAAGGTCATGTACCCTCTAACTTTTTATTGAAAAATTGATTGCGTGGAGTATAGACGCAACAAGTAATTGATTTCAGTTTGCAAATTATCTCATTCATATCAGTGTTGTTTTTGCCAATGATGACAAAAACGAAATGTTTTCGTTGACAAAATAAATGCAACATTTTGTTGACGAAAATGTGACGAGACGTTTGCAAGTTCCTGTTGACGAGACGAAGATGTAACAAAATGGGCGTCAGACTTTCACATTTCTGTCTGTGAAAAAAAAAAAGCAGCATTTGTCTCTCATGGCGGCACGCCCCCCACAATGCTGCACGTTCACACCGTCTACACAACACACCTGCAGACATGAGGAGGTCACAAACCATGGTGAAAACAGTAACAAAGAGGCTTGGTGGTCAGAAACTTAAAGTTTTCCACATATTTTGCGCAAACAGCATACTAACTTCAAGCTAATGCTAGCTTGTCAGCACTGCTAACTTCCTTAGTTAGCTTGGTTGTGCTAACCACTGATTTAAAGACACAATGCAGTGTTTACTTTGTTTACAGGGTTATAAAGAGGTGTAATTTTTAAGTATGTATAAGTTACAACGTTCCTCACTTGTTGAAGAATTTCTATTTTATTTTATGGTGTTTTACTATGCTTGCTGTTTTTGCGCAAATTAAAGCTCGGCAGAGTTTTTTTTTTTTTTCTTTAAACAAAAAACCTGCATCATTCTCAGTAATAAAGACACAATTGTTAAAGTAAGTTTTTTTTTTTTTTTACACTAAAACTAGACAAAAAACAGTTTATAAAAGACCTCTTTAAAAACAGTTTCTCTATGTGGTGACGATGTGCATGCCGTGGGTTCGTTTGAAGCAATGCGTAAGTCAAAACACAACAAATAAACACACTCTGATGAAGTTTTGTTGTCTATCAGTCACTGTCTTTCTTCATCATTAGACTCTTCACGTTTTGTTCTCCCACTAAGTTTTTCCACGCTGTCAAATCAAACAAAATAATTATGACGTCCTTGCGCTGGTTTTGCTTCCATTCCTGACCAGCCAATCAATCTCTTTCAATATTTCTGTCTCCTGCTCTGCGCATACCATTTTCTCCGCCACTCCAGAGTCGTTCCCGGTCTCCAAGAAGAAACTTCAGAAGACGTTTGCTTCACATAAATTCATCACAGCATCTTGACTTTTCATTTCTTTCTGCTGGTTTCCATCCTAATGCACCTTTGTCTGATGGTAAAAATAATTCCTTTGTTGTTTTATTTTACAACTCTATGTTTATTAGGGATTTATAAAAAGGGCCTGAGTAGACTGTACTACCTCAGAAAGCTCAGGTCCTACAATGTCTGCAACAAGATGCTCTCCATGTTTTACCATGCCATCATGGAGAGTGTCCTGTTCTTTGTTGTGGCCGCCTGGGGAGCTGGTATAAAAACAAAGGATGCCAACAGACTAAACAAGCTGATAAAAAAAGCTGGACGTGTGGTTGGCTCACCCCTCGCCTGCATGGAGGAGGTGGCGAGGGACAGAATGAAAGCAAAACCGTCATCAATTATACTAAATCCCTCCGACCCCCTCCAGGAATCTGTGGACCATCTGAAGAGCAGCTTCAGCAACAGACTCCTGCAACCCCGCTGCTCAAAGGAACGGTACAGAAAATAATTTCTGCTGTCCTCCATCAAACGATTTAACTTTTCACTTTCAAACCTTTTCACTTTCACTTTCACTTACAACAGTTAAAAAAAAATAAATCGGGCTCTACAACGACTCACTTAGCAGATAGGAAGTTGTTGCTGTGACACACAAATTTCCCATGTGTGGGATCATTAAAGTATATTCTGATTCTGATGATTAGTAACTTCATTCAGTTTATGACAAAAGAGAGAAGTTGTCTCTAGAGAAAATGGACACTTATCTGTTTGTGCAGCGTCCGCTTTGGCTGTATAAGCCAATGCGGGAACTGCAGCTCCTACCACACTTTATGAAAATGTGATAGCTGGTATGAGTCATGGGAGGAGCAGTGGCCAATTGACTCTTTTGGAATCTCCCGGTCTTTGTGGCCTCGCACTGGATCTCTCTGTTCTCCTCGGCCTGCTTGATATCAATTTAGACAGCTGCACACCATCTATAGCGGTCAGAGGTCACTGACTCGAGATCTGTTGTGTTGATGTCACACAACTTCAGATCCCTCTTCCAGGCATCTTTGTACTGCAGGGCAGGTCGTCCAGTTAGCCGTGTTCCTTTGGCGAGCTCCTCATCAAGGATGTCCTTTGGAATGCGACCATCGTCCATTGTCCACTTATGTGAGAGGATGGCGAACATACTGGACATGCTCGTCTGGGTCAGGACATCTGCGTTGAATACTCGATCTTGCCATGCGATGCCTAGGAGAGGTTGAAGGCAATTAGTCTCTGCTCTTGGTAGGTAAACAGATGCATATCATTCAACGGTCGTCCGGTCAAGGAATATACTGTAGTTTCGAGTTTGAAGGTGCTGAATTACATCCTGGCTTATATCCACTTAACTGCAATTTGGTCCAGTTAGAGTACGAGATTACTGCACAATAAAGCTGACAAGACCACATCATCTGCAAAAATTTAGAGACCTGATCCAGAGGCCAAACGACCTGCTATTTCTCATAAGAAAAACTATCCTGAGAGATTTCAGTAACTATCGATACGTAATTATATGAACAATACCGATGTGAAATTCCCAAAGTTTTGATGTTGGCTTGACTTTTGCTTTCCGCTTTCTCCAAAAGTGCTTGACCAGAATGTAAATGCAAACTGTCATTATTTTGACAGATAAAAAAAGCAACTTTTTGGTTAAGTCAAAAGAAGTTGTTTAACTTTTTTCTTAAGAAACCTGAAAGTCATAAACTAAAAAACATTTAGCTATTGTGATAGAATCCAATGAATATTAAGTATATAGTTGCAGTACGAAGGTTGTTTCTGTTTACATTTTACTTGCTTGATAAACCACTCCTGTTTTTGTTTTAAAATAAAGCATTTTCTGGGAATGTTTTGTTTGGATTTTTTTTTCTTGGTTACACAGAAGATGTATTTCTTTGTTTTTTAATATATGAAAATCTGAGAAAGGTTTAAACATGTTCTAGACTTGCTAAATTTATTTGTGACAAAACAAAACAAGTTTCCCCCATTCAATTATGACAGTTTTTGTCTTTGCGGTATTGAATATTGATGTGTTTCAAGGTATTGTATCAAAGTTAGAATTTTCAGTATTGTGACGACATTACTTTGTGTTTATGTCGGGTCTAAAGAAAGGCTTCATGCAATTCAGTACCCCAGTATCATAACCAACAATACACTCTAACAAGGAAACAAGCGCTTTTCCACATTGCAGTGGGGGAGAGATGAGGAGAACAGAGACTCCTACAAGCTTCTCTCAGTCATCTCACCCCGGCTGCATCCTTTTATTAGAGAAAATAGGTCACAGGTTTCATAAGGACACTCACAAGGCGTCTAAACAATGTGTTATTTAAAAGGGCAGAAAGTCCACTCAACATTGTTTGTATGCAAAATGGTTTCAACAAAACAGGGAGTTTCATGTCCTGCAACTATTTGTGTTTAGCTGACAAGGCAGGAATGTTTCTGGTAACCAGTTGGTCTCTGTATGTGCTGAATAACCCTTCAGGGATGAGAGAGCAATATTCTAAAGTAGCTGACATACGTAAGATGGCTGACGCCCATGTACCCTTAGTAAATGTGAAAAACACACATTATAAAGTTATATAGAGTAAAATCATAAACTTATCTTACAGTTTACATTAACTTTAATAAAGATGTACACAAACAGCTAAAATGGTGTTTTCAAAAAGCAGACCATTAGCTTTGCAAAACCTAGGATGAGAATTACAAAAGAACCCAAGTCTTTTCAAAATTAAGGTACAGTCTCCTGTGTCATTAACTAAAACAAGATTTACATGCATGGCACAGTTTTTTATGATGCTGTTTGAACATTGTTGTCATAACAGAGAAGCAAGCAAGCACACACGCCCTGGGGTCACAGATGTTTTTATAGAACATGTAGTACTTTGAATATGATTTTACCATCACTTCCTGTGCTGTTTTGACTATTCAAAACACGCAGTAAGATTTGAATGGAGAAGTGATGAGGTTTTTTCCAGCAAATGTTGAGAGTAAAGTGATAAAAATAAACAAATAGCTAATTTGTGCAATGTCTCTACTGTTGTGACTATATACTGTACTTACAAATGTACATTTGAAAAAAAATTAGACAAAGATTAATTTTGTTTCGCTTCTTTCCAGCTTTTGTATGCGAATATAAATAAAACACGAAATGAAAACAGGAGGAAAGAGCCTGGCACTGTCTAAAGTTTACAAAAAGTTAAACATCTACATCAATGTGCCCTTTACCTGTGCTTGGCTCTGGAGATGATAGATTTTGTTTTACATCTTTCTCTGGATTTCACATCGCTACGTTTATATTTTATACATCACCTTTGTAAACTTTTTTTTCAACTGATTTACTTAGCGTGACAGAGATCAAGTTGGATAATTCTTATAAACCAAAGTTTGTTTTGTCAGAGGTCAAAATGCTTGAATACAAAACAAAAAAAAAACCCAAAGGGGCCAGTGATGGTGGACAGACAGGAAAGAACGAATGTGTTTGTGGTTGTTTTTATGCATCATCAGGCTCAATGAGTTAACCTCAGAGAGAGAAACTTAAAGCGACTTAGTTTGCTCGTAACGCACGTATGTTTGTTCACCGAGTTGCATTAAAATTAGGAGAAGTACTTTATGACCTGTTAAACAAATTACTCATTAACTCAAACAGTCGGTGCAAGCGTCTCTAGATAAACACAGCACTAACTAAAACACGAGCTCAAAGTTTCCACTTTACCTTTGGCATGAGTGCCGAACAACAAAGTTTTCTTGAACAAAGAAAAAGAAATGATGCACATCTATAGATATCGTACGTTATTTTGCATTGTGATCAAACCAGCCACAACATATAAGACATACATTCTTTAGCCAAAAATAATAGCTTTAATGCCTTGACTGACAAATGAACTTTTGTAACATCCCATTCCTAATCAATAAAGGGTTCATTTTATTGTTTGTCTACCTTTGTAACAACTACACCTCTGATCACATAGCTTTGGTGAGTGTTTATGTGAGTATTTTAATTTAATTCAATTCAATTTGATTTGTATAGCCCAAAAATCACATTTTTTTTTTTTGTCTCAACGGGCTTCACATTCTTCTTCTTCTTCTTTTGGCATTTCCCGTTAGGGGTCGCCACAGCAAGTCAGTTTCTTCCATCTAATCCTATCTGCTGCATCCTCTTTGGTCACACCAACTATCTTCATGTCTTCCTTCACTGTATCATGAACCTCCTCTTTGGCCTTCCTCCAGACCTCCTTCCTGGTGGTTCCAAATCCAGCATCCTTCTTCCTATGTACTCTCTCTCCTCTGTACATGCCCAAACCATCTCTGTCTGGCCTCTCTGACTTTATCCCCAAAACCTCTAACATGTGCTGTTTCCCTGATGTACTCATTTCTAATCCTGTCCATCCTGGTCACTCCCAGAGAGATCCTCAGCATCTTCATCTCTGCTTCCTGTCTTTTCTTCAGTGCTACTGTTTCTAGACCAAACAGCATGGCCGGTCTCACCATGGTTTTGTACACTTTCCCTTTCATTCTAGCTGAAAGTCTTCTGTCGCACATCAATCCTGATACTTTCCTCCACCCGTTCCAGCCTGCCTGAACACGCTTCTTCACCTCTTTTCTACACTCTTCATTGCTCTGGACTGTTGATCCTAGATACTTAAAATCTTCCACCTTCTTTATCTCTTCTTCCTGTAACCTCACTTTTCCATTTGGATCCCTCTCATTCACACACATGTACTCTGTCTTACTCTGACTAATCTTCATTCCTCTTCTTTCTAGTGCAAACCTCCACCTCTCCAGCTTTTCCTCCATCTCTTCTCTTCTCTCAATACAGATCACAATGTCATCTGCAAACATTGTTGTCCATGGAGATTCCTGTCTGACCTCGTCTGTCAGCCTGTCCATCACCACAGCAAACAGCAAAGGACTCAGAGCAGATCCTTGGTGCAGTCCCACCCCCACACTGAACTCCTCTGTCTCACCTACAGCACACCTCACCACTGTCTTACGGTTCACTTACATGTCCTTCACCACTTTAATATACTTTACTGTCACACCAGACTTCCTCATTCAATACCATATCTCAACGGGCTTCACATTGCAGATTTAAAAATGACAAAAACAAGAGGAAAAATGAAGAATGTATAATAAACACAATCCACAGCTAAAAGCTAAAAAACAACAGCTAGCTAAACAATTTCAGCCTATTCCTGCCCTTAGACTCCCCTTCACGGTGAGGAAAAACTCCTAAAACACCACTAGTAGGGAAAAATAAGAAACCTCATGGGGATCCACACAAGAGACAGATCCCTCCCCTGGGACGAGCATCCAATGTGTCTAAGACTATTGTTTAAATATCAGCTTATTCCACTCTACAGCTTTATATCTGAAGAAGTCAGTAGATGTTCTTCTGACTTCGGGATGGTAGATCAAACACAGAGGTCGAGCTTTAAATGATAAATCCTGGTCAAACAGCACTTCTAGTTTTCTAACTGTGAGTTACTTTGTCAAGGAAGACTGGTTGGTCAGTAAAAACATCTCTCAGATTTTTTGGACCTACTATAATGACCTTAGTCTGTCATCCAGGTCTTTATGTCTCTGATGCAGGCATTGAGTTTTTCTATGCGGTCACTCTGGTACAAGTACAACTGCATATCATCTGGGTAACAATGAAAGTTAATATTGTGTTTTCTGATTATGTTTCCTAGGGGCAGCATGTAGAGCACGAACAGAATAGGTCCAAGAACTGAGCCCTGAGGGACACCAAAACTAACTTTAGTAAAAGTAAATGACTGATCATTTACATGAACAAACTGGTATCTATTAGATAAATAAGATTGAAACTTTCCCTTTTCATAGATTTCCAGAAGTATATGTGTGAGGTTGCACACTAATGGTGGAAAAGAAGTTTTCATTCATCTTCATCCAAAATATTACCAGTTCAGCAGGAGTTTGCAATTAAATCAAGTTGAAAACCAGACTGTCCTCCAGGTTTTCATGGAAGCTCCTTTGTGCTGATGCAGTCATGTTGGAAGACAAAAGACCCAGCTCCAAACAGCTTCAACATAGTTGAGAGAATGGACTTGAATAGAAAACATTGGGAACATGAACACAAGTATAAATAGATTAAATAAAATGGGTGGAATAAAAGAAAGAGCACATGCACAAAGGAAAACTGGATTTTATGTGCATGCAGTATTTAAAGGTTTTTTGGATGATGTAAAAAGTCCGGCAGAGGATGGCAGGAATAACTTTGCAGAGGGAATTGCTGCTCTTCGGTTGATTCATTGATTCATGGAGAGGGGGAGCCACGCCTGAAAAACAACCACGCATTCAAGATTCAAGACACTTTATTGTCATTGCATTAAAGCAATAAAATTTTATTTGGTGGCTTCTCAATCAGCTATGTTTTGGTTGTTAGGTATGTACACTATGTTGTTGCATGTGTGGAAGCACGGTGGCCTCACAGCAAGAAAGTCGTGGGTTCAAATCCCGGGTGGGGGACGAAGTTAGAAACACTGGCCTTTCTGTGTGGAGTTTGCAAGTTCTCCCTGTGTTTGTGTGGGTTTCCTCCAGGGTGCTCTGGTTTTCTCACACCCTCCAAAAACATATGTGTAAGGTTGAGGACCCCCTCGAAAACAAGATCTCTCATCTCAAGGGGCTTATCCTCCTAATAAAAATAAATAAATAAATAAAAAATGTGTGTTTGTGAGGGTGTGTGAGTACGGATGTGTGGTATACGAGTTGTTTAACAGCCTTTATAGCCATGGGCAAGAAGCTGTACCTCATCAGAGTGGTCCAGGCTCCAAGAAATCTGGGTCAACTAGATGAAGTTATGGAGAATAGGGAAAGTCCTGGGTGGGGGAGATCATCACAGATCTTTTTTGGCATAAAAAGACGTTTGTCATAAATCTCCTCCTGGTGAAGGAGCGGGTAGTCAATGATCCACTGGGCAGTCTTGATAACCGTTGTAGTTGTTTCTTCTCACACTCTGTCCTGCTGGCGTACTGGACCAGTGTTGTTTTCGTCAACGATGACGACAACGAAATGATTTCGTTGATGAAGCTTTTTTTTTTATGACGATGACCTTAACGATAACAAAATAAATGCGACTTTTTGGTGATGAAAACGTGATGAGACATTTGCAAGTTTCTGTGGACGAGACGAAAATGTAACGAAATGGGCGTCAGACTTTCACATTTCTGTCTGAGAAAAGAACACGCAAAGGGGTGCATCCCCTCCGGCCCCCCCACACACAATGCTGCGCGTTCATACCGTCTACACAACACACCTGCAGCCACGAGAAAGTCACACACTGTGGTGGCAACAGCAACAAAGGGGCTTGGTGGTCAGAAACTTTTCCGGTTTTTGGAAAAAGTTTTCCACATATTTTGTGCAAACGGCATACTGACTTCAAGCTAATGCTAGCTTGTCTGCGCTGCTAACTTCCTCAGTTAGCTTGGTTGCGCTAATGACCACTTTAAATGCATTCCAATGTTTATTTGTTTACAGAAGTTTTTAAGAGGTGTCCTTTTTAATTATGTATAAGTTACAACGTTCCTCACTCACTGAAGAATTTCTATTTATTTTACGTTGTTTTACAATGTTTGTTGTTTTGCGCAAATTAAAGCTCGACAGGGTTGTCTTTTTCTCTTTTTCTTTTTAACAAATAACCTGCATCATTCCTAGTAATAAAGCCACAATTGTTAAAGTAAGTTGGTTTTTTTTGTTTTTTTTACACCAAAACTAGACTAAAACATTCTAAGTCTTCCCTAACAAAAACTAGACGAAAACTCTGTTGGGTTTTCGTGACTAAAATGTGACTAAAACTAAAATATATGGAGATGACGAAAACGGGACTAAAACTTGATTAATTTTCGTTCCAAAGACGAAGACTAAAACAAAAACTCAGATGGATGCCAAAAACAACAATGGTGGGGACTGAGGACACAGCCCTGGGGAACATCGGTGTTAAGGATCATGGTGGAGGATGTGATGGTGCCCATCCTGACATGTAGCAGTCATTTGGTGAGGAAGTATTTTATCCGGTGACAGAGGGAGGCTCCAAGCAGCTGTTGCTGTAGTTTGTTGACCTGTTGGCGGGGGCTGATGGATTGAAATGTTAAGATGAAGTCAATAAACAGCATCCTGACATAAGTCGGTTTGATTAAATGTTTTCTTTGGTTTGCAGTAGTGTAGCTGCTCTAATTTATTGGCAGAAGAACTAACGAGTGGCCGCTGAGAGGAACCAACAAATCGAATCAGATCACAGTTCAAAAATATGAAAAAGGAAATGCAATTTGTAACAGTTTTGGTTTTATTTTGGTCTCTGTGCAGCTGAAGTTTGTCTCATTTTAATTAGATTAAATTTAACAAGTTGGTGTTGATCAACTTAGTTTAAATAAGTTTGGTCAGTTTTATTTCTTTTGTTGTTTGATTAGATGATTCTGGTTTATTTTTAAGACGTTACATTTGGATTGTTTGTGTGATAAATGAACAAACAGTGATTTTAACTAGGAACCTCTCTGATGGTAAAATTTGTTCACTTCTCACTTTGGCCGCACAATGTTGACATAATGTCTAATGACAATTTTTCTGTTCGATTTTGCGGTATATACTGACCTTTCTGTGTGAAGATTGCATTTTCTCCCCATGTGCGCGTGGGTTTGCTCCAGTTACTTTGGTTTCCTCCCACTTTCCAAAAACATACATGTCAGGCTGGTTGGACACTTGGAAATTGCCCCGAGGAAAGATTGTGTGTGAACGGCTGCCTGTCTCTACGTGACCCTGTGTACCCAACCTCTTGCCTGTAACCAGCAGGAATAGGCTCCTCTACCCCCTGCATCCCTGTGGTGGAGAAGATGAATGAATGAATGAATATTGTGATATATCATATTCAATATTTATTATGGTTTTTTTTTTGTTTGTTTTTTTAAAAAAGGCTCTTTTGCACCAATTTTAAAATAATAACAAAAAATGAATTTTGAGATTTCTTTAATGTGTAAAACAGTAAAACCATGGATATACTCTCAAATCAATTAAATTATCTTGTCACTTTAAACGTGTTCATTTCTGGTTATAATAAAAATCCCTTTTTGGAATTTTTAAGTTATAAATGATATTTAACAGGACATCAATAATCAAGTATTAATTTTTCTTAGAGTTCTAATTTTATTTAAAAGATTACATCAAATGAAAAAATTAAAAGTAAATTTTCCATCATGGAAAAATTAAAGAACATTACACACAAATTAAAATGTTTTGATAACTATAGAAGGAATATTTTATATAAAACAAGAAATTTCTTGTGAACTGAACAATTATAAAGTTTGAACGATAAATCTTTTTTTTCTTCTCCTATCGGCTTTTCCCTTTAGGGGTCGCCACAGCAAGTCAGTTTCTTCCATCTAACCCTATCTGCTGCATCCTCTTTGGTCACACCAACTATCTTCATGTCTTCCTTCACTGTATCCATGAACCTTCTCTTTGGTCTTCCTCTAGGCCTCTTTCCTGGTGGTTCCAAATCCAGCATCCTTCTGCCGATGTACTCGCTCTCTCTTCTCTGTACATGTCCAAACCATCTCAGCCTGGCCTCTCTGACTTTATCTCCAAAACCTCTAACATGTGCTGTTCCTCTGATATACTCATTTCTGATCCTGTCCATCCTGGTCACTCCCAGAGAGATCCTCAGCATCTTCATCTCTGCTACCTCCATCTCTGTTTCTTGTCTTTTCCTCAGTGCTACTGTTTCCAGACCAAACAGCATCGCCGGTCTCACCACGGTTTTGTTAACTTTCCCTTTCATCATTCAAAGTTTGAACGATGAATAAATCTTAAAATTTAGAATCAGGTCTGCAGAGCAACAAAGAAAATGTTAAAAAAAAAAAAAAGCTTACCAATTAAATTGGTGAAACTGTAATTTTAAAAATAATATTTGTATAAATTATACATTTAAAAGGTCTTCAAACGCTTTCAATGTTTTAAAGTCGCAAAAAAAAATTCTGATTAAAAGCAAGTTTGCAGATGCACCAAGAAATGCAAAGTATTGTGTTCCTTTTGCTAACTTTTTTTTTTAGATTCAAAACAGCTCCACAATCTAAGCTTCCACCTTGTTCAGGCTCCAAAACCTTCTCCTTATCATGCAGAACTGCTCTTCTGTTGTTTTCTACCTTTTGCGATTCTAAAAAGCTTACACCATGTTCACTCGAAGCGTAAGTGACTTCCTAGTGGGTTTACTTGACCTCCTTATTCTGGCCAGCTGCGAGGAGCCTGACCAATCAGTTGACTGCTCAGTGTGCACGGCAAACTCAAAACTGGGATAGATAACAAAAAATGGAAGGAAAATTAAGTTTCTTTTGTGATTAGCTAATCACAATTGTTGATGTCACAATATCGATTTCATGTTGATTTTTGTGTGACGTTAGCCAATTTTTCCTCCCTCTCTTCTGGACACATTCGAACCCTCTCAGTCTCTTACTTTCTCTCTGAAACCTCTAAAGATGTGTTCACATCGCATGCATCAAAAATGGATGGCTTGCATTCATTTTGCTGCATTGGCAGAAGAAAACTCATCTGTGTGTAGAAAAGGCATCAAGAAAAAAAATTGTAGATCAGATGGACTGTGTTCCACCCCTACCCCACCCACTCCTCGCCCACTTCCTCTGCCCAACTCATCCCGCCTCCTGAACCTGCCCTAATTCTTTCTAACCTCCTTTTTGAGAATTTATGTTTTCCACTCACATCTTGGAAACAATAATACTGTATGTCTTCGTTTTGTCTTTTATTCACTGTGTTTCTACATTAAATCACATTAACACACTCTTTTGTGTCTCTGTCCACAAACACATAACAAATGAGACAAAATCATTCATGAACCCATCTCGCTCAGTCAAGGCTTAACCACTGGATTATAAGATTAGAGAGAGGGACAGATTCAGAGTACACACATGCAACACACACTGGGATTCAAGCTTTTGAGCTTGTGTTGTGTTTACGCCTGACGTTAAAAATGTTGTTAAAAGGACTTTGGATTTAAATCTGCATCACAGTTCAAGACTACATCAATTGAATCTTGTTTACTATATACAACTTTGTGTGTTTTAGAGCGAAACGTAAAACATAGTTAGTACTGTATGCTTCTTTAGTTGGAAAGAAACACAGAATCGTCCTTTGTGCACACCCGGTTTAACTCACTGGGTTGTATTCTTTCAAAGTGTTCGTTCACTTCTTGCTTCGGTTTTGGGATCCGTTACATTCAAAAGTCTCTCCGAGGTACATCGAAACATTAGAGCTCTGAAATACACGTGGACTGTTTCATTTCTCATAAGTGACACTTTCACCACTGTCTCAGATCTGCTAGTATCGCTTCTGAGTGTTTGTTTTAGATCCATATCTTAACAGAAAAAAACCTGCCAATAAGATTATTTTTACCTAAAATTTCCAAGGTTCAAATCAATGTTGTTTTTGGCAGCCATCTGAGTTTTAGTTTTAGTCTTTGGAATAAAAATTAAGTCACGTTTTAGTCACATTTTGGTCATCTTGATGTATTTCAGTTTTAGTCTAGTTTTAGTGTAAAAAAAAACAAACAAAAAAAACAAAGAACAACAAACAATTGTGGATTTATTACTGAGAATGGTGCAGGTTGTGTGAAATAAAAAAAAAAAAGAAAAAAAAAGAAAGACAACCCTCCCGAGCTTTAACTTGTGCAAAACAGCAAACATTGTAAAACAACGTAAAATAAATACAAATTCTTCATTAAGTGAGGAACGTTATAACTTAAACATACTTACGTAAAAATGAAACCCCTCAATAGCCCCTGTAAATAAAGTAAATGTTGCATTGTGTCTTTAAATCAGTCGTTAGTGCAACTAAAATTACTAAGGAAGTTAGCAGCGCCGACAAGCTAGCATTAGCTCGAAGTCGGCATGCTGTTTGCACAAAATATGTGGAAAACTTTAAGCTTTAAGTTACTGACCACCAAGCCCCTTTGTTGCTGCCATAGTGAGTGACTTTCTCATGTAGCATTGTGGGGGGCGTGCCTCCGTAACAGTCAGAATGCAGCCGCTGTTCTATTTTTTTTTGCAGACAGAGTCCACGCACAATTGGCAGAAATGGGAAAATGTAAAAGTCTGACGCCTATTTTGTTACATTTTCGTCTCGTCAACAGAAACTTGTAAACGTCTCCTCACACTTTCATCACCTAAGAGCAGCATTTATTTTGTTATCGTTATGTCATCGTCCTGAAAAAAAAGCCTCGTCAACAAAATCATTTTGTTGTCGTTATCGTTGACGAAGACAACACTGGTTCAAATCCCCTGCAGAGTGGATGAAAATGACAAATCTATCCTGTAAGCAATAAATGTGATAACTTAACGTAATATACTGTATTCACAGGGGGCTCTTGATCTTTCATGGGTTAATTCTTATCTTATATATACTGTAAGTAAACATTGATGTAAAAAAAGCTATTATTATTCCGACTTATTTCTGTTTTTGACTCCGTGAACTCCCCACTCCTCTCGCTCACGGAATAGTCCCACACCCTGAGATGGCGCGGCATAAATCTTGTTTGAGGCTCAAAATACAGTGTAAGGCACATCGAGTTAGCAAAGCGCTAATTCTTTTATATTACTTTGGTAGGGCGGTACGGTGGCGCAGTGGGTAGCACAGTGGCCTCACAGCAAGAAAGTCGTTGGGTTCAAGTCACAGGCAGGGACGAGGCTTGGAGCGGTGGCCTTTCTATGTGGAGTTTGCATGTTCTCTCTTTGTTTGTGTGGGTTCCTCCGGGTACCCCGGTTTCCTCCCACCCTCCAAAGACATGCATGCTAGGTTGATTGGCTGGTGCTAAAATTGCTGTTAGGGCTGAGTGTGTGTGTGGATGGTTTTATGTGTGTGGCCCTGCAACAGACTGGCGACCTGTTCGGGGCGTACACTGCCCTTGCCTAAAATCAGCCAGGATGGCCTCCGGCACCCCTTGCAACACTGAAAGGGATAAACGGATAAGAACGGATAAGAAGGTGACTGTCTGACTTTGGTACGTTAACACAAAATACCACTTCCTGTTGAGAGGAGGGACTGAGCGTGAGCAGTGCACGTACAATTTTCTGCTCATTTGAGAAAGTGTGTGTGGTGGAGAACAAAAGTCACGCTCAAAAAAAAAAAACCTGGCATTTAAATAGTAACATAAATGAAGGAAACAGAAAACCACTTCAGGTTTGGTTTTTGATGTGGAACAAACTATCAAACAGAAAAAAAACTCTTAAAGTTAGTTTTGCATGAAACACGCTTTTAAAAAAACAGTATCTTTCAGAAACAAAGAGTTACAATCTAAACGGCTGTATTAGCTGTTTGGAAAGTCTGTGGTAAAACTATTTTTTTCCAACTGGGTTTTTAATGGTTTCTTTTCAACTTCTTCTTCTTCTTTTGGCATTTCCCTTCAGGGGTCGCCACAGCAAGTCAGTTTCTTCCATCTAACCCTATCTGTTGTATCCTCTTTGGTCACACCAACTATCTTCATGTCTTCCTTCACTGTATCCATGAACCTCCTCTTTGGTCTTCCTCTAGGCCTCTTTCCTGGTGGTTCCAAATCCAGCATCCTTCTTCTGATGGACTCTCTCTCTGATGTACTCATTTCTAATCCTCTCCGTCCTGGTCACTCCCAGAAAGATCCTCAGCATCTTCATTTCTGCTACCTCCATCTCTGCTTCTTGTCTTTTCTTCAGTGCTTCTGTTTCTAGACCAATCAGCATGGCCGATCTCACCACGGTTTTACACTTTCCTTTTAGCTGAAACTCTTCTGTCACACATCACACCTGATACTTTCCTCCACCCGTTCCAGCCTGCTTGAACACGCTTCTTCACCTCTTTTCCACACTCTCCATTGCTCTGGACTGTTGATCCTAAACACTTAAAATCTTCCACCTTCTTTCTCTCTTCTCCCTGTAACCTCACTTTTCCATTTGGATCCCTCTCATTCACACACATGTACTCTGTCTTACTCTGACTAATCTTCATTCCTCTTCTTTCTAGTGCAAACCTCCACCTCTCCAGCTTTTCCTCCACCTCTTCCCTCCTCTCACTACAGATCACAATGTCATCTGCAAACATCATTGTCTATGGGGATTCCTGACTGACCTCGTCTGTCAGCCAGTCCATTACATAGCAAACAGCAAAGGGTTCAGAGCAGATCCCTGCTGCAGTTCCCATCCAGCTTTCTTTTCAACTAAGTTAATCTAAAAGAAAGTGTTGGAGTTGTAACATATTGTAACAATATCAGTTTTGATAGAAAAGGGTAACTTTTTAACAAGTTTGTTCCTGCTATCACCTGATATTACCTCAACGTGCCGGTTTGGCCTTCAGCAGGACTTCATGTTCCCTCTTTGGCTCGAGGACACTTGGTAACAAAGACATGAGAAAACCTTCTTGATAGGCGACGTGCTCCAACTATCAGGACAAACTATGAAATATCCTGTTTTAGCTGCTCTGATCTTGTATTTTTGCAACTTTATGTTTTTATTCAATAATTGTTTTTTTCTATTGAACCAATTTTCATTGACAATATTCTCATGTATAGTACGTACATAAAAATATCACAACTATATTTCCAGAGTCAGAATGAGCCTCAGAAAGAAGGATAAAGACGACCAAACATAAATAAAAGAAAGACGATAGATGCAATCTTTCCCTCTGACCCTCCACATCTGTGCCCCACATCTGCTCCACTGTATTGATGGATGACAGCATGCAGTTAAGTGATGTGAGGGGATGAATGAACAGACACGAGAAAGCAGCAGGAGGGAGGGATGACATCATCACAGAGTTGTTTTCCAACCAATCCCACACAAACCCCCCAGTGGCTGTCTCCGCCCTCACAAACCTCTCCCTTGTTGCTACGGCAGCAGGACCATCCCGCCTATGGGAGGCATTGTTTAAGGTTGATAGTAATGCGGCATGGTGTGCATGTGCGTGATGATATGGGACAGTAGGACAGAGAAATCACCTGCTTATTTCTCTCTACGTCCCAGATTCTCTTGCTTTGCGTTTTTTTTTTCTTCCATCCGCTCCGTCAGTGACCTGTCTTCAGTCCTACATCTTAAGGTTTCACCGTGCTATATAATAAAATTCACCACGGGTTCAGCTTTGACTCAAACTTGCTGTAGTGCTCGTAAAAAAACACTTGATAGAAGATTAAATTTGTGAGAGCAGACAAAGAGAGATGTTGCCGTCATCTAAAAAGAACACAACATTTCTTTCAGTAGTATTCGGTTCATCCCTTTATTGGAGTTCTAAAGATTGGGAGAATTCGTGATGAGTTGTATGGAGGTCATTCTAACCTGAATAGAAGCACTGTCCAATAGAGGACACTTCTTCTTTTTTAGAATTCTAAGTTTACGGCTGCTTCTATTTCTGTACCTCAAAGAAGCTTCAACGCATCAGAGAAAATAGTGAAAAATAACCAAAGTGCTCTCTTCGGCCTCGGAAAATAATGGATTGAGAGAAGAAAATAGTGGACTGAGTCTCATTTTTAGGAGCAACATAAGATCTTGAGCTTTTTATAAAGCAACATGGCGCTTATTCGTACACATATGTGAGATATTGTCTGTTTCAAAAAAGAAACTGTCTGGAAATGTATTCTTTTTTTTGCATTTTTGCCGATACACGTTTCACATCTGATCAGAGTTACACATGATCAATTCAGAAATTTAAAATCACAGACATGCATCTGGCCTCCCAACCCGTTCATGTGTAGCTCATACAGTACTCTATGTTTCTATTTGGACTCAGCTAAATTCAGTGTGCTCTCTGGATTTTTTTCCCCTGTCATCTGCACTACGTGCTGCTCTCTGTCTTTCTGTAACCATGGAAATGAGATCAACATGCAAATACCTGAATTTGCTCTAAGGCCCGTGTGATAGGAGATGCAAATTGCGCTTGCTTGTAGGATTACACACCCACACACATCCAGACGTATACGCATCTGCACACTTAGAGTTTTGGGCTTTAGTGGGGTAATACTTATCTTCATAGCATACGATAAACAGCTCAGAAATGCAACATTTTCTGAAAAAAAGAAAAACAATATATAAATGGTTTGAATCCGTTTTTTCCACATTTTTGACACTGGGAATTCACCCTTCCACTCACTGCGCTCTAGGTACGTGCATGACACAGTGTAAATCTTAGTTGAGGCCGAAAATCCAATGCAAAGCTAATCAAGGAAGTGAAACCAGGACATAACAATAAATTCTTATTCTAACTCATTTACACAAACATGGTGCTCCCTCAGTGGCCTCACAGCAAGAAGGTCGTGGGTTCGAATCCCAGGAGGGGACGAGGCTTGGAACACTGGCCTTTCTGTGTGGGGTTTGCATGTTCTCCCTGTGTCTGCATGCGGTACTCCGGTTTCCTCCCACTCTCCAAAAACATGTACATGTATGTTAGGTTGATTAGCCGGTGCCAAAATTACCCCTGGGATTGTGTGGATGGTTGTTTATACGGTATGTGGCCCCACAACAGACTGGCGACCTGTTCAGGGTGTACCTCATATCTTACGATATGAAACTAGATGCTTCATAAAGAAGGTCAGCATAGTTTAGGTTTAAGCAACACAAGCTAGTAACCTGCAGGAAGAAAAAAAAAAAAAACACTATTTGTGTCTTGTTTCTCTGTTTTGGGAGTTTTACGTACATCGACCTCTACCATCATCCCAAATACACATAAGGATATAGAGATTAAAATAAGTAAACATTAGTTGTTTAATTGTAAAATTACGGTGAGGCCTGGTTACAATACCAGGCTGTGGAAAAGCCTACCAGAGGAACTCAGGGCTGCAGAGTCTCTTCATGTTCTCAAAAAGAGGTTGAAAACCCACCTTTTTAACTTGTGTTTTACATAATTTTTATTTTTTGCTTAAGATGATATTATGTATTTAATGAAATCTGTTTACTTTCTCCCAGGTAGGGACGAGGCCGAGCGCTGGCCTTTCTGTGTGGAGTTTGCATGGTCTAACCGTGTCTGCGTGGGTTTTCTCTGGGTACTCTGGTTTCCTCCCACCCTCCAAAAATGTGCATGTCAGGTTGATTGGCCGGTGCTAAATTGCCCCTAGGATTGAGTGTGTGTGTGTATGGTTGTATGTGTCTAGCCCCGTGACAGACTGGCGACCTGTTCGGAGTGTACCCTGCCCTTGCCTTAAATCAGCCGGGATGGGCTGTGGCACCCCCCGCAACCCTGAAAGGGATAGACGGATGACAAGGTGACTGACTGACTGTTTTCTTTCCTGTTTTTACACAGTTTTATTAATCTGATTAATTTCTTTAAATTTTAACCTGTTAGAGCGGTTCAGGACATGTATGAAGGCTGTAAGACAGTGGTGAGGTGTGCTGTAAGTAATCTCCATGGACAATGATGTTTGCAGATGACATTGTGATCTGTAGTGAGAGGAGGGAAGAGGTGCTGGAAAAGCTGGAGAGGTGGAGGTTTGCACTACAAAGAAGAGGAATGAAGATTAGTCAGAGTAAGACAGAGTACATGTGTGTGAATGAGAGGGATCCAAATGGAAAAGTGAGGTTACAGGGAGAAGAGATAAAGAAGGTGGAAGATTTTAAGTACTTAAGATCAACAGTCCAGAGCAATGGAGAGTGTGGAAAAGAGGTGAAGAAGCACGTGCAGGCAGGCTGGAACGGGTGGAAGAAAAGTATCAGGTGTGATGTGTGACAGAAGAGTTTCAGCTAAAATGAAAAGAAAAGTGTACAAACCGTGGTGAGACCCGCCATGCTGTTTGGTCTAGAAACAGTGGCACTGAGAAAAAGACAGGAAACAGAGATGGAGGTAGCAGAAATGAAGATGCTGAGGATCTCTCTGGGAGTGACCAGGATGGACAGGATCAGAGGAACAGCACATGTTAGAGGTTTTGGAGATAAAGTCCGAGAGGCCAGACTGAGATGTTTTGGACATGTACAGAGAAGAGAGACCGAGTACATCGGCAGAAGGATGCTGGATTTGGAACCACCAGGAAAGAGGGCTAGAGGAAGACCAAAGAGGAGGTTCATGGATACAGTGAAGGAACACATGAAGATAGTTGGTGTGACCAAAGAAGATACAGCAGATAGGGTTAGATGGAAGAAACTGACTTACTGTGGCGACCCCTGAAGGGAAAAGCAGAAAGAAGAAGAACACAACACAAAACCTACCTTTTTTATTTTTGCTGCATCTATTATATTATCTATTATAACCAGTCAAGGTTGAAAGATCTTCTAGAACAGCTTTAAGGAAAAAAAAGGGGGGGGGTTCTAAATTATGAGAAGAATTCAATCTGTTTTCAGAGATTTTACTAAAACATCTGGAAACTAAGGAGAAATTTGAATGTTGATTAAAATTTGCACTGTTTTTTAAAAAAGAAGTTTCTTTTTAATCAAAATGACTTTCATTGATGGGTTGTTTTTTTTTTTTTCATGAATGAACAGCAGAGGCTGGACGCTCTGTGATTGACTGGGGCTGGTTGACGTCACCTCCGCCGTGGCGTCATGCTTCCATTCATAAAAAAAAGAGAGACACACAGAGAAGCAGAAAGAGAAAGAAAGAGGGGACTGCATAGCTTGTGTTAAATAATATTAAACTAGTGCGATGCGTGTTTAGAGGAAGAGGCGCGGAGGGAAACCCACCGCAGGATCCTCTTTAAAAACACCTATTTAGCTGTTTTAAAGAAAAAAACATTAAAAATCCGCCTTTTGCGTTTGATTTGAAGATTTGCGATGGAAGATTTGTGCGAGATGGACTGTACTGTACTGAAGCGTCTCCTGAAAGATGACGGCAATAAATGCCTGCTGTTAGACTGCCGCTCCTTTCTCGCCTTCAGCGCGGGGCACATCCGTGGGGCCGTTAATGCCCGCTGCAACACCATCGTCCGCCGGAGAGCCAAAGGATCCGCGCTGAGCTTGGACCAAGTGCTAGCCGGGGATGAAGAAGTCCGGAGCCGCCTCCGTTCTGGAATGTACTCAGCTGTGGTTTTATACGACGAGAGGACACCGGACTCAGACACAGTAAAAGAGGACAGCACCCTCACACTGGTTCTAAATGCTCTGTTTAGGGACTCCAGGGGAACGCACGTCTACCTGCTGAAAGGTAAAAAACAAAAATCCAAAAAAAAATCACACTAAATTTATCTTTTATTTGTAAAATAAATGCACAAAAATGTAAGACTTAGTGGTTTTAATTTGAAAAATAGAAATAATTTGGCAAAATCTAAGAATAAATAAGCAGATTTTCAAATCAAATACCAGTTACACCCCCCCCCCAAAAAAAAAAAAAAAAAAAGAGCTTAAAAAAACAAATCACACAGATGTGGCATCATTTATTCCGCAGGTGATTCATTATTTTAAAACATATAGAAGAAAAAATCGTTTTCTATATTTGGGATTTTCTATGTTGACGTACCAGTGTGTTTTCATTATTTTCCCAACACACACTTTCACACATCCACACACACGCACACATACACCAATAGCTGGAAGCTGAATGAATGAGGTAATGCTGATGCGCAGAAGCAACATCAAAGTGGAATCTAGTATCCATCCATCCATCCATCCATCCATCCATCCATCTAGCATCCATGATGGTCTAACCCCGACTAAACCACTGATGGTAGGAGGGAAAGAAAAAGACAGAAAGCAGGTCTTTGTTTATCTGCTCTATATTTAGACTGCAGTGAATCTGAAAAGTGAAGCTGCGAGCTGTGGCGCAGTTACCCCCTTTTATTTCTTTCATTTTGGGGCATCCCAAATTAGCAGGTGCCTTGAAACAAACAATTACTAACAGCTTCTAAAGGTGAACCAGTATGACATGTTTGATTTGGTACCTAAAGGTGGTCAGCGTAGAGATTATTTCAAATAAAAACAAAAAGATGAAAAGCCAGACACATGACACAGCCGGTCAGGGGGTGGAAATCCCGCTCCAGATTGGAGCTCCAGTTATAATCTGTGCAAATGTGCTGTGTGTTTGAGGAAATCGCAATCTTCCTTTTTTTTCTGTTTTCTTGTTTAACCAATTTTGTTTTGTTGTTGTTTTCAGGAGGATACGACAAATTTTTCTCAGAGTATCCAGAGTTTTGTTTAAAGACCAAATCCTTACCTTCCCTCACCAGCCAGTCCAGCATCGACTCCTCCTGCTCGTCATGTGGGACGCCACACAACGACCAGGTAAAATCAAAAACACCCACAGAGTTTTTATTTGATAATCTTGATGAATATAAATCCAACCACATATAAGCAGTGGTGGAACGTAACGAAGTAAATATACTTCGTTATTGTACAGAAGTAAAAAAAAAAAAAGGTGTATCTGTACTTTACTCAAGTAAAATTTGAGACCTGTACTTTTACTTTTACTTCACTACATTTTTTGAGCAAATATCTGTACTTTTACTTCGCTACTTTTAAAAGTGTGTTTTACATTTTTTGTTACATTTTCGTTCAGAAATTTGAAAAATACACAGATTGTTTTTTTTTAGCACATCATGAAGCCGCATCGCCAAAATCAAAAGAAGCAGTTGATCGGGAGAAGAAGTAATGAATTGAGGACCAATCAAAATCAAGAATAAACATTTCATGCATTCATTCAGTGCCGAAAAATAACATCAAATATAGTACAAATTAAAAAGAGTCAGAAAATCGTTGTTTGTTGTGTTTAATTCTAAATAAAAAGTTCAGCCATCGTTACACGGAGCAGGGGCGGATCTAGAATTTTCTAAAGGGGGGGGGGTGAGGTCATTGACAAAGCCAATATAGGGTGACTGGCGGCCTCCCCCCCAAAAAAAAACATTTTTAAAAATAAGAGTAATTTTCCTGCATTTTGGTGCCCATTTGCTGGCCGTGTATGGGGATAGCTTGACTTGTCTCCTTTCTTCTTTTCTTCTTTTTTTTTTTTTTTTTTTTTTTTTTTTTTGTGGACCAAAAGAGGCGGGAGAGGGGTCACGCCCCTGCAGAGTATTTATCCTGGTTACCATGGTGACACCCTACAGCACAAAAAAATAACATTTGAATTATGATTGAATACTTTTACGTTTTACTTGAAAAGTAAAATTTACAGTAATTACTTTTGTACTTTTACTTAAGTAGATTTTTTTTATTGGTAATTTTACTTTTGCTTAAGTATTTTTTGCCTAATTATCTGTACTTTTACTTAAGTACAAAAAGTGAGTACTTCATCCACCACTGCATGTAAAGGATAAGCAACATCCATGTGAAGTAAATCAGTATCTTGTCTCAGAGCAGTCAGTTTACAGCCTGGTATTTGCTTCCTGTGACCCGACTGGCCCACTTTAGTTGGACATTGATCTGTTGTGTGAGCCTGCAGACTTTATGCAACGCACACAGTCACATGTGGTTTGGGGTTTAATTCCCCTGGAATGCACGAAGGCAGAGAATACCCAGCCTCTGTCTTCGTGCCAGATTGTCTCGGCTGGATCGTCAGGTGGATTCCTGTGCCAGGCATGAACACGATTGGGGTTGGTTAGTCATCCCCCCACCCCTCGCGTTCACGCTACATCTTTTAAAGGGTATTGATCATTCCCAACTCGGATTCAGCACCGAGTTCGTCAGCATCAGTGACATAGACAGACCGAGCTTCCATCGATAAGTCGCACTGCCGGTTACATAGCCCCTCTGACCAGCTGACCTCTCCCAACTGGCACTTTCCATCATCCTTTAGAATAGATTAGTTTGTTTATTCGTTATCTCATTTTCAAAGGGTTCCACAACACAAAACAAAGCATTTCACATGCAGACAACACAAACCTGCTCATTCACTCTCATTTCCAATCGTGTCAGAAGAGTCACTTACAAAAGGCCAGTGGATACTGTAACACTTGTAAAACAACGACCACTTATTATCAACCATGACGTGAATCGGCAATAACACTAAACTCATTGGTTCATTTAATAATGCATTGTATTTATAGAGCACTTTTCAGGACTCTCAAAGACGCTTCACATATGCATTATTCATACACTCAATACCAGATGATGGTAAGCTATTCTTGTAGCCACAGCTGCCCTGGGGCAAACTGACAGAAGCGAGGCTGCCATTTTGCGCCTGCTGCCCTTCTGACCATCACCAACCAATCGCACACACACACCATTCAGACTAGTCAACGTGGGTGAAATGTCTTGCCCAGGGACACAACGGCAATCTCAATGGCTGTCCCACTGTGGCACCTGGGGTTCCAGCGGTCTCCCATCCAAGTACAGCCCAGGCCCAGCCTACTTAGCTTCTGAGGTCTGACGGGATCAGGCATTGACAGGCTGGTATGGCCACTTTACTTCACTCCCCACCAAAAACCTCCATATTAATGCTGCTACTCACACTCTGCTGTTTCTTCAAAAGCAGTTGACATCTTGAATAAACACTACTAAGTGCCTTTTGAAGCACAAAAATGTCACTTTTCGAGCAGAACGACACATAGTTTGTGAATCTGCAGTGAATTTTATTTCATCCCCACCTCTATTGAAATGCTTCTCAGACTCATTTTAAGGCTCTCATGTTTGACGAGGGGCATTTTACCCAGGCAAGGACGTAGTGGTCTGTGGAACCTCAGACCACTCTGTGTTTAGGTGTTTCTTAATGAAGCAACCATTTAGTAACAAAGCTGTTTTTTTGTTTATGTGCTGAACAGGGTGGCCCGGTGGAAATCCTCCCGTTCCTCTACCTCGGCAGTGCCCTTCACGCCTCAAAGAAGGAAGTGTTGGACGCCATTGGGATCTCGGCACTCCTGAACGTGTCGGCAGACTGCCCTAACCACTTTGAAGGGACTTACCAGTACAAGTGTATCCCAGTGGAGGACAACCACAAAGAAGACATCAGCTGCTGGTTTCTAGAGGCCATCGAGTTCATAGGTCAGTGTAATTTGGATTCAGCAGTGTGTGTGATTTTGTTCATTTTCTGACAGTTGAATAAGTTAAAGGTCCCATCTCACTGTTCAGAGCTTTTTATCTTCTAATAGTAATGTGTGAGTCTTGTATTTGTTACTAAATTGGTTTTTAGAATGATTCAGCGTTGTTTGAACAAATCGTATCAGATTTTTGGCGCCTGTTTTACTCAACAAAGATTGAGTGTCTGCCACAGCGGTGATGTACATTGATGACACTTTTTATAAAGCAAAAAGCATTTTACACACGATGTCTTCATTTTGCTTTCACCCCCTCCCTTGCCCCCTACTGCTGCTCTATGAGTTGGGTGTAGGATGAGTGGTTCATGAAGGACCAATGCCAGTTTTCGGAGTCAAAGCCTTTGCTGAGCAATAGTTAGGCTTTTACTCTTTCTGGTCTGTGATAAAGCTTTACAAATCAGCAAGATTTAGTAACTATTGTGAAATAGATGTTCCAAAAACCAAATTGTGCTCGTTAATGCGAACAGAATTTGAGAAAATTTTGCATGAGATGGAAATTTTAAATGTCGTAGAGTTTACCGAATTTCTTTAAAACTTAACTATTTACTAAACAATTAGATATTTCTGTCACATACGCAGTTTTAGTCTAATTTTCAATTTGAATTAACAGAAAATGTTTCATTTTCAGAGTCAATTTTCAGTTTATTTAAATATCTTAATGTTAATCTCATGTTGGCATCTTCATACAAACTCAATGACGTAAAAAAAAATTGTTTTAGTTATTCTGTTAATGTCTATTTTTTCTGCTCTGTGGTTTTGCCTTGTGCACACAGAGTGCGTTGTGTTTGCAAGCGTGTGCTGTGTGTAGGTGTGCGTCATATTTAGCTGCTGTGGGACCACTCTGACTCATCCAGCCCAAACACGCTGCCTCACCTGAAATCTCTTTGTGGCCGAAAAAAAAAAAACCCAAGCAAACAATGAAACATTCAGTGTTTCTTAAACAATTTACGCAGGCAATTTTTAATCAGAAAGAGAAAATGATCATCTGCGTAAAAAGTCTGTCTCAGCTCTTTGGGTGCTTGAAAACCGCATGCCGTACATGCTTTGTAATATGGCCGGTCTATATCTAATCATACCAGAGGGAGCCGGGGGAAATAGAGTTAGTGTAAATGCTTTAATTAAACTCTTAGCCAAATCTAGTTATTCTCTGAAATAAAGCAGCGACACACAGTTTTGTATTAATGAGGCAGATCCCTAAATAGGTTAGAGAAGGAAGTGTGAAAAGAGGTTGATGACACAAATTTGGCACTGGTGATTGTGTGTGTCGGTGACTGTAAATGTGATTTGCTGCTTTGCTTTGGGTCGGACTGCAAAAAAGCACAAATGGAAAGAAAAGAGGAAATGAAAGCAGTCACTGTACATCCACTGGGAAAGATACTTGCAAGGAGCAACACGTCATGCTTGCAGAGCGCGAAGAAAAAGAAAACCTGATTATTTTAATAAGGAGTCTACGATTAGAAAATCCTGTAATTTTTCTAATATATTTCTCAATATTTGGCTCATAAAATAGTCGAAACAAATATCTTAGACTTTCCAAGAGCTCCGAGCAAAACTCTATAGAAATAAATAGCCAAATAAAATTTGATAAAAATTTATTTAATGCATCATAAAAAAAACTAAAATATGACGATGTCCTTGATTGGCGAATCATAAAACAAATTACTAGAACTACGTCCGACAATCGCGATTGACCAGTGGATTCCAAAGAAAGTGTTTTTCACGGCATGGTGTTTTAAAAACAATTTTCAAAACAATGCCAGGCTTTCAGTATCCTCACAATAAAATGTGGTCATTTTATTTTATGAGACATTAAGAGGACAGTGAGGTTATTTAATCGATCATAAGTTCATGCTGATAAAAAAAATTACATTAATGTATCTCGCGTATATAAAATGTACTCAATGATTCGTTCAAATTTAAAGTTTTGGGTTGTTGTGTGTTCAGATAACAAAAAATGTCCTTGTCTGAACCGTGTATTTCATTCAATATATTTAAATAAACAATAACAGAATTTTAGGGGTGGTGGCTTAGTGGTAGAGTGTTCACTTCCGGAAGTTCGCAGGTTTGATTCCCATTGAGTTCATGTCTAGGTCCCTTGGAGAAGACATTTAGCCCCCATTTCTCTCACCATTGGCGCCGTCGTGGCAGAATGCTGCGGTGTAATGCAGCACATAAATTTCCCTGGTGAAGGATGAATTAAGTACACATTATTATTATTACCGTAATTTCTGGACTATAGAGCGCACCTGATTATAAGCCTCACCCAGTACATTTTTAAAGAAAAAACCTTTTGTACATACATAAGCCGCACCTGTCTACAAGCCGCACGTGCCCACATTGAAACATGAGATATCTACAAAGAAAGACGGTACACACAGAGAGCTTTCAAAGTTTTAATATTTTTACCGTAGCTTTTCTTTCTAAAAAGTGCCTGTGACGTGGCAGTAACACAGCAGGAATATGGTAGCACAGGACTACCAGGGCTTTTAAAAAAACACCGGTAAAAGTCACTGAGACGCGAGAGTGACCAAACCAAGTTTACGTGCAGCAGCTCTGTTTCCTTCTTTATCAGCCAGCTCGATAGCTTTTAACTTGAAAGTTGCGTCATGTGCATTTCTTCTTGCATTTTCCATGATGAGGGTCTGTTCATGATAATTTTATTCATGGACAAAGCAAGACGTTACATTAAACTTGCATCTTCCTTGACACATACAGTATATTCCACCTGTACCACTCTTACCTTTTCTACTCGAGCACCCCTGGCGGCCGTTAGAAAAAATGCATAAAAAAGCTGCTTCATTGCGTAAGCCGCAGGGTTGAAAGCGTGTGACGAAAGTTGCGGCTTATATTGCGGAAATTAAGTTTGATCACTAGAACATAAGAATTTAGGATTACTCAGGATCTAAAAAAAATGTGTGCTCTGGTCACCATTCTCATTTAACATTAAATATTTTAGTAATTTCCTGTTGCATTCTGGGTAAATCCTCATGTAGGCACAGGCTTATTATTTGAAATCAAATATACAAATATTTAATCAAATTTGTTAATAAGGTATAATTGACCAAAACTTTCAATATGGCAAAAAATAACTTGGTAATCAGTCTAACACTTAAATAAAGCTTTTAAGTTTTTATTTAAAGGCGCCTCAAACAAAATCAACTTTTGGAGGTTTCCACTGTATCTACGAACATTTGCCCCCCCTTCGAAAACATGCCCGATATGCTTTTCTATTTCAAGCATGCATGTTTGAGAAAGTTACAACTTCCCCTGTTCTCTTGGAGTTCCTTCTCCAAGAGGCTCAGACAGCTCCGCTCGAGAACATCTCGTTACCGGAGGTCTTTCTTCCCGTATGTAATCGGGCTCTACAACGACTCACTTAGCAGATAGGAAGTTGTTGCTATGACACAAAAATTTTCCATGAGTGGGATCATTAAAGTATATTCTGATTCTGATAACATTCAGATACTGAATTATTCCAATGCCATGTTATTCTTGGTCACGGATTTTGTTCGACGTTCCCATTCTGACATTAGCAGGAAGTGCCCTGCACATGCTGAGTCCCTCTTTTTTGTGTGGCATTTTTACGTAAATGTACACAAAGTAAGAATATAAAAGAATATGCGCTAGTTTTGCTAATTTGATACGCTTTACACTGAATTTGCATCCTCAAAAGATTTCCATGCGTTGTCGTCTATGCACCAAGGGCGGGGGGAGGAGCGGGTCTAAGTGGGGAGTGAGAGGAGGGAGGAAATCACAGTTTCAAGAGAGTTGAACTAAATAATGTCAATGTTTTTGGTTTTCACAAACTTTGCTATTTATCTATATACTGTACCGTATTTTCACGACCGTAAGGTGCACCGTATGAAAAGGTGCAGTCCAAATTTTGCGTGCTCTGTATTAAACACAAACATAAGGTGCACCCAGTGATAGGGCGCGGGTTTTATACACATTCCTCTACACCGTCCGCATTACATCGCCTTACATGTCTCTTTTCCATTTTCAATGTTGTTTAAAACAGCAATGTTCTGCATAAAGCACACACCTGTTCTTTTAAACACAATCCACGCCCACACTTCACCCTTTAAAGTTCTCATGTTCTCAACTGCATCCGTCTTACAACACAGATAGTGCGCACAGCATGATAGGGCGCACCGCTCATTTTGAAGAAAATTTGGGACTTTTATATGCGCCTTATGGTCGTGAAAACATGGTAAATACATATTTTTTCCCAGCACATTTATTTAATCAAACTATCCAACCCGAGATTGTCGGTCGTTGAAGTATGCAGTTCAGGAAACGGATGAAAATTACACTTTGATTAAAAAAACTAAACTAATGCATGTCCAAACAAGCAAAGACGTGAAATTGTCTGCAGTAAAAAAAAAGCTTAACAGCAGTTTGTCCTAAAATAAAAAAAAAAAAATTGTTTATGGAGATTGCTAGCATGCGAACGTAACTAATCAGCTGACTGCTAGCCATAACATCCCGTGTTGAAGAGAACACGGAATGTTCCATTTTCATATTTGTTCCCGCAGCGCGTGTGTGTGGTCCTTTTTCACCATACGTGAATTTTTTTTTTTTTAATATTTCCACCATTTTACCTCTGACCTATCTCTGTTCCCAGATTCGGTGCGGGACTCAAGCGGGCGGGTGCTGGTGCACTGTCAAGCGGGCATTTCTCGTTCTGCCACTATCTGCTTGGCCTACCTAATGAAGAGGAAGCGGGTGCGTTTGGAGGAAGCGTTTGAGTTTGTGCGCCGGCGCCGCAGCATCATCTCGCCCAACTTCAGCTTCATGGGCCAGTTGCTGCAGTTCGAGTCGCAGGTCCTTGCCACTTCCTGCGCCGCTGAGGCCGCCGCCACGGCCAGCCCACTGTTAGGACCCAAGTCCACAGCTGCTGCTGCCTCGGCGGCCACCACGCCCACTTCGCCATTCATCTTCAGCTTTCCTGTCTCTGTGGTGAACCCTGCCTACCTGCATCACAGCCCCCTTACTACCTCCCCCGGCTGCTGATGGACGGACTTTGAAAGAGCTGTCTTTCTCTCACACAAACACACACACACACACACACACACACAGCTGCGGTGGAACATGCTTTCATGCGGGGGATGCGAGATTCCACACCTTCTCACATCTTTATTCCACTCGACCAAAAACCGTCCGGCTTTCCGAACTTTTCTGTGATCTGGTTGGGCCAGAATGTTGGACACGCTTTTTCCCAGCATGCACACTGACACACACGCACACACACACAGGCCAACCTCTCTCTCTTTCTCTCTCTCTCTCTCCCCCACGTACACACATTCATGCTTGCTGACTGAATAAGCTCAGTATGAAGACGGCCTGTTACCATGGAAACGAGGTCTTTAGGAGAGGAGATGGACACAGGAAGGAAGGAGGAATTTTAAGCAGCCACTCTTCCCTCCTGCTGCCAGACAAAAGCCATGGATGAAAAAAAAATAAAAGAGAAGTGACAGAAAGCAGGAGCCTCGTCAGTGACAGGTGCTCCAATCTGACCGGAGCTTCCTGCCCTCTTTCTCCTTTTCACCCCGTCTTCTCCTGCAGTCTTCATCTCCAAATAAACAGCCTAACTAAAATAAGATGCCAAATAAAGGCCAGGGCTCCTGGCAAACCAATCGGGAAACCCCTGTACAAGCCCCTTGCACACTTTAGGAAAACCGTCGGTTCCGTCACACGGGAATGTTCCAAATGAAAGGGCTGAAGAAGAAAGGAGGAAGAGGATGTGTTACCTTGACTTCTGCCCGCTTAGACGCTCAGAGCCGAGCTGCTGGTTTTCTATTTATCAATCTCAAACGTCTTCTTCATCGTTTTTACAATTTTCCAGACCAACTTGTCTTTTCCAGACCTGTGTTCGTCTCAGCAGAGACGTCTGAGGTGACCTGTGAACAGCAGCTCATTTCAGGTACCTCACTAAAAGATCTTTTTTTAAAAAAAAAAAAATAAATATAAATCTCCATAAAAGGAGCAAGAGGTACACACGGCTGGCAGATGGTCTCCTGAGATGTTTGTGCCTTCTTCATGAAAGATTTAGGCACCTGAGCTTCTCCTACGTCAAGACTGGAAAGCAGATTACTGAATGTTGGTCGGACGTGTAAAAATCTCATTACAGACTATTTCTGTTTGGTTTTTTTTCACACACACACACACATACACACACATTCAGGCCACACAACAAACAAAAAGCCAGATGTTTATAAAAAATGGCACCTGGACAGAAGTTCTTTTAAAATGTGGAACCTTTTTCTGCACATTCCCCGTTTATTTTTATAGTTAAAATAAAAGTGCTATCAGGTTTAAAAAAAAAACAAAAACCTTGTTTATAAACCAGTTTGATTCACCTCTCCACCCGGCCGAGCACAACGTGCCATGAAATCACATTTTATACCACGATGGTAACGAAGCTTGGAGAGATGTACACTGTGCTAGACCAACAAAGGCAAAAAAAAATCTGTAGATTCTGTCTTTCTACCTAAATCCTGATGTACAAAAATATCTAAACATACACACATTTGAAACATTCTCAAGTTTTTGATGATTGTCAGAACTTCTCTCTGTAGCACTTTGAAGTGATGCAATACCGTCTCTGTAATTTCTGATTGATTTGCACATGTTGCTGAAAGGTGCCAGAGTGATTTTATGTACATCTGATGGAACGATGAGAGAGAAAAGAGAGCCAATCAATGAAAATGCAATACTTTGTACTCATCTGTGTGCTTTGTACCTGTTTATCTGTCTCTGTTCGTCCATCTGACCTGGATGGTCCGGTCATCAGCAGTTATCCATTATGGTGATAAAAGCAACAATTTTCCTTCAGTTTTCTTGTGGTATGAATGATCTGTGCATTTATTTATTACTGAAAATTCACAGTTAAATTAAAAATGTTCTTAAGTAAGCTGCTTTGGATTTTATTTTTGTGGATTGGTCCATGATCTCCAATTCTCACTGGATCAATGTCCGGCGGCGTGTGAAGCTCCAGGGATGGGAGTATCGAATTTGTGTCGTACAAATACATAAACTTTGCTTGCCTCACAAATTAGCAGTGGTGGAACGTAACAAAGTAAATGTACTTCGTTATTGTACTTAAGTAAAAAAATTGTGTATCTGTACTCTACTTAAGTAAAATTTAAGACCGGTACTTTTACTTTTACTTCACTACATTTTTTGGGCAAATATCTGTACTTTTACTTCGCTACTTTTTAAAAGTGTGTTTTACATTTTTCGTTCCAATTTTGTTCGGGAATTTAAAAAATACACAGCTTTTTAAGCGCATCTTGAAGCTGCATCGCCAAAATAAAAAGGAGCAGTTGATCGGGAGAAGAAGTAATGAATCGAGGACCAATCAGAATCAAGAGAAAACATTCAGCGCCAAAAAACTAACATGAAGTATAAATTAGAGTCAGAAGATTGTTGTTGGTTGTATTTACTTCTAAATAAAAAGTTGCGCCATCATTACACAGAGCAGGGGCAGATCTAGGATTTTCTAAAAATGGGGGCGTGGGGCGTGAGGGCATTGACAAAGCCAGTATAGGGTGACTGGGCCCCCCCCCCACAACATTTAAAAAAAAATAAGTGTCATTTTCCTGCATTTAGATGGCCCATTTGCTGGCCCTTCTAGGGGAGAGCTTGACTTGTCCCCTTTCCTTTCTTCTTCTTCTTTTTTTTTTTTTTGTGGACCAAAAGAGTGGGGGGTCCCGCCCCTGCAGAGTATTTATGTTTGACCCTACAGCACAAAAAATAACATTTGAATTATGATCGAATACTTTTACTTAAAAAGTAAAATTTACACCAATTACTTTTGTACTTTTACTTAAGTAGATTATTTTATTGGTACTTTTACTTAAGTATTTTTTTGCCTAATTATCTGTACTTTTACTTAAATACAAAAAGTGAGTACTTCATCGACCACTGCAAATCAGAGACCATGGTCTTCGTCAAGAAAAGGGGGAGTTCTTTCTGCAGGTCAGCAACAGAGTCCCACTCCAAGTGGAGGAGTTAAAGTATCTTTGTGGTCTTGTTCACGAGTGAAGAAAGAATGAAGCGGAAGATTGGCGGACGTATCAATGCAGCGTATGCAATAATTAGGATGCTGCATTGGTCCATCGTCTTGGACGGAGAAATGAGTCAAAAGCGAAGCTCCTGATTTTCCAGTCGATCTACATTCCGATGCCCACCTACAGTCACCTGCTGGGGTTAGTGACCAAAAGAAAAACAAACATCCTGTATACAAGCGGCCAGGATAAGCTTCCTCCACAGGGTGGCTAGGTTCTCCATCAAAAAGAGGGTGAGATAATCTCTGGTCTGGGAGGGATTTTAGGCAAGTCAGAGGCTGTGCCCGAGGTGAGGAAATTCTAATCTCCCCTGCTGCTTTCTCTGTGACTCGACCCCTCATAAAGTGGTAGGTTAACGGTTATTAAAAATTTAAAAAGTGTCAGAAGATTTTTTTTTAAGTCAATTAACATATCTAATATATATACTCACACATCCACCATGCTGCTTTGACATAATCCCATCAATATTTAAAAATACCGGTACATTTTATCTCTGTAACCAGGTCCACCAGTTCAGGATCGAGTGGGACACACCAGAGAAACAAAGGCACAAACCATTAAATGAGTTTTAACAACATTTATCTAAAAACTGTATAAAATATACTAAAAATGGCAGTCCTTAAAACAGTTTGTTGGGTTTAGCCCACCGGCATTCCTCAGACCGGGTTCGCTCTTTGACTGGACCATCTCCACCTTTGGGGATCCAGAAGGGACACCCTGTGTCTCCTTGCAGGGGGAGCCCTCGCCGCACGATGATGTGCAGGCTGAACCACACCACCATGCCACCAACCCATAGTTCAGAAGGAGGGCACCACACTGTGGGCCTTGACTGCTGTTTTGGCTCTGCTTCTGGCTCTCCTATTCTTCCCCCAGCTGCATCTTATATAGCAATCAAGGACTGCATCACTTCTTTGAGGCAGGTGAAGTCAGTCACCTTATTGGATTGCGGGGGTGCCGGAGCCCATCTTGGCTGATTTGAGGCGAGAGGCAGGATACATCCCCAAACAGATCACCAGTCTGTTGCAGGGCCACCCACATACAACCATACACAAACTCACTCCTAGAGGCAATTTGGCACCAGCCAATCAACCTAACATGCATGTTTTTGGAGGGTGGGACTAAACCGGAATACCTGAAGAAAACCCCTCAGACACGGGGAGACCGTGCAAACTTCACACAGAAATGCCGGTGTTCCAAGCCTCATCTTCACCCGGGACTCGAACCTACGACCTCCTAGCTGTGAGGCCACTGTGCTACCCACTGCGCCACCGTGCTATCGCAGGTGAAGTAAATCAAATTTATTAAGACAGTTGAAACATGCTAAAACCACAAGACATTAAAAACATGCAGAATAAAACTATAAAAAACATGCATTAAAATGTTCCAGGAGCTACATCTTCATAGTGCTTTAAAAGTAACATCAAATGATTCATAACATTTAAATATTAGCAGTGAATATAAACAAGAGCTAATGATAATTTCTCTGATGGGAAAAAAAAAATAAGGCAGCGTGTTTTTTCTGGTTTTATGTCAAAAATATTATACTAAAGAGACAGTGCACCCTAGTGGTAAAACAAAGTAGCTGCACCATAAAGCTTTTTTTTTATCATTTTCATTCAAGAGTTTATAAACTTATTTTTTCATTTTATTTTTTAAATCCTAAGAGATTTAGGGAGACACAGACTAACAAACAAAAAAAAGTAGTACAATAGACATTTCAATAACTTTCAAAAAAACTTAACCTATCAAATCAAATTTTTTGTAAGCACTTTTCCAACATAAAGTTACACAAAGTGCTGAACAGAACAAATAAAAACTCAAACAACATTAAAATCTAAGATTATTAAAGTATAAAACAAGCATACATCTAAAATCACACACTCATACAAAACACTACACACATGTATCGACGTTCACCCTCCCTCCCTCCCGCACACACACTTCTCCCAACCCCTCCTCACTCGCCCCATTTTACCTGAACCGCTTCCGGCCAGATGCTTTTGTGAGGAAATAATAACTGGGGATCGATCCACAGCAAAAGTCAGCCAGCTCATGACTGCAGCGGCCGAAACCACAGGGGTCCACCCCACTCCAGGAGACACGGGCACCCACAAAAGCCACTTGGCTAAAGTGAGGGACCCGCACCACCCAGGCCAGTCAGACCCCCACAGAGAAGATCCCACAGATTGGGTAGGTAGAGCTGGTGGAATGGAGGATCCCCATGAGGAAACACTGGAATAAGACACAGAATAAAACAATAGAATAAAAACTAAAACCAGTGAAAGCAGTTAAACACTATATCAGAAAACTCAATCAGAAAAATAAAACTGTCAAAAGAAATGGAAAGTAAACAGACAGATTTTATTAAATAAATAAAATCATCTTAAGCAAAACAAAAAAATCAATTAAAAGCCAAGTTAAAAAGGTGGGTTTTCAGTGTCTTCTTAAAAATATGTACAGACTATGTGGCCCTGAGTTACTCTGGCAGGCTGTTCCACAGGTGAGGACCATAATGTTGGAATGAGTCCTCACCGTGAGTTTTTGTTCTAACATTTGGAATTACTAAAAGGCCAGACCTCAGGGTGCATGAAGTGTCCTCTGATATCTGCCTCACAAGGAGGTCATGTAAATAAGAAGGCTCAAGACCATTAAGACTTTTATAAACCGTTAAAAGAACCTTAAAATCAATCTTGAAACGCACAGGGAGCCAATGCAGCGATTCTAAAACTGGTGTAATATGTTCCCAGTCCCTGGTCCTCGTTAGAACTTGTGCCGCCAAGTTCTGATGTAGCTGTACACTATAAATCCTCTTCTTAGCGAGACCTGAAAGCAGGACATTACAAAAATCTATTCAGCCCGAAATAAAAGCATGCATAAGAACCTCCGTGCTGGCAAGAGCAAGAAGTGGGTGGACTCTGTCTATGTTTTTAAGATGATAAATCCCGTCCTTGTGATGTTTTTTTTATTTGTGGAATAAAATTCAGCTCAGAGTTTACCGTTCGCATTACTCCAAAACGAGGCTAAACAAAATATTCTTTTCTGTTTCACCTCTCTGTGACCGCTGTCAAACTGGTTCTTTATGTCCTTCATTTTACACATGCCCCAAGCTGACACAGTTTTTGTGTGAGATTTTTGAGTTGTTTAGTTTAGTTTAGTTTACGATGTAAAAATAACTCCTTATGTTCTGATCAAAATATTTGGCTGTATGGAATAAAACTCTCAAACTCACACTCAGTTCACCAAGCCATCATGCTTGGAATGGTTACAGCCAAGAGGATTATCCTGAGAGAGTGGAAGGCCGCTGCCCCCCCTCCCTCATTTTCGTAAACGGCTAATGGACATGATGAGCTGTTTGTATCTTGAAGAGATTCGTTTCAAACTGACAGATCAAATGGACAACTTCATAAAGATCTGGGAACCCTTTATGATTCATTTTAAACAGCTTCAAACCCAGACTCTCTCCCGAAGACCTCTGTTCAGTTTCTTTTGGATTCACTGGTCAAATTCTCTTTCTCTGTAATTTATATATGGGCATTCATCTTGTATTTGTCTAACGTACCCTGGCAGTGTGTGTTTGTAAAATCTGAAAAAAGCAATTAAAAAATACTAAAAATATAATTAAATCAGCTCTGAGTCAAATAGAACGCCCAAATTTCTTACACAATGAAAAGATTTACAATGGTGTAATTTGGGTAAAATCATCTGTCTTTTGTCTTCAGGTCCAACTATGAAAGCTGTAAGATGTAAGCGGTTGAGCTGTAAGAAGTTCTCTACCATCCAGGACTTTATATCTCAAATACAATTTAAAAGAACATTAACAGATTCTATCTAGGTCATCAGGATACATGGCGATGTAAAACTGTATCAGCATAGCTTAACATCGCCAGAATACATGGCGATGTTAAGATCAACACCGTGTCTCCTAAGAAAATAGTATGGTTATCTTTATTATGAAATGCTTTATTTTGAAGTGCTTCATAGTCTGGAGGAAAAAGGCCCATTGCATCTGGAAGATACTATTCACCTGTTTTGTACCCACTATGTTTTTCCTCCACGACTGGCAGACACCCTAATGACCTTCACAGAAGGCTGGGACAACCATCCTCTATGCATTGAAGGTGGGCTTTCCCCAAAACCAGCTTTACGTTTTGGGTCACATAAAGAACCTTTCTGACCCAAATGAAAATTTGCAGGTTTGTCTGCGCTCTTTGGTTTTGGCTTATAATACATTAAGCCAAAACGAAGATATTCACCTAGATCCATTCATTCGCACTCTTAAATTATGTGCATCACTGTGCTGAAAACCTCAAAATATGACTTAGGAAGTTATATGAAACCAACAGTTTCATACAAAATTATATTGTTCTTTTTTTTCCCCAGAAGACGGAACTATTTGTAACCGAATGGGAGATGTTTGAAACTGTACATGAGGAACCGTATGGAGTTCAAGTCCAAGAAATTGAATGGCCTCTGAATCCATGCATTTAGGAAACTGTACAGAACATGATAAACCCCCTGGCACCATCAGAATCATTTGGCAGAGATACTTATCTACCGTAATTTCACGGCTATAAGGCGCATATAAACGTCTTAGATTTTCTTCAAAATGAGCGGTGCGCCCTTTCGTGCGGTGCGCGTTTTGTGTGAGAAAAGGCGGACATAAAAGAAAAAGCGGTCCCCGTGAGGCGAGGGACCTGAAAAAAAAGACATGACAACGTTAAAGAGTGAAGTGTGGGTGTGGATTGTGTTTAAAAAAGGTATGTGCTGTTTGCACAACATTGCTGTTTTAACCCTGAAAATGGCAAAGAGACACGCTTATGACGCTCAGTTTAAGCTGAAGGCAATCAGCTACGTGGAGGGACATGGGAAACGAGCTGTGGAAGGCAGCGCCGGGCGAGTTACGCTACAGTTTGCCAATGGATTGTAGATGCTTGGACTAACGTGTCTGCTGGTACTGTTATCCGAGCTTTCACAAAAGCTGGTATCCTTTCTGAGGAGCCGCACAGTACAGACAGTGACTTTCACAGCGAGGAGCGAAGTGAACCTGCTCTGTTGGATTTTGCGCAGCTGTTCGATTCCGAAACAGAGGATGAGGACTTTGACGGATTTAAATAAAGACTATTACCGGTAATGTGCTTTTTTTAGTAGCGTTACTGCTTAAATGAAGCACAACCAAACTCAGTTTTACTCCCGATCTATTTTTTAATACGCACAGTTGCATGCTTGCGTGTGTGTTGTTGTAAGGCAGTGTGTGACTGAGTCTGCGCCTTTTCATATGGTGCGCCTTATGTGTGTGTTAAATACATCAATGGCGCACATAACTGAGACTGCGCCTTTTCGTTGGGTGCGCCTAATGGTCGTGAAATTACGGTAACAATGGTGCAGCGTCTTGAAATTCTAAGTGCAACACAACAAGTGTGCGAGACGTAACAAGACCTTGACATGAGACAGGAACTGGCAAAAATTTTTACTGAAAAACACTTAGTCTTGGATATCAGAATCAGAATATACTTTATTGATCCCACACAGGGGAAATTTGTGTCACAGCAACAACTTCCTATCTGCTAAGTGAGTCGTTGTAGAGCCCGATCACGTACGGAAAGAAAGACCTCCGGTAACGAGATGTTCTCGAGCGGAGCTGTCTGAGCCTCTTGGAGAAGGAGCTCCGTTGTTCGTCCAGGAGTGGGTAGAGAGGATGGTCATGGTTTTCCATGATGGACAAAAGTTTGTTCAGTGACCTCCTCTCTACCACTGCCTCAAGTGAGTCCTGTTTGCTGCCAATGACAGAGCCAGCCAGTTTGATTAGTTTATTCAGTCTGTTGGCGTCACTGGCTGCGATGCTGCTCCCCCAGCAGATGACAGAGAAGAACAAGGTGCTGGCCACCACAGACTGGTAGAAGGTCTCCAGGATCTTGCCGCACACATTGAAGGACCTCAGCTTTTTTAGAAAGTAAAGTCGGCTGCAAGTCTTCTTGTACACAGCAGTACTGTTGCTCCTCCCGCTCAGTCTACTGTCGATGGTCACTCCAAGGTATTTGTACCCCTCCACCATCTCCACATCTCTACCCAGAATTCAGAGTAGCTGCAAAGCAGTCCTCCTCTTCCGGAAGTCAATCACCATCTCCCTGGTCTTGTCCACATTGAGGAGCAGGTGATTCTCTCCCGCCCACACCACAATTCCATCCACCACCCTCCTGTACTCCTCCTCCTGCCCACCACTTATACACCCTACAACTGCTGAGTCATCAGAGAATTTCTGTAGGTGGCATGAATCGGAGTTGTGCTGGAAGTCTGAGGTGTACAATGTGAAGAGGAATGGAGAGAGCACCGTGCCCTGTAGGGCTCCCACACCACTTAAAACCACATCAGACCGGACTTTGCCCAGCCGGACGAACTGTGGCCTGTCCGTCAGGTAATCAGTGATCCCGGAGACGGCAGACGCACCAGCACCCATCAGCCGCAGCTTATCACCCAGTAATGAGGGCTGGATGGTGTTAAAGGCACTAGAGAAATCAAAGAAGGTGATTCTCACCATGCCTCCACCGTCATCCAGATGTGAATGAGCTCGCTGCAGCAGATGGATGACAGCGTCGTCAACACCCAGGCGTGGCTGGTAGGCAAACTGCAGGGGTCCAGAGAGGAATTCACCAGCGGTCTCATGTGGGCTAACACCAGCCTCTCCAGCACTTTCATCACATGAGATGTGAGGGCAACTGGACGGAAATCCTTGAGGTGAGATGAAGATGGTTTCTTGGGTACAGGGGCCAGGCACGATGTCTTCCAGAGAAGCAGAACCCTCTAGGTGTCTCTAGGCCCCAGGCCTTCTGCTTTGTTATTCAAACAAGGCAAATTAAAAACATGGCAAATTAACCAAATGACTACATCTTTTTACAGGAGATAATCTAGAGTCAGGTCGACTTGGGTCAGTCGACCTGACTACCTGAAAGCTCATTTTAGGTGTCTCTAGGCCCCAGGCCTTCTGCTTTGTTATTAAAACAAGGCACTTAAGAGTCGTTTGGAAGGCACTTAACACACGCACTTAACAAATTCTAGGCTTGCCAAGGCCTAATGGCTCTAGTAAATTATTCACAAACTGTGATTTGATGGATGAAATTTGTTTTTCAGTCCGTAAGTTTGTGCCTTGAGACAGCTCACAAGGCACAAAAAAAAAAAAAAAATGTATAAATCAATAGAATGTCATAAAAACAAAAGCTCGTATCATTAATAATCTGATACGGTAATCTGTATAATCTGATAATGTGATTATTATCATTAATAATCTTAGGGTCGGCCTGAGCCCGACCCTAACCCTTCGGCTTCACCCTGCTTCAACCGAGTTGAAGCTTTGGATGAAATCTGCGTTTGTTTTTTTTTGTTGTTTTTTTTTTTTCACGATGAAGAAGTGAATGAGGCGAACCTAATCAGGAACTTAATGAGACTCATTGAGTTCTTGATTCAGTTCTTGATTCAGTTCTTGACTCAGTTGTTGATTGAGTGGGACTGCTCCGGCGTCTGGCAACCCTCCGACGAATCCTGCGCCTGACGGGATTCCTCCGGTGAACCCGTCGGCGTCTGCGGATACGTTCAGAAGGCTGTCGGCGTCTGCGTCTACCTCGAGCCATCGTTGAAAAATAAGTATCGTGGAGTGAGACAGGAATCCTATTTATAAACTCTTGGTGCCAGTAATGACATCACCGTTGCCTGGTCGCCGATGTATCCGCAGACGCCTGTTGCCACGGCGACGGCCATCGCCATGGCAACAGGCCTCAGCGGCCACCGCGGTGTTGGCTTCCGCGGCGACCAAGCAACGGTGACGCCTGTTGCCACGGCGACGGCCATTGCCGTGGCTGCAGGCCTCAGCGGCCACCGTTGTGTTGGCTTCCTCAGCGATATATCCACAGACGCCTGTTGCCACGGCGACGACCATCGCCGTGGCAAATGGCCTCAGTGGCCACCGTAGTGTTGGCTTCCGCGGCGACCAAGCAACGGTGACGCCTGTTGCCACGGCGACGGCCATCGCCGTGGCTGCAGGCCTCAGCGGCCACCGTAGTGTTGGCTTCCTCAGTGATATATCCACAGACGCCTGTTGCCACGGCGACGGCCATCACCGTGGCAACAGGCCTCAGCGGCCACCGCGGTGTTGGCTTCCGCGGCGACCAAGCAACGGTGACGCCTGTTGCCACGGCGACGGCCATCGCCGTGGCAACTGGCCTGAGCGGCCACCGCGGTGTTGGTGTGGTATATTGCTTCAATATCAGGTGGACAGGCTGACCCAGAATCAGGGGGTCAGCCTGACACTGAGTCAGGGGGAAAACAACAGGTGACTATGTACTGTGTGTCAGTGAAATGTCTTCATGGAAAGTCCCTGGCAAAGATTAGCAGACTAAGAGCCACTGATATTAAGAAAGCAATGTTATGAGAGATGAGAAGGGCATCAGCAGGACAGATATAAGGAGGGTGATCACGGATAGCGGGGCTCTCCTGTCTGCCTGTGCCCCAGCGTGTGTGAATGTACAGACTTCTGACAATAAAAGCCTGCTCTGGAAAACCAGTCCCTGTCCTGGTTATTTGCCGTATCCACGACTTCTTCGAGGAACGGACGGATGGCCGGGGACACATGTCAGATACAACATTTGGAGTGCCAGCCTTGGATTTCACAAAATAGCTACTTGGCGATTAGCCAAACCACACGGACAGCTTTCTCCTGACAGGGAGTGAGGCTGACCGTGGCAGTCTTGGGTGAAAATAGAGCCAAGGGACTGGTTCTCCGCAGGCGGACGAGAGAAAGGTATAGACTCATAAACAAAGATTAAAATTACCTTTTAAATAAAGACAGAAATATTATATGAATAGGAAAAATGATTTATTCTCAAACAAGAACTGGATCTGAACTGCAGCTATGGCAGTGCCTTCTCTGGGTGCTGGATTCTGTTTGTTACTGAGTTTTTTTTATTTGTCAGTGGATGGGAGAGTCCTTAGAGACTGAGAGTTCGTTACTAAGTTTTTTTGAGTCGTCTTTGGATGGGAGAGTCTGTGTAAGGACTGAGAGTTTGTTACTACGTTTTTTGAGTCGTCTTTGGATGGGAGAGTCTCTGTAAAAGACTGAGAGTTTGTTACTACGTTTTTTGAGACGTCTTTGGATGGGAGAGTCTGTATAAAAGACTGAGAGTTTGTTACTACGTTTTTTGAGTCGTCTTTGGATGGGAGAGTCTGTGTAAAAGACTGAGAGTTTGTTACTACGTTTTTGAGTTGTCGTTGGACGGGAGAGTCTATATAAAAGACTGAGAGTTTGTTACTAAGTTTTTTTGAGTTGTCGTTGGACGGGAGAGTCTACAGTATGTAAAGACTGAGAGTTGTTACTACGTTTTCCGCAAGTGAAGCGGTAATTGAAAAGGTACTTCAGTAAACACAGACAAAGATAAAACAGATCCAGTCCATAGAAGAGACAAAACAGTGCAAAAGAAAGAAAAAAAACCCTGAAAACCAAAAGTTTAAGACTTACTAACATGACTGAATGTGTGTGGAAAGAGAAAAAGGGGGCGTGGGCTTGGCAGGAGAGACACCCGGGGTTTTGTTGTATGAGCTTCCTGCATGATCCCTGCTTGCACAAGGCTGCATGAACTACACACACTGTATGTCACGTCTAAAAATAACGCCCGAAGCTCGCAGCATGCATGTGTGAGTGTCTGTGTAATATCCAAAAAATAAGTACCAGGCAGAGCAGATAGCCTTGGATATCTAATTAAAAGTAAAAGCATTAGAATCAATGCCAATCGGTAAAAAAAATCAGGACAAAAATTAGTAACGTGTCAATACTCTTGAGTGTGTCTTCAGGTTGGCAGCGCCATAAGGTGAAAACTCCCTATCGAGAAAAAAAAAAAAAAAAAAAAGAAAAGGAGTTCCCAGCCCTGATAAAGGAGCCAGGCAAAAAAGACCATGGCACACCCCTGCCCAGCTGTTGGGACACTTGACCCAGAGGTATGTGCAAAAATGAAAATGCGAATCCTGGACTGCAACTCAGGAGACAAAGGAGAAAAAAGACAAGCAAAAAGAAAGAAGGAGCTGTTGATCTTGAGACTGTTTCAGGCCGAAGGAAGGAATCTATCCTGCCATTACTTGAGATGGGATGGAGAATTTCGGCCAGAGGATGATCACGGCACTTCAGCTGATCAGTCCAGTCAGTACTCCCTCCCTTAAGGGAGCACGTGAGTCCACCCCACCCCCACTTGTGGATAGTTACACTCAAGTGGCACCAAGTTGCAGGGCTGACGTGACTGATGGAATGAGTGCCCGACACACGCCAGCACTCATATCAAAAGAAGTGTTGAAATGGATTGATATAGAGACAGAAATAACCTCTTTGAAAGAAGATCTGGAGGAGACTTATTTTGGCTCAAGCTGCATCCTAAAAGCGTGAACCACAAAAGAGAATTGGATCGTACAGCAATCCAAGAATTGGAGCAACATATTGATAATGAACTAAGAAAACATGATGTGTTAATTAAGTTCAGAGAGTTCCAGGGACAGCAAACCTGATCCTAGCAGCCACCATGGAAACTATAGGTTGAGGACCTTACGTGCATGACTGCCAGTCTTCCAGATAAATTACAAGGAGCGGGAATGTGGATACAAGCGTTTAAAGCTCTCATGATCAGTCAACAACTATCCCTGGGGGATCTCAAGCCTTACTAAATGAACACTCTGGGTCCAACGCAAATGGAACAGGTCTTAGAAATGCAGACCAGAAGTGGATGCTAGACCTCAAGTCTGATGGTACAGAGTGAAATGCATTCAGGTCTATCCTGTGGAACCAGCTGCAAACAAATTCACCTAATGAAACTGATTTAAAGGTCCTACAAGAAGATGCGAACAAGCATTATGAAAACTCTTCCTCCTATATTAATAGACTGTCAAAACATGGAAACTTGGACTTGAATGAGACTTTGAAAATAACCTTCTTACGACAACTCTTTTTAGTCACAAAACAAGAGCTTGCTATTATTAATAATAATAATAATAACAAATTTTACTTATATAGCACTTTTATGAACGCTCAAAGACGCAAAACAAAACATCAACAAAATATAAAACGAAGTAATGAAGGGCGTGTTATTGTAGCAAAAGATTTCCCAATACGGTGGAGCAGTGTACCACCGAGTAAGTCAAGGATTGGTCAAGAGAATGAATGGAGTGCTAAAAGCAAAATTAACAAGCTTGTGCATGCATTAACCTAAAATGTACAGATGCTTTGCTTTGACCTCATAATTGGCCTGATTGTCACTGCAGGAAATGCTTACGGGACGTCCCATGCCTAATCCTCAGTTAGCAGGCCTCTACAGAGGGCCACCACTCAAGCAATTGGAGCAGAAAAAAGAATACATGGAACAACTAACTGCTTTCCGGAAGTCTGTCTATCTCCAGAAAGAGAAGAGAACTGAACTGTAGCAAGAAGGCTGTCAGCAGAGTGAAGCCTGGAGACAAGGTTTTGTAAAGGTGTTCCCCCAAAAAGGTGGAGTCTACCTCGACATGGACAGTTGCCAGGATGGAGCAACAACACCTACAAATCAGGGAAGTTCGATGCAACTACACCCACCAAAGCACTTGCAGTTAAATTACCTGCAGCCTCTCCAGCCTGAGGCTCAGGTTGAAGAGGTGCTGGAGAACCCCACACAGCTGGAGCGCACAGGTTCTCAGGGTATGGGGGTTGATGCCATCCGGGCCGGCTGCTTTGTGCTGGTTTAGCTTCTCCAGCTGTTTCTTCACCTGAAAGGTGGTCACAGTCAAACGGTTGGGTGGGGGGCGTTCAGGCACTAGTCCATTGAATAGCTGAGAAGGAGCAGACGCTGGTAGCAGGTGTGGTGAAGGTAGGGAAGAAGAGGTAGAGGCATTTGTAGAGCGAAACCTGTTGAAGAAGGTATTAAAGTCATTAGCTCTATCTTTGCCACCACTAGTGGGTCTGCTTCTTCCCCCATGTCCAGTGATCTTTTTCATTCCGGACCACACCGCCCTCATGTTGTCCTGCTGTAGTTTGGATTCCAGCTTCTTCCTGTATGCATCTTTTCCCTTCCTCAGCTGGTCTCAGAGTTGATGCTGCACCATCTTCAGCTCCTCCCGGTCTCCAGACCTGAAGGCTGCTTTCTTCCGGTTAAGGAGCGTCTTCAGGTCACAGGTGATCCAGGGTTTGTTGTTGGGGAAGCATCGAACAATCCGGGTGGGACAGACAGACTCCTCACAGAACTTAATGTATTCTGTAATGCAGTCTGTCATGCCATCAATGTCTTCCCCGTGAGGTGTGCAGAGTGCATCCCAGTCCGTGGATCCGAGACAGTCCTGTAGAGCCCGCTCTGTTTCCGGAGTTCACTTCCTGACAGTCTTTTTGGACACGGGTTTTTGCAGGGCGATTGGGACATAACACGGCTTTAGATGGACCAGGTTGTGATCAGACCTGCCAAGGGGAGGAAGGGCTGTGGCTCTGTATGCATTTTGTATGTTTGCATACAGGAGGTCCAACGTTTTATTCTCCCTCGTGGGGCAGTCCACGTACTGGGTGAAGTCAACAAGTGATCTGTTCATGTTGATGTGGTTGAAATCACCAGTTATGATACAGAAGGCGTTGGGCTGCTGTGTTTGTAGGCGGGAAACGGTGGTTAAAATGACGTCACCAGCAGTTCCAGCATCAGCCGACGGAGGAACATCAACAGTCACCACCATAACCGATGTAAATTCCCTCGGCAGATAGTAAGGCCGAAGTCCAACCGCCAGTAACTCCACATGCGGTGTACAGAAACGCTCCTTGACGCAGACATGTCCGGGATTGCACCAGCGCTCACTCACATAGAGCACAATCCTAACTCCTCTCTTCTTACAGCTGCTGGCTGCATCTCTGTCCGCCCGCACAGTCTCAAAACCAGGAACCTCGACACTGTTGTCTGGGATGTGGGATTGCAGCCATGTCTCAGTGAAGCTCAGTAAACTGCATTCATGATATTCCGCTTGTGTGTTAATTAGCGTCGTTAGCTCCTCGGTTTTATTAACCAGTGAGCGCACATTTCCCATTATAACTGCAGGCACAGCAGGCTTGAATCTCCTCCAATTCATTTTAACGTGGGCCCCGGCTCTGCAACCGCGACGTCTTTTCCGGATCTCTCTTGGAATTACATGCCGGGCTCCATGAAGCAGGCTTGGTTTACTCAGAGCTAACAGTTGGTCGCGAGTGTAACCAATAGCCATACTTCTAGTATAAAAAAAAGACTTAGTTTTCAAAGAAAACATTCAAGAAAACATAAGTTTCCAAATTGGAAAATAAGCTAACTAACACTAAAAATTAGGAAAAAGAACCCAATAATGACTGGATGACAGTTAGCAAAAGACGAGGAGCTGCTGTAACAGGCGTCCGTACACGGCGCCATCTTGGAAAAAAAAAAAAAAAATCTATATATAATATAAAAAAATATAATATACAATATATATATATAATATATTTATATATATATAATATATATAAATATAAAATATTTCTATTTTATAAAAATAAAATATATATATAAAAAAATATAAATATATAAAATATAAAAAAATATAATATACGCGGTTAATCTGAAAAGTCAGACTTTATTTTTATTTTATTGGCTCAATCAAGAACTCCATTAGTTGTTGCTCATGGAAAATTGTCTTAAGAACTGATTGAACCGCGCAGTATTCATTCGTTGAATAATCCAACGAGTTCTCCGTCTGACAGAATTCCTCATGCGAACCCGTCGACGTCTGCGGACACGATCATAAGGCCGTCGCTGTCTGCGTCTGCGTCTGTGCCTGTGTCTTCGTCCAGCCATCGTTAAAAATAACTGTTTGTGGAGGAAGAAAGGGGTCCTATTTATAAACTTTTGTTGCGAGTTGCTGCTTTTGTGATGTCATTCCTGCTTTTGTGATGTCATCGCTGCTTTTGGTCAGCAGCGATGACATCACTGCACCAGCGATGTCACCAAAGGTGCCAGTGATGGTTCTGCCTCCTGTTCTGGGTCATTTAGTGAGAATCCTGGCTCCTTTAGTGAGGATAGCGACAGGTGTGTAAAGTGTAGCCGTGTCTTAGATTTGGAAGCCAGGAAAGAAGAGTTAGAAACGCGGCTGCGCACAAAAGTCGCTTTTCATCATTCAACCACTGGTTAGCTAGATGGTGCCCAGAGAAAGACATTGGTTTTGTAGATAACTGGAGTGCGTTCTGGGGGAAGCCTGGTCTCATGCGGAGAGATGGTATCCATCCCACTTTGGAAGGTGCCGCTCTTCTTTCTAGCTTTAGCTTATACACAGAAAGACAAGTGAAAGGAGTGAGACCCAGAAACTTAAAAGTGATAACCACCAACAGTCTCAGTAACAATGAGCAGAATTATGATATAGTAAAATGTGGCCTACTGAACATCATTTCAATTTCTTCAAAGTCTCTTCTAGTCAACAAACTAATTAGTGATAACAAACTTAGTCTACTAGCGCTAACTGAAACTTGGCTACGACAAGATGACTATGTAAGGTTAAATGAAGCAACGCCTCCAAGTCACAAGAACTACCTAAAATCCAGAAGCTCTGGGAAAGGTGGTGGTTTAGCAGTAATATCACAGTCTAGCTTACTTCTTACCCTTAAAATAAAATACACATATTGTTCCTTTGAAAGTATCATACTATCTATTAACCAGCAAAACCAGAAAAAACAAAAAGCAATTTAATTCATAATTATCTGCCGTCCGCCAGGGCCTTATTCAGAATTTTTAACTGAGTTCTCTGATTTTCTGTCCAGTGTAGTTTTAGATTCTGATGAAATAGTAATAGTAAGAGATTTTAATATTCCCGTTGATGACTCTAGCGACTGCTTAGGAAATGCTTTCACTGCTTTACTAGATCATGTTGGTTTCACACAAAATGTAAATGAACCTACTCACTGTCACAAACACACCTTGGACCTAGTTTTAACCTATGATGTAGAGATTAGTCAGCTCAGCCTCTTTCCTCATAACCCTGTACTTTCAGACAATTTTATAATTACGTTTCAGTTTTTATTAAAAAATGTGTCCGCCCCAATGAAAAAAAACACAACTTAGAAGAACATTATCTGAGCGATCTGTGTCTGAGTTTAAATGTCAAATTCAGACAAAACTTAGTACCATACTAAATAAATTAACTGAGAATACCTCTTCCAGCTCTAGTCCCAGTATTAATGACCAGAATGTCTATAGTGCCTTCCAAAGTCACAGGGGCTTACTAGATTCTGTCGCGTCTTTGAATTCCAAAGTTATTAGACGGGACCGAGTGCCACCTTGGTTTAACACTGAAACACGCTCTCTTAAACAAGAAACCCATAAGCTAGAAAAAGAATGGCGGCGTTCTGGTTCAGAGCAATCTCGGAACGCCTGGAAATGTAGCCTCCGAGATGATAAAAAATCTTTGCGTAAAGCTAGAAACCGGTACTATTCAACTTCAACAGCGGAGAATGAAAATAATCCTAGTTTTCTTTTTAGCACTATAGCTAGGCTGACCAGCAGTCACAACACAGTAGAGTCTTCTATCCCGGTTACTCTCAGCTGTGAGGATTTTGTTACATTTTTTAATGATAAAATCTCAAATATAAGGCATAAACTAAATGAACTTATTCCTACAATTAGTCCAGAGCAGGCTGAAGCTGCAGAAACGAAAGCTTCTCTAAGAACTTCTGTAACAGCAGATTATTTCACTGTTATAGACCAAACTGAGCTGACAGATGTTATTGCATGCTCTAAAACATCAACCTGTCTTTTAGATCCAATTCCTACAAAGCTTTTCAAAGAAACTTTCCCTGTACTTAACAAACCCATTTTAACTAAAATAAATTCCTCCCTAGAAACAGGATATGTTCCACAGTTATTTAAGCATGCAGTTATTAAACCGCTTCTAAAAAAAGACCAATTTAGATCCCAGCATTCTGGACAACTATAGACCAATATCAAATTTGTCAAAAATTCTAGAAAGAGTTGTCGTTAAGCAGCTGAACCACCACCTGCAGGACAATAGTCTTTCTGAAGAATTTCAATCAGGGTTTAGATCACACCACAGCAAAGAAACTGCGCTAGTTAGAGTGACAAACGACCTTCTATTAGCCAAAGAAAAGGGACTAATTTCAATCGTAGTTCTCTTAGACCTTAGTGCAGCCTTTGACACAATTGACCACAGCTTTTTACTTCATAGATTAGAATATGACTTAGGGATCAGAGGAGCAGCTCTTCAATGGTCCAGACTTTTGCAGCATAAAACTGAAATGCAGCTTCTCCATGTTTAGTCCTGACTCTAGGCACCAGCAGGAGGCCGGTCCCAGAGGTCCTCAGAGTTCTAGATGGTTCATAAGATACTAGCATATTACAGATGTACTTTGGTGCTAGATCATGAAGAGACTTAGCTTTAAAATCTATTCTGAGCCACAGGAAGCCAGTGCAGAGACTTGAGCACAGGACTAATGTGATCATATTTTCTAGTTCTTGTTAGGACTCGAGCAGCAGCATTTTGGATAAACTGCAGCTGTTTTAAGGCCTTTTGGTTCAGACCAGTGAGTAGACCGTTACAATAATCTAACCTTCTGGAAACAAATAAATGGATAAGAACATCTAAGTCTGTTTTAGACACCAAACCTCTGATTTTGGCAATGTTTTTCAGGGGGTAAAAGGCTGCTGATGTAATTGATTTGATGTGACTGTTGAAGTTAAAGTCTGAGTCCATTATTACGCCCAGATTTCTAACTTGATTTGTCGTTTCTAGAGAGAGAGATTGAAGGTAATTGATGACACTTTCTCTTTGTTTCTGTTAGCCAAAGACAATCATTTCAGTTTTGTCTGAGTTTAGCTGGAGAAAGTTGTTTTGCATCCAGACTCTGATCTATTGAATACAGTGACAGAGTGAATCCACAGGTCCATATTCATCTGCTGTCAGTGACACATAGATCTGAGTATCATCTGCATAATTGTGATAGGACACGTTATTACTGGCTATCAATTGCCCTAATGGCAGCATGTAGAGGTTAAACAGAAAGGGGTCCAAAAATTGACCCCTGGGGAACCTCACAGGTCAAAGGCTTTTGATCTGACACACAATTTCCAATTTCTACAAAATACTTGCGTCCTTCTAAATAAGATTTGAACCAATTAAGTGCAGTACTAGAAACACCATCCCAGTTCTCTAGCCTCCGTAGAAGGATCTCATGATCTACAGTAAATGCAGCACTCAGGTCCAATAGGATCAAAACAGAGATTTTGCCAGCATCATTGATCATACGAATTTCATTTGTTACCTTGATCAGAGCTGTCTCTGTGCTGTGATGAGGTCTAAAACCTGACTGGAAGACATCAAATGAGTTGTTCACTAAAATAAATTTTGTCAGTTGTTGGTAAACAACTTTCTCAAGAATTTTACCTGTAAACGGTAAGTTTGAAATAGGCCAATAGTTTTTAAGCACTGTGGCATCAAGACTACTCTTCTTTAAGAGTGGCTCGATGCACTTGGGAAAGTTCCGGTTTGAAGTGACACATTGACTATTTGAGTGATTGGTGCCAACACGCTGGTTAACATAGATTTTAGAAATCTGGTGGGTAATATATCATGAGAGCAAGTACATTGACTCAGACTGGTGATATTTTCTTAAACAGTTGTTTCTTTTACTGAGGTGAAGTCATTTAGCTTTAACAATCTAGATGGTGGTAAGATTGTCATTTGAACTGTGGCTTTGATGGAGTTTTTGATGTTCTGACCCTTGTCATTACAAAATACAGCGAACTCATTACATTTTGAAGTCGAAACCATTACATTTTACAGACTTCATTACATTTTGAAGTCTGTACCGTGTGTGCCCTCGGAAACAATGCTTGCTTTTGCGAAAGCTTGGACAACAGTGCTAGCAGACACGTTAGCCAATGGATCTATAGTAACAGTAACTCTGAGACGATCATCATCACGGGCAAGAAGAACAACTGCGAGGCTGCTAGAGAAGTCAAATGATGACTTCTGTCTCCTTAATGTTGGCCAGTTCTCTCTGGACAGCGAGAATCCGACCACAGTTTCCCTCTACCGGCAAACTGTGGCGTAACTCACCTGGTGCTGTCCCTTCGTCAAGCTGTGGTCTCCTCTGGTCATCCATCACTCCCATGCCATTCACAGCATTACTTTGAACGGCTGGTTCACGCTGATGTCCAGCGGTTAGAGTTCCTTTGTCAGACCTTCCGGAATCACAGCAATCGTAGTGTTCATCTGCTTCACTTGCTTTTTTTTTTTTCACAACATACATAGGCCACACTGCACGGTGGGGCGCGCCACTATTTTGAAGAAAATCTAAGACTTACGTATATATGCACCTTATGGTCGTAAAAATACGGTATTTATTAGAATAGTTTATAGTACTCACCAACACAAATATAGAGTGTTTGGAATTAAGAGGTTGAAAGCGTTTTTGTGAATTGGGTGAGTGTCTGTTTCTGTGTGCAAGTTTTATAGAGAGGAAGGATAAATGAAGGGAGAATCAATTCTGCTTTAATAGTCACAACCGTGAGAGTCATCTTATGCAGAGAATGGCAGTTTGTGGGACCTGCTTGACAGACGGGTTGGTACGTATTTGCATCTGATCAACGATGTACTCATGTTACATGGTATTACAATACTAATATATATTTTTTGGGGGGTGAAACCCAGGGAAGTCAGGGCGCGACGGCAAATGCTGCAGTGGAGATGCAGAGATACCTATCAGAGCCCCTCCTCTCCAGTGGAGAGAAGAACCCTCTCGCATTCTGGTCATCGAGGACAACCGTTTAGCCAAACCTGCACAAACTGGCGAAGCATTATCTCCACATGCCAGCAACCTCTGTGCCTTGTGGGTAAGTATTCTCCAAAGCTGGAAAGGTAGTTAGTCAGGTTAGGAGCAGAGTAAAGCTAACCACAGTGAAAAACAAAACATTTGCAATTTTTCTGTTTCAGGTTTTTGCACTGTCTTACAGAGTCTTCCCTAAATGTTGATGATTAGCGCAATAATCTCATTTTATAATAAAAAAAAAAAAAAAAAAACTACAAAAAAAATTGCCCAACAACAAGCCACATTTCATCTTCCAGTAAAATTAAATTTGAGGCGTAGATTTTCTTTTTTTTTTTTTCTCCAAGCATGTGCTCGAAGTTGCTCAATGAGTCACGAGGCATTGGATTTCCCATCCCTCTCAAGCCAAATTGAGAGGAGCACAGAGTTTTAGAAGAATGTTTAGATTGATTTTACAAAAATTCATAGTTCTAAGAATAAAATGGACCCATAAAACAGATAACTCAAGAATTCAACTGAACCAGAAATCAACTCAACTTCCCAACTTAACTAACAGACACAACAGCAGAACATAAATACAGGCTGAACAGGCCATTGACACATTAGGGAGCAGACAAACTAACAGACAAAGAAAAACACAATAGACATGAAAATAAAGACTTACAAAATCTTAACCTTAAAAAGGATAACAAAACCTTTAATAAACTGAGGATTAAGAAGGGTAAAATTAACAAAACAAAAGCATGTTTTAAGTAAATCAACATAGAGCAAATTGGGAGAGTCTGCTGAGACAATTCCCTTCAGCTGGCTCTTGTTGCTGCTGACCATGCCTCGCCCACAGGAACTGATGGTGAGGGCAGTTTAAACGGCCCTCACAGGTTTATGAAGAGATGTTACATTCATTTCATGGATTGTTTTAATCTGTATAAATTGTCCAGCCAGAGAATGAGGCTGATCTATTGTGAGTGACTTGTGGCTACTGCGGGATGTTGCGTGTGTATAAACCTAGTTTGGGACATAAGAAAAAGTTTGCACTGTATGAGGCTTGAACTCACGACCAGTTTAGGAGTCTGACACGCTGCCAACTGTGCTATCAAGGCCTTTTCAAAGCTCTCACTGCAAGATGAACTCCATAAAGCCCCAGGCTCATTAAGTTGATCTTGTTTGACTTGTAGAGACTGGTGCTATTTTGACACTTATAGTTTAGCTGGTCAAAGCTGCAGTCTTTAAAAATAAGACCGCCGTGTTCTAAATCTACCTGCCAGCGCCATGACCGTAAATGTGACCGCTTATGTAATTATTCATGTTATGCACTGCTATATTGCATAAATAAATTTTAAAATGACTAATTACTGTTGTGGCTCTGTCATTGGCTGCAAACAGGACACACTTGAAGCAATGGTGGAGAGGAGGTCGCTGAACAAACTTTTATCCGTCATGGACAACCATGACCATCCTCTGCACCCACTTCTGGACAAAGAGGGGAGCTCCTTGTCCAAGAGGCTCAGACAGCTCCACTCAAAAACCGCCCAGTACCGGAAATCTTTTGTTCTCAATACAATAACACTGCATAATAACTCACAGAATGACAGATAACTGGTTCATGTAATTCATCACTGTATGTCACTTTATATTGCTTATGTCACTTTTTTACCTCCTTATGCACATTCAGTCCTTATTGTTCTTAATGTTTAGTCACATTATTCCTTCTGTTTTTTATTTATTTTTATATTTTAATATTTTATCATTTTTCATTATCCTTCTTGTACATATACTGTCTATTTCTTTCTTTCTTGTTTGCTGCTGTAACACATAAATTTCCCACGTGTGGGAACAATAAAGTAATTCTAATTTAATCTAATGATAAAATGTTAAATATTTTAAAACCTTGACTAAAAAAGCGAATACCAAAGTAAAATTGTCTAATTTTTCATTAGCCTACCTTTTTCCGCATTTTGCACTGCTGCTTCAAAAATGTACTTGTTAAAATTGTCCAGGCTACAGTATATTCCAATATGTTAACCTGAACTTTCAAGACTTATCTTCAAAACATGGCATATTTTATTCAAACAACAGTTTTCTTACCTTCTTCATGGTATCTCTTCAAAATTATTTCACTCAACCTTTCAAAAATGTGTCTGTAATGGCGTCAACGTCCTTCTCGTCTCGCTCCATAAATTTAACACACACACACTTACCAAATCAGTGTTGTATTCTCAAAACATTCCTGTACCCACAGCTTTTAGATTTATACCCACACAGATTCCACCACACAAACAGAAATGTTAAAATCACATATTCAACTTTTTGACAGCGATCTTACTCCATATCAATTGAATTTTCTCAGGGCTTCCACGTGCTGTGTACTCAGACTGACCACTAGAGGAGGATGTTTGATCATGGAAGTTTAGATGTCGAATAGTTTGTATTTTTATCGTCTTTCAAAATTGATTAGTTATTGGTCCATACATATATATATACATATATATATATATATATACATATATATATATAAATATATAAACTATCCTTCACATCAGTTCCATTTAATTATGAATGTAGCCATTAGAACTTACTTGTCCAAGCATGATTGGACAGGTAAGGATTTCATGATGCCTGTGATACAGTCAAGGCCTCCAGTACCATATGCAGCAGAGCAGCCCTACATGTGGTGTGAGGCCTTTTAGTTCTGCTTGTTTGTTTTTTTTCTCCCCCAAAACTCACAGGTGCTGGATGGCTTCTAACGGGAGGATTGGCTGATTGCTCCCAGCTGCACAGACTTACCGGTGGCTATAAAAGACCTGGTGTCACCCACAGTCTCTGTCAGGTCTTCAACGATTCTAGTGGTAAACTGACCACCTCTAAGCTGAGTCAAATTTTGATATCAGACTAATTTTCTTATTCTCCTCACAGGAACCTTCAGCCCTTCCTCTTGGCCATCCAGCACTGCCTGAAGCCGTTATCTCTCTGCTGTGGATTCCTTTGTTCAACACTTAATAAACTGTTAAACCTGCATTTGGATCCTCCTCATTCCCTCTCCTACACAACAGAAGACCTGACCAGAATGGATCCAGCGGGTTCTGCATCACCCTCAGTGTCAGAGATTCTGACCCGACAAGGAATATTCCTGGGACAACAACAACAGGCCATAAAGGCCCTCATGGACGAAAATACTCAATTAAAAACACAGTTACAGGCTTTAACAGACAAAGTAAATAATCTAAGTTCTCTTTTTCTGTCCACAGCCTCGGCACCTCCTTCAGCTATGCCCAGCCCACTCATGGACCACCATATTACGGACCCGGAACCTTTCCATGGAACCCTGGGGAAATGTCGTGGGTTCCTCTTGCAGTGTTCAAATGTCTTTACTCTAAGACCGCGGACCTTCGAATCAGACAAAGTTAAGAATTTGTACATTGTGGGTCTTCTTCGGGGCAGGGCACTGGAGTGGGCCGAGGCCGAAGACGCGGCAGCCCCCCTGGCTGATCGCTCAACATCTGATTTTCTGAGTTTATTCAGAACCATGTTCGAGGTGCCGGACCGGGCTGGAGATGCCTCCCAGCGTCTACTCCACCTTTCCCAGGGAACTCTATCTGTGGCGGAGTTCTCCATCTCATTCCGGACCCTAGCAGTAGAGGCTGGCTGGGGACAGAAGGCACTAAGAGGGGTGTTCCTAAATGCCCTAGCTGGCAGGGGGACCCCATCCACATTGGAGGAACTCATTTCGCTGGCAATACAGTTAGACAATCGTCAAAGAGAGAAACGATATGAAAATACCACCCGGGCCCTACACCCTACTCCAGTTCACAGCCATCGACAGCCTTCCTCGGTCTGGCCCCCACCTGGGGCATTTGCATCTGTTCCACAAGAGGCTGAGCAGCCTTCCACAGAACCAATGCAGTTGGGACAGATGCATCTAACCAAAAAGGAAAGAGAGGTTAGACTAAAAGAAGGGAGGTGTCTCTATTGCGGGTCGAGAAGTCACTTACTCTCAGCTTGCCCTTGTCGCCCAAAAGACGGGGCCCACCGGTAGACCTAGGGTTACGGGTGGGCACAACTAGATGTCATGGTACCCCTAGGCTTATGATTCTTGTGACACTAACCTCTGGTTGTTCCTCTTCTTTTCCGGTCGAAGCGTTGGTGGATTCCGGGGCCGACGGCAACTTCATCAACGCAGATTTTCTCCGTCAGTGTGGATTCCAGTCCCAACCACTCGGAGAACCCATTAATGCCACGGCGATCGATGGACACGTTATCACCAGGGTGACCCACCAGTCCTCCCCGTTGGAGATGGTGGTATCGGGTAATCACCGTGAGCACCTTTCGTTTAACGTTATTTCTTCACCCGGCTCACCCCTTGTGTTAGGTTTCCCCTGGCTTAGGTTGCACAATCCACAGGTCGACTGGCAAAACCGGCGTATCGTCGGGTGGAGCAATCAGTGCCATGCAACTTGCCTCCAATCTGCCGTGACAACCGTCTCTTCTGACACGGTAGGCTCAATCGACCCGGTGGACGTTGCGTCTATCCCGGCAGAGTATCATGACCTCAAAGAGGTCTTCAGTAAGGAGAGGGCACAATCTCTCCCGCCTCATCGGCCATATGATTGCGCCATCGACCTCCTCCCTGGGGCAACCTTACCCGCCAGTCGCCTGTACAATCTGTCTGCTCCAGAGAGGGGGGCGATGGAGAAGTACATCAATGAGTCCCTGGCGTCGGGGCTTATCCGCCCTTCCTCGGCACCCATAGCAGCGGGGTCCTTTTTTTGTGGGTAAGAAGGATGGTTCCCTCCGTCCGTGCGTCGATTATCGGGGTCTTAATAACATCACCGTTCGCAACAAATACCCGTTGCCCCTCATTAATTCGGCGTTCGAGCTACTTCAGGGAGCCCGGGTCTTTACAAAACTCGATCTGCGTTGCGCCTACCATCTCGTCCGAATGCGGGAGGGGGACGAGTGGAAGACGGCGTTCAACACCCACCTGGGCCAATTTGAATACTTGGTCATGCCTTTCGGGTTAACTAACGCTCCCGCAGTCTTCCAGGCATTCATTAACGATGTGCTCCGTGACTTCCTTAATCGTTTTGTCTTTGTTTATCTGGACGACATTCTTATTTTTTCGCCCACTGTTGAGGAGCACATCGTCCATGTCCGTGCGGTACTCCAGCGACTCCTTGAGAATCATCTGTTTGTAAAGGCTGAGAAGTGCGAGTTCCATTCTCAGTCCGTCAACTTCCTTGGTTTTATTGTACACGCTGGGCAGGTTTGCCCGGACCCCGAAAAAGTTAGCGCGGTGGCTGAGTGGCCTCGACCCAACACCCGTCGCAAACTACAACAATTTCTGGGTTTCGCAAATTTTTACAGGCGTTTCATTCGCAATTACAGTCAGGTAGCTCTTCCCCTTACCCAGCTTACTTCCACAGCCGGACCGTTCGTTTGGTCTCCCCAAGCAGAGGGTGCATTCACTGAGCTTAAAAAGAGGTTTACCTCGGCCCCCATTCTGGTCCAGCCCGACCCCTTGAGGCAGTTTATTGTGGAGGTGGACGCCTCGGATTCAGGAGTGCTGTGCTGTCCCAATACCATCAGGAGGATGGCAAACTCCATCCCTGTGCCTTTTTCTCTAAGCGTCTCTCTGCAGCTGAACAAAACTACGATGTGGGGAATAGAGAACTGCTCGCAGTCAAACTGGCACTCGAGGAATGGAGGCACTGGCTCGAGGGCGCAGAACACCCATTCGTGGTCTGGACAGACCACAAAAACCTCGCTTACATCCAAGCAGCTAAGAGACTCAACTCTCGACAGGCCCGGTGGCAGCTGTTCTTTACATGCTTTAATTTTACCCTCACTTACAGGCCGGGCAACCGCAATACCAAACCTGACGCCCTCTCCCGCCTGCATGATGGTCATCAGTCCAGATCGGAGCCGGAGCCCATTCTACCCCCCTCCTGCGTCATTGGGGCAATCACTTGGGAGATCGAGACTGCAATAAGGGATGGTCTGCAGCATGATCCGGACCCAGGTACTGGCCCAGCTAACCGTTCGTATGTGCCATCCTCTGCCCGCTCCCAGGTTCTCCTATGGGCACATGCATCCCGGTGGTCCTGTCACCCTGGGATTCGCCGTACAATGGCGCTTCTTCAGCGGCGGTTCTGGTGGCCAACGATGGAGGCAGACACTAGGAATTTTGTCGCTGCCTGTTCTGCCTGTTCCCGGGGCAAGGTTCCTCATCGTCCTCCTGCGGGGCTGCTCCATCCCCTACCGGTTCCCAGTCGTCCCTGGTCCCATATCGCACTGGACTTTGTGACCGGACTCCCTCCCTCAGAAGGTAACACTGTTGTGGTCACGATTGTGGACCGATTCTCCAAAGCTGTACATCTGGTGCCTCTTCCTAAACTCCCTTCAGCCTTGGAGACTGCCCAGCTCATGGTGACCCATGTGTTCCGTCTGCATGGTATCCCTCTGGACATAGTCTCTGACCGGGGTCCGCAATTCACATCAGCTGTTTGGAAGTCCTTCTGTAAGGCGCTGGGAGCTTCCGTCAGCTTGTCATCTGGCTTCCACCCCCAATCCAACGGCCAGTCGGAGCGGGCTAACCAACACCTGGAATCCACATTACGGTGCGTGTTGGCCTCTGCCCAGTCCACGTGGTCGTCTCATCTCCCGTGGATTGAGTATGCCCATAATTCCCAAGTTAGTTCCTCCACAGGATTGTCCCCGTTCGAGGCTTCTCTGGGTTACCAACCCCCATTGTTCCCGGATCAGGAACAGGAGCTGGCCGTCCCTTCGGTGCAGCTCCATATCAGACGGTGTCGTCGGATCTGGAGGAAAACTAGGAGGGCCCTCCAACAGGCCTGCGGCCGGGCTCGGCGCCAAGCTAATCGCCACCGTCAGCCAGCCCCAGCATATCAGGTTGGTCAGTCTGTCCTTCTGTCTACCAGGAACATTCCCCTCAGGGCAGAGTCTCGCAAGCTTTCACCCCGCTTCATTGGCCCTTTCCGGATCCTGCGGCTGGTCAACCCGGTCTCGGTAAAGCTCGCCCTGCCCTCTTCCATGAAGGTACATCCTGTGTTCCACGTCTCTCAGATCAAACCGGTTTCTACCAGTCCCCTCCAGCCTCCTTCTGCTCCCCCTCCACCTCCTCGCCTTGTCGACGGCTCGGATGCGTACACGGTCAACCGTCTTTTGGATGTTCGTCGCCGAGGTCGGGGTCTACAGTACCTCGTGGACTGGGAGGGTTATGGCCCGGAGGAACGGTGCTGGGTGCCCCGTTCAGCGATCCTGGACCCTGGCTTGGTCCGGGACTTTCACCGCCGCTTTCCGGACAGGCCTGGTGGTCCGCCAGGTGGCGTCCGTAGAGGGGGGGTACTGTGGTGTGAGGCCTTTTAGGCCTGCTTGTTTGTTTTTTTTCTCCCCCAAAACTCACAGGTGCTGGATGGCTTCTAACGGGAGGATTGGCTGATTGCTCCCAGCTGCACAGACTTACCGGTGGCTATAAAAGACCTGGTGTCACCCACAGTCTCTGTCAGGTCTTCAACAATTCTAGTGGCAAACTGACCACCTCTAAGCTGAGTCAAATTTTGATATCAGACTAATTTTCTTATTCTCCTCACAGGAACCTTCAGCCCTTCCTCTTGGCCATCCAGCACTGCCTGAAGCCGTTATCTCTCTGCTGTGGATTCCTTTGTTCAACACTTAATAAACTATTAAACCTGCATTTGGATCCTCCTCATTCCCTCTCCTACACAACACTACAGCATTATGGATCTCCGACCATGTTTGACTGTAGGTATTGTGTACTTTTTCTTAAAGGCTGTCTGTAAACATATTGTTTGTATGCAACCAAAAAGCTCCGCTTTTGTTTCATCTGTCTATGAAACATTGTCTCAGAAGACTTGAGGTTTGTCCAGGTACTCTTTTTGATGAGCAATTGTTCCTTTTTATGTTTTTTCTTCAGCAATGCGGTCTTCCTTGGTCTCCGCTCGTAAAGTCCCACTTTGTTTAGTTTGTGGCATATGGTAGTTGTTGAAACAATTACACCAGACTGCTCCAGGTTGGTCTTCGGGTCTTTAAATGTTTGATGTAGTGTTTTTCACATCACTTACACCATTGATCGAATACTTATGTTGTCAATTTTTCTCTTGTCCTGATGGTCAGAAAGGTTCTTCACAGTTCCATGCTTGCAAAACTTCTTGATGACATTGTGCACAGTTAAACAGTTAACAAGTTTCTTTGGAGATGACCTCGTGCCCTTCGAAGGTCTTGTACTTGGAAATAACCACATTCCTAGTGTAGTCAGACAGTACCTTTGTCTTCACCATTGTCACACATGAAGAGGGAATAAAAGGTGTCATTTTAAACCCCAAAATAATCATTGATTAGCCAATTCATGTCAAATGGATGGAGGCTCATCGTCACTGGTGATCTTCAATTGTGATTTGCAACTGAAGAGCAAAATTGGGTTTCTATACTGATTTGCAACAAAGGGTGCCAATACCAATGACACAGCAAGCTTTATGTTTTCCTCACAATGTTTATCTTTTCTAAGGTTCTTTATCATTTGATGTTTTGTATCAAACTTAATCAACCTGTAGTAAAATAATGTTTCACTTGATTAATGTCTTTCGGTTGATTTTCCACAATATTTACATAAAGTTAAAGGGTGCCAATAATGATGAGCATGGCTGTAACTGCAGGTAATCTGTTCCTCAATTGAGCAGCTCTCACTGAGAAAAAAGCCTGTCCAATTGCACTTCTCCTTAGTGGAACCACACAGTCACTTCTGGCTGTACAGCTTGTGTTGTAAACACCGGTCGATATTATATTCACAAATTGCACGAGGGAAGAATGCGACATGCCATGAACAACTTTGTACAACAAAATGAAATTTAAACATTTAATGATGTTTTGCTAATTTATACCCCCCCCCCCAGCCCCCCACGTACATGTGGACACGCTTAAGCTTGAACATGGCGTTTGCCACCGATAATCCATGATCGGCCATCGCCGTGGCAACAGGCCTCAGCGGCCACCGCGGTGTTGGCTTCCGCGGCGACCAAGCAATGGTGACGCCTGTTGCCACGGCGACGGCCATCGCCGTCGCTTCCTCAGCGATCTATCCACAGACGCCTGTTACCACGGCGACAGCCATCGCCGTGGCAACAGGCCTCAGCGGCCACCGTGGTGTTGGTCAGGTATATTGCTTCAATATCAGGCGGACATACCTGTGGGTATGCGCCACAGGTAGGATGTGAGGTCGAGGAGAAAGAGAAATTTTGGTCAGACCTTGATGAGGCAATCCAGAGCATCCCTAGAAGTGAGAGAGTTGTTATTGGAGCAGACTTCAATGGCCACGTTGGTGCAGGAAACAGAGATGATGAGGAGGTGATGGGCAGGTTTGGTATCCAGAACAGGAATGCAGAAGGTCAGATGGTGATCGACTTTGCGAAAAGAATGGAATTGGCTGTAGTGAATACTTATTTCAAGAAAAGGCTGGAACACAGGGTGACTTACAAGAGTGGAGGAAGGAGTACACAGGTAGATTACATTTTGTGTAGGCGGTGTAATCTGAAAGAGATCAGTGACTGCAAAGTTGTAGCAGGAGACAGTGTAGCCAAACAGCACAGGATGGTCGTGTGTAAGATGACCATAGCAGTGAGGAAGTCTAAGAAGATGAAGGGAGTGCAGAAGACTAAATGGTGGAAACTGAAAAAGGAAGAGTGCTGCTTGAACTTTATAACGGAGTTGAGACAGGCTCTTGGTGGGCAGGAGAAGCTTCCAGATGACTGGACAACTACAGCTAATGTGATCAGGGAGACAGGCAAGAGAGTACTTGGTGTGTCATCTGGAAGGAAGATAGATAAAGAGACTTGGTGGTGGAATGAGGAGGTGCAGGATTGTATCAAAAGAAAGAGGCTGGCTAAGAAGAAGTGGGACACTGAGAGGACTGAGGAGAGTAGGCAAGGGTACAGGGAGATACAGCATAAGGTTAAAGTAGAGGTGGCAAAGGCAAAACAAGCAGCCTTCGACGACTTGTATGCTAAGCTGAACAGCAAGGAGGGAGAGATGGACCTATACAGGTTGGCAAGACAGAGAGACAAAGATGGGAAGGATGTGCAGCAAGTTAGGGTGATTAAAGACAGGAATGGATGTCTCTTGACAGATGCCAGTAATGTGATGGGAAGATGGAAAGAGTACTTTGAAGAGTTGATGAATGAAGAGAATGAAAGAGAACAAAGAGTAGAAAACGTTACCAAAGTGGACCGGAAAGTGGCTAGGATCAGTAAGGTAGAAATAAAGAGGGCACTGAAGAGGATGAAGAGTGGAAAGGCTCTCGGCCCTGACGGAATCCCTATAGAAGTATGGAAGTGTTTAGGTGAGGTGGCAGTAGTGTTTCTGACTGGGCTGTTTAACAGAATATTAGAAAGTGAGAAGATGCCTGATGAATGGAGAAGAAGTGTGCTAGTTCCTGTTTTTAAGAACAAGGGAGATGTACAGAGTTGTGGTAACTACAGAGGAATTAAACTGATCAGCCATACGATGAAGTTATGGGAAAAAGTTGTCGAAGCTAGGCTAAGGTCTGAAGTAAGAATTTGTGAGCAGCAGTATGGTTTTATGCCTAAAAAGAGCACTACAGATGCAGTATTTGCCTTGAGGATGCTGATAGAGAAGTACAGGGAAGGTCAGAGGGAGCTGCACTGTGTCTTTGTAGATCTTGAGAAAGCGTATGACAGGGTACCTAGAGAAGAACTATGGTATTGTATGAGGAAGTCTGGTGTGACAGAGAAGTATGTTAGAGCGGTTCAGGACATGTATGAGGGCTGTAAGACAGTGGTGAGGTGTGCTGTAGGTGAGACAGAGGAGTTCAGTGTGGGGGTGGGACTGCACCAAGGATCTGCTCTGAGTCCTTTGCTGTTTGCTATGGTGATGGATAGGCTGACAGACGAGGTCAGACAGGAATCTCCATGGACAATGATGTTTGCAGATGACATTGTGATCTGTAGTGAGAGGAGGGAAGAGGTGGAGGAAAAGCTGGAGAGGTGGAGGTTTGCACTAGAAAGAAGAGGAATGAAGATTAGTCAGAGTAAGACAGAGTACATGTGTGTGAATGAGAGGGATCCAAATGGAAAAGTGAGGTTACAGGGAGAAGAGATAAACAAGGTGGAAGATTTTAAGTACTTGGGATCAACAGTCCAGAGCAACGGAGAGTGTGGAAAAGAGGTGAAGAAGCGTGTTCAAGCAGGCTGGAACGGGTGGAGAAAAGTATCAGGTGTGATGTGTGACAGAAGAGTTTCAGCTAAAATGAAAGGAAAAGTGTACAAAACCGTGGTGAGACCCGCCATGCTGTTTGGTCTAGAGACAGTGCCACTGAGGAAAAGACAGGAAGCAGAGATGGAGGTAGCAGAGATGAAGATGCTGAGGATCTCTCTGGGAGTGACCAGGATGGACAGGATCAGAAATGAGTATATCAGAGGAACAGCACATGTTAGAGGTTTTGAAGATAAAGTCCGGGAGGCCAGACTGAGATGGTTTGGACATGTACAGAGGAGAGAGACCGAGTACATCGGCAGAAGGATGCTGGATTTGGAACCACCAGGAAAGAGGGCTAGAGGAAGACCAAAGAGGAGGTTCATGGATACAGTGAAGGAAGACATGAAGATAGTTGGTGTGACCAAAGAGGATACAGCAGATAGGGTTAGATGGAAGAAACTGACTTGCTGTGGCGACCCCTGAAGGGAAATGCCGAAAGGAGAAGAAGAAGATCAGGCGGACAGGCTGACCCAGAATCAGGGGGTCAGCCTGACCCAGAGTCAGGGGGAAAACAACAGGTGACTATGTACTGTGTGTCAGTGAAATCTCTTCATGGAAAGTCCCTGGTAAAGGTTAGCCGACTAAGAGCCACTGATATTAAGAAAGCAATGTTATGAGAGATGAGAAGGGCATCAGCAGGACAGATATAAGGAGGGTGATCACGGATAGCGGGGCTCTCCTGTCTGCCTGTGTCCCAGCGTGTGTGAATGTACAGACTTCTGACAATAAAAGCCTGTTCTGGAAAACCAGTCCCTGTCCTGGTTATTTGCCGTATCCACGACTTCTTCGAGGATCGGACGGATGGCCGGGGACACATGTCAGATACAACATTTGGCGTGCCAGCCTTGGATTTCACAAAATAGCTGCTTGGCGCTTAGCCAAACCACACGGACAGCTTTCTCCTGACAGGGAGTGAGGCTGACCGTGGCAGTCTTGGGTGAAAATAGAGCCAAGGGACTGGTTCTCCGGAGGCGGACGAGAGAAAGGTATAGACTCATAAACAAAGATTAAAATTACCTTTAAAATAAAGACAGAAATATTATATGAATAGGAAAAATGATTTATTCTCAAACAAGAACTGGATCTGAACTGCAGCTACGGCAGTGCCTTCTCTGGGTGCTGGATTCTGTTTGTTACTGAGTTTTTTTTATTTGTCAGTGGATGGGAGAGTCCTTAGAGACTGAGAGTTCGTTACTAAGTTTTTTTGAGTCGTCTTTGGATGGGAGAGTCTGTGTAAAAGACTGAGAGTTTGTTACTACGTTTTTTGAGTCGTCTTTGGATGGGAGAGTCTGTGTAAAAGACTGAGAGTTTGTTACTTCGTTTTTGAGTTGTTTTCCGCAAGTGAAGCGGTAATTGGAAAGGTACTTCAGTAAACACAGACAAAGATAAAACAGATCCAGTCCATAGAAGAGACAAAACAGTGCAAAAGAAAGAAAAAAAAAACCTGAAAACCAAAAGTTTAAGACTTACTAACATGACTGAATGTGTGTGGAAAGAGAAAAAGGGGGCGTGGGCTTGGCAGGAGAGACACCCGGGGTTTTGTTGTATGAGCTTCCTGCATGATCCCTGCTTGCACAAGGCTGCATGAACTACACACACTGTATGTCACGTCTAAAAATAACGCCCGAAGCTCGCAGCATGCGTGTGTGTCTGTGTAATATCCAAAAAATAAGTACCAGGCAGAGCAGATAGCCTTGGATATCTAATTAAAAGTAAAAGCATTAGAATCAATGCCAATCGGTAAAAAAATCAGGACAAAAATTAGTGACGTGTCAATACTCTTGAGTGTGTCTGCAGGTTGGCAGCGCCATAAGGAGAAAACTCCCTATTGAGAAAAAAAAGAAAAAAAAAGAAAAGGAGTTCCCAGCCCTGATAAAGGAGCCAGGCAAAAAAGACCATGGCACACCCCTGCCCAGCTGTTGGGACATTTGACCCAGAGGTATGTGCAAAAATGAAAATGCGAATCCTGGACTGCAACTCAGGAGACAAAGGAGAAAAAAGACAAGCAAAAAGAAAGAAGGAGCTGTTGATCTTGAGACTGTTTCAGGCCGAAGGAAGGAATCTATCCCGCCATTACTTGAGATGGGATGGAGAATTTCGGCCAGAGGATGATCACAGCACTTCAGCTGATCAGTGCAGTCAGTACTCCCTCCCTTAAGGGAGCACGTGAGTCCACCCCACCCCCACTTGTGGATAGTTACACTCAAGTGGCACCAAGTTGCAGGGCCGACGTGACTGATGGAATGAGTGCCCGACACACGCCAGCACTGATATAAAAAAAAGTGTTGAAATGGATTGATGTAGAGACAGAAATAACCTCTTTGAAAGAAGATCTGGAGGAGACTTATTTTGGCTCAAGCTGCATCCTAAAAGCGTGAACCACAAAAGAGAATTGGATCGTACAGCAATCCAAGAATTGGAGCAACATATTGATAATGAACTAAGAAAACATGATGTGTTAATTAAGTTCAGAGAGTTCCAGGGAAAGCAAACCTGATCTTAGCAGCCACCATGGAAACTATGGGTTGAGGACCTTACGTGCATGACTGCCAGTCTTCCAGATAAATTACAAGGAGCGGGAATGTGGATACAAGCGTTTAAAGCTCTCATGATCAGTCAACACCTATCCCTGGGGGATCTCAAGCCTTACTAAATGAACACTCTGGGTCCAACGCAAATGGAACAGGTCTTAGAAATGCAGACCAGAAGTGGATGCTAGACCTCAAGTCTGATGGTACAGAGTGAAATGCATTCAGGTCTATCCTGTGGAACCAGCTGCATACAAATTCACCTAATGAATGGAGTGCTAAAAGCAAAATTAACAAGATTGTGCATGCATTAACCTAAAATGTACAGATGCTTTGCTTTGACCTCATAATTGGCCTAATTGTCACTGCATGAAATGCTTACGGAACGTCCCATGCCTAATCCTCAGTTAGCAGGCCTCTACAGAGGGCCACCACTCAAGCAATTGGAGCAGAAAAAAGAATACATGGAACAACTAACTGCTTTCCGGAAGTCTGTCTATCTCCAGAAAGAGAAGAGAACTGAACTGTAGCAAGAAGGCTGTCAGCAGAGTGAAGCCTGGAGACAAGGTTTTGTAAAGGTGTTCCCCCAAAAAGGTGGAGTCTACCTCGACATGGACAGTTGCCAGGATGGAGCAACAACACCTAAAAATCAGGGAAGTTCGATGCAACTACACACCCACCAAAGCACTTGCAATTAAATTACCTGCAGCCTCTCCAGCCTGAGGCTCAGGTTGAAGAGGTGCTGGAGAACCCCACACAGCTGGAGCGCACAGGTTCTCAGGGTATGGGGGTTGATGCCATCCGGGCCGGCTGCTTTGTGCTGGTTTAGCTTCTCCAGCTGTTTCTTCACCTGAAAGGTGGTCACAGTCAAACGGTTGTGTGGGGGGCGTTCAGGCACTAGTCCATTGAATAGCTGAGAAGGAGCAGACGCTGGTAGCAGGTGTGGTGAAGGTAGGGAAGAAGAGGTAGAGGCATTTGTAGAGCGAAACCTGTTGAAGAAGGTATTAAAGTCATCAGCTCTATCTTTGCCACCACTAGTGGGTCTGCTTCTTCCCCCATGTCCAGTGATCTTTTTCATTCCGGACCACACCGCCCTCATGTTGTCCGGCTGTAGTTTGGATTCCAGCTTCTTCCTGTATGCATCTTTTCCCTTCCTCAGCTGGTCTCAGAGTTGATGCTGCACCATCTTCAGCTCCTCCCGGTCTCCAGACCTGAAGGCTGCTTTCTTCCGGTTAAGGAGCGTCTTCAGGTTACAGGTGATCCAGGGTTTGTTGTTGGGGAAGCATCGAACAATCCGGGTGGGACAGACAGACTCCTCACAGAACTTAATGTATTCTGTAATGCAGTCTGTCATGCCATCAATGTCTTCCCCGTGAGGTGTGCAGAGTGCATCCCAGTCCGTGGATCCGAGACAGTCCTGTAGAGCCCGCTCTGTTTCCGGAGTTCACTTCCTGACAGTCTTTTTGGACACGGGTTTTTGCAGGGCGATTGGGACATAACATGGCTTTAGATGGACCAGGTTGTGATCAGACCTGCCAAGGGGAGGAAGGGCTGTGGCTCTGTATGCATTTTGTATATTTGCATACAGGAGGTCCAACGTTTTATTCTCCCTCGTGGGGCAGTCCACGTACTGGGTGAAGTCAACAAGTGATCTGTTCATGTTGATGTGGTTGAAATCACCAGTTATGATACAGAAGGCGTTGGGCTGCTGTGTTTGTAGGCGGGAAACGGTGGTTAAAATGACGTCACCAGCAGTTCCAGCATCAGCCGACGGAGGAACATAAACAGTCACCACCATAACCGATGTAAATTCCCTCGGCAGATAGCAAGGCCGAAGTCCAACCGCCAGTAACTCCACATGCGGTGTACAGAAACGCTCCTTGACGCAGACATGTCCGGGATTGCACCAGCGCTCACTCACATAGAGCACAATCCTAACTCCTCTCTTCTTACAGCTGCTGGCTGCATCTCTGTCCGCCCGCACAGTCTCAAAACCAGGAACCTCGACACTGTTGTCTGGGATGTGGGAATGCAGCCATGTCTCAGTGAAGCTCAGTAAACTGCATTCATGATATTCCGCTTGTGTGTTAATTTGCGTCGTTAGCTCCTCGGTTTTATTAACCAGTGAGCGCACATTTCCCATTATAACTGCAGGCACAGCAGGCTTGAATCTCCTCCAATTCATTTTAACGTGGGCCTTGGCTCTGCAACCGCGACGTCTTTTCTGGATCTCTCTTGGAATTACATGCCGGGCTCCATGAAGCAGGCTAGGTTTACTCAGAGCTAACAGTTGGTCGCGAGTGTAAACAATAGCCATACTTCTAGTATAAAAAAAAGACTTAGTTTTCAAAGAAAACATTCAAGAAAACATAAGTTTCCAAATTGGAAAATAAGCTAACTAAAACTAAAAATTAGGAAAAAGAACCCAATAATGACTGGATGACAGTTAGCAAAAGACGAGGAGCTGCTGTAACAGGCTGCTGTACGCACGTACACGGCGCCATCTTGGAAAAAAAAAAAAAAAAAAAAATATATATATAATATAATATAAAAAAATATAATATATATATAATATATATAAATATAAAATATTTATATACTATAAAAATAAAATATATATATAAAAAAATATAAATATATAAAATATAAAAAAATATAATATATGCGGTTAATCTGAAAACTCAGACTTTATTTTTATTTTATTGGCTCAATCAAGAACTCCATTAGTTGTTGCTCATGGAAAATTGTCTTAAGAACTGATTGAACCGCGCAGTATTCATTCGTTGAATAATCCAACGAGTTCTCCGTCTGACAGAATTCCTCATGCGAACCCGTCGACGTCTGCGGACACGATCATAAGGCCGTCGCTGTCTGCGTCTGTGCCTGTTTCTTCGTCCAGCCATCGTTAAAAATAACTGTTTGTGGAGGAAGAAAGGGGTCCTATTTATAAACTTTTGTTGCGATGGCCTGTTGCCATGGCCATCGCCATGGCAACAGGCCTCAGCGGCCACCGCGGTGTTGGCTTCCGCGGCGACCAAGCAACGGTGACGCCTGTTGCCACGGCGACGACCATCGCCGTGGCAACAGGCCTCAGCGGCCACCGTAGTGTTGGCTTCCGCAGCAATATATCCACAGACGCCTGTTGCCATGGCGACGGCCATCGCCGTGGCAACAGGCCTCAGCGGCCACCGCGGTGTTGGCTTCCGCGGCGACCAAGCAACGGTGACGCCTGTTGCCACGGCGACGGCCATCGCCATGGCAACAGGCCTCAGCGGCCACCGCGGTGTTGGCTTCCGCGGCGACCAAGCAACGGTGACGCCTGTTGCCACGGCGACGACCATCGCTGTTGCAACAGGCCTCAGCGGCCACCGTAGTGTTGGCTTCCGCAGCAATATATCCACAGACGCCTGTTGCCATGGCGACGGCCATCGCCGTGGTAACAGGCCTCAGCGGCCACCGCGGTGTTGGTCAGGTATATTGCTTCAATATCAGGCGGACAGGCTGACCCAGAATCAGGGGGTCAGCCTGACCCAGAGTCAGGGGGAAAACAACAGGTGACTATGTACTGTGTGTCAGTGAAATCTCTTCATGGAAAGTCCCTGGCAAAGATTAGCAGACTAAGAGCCACTGATATTAAGAAAGCAATGTTATGAGAGATGAGAAGGGCATCAGCAGGACAGATATAAGGAGGGTGATCACGGATAGCGGGGCTCTCCTGTCTGCCTGTGCCCCAGCGTGTGTGAATGTACAGACTTCTGACAATAAAAGCCTGCTCTGGAATACCAGTCCCTGTCCTGGTTATTTGCCGTATCCACGACTTCTTCGAGGATCGGACGGATGGCCGGGGACACATGTCAGATACAACATTTGGCGTGCCAGCCTTGGATTTCACAAAATAGCTACTTGGCGCTTAGCCAAACCACACGGACAGCTTTCTCCTGACAGGGAGTGAGGCTGACCGTGGCAGTCTTGGGTGAAAATAGAGCCAAGGGACTGGTTCTCCGGAGGCGGACGAGAGAAAGGTATAGACTCATAAACAAAGATTAAAATTACCTTTAAAATAAAGACAGAAATATTATATGAATAGGAAAAATGATTTATTCTCAAACAAGAACTGGATCTGAACTGCAGCTACGGCTCTGGGTGCTGGATTCTGTTTGTTACTGAGTTTTTTTTATTTGTCAGTGGATGGGAGAGTCCTTAGAGACTGAGAGTTCGTTACTAAGTTTTTTTTAGTCGTCTTTGGATGGGAGAGTCTGTGTAAGGACTGAGAGTTTGTTACTACGTTTCTTGAGTCGTCTTTGGATGGGAGAGTCTGTGTAAAAGACTGAGAGTTTGTTACTATGTTTTTTGAGTCGTCTTTGGATGGGAGAGTCTGTATAAAAGACTGAGAGTTTATTACTACGTTTTTTGAGTCGTCTTTGGATGGGAGAGTCTGTGTAAAAGACTGAGAGTTTGTTACTAATTTTTTTTGAGTTGTCGTTGGACGGGAGAGTCTATATAAAGACTGAGAGTTGTTACTACGTTTTCCGCAAGTGAAGCGGTAATTGAAAAGGTACTTCAGTAAACACAGACAAAGATAAAACAGATCCAGTCCATAGAAGAGACAAATCAGTGCAAAAGAAAGAAAAAAAAAACCTGAAAACCAAAAGTTTAAGACTTACTAACATGACTGAATGTGTGTGGAAAGAGAAAAAGGGGGCGTGGGCTTGGCAGGAGAGACACCCGGGGTTTTGTTGTATGAGCTTCCTGCATGATCCCTGCTTGCACAAGGCTGCATGAACTACACATACTGTATGTCACGTCTAAAAATAACGCCCGAAGCTCGCAGCATGCGTGTGTGAGTGTCTGTGTAATATCCAAAAAATAAGTACCAGGCAGAGCAGATAGCCTTGGATATCTAATTAAAAGTAAAAGCATTAGAATCAATGCCAATCGGTAAAAAAATCAGGACAAAAATTAGTAACGTGTCAATACTCTTGAGTGTGTCTTCAGGTTGGCAGCGCCATAAGGAGAAAACTCCCTATCAAGAAAAAAAAAAAGAAAAGGAGTTCCCAGCCCTGATAAAGGAGCCAGGCAAAAAAGACCATGGCACACCCCTGCCCAGCTGTTGGGACATTTGACCCAGAGGTATGTGCAAAAATGAAAATGCGAATCCTGGACTGCAACTCAGGAGACAAAGGAGAAAAAAGACAAGCAAAAAGAAAGAAGGAGCTGTTGATCTTGAGACTGTTTCAGGCCGAAGGAAGGAATCTATCCTGCCATTACTTGAAATGGGATGGAGAATTTCGGCCAGAGGATGATCACGGCACTTCAGCTGATCAGTCCAGTCAGTACTCCCTCCCTTAAGGGAGCATGTGAGTCCACCCCACCCCCACTTGTGGATAGTTACACTCAAGTGGCACCAAGTTGCAGGGCTGACGTGACTGATGGAATGAGTGCCCGACACACGCCAGCACTGATATAAAAAAAAGTGTTGAAATGGATTGATATAGAGACAGAAATAACCTCTTTGAAAGAAGATCTGGAGGAGACTTATTTTGGCTCAAGCTGCATCCTAAAAGCGTGAACCACAAAAGAGAATTGGATCGTACAGCAATCCAAGAATTGGAGCAACATATTGATAATGAACTAAGAAAACATGATGTGTTAATTAAGTTCAGAGAGTTCCAGGGACAGCAAACCTGATCCTAGCAGCCACCATGGAAACTATGGGTTGAGGACCTTACGTGCATGACTGCCAGTCTTCCAGATAAATTACAAGGAGCGGGAATGTGGATACAAGCGTTTAAAGCTCTCATGATCAGTCAACACCTATCCTTGGGGGATCTCAAGCCTTACTAAATGAACACTCTGGGTCCAACGCAAATGGAACAGGTCTTAGAAATGCAGACCAGAAGTGGATGCTAGACCTCAAGTCTGATGGTACAGAGTGAAATGCATTCAGGTCTATCCTGTGGAACCAGCTGCATACAAATTCACCTAATGAATGGAGTGCTAAAAGCAAAATTAACAAGATTGTGCATGCATTAACCTAAAATGTACAGATGCTTTGCTTTGACCTCATAATTGGCCTAATTGTCACTGCATGAAATGCTTACGGGACGTCCCATGCCTAATCCTCAGTTAGCAGGCCTCTACAGAGGGCCACCACTCAAGCAATTGGAGCAGAAAAAAGAATACATGGAACAACTAACTGCTTTCCGGAAGTCTGTCTATCTCCAGAAAGAGAAGAGAACTGAACTGTAGCAAGAAGGCTGTCAGCAGAGTGAAGCCTGGAGACAAGGTTTTGTAAAGGTGTTCCCCCAAAAAGGTGGAGTCTACCTCGACATGGACAGTTGCCAGGATGGAGCAACAACATCTACAAATCAGGGAAGTTCGATGCAACTACACACCCACCAAAGCACTTGCAGTTAAATTACCTGCAGCCTCTCCAGCCTGAGGCTCAGGTTGAAGAGGTGCTGGAGAACCCCACACAGCTGGAGCGCACAGGTTCTCAGGGTATGGGGGTTGATGCCATCCGGGCCGGCTGCTTTGTGCTGGTTTAGCTTCTCCAGCTGTTTCTTCACCTGAAAGGTGGTCACAGTCAAACGGTTGGGTGGGGGGCGTTCAGGCACTAGTCCATTGAATAGCTGAGAAGGAGCAGACGCTGGTAGCAGGTGTGGTGAAGGTAGGGAAGAAGAGGTAGAGGCATTTGTAGAGCGAAACCTGTTGAAGAAGGTATTAAAGTCATTAGCTCTATCTTTGCCACCACTAGTGGGTCTGCTTCTTCCCCCATGTCCAGTGATCTTTTTCATTCCGGACCACACCGCCCTCATGTTGTCCGGCTGTAGTTTGGATTCCAGCTTCTTCCTGTATGCATCTTTTCCCTTCCTCAGCTGGTCTCAGAGTTGATGCTGCACCATCTTCAGCTCCTCCCGGTCTCCAGACCTGAAGGCTGCTTTCTTCCGGTTAAGGAGCGTCTTCAGGTCACAGGTGATCCAGGGTTTGTTGTTGGGGAAGCATCGAACAATCCGGGTGGGACAGACAGACTCCACACAGAACTTAATGTATTCTGTAATGCAGTCTGTCATGCCATCAATGTCTTCCCCGTGAGGTGTGCAGAGTGCATCCCAGTCCGTGGATCCGAGACAGTCCTGTAGAGCCCGCTCTGTTTCCGGAGTTCACTTCCTGACAGTCTTTTTGGACACGGGTTTTTGCAGGGCGATTGGGACATAACACGGCGTTAGATGGACCAGGTTGTGATCAGACCTGCCAAGGGGAGGAAGGGCTGTGGCTCTGTATGCATTTTGTATGTTTGCATACAGGAGGTCCAACGTTTTATTCTCCCTCGTGGGGCAGTCCACGTACTGGGTGAAGTCAACAAGTGATCTGTTCATGTTGATGTGGTTGAAATCACCAGTTATGATACAGAAGGCGTTGGGCTGCTGTGTTTGTAGGCGGGAAACGGTGGTTAAAATGACGTCACCAGCAGTTCCAGCATCAGCCGACGGAAGAACATAAACAGTCACCACCATAACCGATGTAAATTCCCTCGGCAGATAGCAAGGCCGAAGTCCAACCGCCAGTAACTCCACATGCGGTGTACAGAAACGCTCCTTGACGCAGACATGTCCGGGATTGCACCAGCGCTCACTCACATAGAGCACAATCCTAACTCCTCTCTTCTTACAGCTGCTGGCTGCATCTCTGTCCGCCCGCACAGTCTCAAAACCAGGAACCTCGACACTGTTGTCTGGGATGTGGGAATGCAGCCATGTCTCAGTGAAGCTCAGTAAACTGCATTCATGATATTCCGCTTGTGTGTTAATTAGCGTCGTTAGCTCCTCGGTTTTATTAACCAGTGAGCGCACATTTCCCATTATAACTGCAGGCACAGCAGGCTTGAATCTCCTCCAATTCATTTTAACGTGGGCCTTGGCTCTGCAACCGCGACGTCTTTTCTGGATCTCTCTTGGAATTACATGCCGGGCTCCATGAAGCAGGCTAGGTTTACTCAGAGCTAACAGTTGGTCGCGAGTGTAAACAATAGCCATACTTCTAGTATAAAAAAAAAGACTTAGTTTTCAAAGAAAACATTCAAGAAAACATAAGTTTCCAAATTGGAAAATAAGCTAACTAAAACTAAAAATTAGGAAAAAGAACCCAATAATGACTGGATGACAGTTAGCAAAAGACGAGGAGCTGCTGTAACAGGCTGCTGTACGCACGTACACGGCGCCATCTTGGAAAAAAAAAATAAATAAAAAAAAATATACATAATATAATATAAAAAAATATAATATATATATATAGAATATATAAATATAAAATATTTATATATTATAAAAATAAAATATATATATAAAAAAATATAAATATATAAAATATAAAAAAATATAATATATGCGGTTAATCTGAAAACTCAGACTTTATTTTTATTTTATTGGCTCAATCAAGAATTCCATTAGTTGTTGCTCATGGAAAATTGTCTTAAGAACTGATTGAACCGCGCAGTATTCATTCGTTGAATAATCCAACGAGTTCTCCGTCTGACAGAATTCCTCATGCGAACCCGTCGACGTCTGCGGACACGATCATAAGGCCGTCGCTGTCTGCGTCTGTGCCTGTGTCTTCGTCCAGCCATCGTTAAAAATAACTGTTTGTGGAGGAAGAAAGGGGTCCTATTTATAAACTTTTGTTGCGATGGCCTGTTGCCATGGCCATCGCCATGGCAACAGGCCTCAGCGGCCACCGCGGTGTTGGCTTCCGCGGCGACCAAGCAACGGTGACGCCTGTTGCCACGGCGACGGCCATCGCCATGGCAACAGGCCTCAGCGGCCACCGCGGTGTTGGCTTCCGCGGCGACCAAGCAACGGTGACGCCTGTTGCCACGGCGACAACCATCGCTGTTGCAACAGGCCTCAGCGGCCACCGTAGTGTTGGCTTCCGCAGCAATATATCCACAGACGCCTGTTGCCATGGCGACGGCCATCGCCGTGGCAACAGGCCTCAGCGGCCACCGCGGTGTTGGTTAGGTATATTGCTTCAATATAAGGCGGACAGGCTGACCCAGAATCAGGGGGTCAGCCTGACCCAGAGTCAGGGGGAAAACAACAGGTGACTATGTACTGTGTGTCAGTGAAATGTCTTCATGGAAAGTCCCTGGCAAAGATTAGCCGACTAAGAGCCACTGATATAAAGAAAGCAATGTTATGAGAGATGAGAAGGGCATCAGCAGGACAGATATAAGGAGGGTGATCACGGATAGCGGGGCTCTCCTGTCTGCCTGTGCCCCAGCGTGTGTGAATGTACAGACTTCTGACAATAAAAGCCTGCTCTGGAAAACCAGTCCCTGTCCTGGTTATTTGCCGTATCCACGACTTCTTCGAGGATCGGACGGATGGCCGGGGACACATGTCAGATACAACATTTGGCGTGCCAGCCTTGGATTTCACAAAATAGCTACTTGGCGCTTAGCCAAACCACACGGACAGCTTTCTCCTGACAGGGAGTGAGGCTGACCGTGGCAGTCTTGGGTGAAAATAGAGCCAAGGGACTGGTTCTCCGGAGGCGGACGAGAGAAAGGTATAGACTCATAAACAAAGATTAAAATTACCTTTAAAATAAAGACAGAAATATTATATGAATAGGAAAAATGATTTATTCTCAAACAAGAACTGGATCTGAACTGCAGCTACGGCTCTGGGTGCTGGATTCTGTTTGTTACTGAGTTTTTTTTATTTGTCAGTGGATGGGAGAGTCCTTAGAGACTGAGAGTTCGTTACTAAGTTTTTTTTAGTCGTCTTTGGATGGGAGAGTCTGTGTAAGGACTGAGAGTTTGTTACTACGTTTCTTGAGTCGTCTTTGGATGGGAGAGTCTGTGTAAAAGACTGAGAGTTTGTTACTATGTTTTTTGAGTCGTCTTTGGAAGGGAGAGTCTGTATAAAAGACTGAGAGTTTATTACTACGTTTTTTGAGTCGTCTTTGGATGGGAGAGTCTGTGTAAAAGACTGAGAGTTTGTTACTGCGTTTTTGAGTTGTCGTTGGACGGGAGAGTCTATATAAAAGACTGAGAGTTTGTTACTAATTTTTTTTGAGTTGTCGTTGGACGGGAGAGTCTATATAAAGACTGAGAGTTGTTACTACGTTTTCCGCAAGTGAAGCGGTAATTGAAAAGGTACTTCAGTAAACACAGACAAAGATAAAACAGATCCAGTCCATAGAAGAGACAAAACAGTGCAAAAGAAAGAAAAAAAAAAACCTGAAAACCAAAAGTTTAAGACTTACTAACATGACTGAATGTGTGTGGAAAGAGAAAAAGGGGGCGTGGGCTTGGCAGGAGAGACACCCGGGGTTTTGTTGTATGAGCTTCCTGCATGATCCCTGCTTGCACAAGGCTGCATGAACTACACATACTGTATGTCACGTCTAAAAATAACGCCCGAAGCTCGCAGCATGCGTGTGTGAGTGTCTGTGTAATATCCAAAAAATAAGTACCAGGCAGAGCAGATAGCCTTGGATATCTAATTAAAAGTAAAAGCATTAGAATCAATGCCAATCGGTAAAAAAATCAGGACAAAAATTAGTAACGTGTCAATACTCTTGAGTGTGTCTTCAGGTTGGCAGCGCCATAAGGAGAAAACTCCCTATCAAGAAAAAAAAAAAGAAAAGGAGTTCCCAGCCCTGATAAAGGAGCCAGGCAAAAAAGACCATGGCACACCCCTGCCCAGCTGTTGGGACATTTGACCCAGAGGTATGTGCAAAAATGAAAATGCGAATCCTGGACTGCAACTCAGGAGACAAAGGAGAAAAAAGACAAGCAAAAAGAAAGAAGGAGCTGTTGATCTTGAGACTGTTTCAGGCCGAAGGAAGGAATCTATCCTGCCATTACTTGAAATGGGATGGAGAATTTCGGCCAGAGGATGATCACGGCACTTCAGCTGATCAGTCCAGTCAGTACTCCCTCCCTTAAGGGAGCACGTGAGTCCACCCCACCCCCACTTGTGGATAGTTACACTCAAGTGGCACCAAGTTGCAGGGCTGACGTGACTGATGGAATGAGTGCCCGACACACGCCAGCACTGATATAAAAAAAAGTGTTGAAATGGATTGATATAGAGACAGAAATAACCTCTTTGAAAGAAGATCTGGAGGAGACTTATTTTGGCTCAAGCTGCATCCTAAAAGCGTGAACCACAAAAGAGAATTGGATCGTACAGCAATCCAAGAATTGGAGCAACATATTGATAATGAACTAAGAAAACATGATGTGTTAATTAAGTTCAGAGAGTTCCAGGGACAGCAAACCTGATCCTAGCAGCCACCATGGAAACTATGGGTTGAGGACCTTACGTGCATGACTGCCAGTCTTCCAGATAAATTACAAGGAGCGGGAATGTGGATACAAGCGTTTAAAGCTCTCATGATCAGTCAACACCTATCCTTGGGGGATCTCAAGCCTTACTAAATGAACACTCTGGGTCCAACGCAAATGGAACAGGTCTTAGAAATGCAGACCAGAAGTGGATGCTAGACCTCAAGTCTGATGGTACAGAGTGAAATGCATTCAGGTCTATCCTGTGGAACCAGCTGCATACAAATTCACCTAATGAATGGAGTGCTAAAAGCAAAATTAACAAGATTGTGCATGCATTAACCTAAAATGTACAGATGCTTTGCTTTGACCTCATAATTGGCCTAATTGTCACTGCATGAAATGCTTACGGGACGTCCCATGCCTAATCCTCAGTTAGCAGGCCTCTACAGAGGGCCACCACTCAAGCAATTGGAGCAGAAAAAAGAATACATGGAACAACTAACTGCTTTCCGGAAGTCTGTCTATCTCCAGAAAGAGAAGAGAACTGAACTGTAGCAAGAAGGCTGTCAGCAGAGTGAAGCCTGGAGACAAGGTTTTGTAAAGGTGTTCCCCCAAAAAGGTGGAGTCTACCTCGACATGGACAGTTGCCAGGATGGAGCAACAACACCTACAAATCAGGGAAGTTCGATGCAACTACACACCCACCAAAGCACTTGCAGTTAAATTACCTGCAGCCTCTCCAGCCTGAGGCTCAGGTTGAAGAGGTGCTGGAGAACCCCACACAGCTGGAGCGCACAGGTTCTCAGGGTATGGGGGTTGATGCCATCCGGGCCGGCTGCTTTGTGCTGGTTTAGCTTCTCCAGCTGTTTCTTCACCTGAAAGGTGGTCACAGTCAAACGGTTGGGTGGGGGGCGTTCAGGCACTAGTCCATTGAATTGCTGAGAAGGAGCAGACGCTGGTAGCAGGTGTGGTGAAGGTAGGGAAGAAGAGGTAGAGGCATTTGTAGAGCGAAACCTGTTGAAGAAGGTATTAAAGTCATTAGCTCTATCTTTGCCACCACTAGTGGGTCTGCTTCTTCCCCCATGTCCAGTGATCTTTTTCATTCCGGACCACACCGCCCTCATGTTGTCCGGCTGTAGTTTGGATTCCAGCTTCTTCCTGTATGCATCTTTTCCCTTCCTCAGCTGGTCTCAGAGTTGATGCTGCACCATCTTCAGCTCCTCCCGGTCTCCAGACCTGAAGGCTGCTTTCTTCCGGTTAAGGAGCGTCTTCAGGTCACAGGTGATCCAGGGTTTGTTGTTGGGGAAGCATCGAACAATCCGGGTGGGACAGACAGACTCCACACAGAACTTAATGTATTCTGTAATGCAGTCTGTCATGCCATCAATGTCTTCCCCGTGAGGTGTGCAGAGTGCATCCCAGTCCGTGGATCCGAGACAGTCCTGTAGAGCCCGCTCTGTTTCCGGAGTTCACTTCCTGACAGTCTTTTTGGACACGGGTTTTTGCAGGGCGATTGGGACATAACACGGCTTTAGATGGACCAGGTTGTGATCAGACCTGCCAAGGGGAGGAAGGGCTGTGGCTCTGTATGCATTTTGTATGTTTGCATACAGGAGGTCCAACGTTTTATTCTCCCTCGTGGGGCAGTCCACGTACTGGGTGAAGTCAACAAGTGATCTGTTCATGTTGATGTGGTTGAAATCACCAATTATGATACAGAAGGCGTTGGGCTGCTGTGTTTGTAGGCGGGAAACGGTGGTTAAAATGACGTCACCAGCAGTTCCAGCATCAGCCGACGGAAGAACATAAACAGTCACCACCATAACCGATGTAAATTCCCTCGGCAGATAGCAAGGCCGAAGTCCAACCGCCAGTAACTCCACATGCGGTGTACAGAAACGCTCCTTGACGCAGACATGTCCGGGATTGCACCAGCGCTCACTCACATAGAGCACAATCCTAACTCCTCTCTTCTTACAGCTGCTGGCTGCATCTCTGTCCGCCCGCACAGTCTCAAAACCAGGAACCTCGACACTGTTGTCTGGGATGTGGGAATGCAGCCATGTCTCAGTGAAGCTCAGTAAACTGCATTCATGATATTCCGCTTCTGTGTTAATTAGCGTCGTTAGCTCCTTAGTTTTATTAACCAGTGAGCGCACATTTCCCATTATAACTGCAGGCACAACAGGCTTGAATCTCCTCCAATTCATTTTAACGTGGGCCTTGGCTCTGCAACCGCGACGTCTTTTCTGGATCTCTCTTGGAATTACATGCCGGGCTCCATGAAGCAGGCTAGGTTTACTCAGAGCTAACAGTTGGTCGCGAGTGTAAACAATAGCCATACTTCTAGTATAAAAAAAAAGACTTAGTTTTCAAAGAAAACATTCAAGAAAACATAAGTTTCCAAATTGGAAAATAAGCTAACTAAAACTAAAAATTAGGAAAAAGAACCCAATAATGACTGGATGACAGTTAGCAAAAGACGAGGAGCTGCTGTAACAGGCTGCTGTACGCACGTACACGGCGCCATCTTGGAAAAAAAAAAAAAAAAAAAAAAAATATATATAATATAATATAAAAAAATATAATATATATATATAATATATATAAATATAAAATATTTATATATTATAAAAATAAAATATATATATAAAAAAATATAAATATATAAAATATAAAAAAATATAATATATGCGGTTAATCTGAAAACTCAGACTTTATTTTTATTTTATTGGCTCAATCAAGAACTCCATTAGTTGTTGCTCATGGAAAATTGTCTTAAGAACTGATTGAACCGCGCAGTATTCATTCGTTGAATAATCCAACGAGTTCTCCGTCTGACAGAATTCCTCATGCGAACCCGTCGACGTCTGCGGACACGATCATAAGGCCGTCGCTGTCTGCGTCTGTGCCTGTGTCTTCGTCCAGCCATCGTTAAAAATAACTGTTTGTGGAGGAAGAAAGGGGTCCTATTTATAAACTTTTGTTGCGATGGCCTGTTGCCATGGCCATCGCCATGGCAACAGGCCTCAGCGGCCACCGCGGTGTTGGCTTCCGCGGCGACCAAGCAACGGTGACGCCTGTTGCCACGGCGACGACCATCGCCGTGGCAACAGGCCTCAGCGGCCACCGTAGTGTTGGCTTCCGCAGCAATATATCCACAGACGCCTGTTGCCATGGCGACGGCCATCGCCGTGGCAACAGGCCTCAGCGGCCACCGCGGTGTTGGCTTCCGCGGCGACCAAGCAACGGTGACGCCTGTTGCCACGGCGACGGCCATCGCCATGGCAACAGGCCTCAGCGGCCACCGCGGTGTTGGCTTCCACGGCGACCAAGCATCGGTGACGCCTGTTGCCACGGCGACGACCATCGCTGTTGCAACAGGCCTCAGCGGCCACCGTAGTGTTGGCTTCCGCAGCAATATATCCACAGACGCCTGTTGCCATGGCGACGGCCATCGCCGTGGCAACAGGCCTCAGCGGCCACCGCGGTGTTGGTTAGGTATATTGCTTCAATATAAGGCGGACAGGCTGACCCAGAATCAGGGGGTCAGCCTGACCCAGAGTCAGGGGGAAAACAACAGGTGACTATGTACTGTGTGTCAGTGAAATGTCTTCATGGAAAGTCCCTGGCAAAGATTAGCCGACTAAGAGCCACTGATATTAAGAAAGCAATGTTATGAGAGATGAGAAGGGCATCAGCAGGACAGATATAAGGAGGGTGATCACGGATAGCGGGGCTCTCCTGTCTGCCTGTGCCCCAGCGTGTGTGAATGTACAGACTTCTGACAATAAAAGCCTGCTCTGGAAAACCAGTCCCTGTCCTGGTTATTTGCCGTATCCATGACTTCTTCGAGGATCGGACGGATGGCCGGGGACACATGTCAGATACAACATTTGGCGTGCCAGCCTTGGATTTCACAAAATAGCTACTTGGCGCTTAGCCAAACCACACGGACAGCTTTCTCCTGACAGGGAGTGAGGCTGACCGTGGCAGTCTTGGGTGAAAATAGAGCCAAGGGACTGGTTCTCCGGAGGCGGACGAGAGAAAGGTATAGACTCATAAACAAAGATTAAAATTACCTTTAAAATAAAGACAGAAATATTATATGAATAGGAAAAATGATTTATTCTCAAACAAGAACTGGATCTGAACTGCAGCTACGGCTCTGGGTGCTGGATTCTGTTTGTTACTGAGTTTTTTTTATTTGTCAGTGGATGGGAGAGTCCTTAGAGACTGAGAGTTCGTTACTAAGTTTTTTTTAGTCGTCTTTGGATGGGAGAGTCTGTGTAAGGACTGAGAGTTTGTTACTACGTTTCTTGAGTCGTCTTTGGATGGGAGAGTCTGTGTAAAAGACTGAGAGTTTGTTACTATGTTTTTTGAGTCGTCTTTGGATGGGAGAGTCTGTATAAAAGACTGAGAGTTTATTACTACGTTTTTTGAGTCGTCTTTGGATGGGAGAGTCTGTGTAAAAGACTGAGAGTTTGTTACTGCGTTTTTGAGTTGTCGTTGGACGGGAGAGTCTATATAAAAGACTGAGAGTTTGTTACTAATTTTTTTTGAGTTGTCGTTGGACGGGAGAGTCTATATAAAGACTGAGAGTTGTTACTACGTTTTCCGCAAGTGAAGCGGTAATTGAAAAGGTACTTCAGTAAACACAGACAAAGATAAAACAGATCCAGTCCATAGAAGAGACAAAACAGTGCAAAAGAAAGAAAAAAAAAAACCTGAAAACCAAAAGTTTAAGACTTACTAACATGACTGAATGTGTGTGGAAAGAGAAAAAGGGGGCGTGGGCTTGGCAGGAGAGACACCCGGGGTTTTGTTGTATGAGCTTCCTGCATGATCCCTGCTTGCACAAGGCTGCATGAACTACACATACTGTATGTCACGTCTAAAAATAACGCCCGAAGCTCGCAGCATGCGTGTGTGAGTGTCTGTGTAATATCCAAAAAATAAGTACCAGGCAGAGCAGATAGCCTTGGATATCTAATTAAAAGTAAAAGCATTAGAATCAATGCCAATCGGTAAAAAAATCAGGACAAAAATTAGTAACGTGTCAATACTCTTGAGTGTGTCTTCAGGTTGGCAGCGCCATAAGGAGAAAACTCCCTATCAAGAAAAAAAAAAAGAAAAGGAGTTCCCAGCCCTGATAAAGGAGCCAGGCAAAAAAGACCATGGCACACCCCTGCCCAGCTGTTGGGACATTTGACCCAGAGGTATGTGCAAAAATGAAAATGCGAATCCTGGACTGCAACTCAGGAGACAAAGGAGAAAAAAGACAAGCAAAAAGAAAGAAGGAGCTGTTGATCTTGAGACTGTTTCAGGCCGAAGGAAGGAATCTATCCTGCCATTACTTGAAATGGGATGGAGAATTTCGGCCAGAGGATGATCACGGCACTTCAGCTGATCAGTCCAGTCAGTACTCCCTCCCTTAAGGGAGCATGTGAGTCCACCCCACCCCCACTTGTGGATAGTTACACTCAAGTGGCACCAAGTTGCAGGGCTGACGTGACTGATGGAATGAGTGCCCGACACACGCCAGCACTGATATAAAAAAAAGTGTTGAAATGGATTGATATAGAGACAGAAATAACCTCTTTGAAAGAAGATCTGGAGGAGACTTATTTTGGCTCAAGCTGCATCCTAAAAGCGTGAACCACAAAAGAGAATTGGATCGTACAGCAATCCAAGAATTGGAGCAACATATTGATAATGAACTAAGAAAACATGATGTGTTAATTAAGTTCAGAGAGTTCCAGGGACAGCAAACCTGATCCTAGCAGCCACCATGGAAACTATGGGTTGAGGACCTTACGTGCATGACTGCCAGTCTTCCAGATAAATTACAAGGAGCGGGAATGTGGATACAAGCGTTTAAAGCTCTCATGATCAGTCAACACCTATCCTTGGGGGATCTCAAGCCTTACTAAATGAACACTCTGGGTCCAACGCAAATGGAACAGGTCTTAGAAATGCAGACCAGAAGTGGATGCTAGACCTCAAGTCTGATGGTACAGAGTGAAATGCATTCAGGTCTATCCTGTGGAACCAGCTGCATACAAATTCACCTAATGAATGGAGTGCTAAAAGCAAAATTAACAAGATTGTGCATGCATTAACCTAAAATGTACAGATGCTTTGCTTTGACCTCATAATTGGCTTAATTGTCACTGCATGAAATGCTTACGGGACGTCCCATGCCTAATCCTCAGTTAGCAGGCCTCTACAGAGGGCCACCACTCAAGCAATTGGAGCAGAAAAAAGAATACATGGAACAACTAACTGCTTTCCGGAAGTCTGTCTATCTCCAGAAAGAGAAGAGAACTGAACTGTAGCAAGAAGGCTGTCAGCAGAGTGAAGCCTGGAGACAAGGTTTTGTAAAGGTGTTCCCCCAAAAAGGTGGAGTCTACCTCGACATGGACAGTTGCCAGGATGGAGCAACAACACCTACAAATCAGGGAAGTTCGATGCAACTACACACCCACCAAAGCACTTGCAGTTAAATTACCTGCAGCCTCTCCAGCCTGAGGCTCAGGTTGAAGAGGTGCTGGAGAACCCCACACAGCTGGAGCGCACAGGTTCTCAGGGTATGGGGGTTGATGCCATCCGGGCCGGCTGCTTTGTGCTGGTTTAGCTTCTCCAGCTGTTTCTTCACCTGAAAGGTGGTCACAGTCAAACGGTTGGGTGGGGGGCGTTCAGGCACTAGTCCATTGAATTGCTGAGAAGGAGCAGACGCTGGTAGCAGGTGTGGTGAAGGTAGGGAAGAAGAGGTAGAGGCATTTGTAGAGCGAAACCTGTTGAAGAAGGTATTAAAGTCATTAGCTCTATCTTTGCCACCACTAGTGGGTCTGCTTCTTCCCCCATGTCCAGTGATCTTTTTCATTCCGGACCACACCGCCCTCATGTTGTCCGGCTGTAGTTTGGATTCCAGCTTCTTCCTGTATGCATCTTTTCCCTTCCTCAGCTGGTCTCAGAGTTGATGCTGCACCATCTTCAGCTCCTCCCGGTCTCCAGACCTGAAGGCTGCTTTCTTCCGGTTAAGGAGCGTCTTCAGGTCACAGGTGATCCAGGGTTTGTTGTTGGGGAAGCATCGAACAATCCGGGTGGGACAGACAGACTCCACACAGAACTTAATGTATTCTGTAATGCAGTCTGTCATGCCATCAATGTCTTCCCCGTGAGGTGTGCAGAGTGCATCCCAGTCCGTGGATCCGAGACAGTCCTGTAGAGCCCGCTCTGTTTCCGGAGTTCACTTCCTGACAGTCTTTTTGGACACGGGTTTTTGCAGGGCGATTGGGACATAACACGGCTTTAGATGGACCAGGTTGTGATCAGACCTGCCAAGGGGAGGAAGGGCTGTGGCTCTGTATGCATTTTGTATGTTTGCATACAGGAGGTCCAACGTTTTATTCTCCCTCGTGGGGCAGTCCACGTACTGGGTGAAGTCAACAAGTGATCTGTTCATGTTGATGTGGTTGAAATCACCAATTATGATACAGAAGGCGTTGGGCTGCTGTGTTTGTAGGCGGGAAACGGTGGTTAAAATGACGTCACCAGCAGTTCCAGCATCAGCCGACGGAAGAACATAAACAGTCACCACCATAACCGATGTAAATTCCCTCGGCAGATAGCAAGGCCGAAGTCCAACCGCCAGTAACTCCACATGCGGTGTACAGAAACGCTCCTTGACGCAGACATGTCCGGGATTGCACCAGCGCTCACTCACATAGAGCACAATCCTAACTCCTCTCTTCTTACAGCTGCTGGCTGCATCTCTGTCCGCCCGCACAGTCTCAAAACCAGGAACCTCGACACTGTTGTCTGGGATGTGGGAATGCAGCCATGTCTCAGTGAAGCTCAGTAAACTGCATTCATGATATTCCGCTTGTGTGTTAATTAGCGTCGTTAGCTCCTCGGTTTTATTAACCAGTGAGCGCACATTTCCCATTATAACTGCAGGCACAGCAGGCTTGAATCTCCTCCAATTCATTTTAACGTGGGCCTTGGCTCTGCAACCGCGACGTCTTTTCTGGATCTCTCTTGGAATTACATGCCGGGCTCCATGAAGCAGGCTAGGTTTACTCAGAGCTAACAGTTGGTCGCGAGTGTAAACAATAGCCATACTTCTAGTATAAAAAAAAAGACTTAGTTTTCAAAGAAAACATTCAAGAAAACATAAGTTTCCAAATTGGAAAATAAGCTAACTAAAACTAAAAATTAGGAAAAAGAACCCAATAATGACTGGATGACAGTTAGCAAAAGACGAGGAGCTGCTGTAACAGGCTGCTGTACGCACGTACACGGCGCCATCTTGGAAAAAAAAAATAAAATAAAATAAATATATATAATATAATATAAAAAAATATAATATATATATATAATATATATAAATATAAAATATTTATATATTATAAAAATAAAATATATATATAAAAAAATATAAATATATAAAATATAAAAAAATATAATATATGCGGTTAATCTGAAAACTCAGACTTTATTTTTATTTTATTGGCTCAATCAAGAACTCCATTAGTTGTTGCTCATGGAAAATTGTCTTAAGAACTGATTGAACCGCGCAGTATTCATTCATTGAATAATCCAACGAGTTCTCCGTCTGACAGAATTCCTCATGCGAACCCGTCGACGTCTGCGGACACGATCATAAGGCCGTCGCTGTCTGCGTCTGTGCCTGTGTCTTCGTCCAGCCATCGTTAAAAATAACTGTTTGTGGAGGAAGAAAGGGGTCCTATTTATAAACTTTTGTTGCGATGGCCTGTTGCCATGGCCATCGCCGTGGCAACAGGCCTCAGCGGCCACCGTAGTGTTGGCTTCCGCAGCAATATATCCACAGACGCCTGTTGCCATGGCGACGGCCATCGCCGTGGCAACAGGCCTCAGCGGCCACCGCGGTGTTGGCTTCCGCGGCGACCAAGCAACGGTGACGCCTGTTGCCACGGCGACGGCCATCGCCATGGCAACAGGCCTCAGCGGCCACCGCGGTGTTGGCTTCCGCGGCGACCAAGCAACGGTGACGCCTGTTGCCACGGCGACGACCATCGCTGTGGCAACAGGCCTCAGCGGCCACCGTAGTGTTGGCTTCCGCAGCAATATATCCACAGACGCCTGTTGCCATGGCGACGGCCATCGCCGTGGCAACAGGCCTCAGCGGCCACCGCGGTGTTGGTTAGGTATATTGCTTCAATATCAGGCGGACAGGCTGACCCAGAATCAGGGGGTCAGCCTGACCCAGAGTCAGGGGGAAAACAACAGGTGACTATGTACTGTGTGTCAGTGAAATGTCTTCATGGAAAGTCCCTGGCAAAGATTAGCCGACTAAGAGCCACTGATATTAAGAAAGCAATGTTATGAGAGATGAGAAGGGCATCAGCAGGACAGATATGAGGAGGGTGATCACGGATAGCGGGGCTCTCCTGTCTGCCTGTGCCCCAGCGTGTGTGAATGTACAGACTTCTGACAATAAAAGCCTGCTCTGGAAAACCAGTCCCTGTCCTGGTTATTTGCCGTATCCACGACTTCTTCGAGGATCGGACGGATGGCCGGGGACACATGTCAGATACAACATTTGGCGTGCCAGCCTTGGATTTCACAAAATAGCTACTTGGCGCTTAGCCAAACCACACGGACAGCTTTCTCCTGACAGGGAGTGAGGCTGACCGTGGCAGTCTTGGGTGAAAATAGAGCCAAGGGACTGGTTCTCCGGAGGCGGACGAGAGAAAGGTATAGACTCATAAACAAAGATTAAAATTACCTTTAAAATAAAGACAGAAATATTATATGAATAGGAAAAATGATTTATTCTCAAACAAGAACTGGATCTGAACTGCAGCTACGGCTCTGGGTGCTGGATTCTGTTTGTTACTGAGTTTTTTTTATTTGTCAGTGGATGGGAGAGTCCTTAGAGACTGAGAGTTCGTTACTAAGTTTTTTTTAGTCGTCTTTGGATGGGAGAGTCTGTGTAAGGACTGAGAGTTTGTTACTACGTTTTTTGAGTCGTCTTTGGATGGGAGAGTCTCTGTAAAAGACTGAGAGTTTGTTACTATGTTTTTTGAGTCGTCTTTGGATGGGAGAGTCTGTATAAAAGACTGAGAGTTTATTACTACGTTTTTTGAGTCGTCTTTGGATGGGAGAGTCTGTGTAAAAGACTGAGAGTTTGTTACTGCGTTTTTGAGTTGTCGTTGGACGGGAGAGTCTATATAAAAGACTGAGAGTTTGTTACTAATTTTTTTTGAGTTGTCGTTGGACGGGAGAGTCTATATAAAGACTGAGAGTTGTTACTACGTTTTCCGCAAGTGAAGCGGTAATTGAAAAGGTACTTCAGTAAACACAGACAAAGATAAAACAGATCCAGTCCATAGAAGAGACAAAACAGTGCAAAAGAAAGAAAAAAAAAAACCTGAAAACCAAAAGTTTAAGACTTACTAACATGACTGAATGTGTGTGGAAAGAGAAAAAGGGGGCGTGGGCTTGGCAGGAGAGACACCCGGGGTTTTGTTGTATGAGCTTCCTGCATGATCCCTGCTTGCACAAGGCTGCATGAACTACACACACTGTATGTCACGTCTAAAAATAACGCCCGAAGCTCGCAGCATGCATGTGTGAGTGTCTGTGTAATATCCAAAAAATAAGTACCAGGCAGAGCAGATAGCCTTGGATATCTAATTAAAAGTAAAAGCATTAGAATCAATGCCAATCGGTAAAAAAAATCAGGACAAAAATTAGTAACGTGTCAATACTCTTGAGTGTGTCTTCAGGTTGGCAGCGCCATAAGGTGAAAACTCCCTATCGAGAAAAAAAAAAAGAAAAAAAAAGAAAAGGAGTTCCCAGCCCTGATAAAGGAGCCAGGCAAAAAAGACCATGGCACACCCCTGCCCAGCTGTTGGGACACTTGACCCAGAGGTATGTGCAAAAATGAAAATGCGAATCCTGGACTGCAACTCAGGAGACAAAGGAGAAAAAAGACAAGCAAAAAGAAAGAAGGAGCTGTTGATCTTGAGACTGTTTCAGGCCGAAGGAAGGAATCTATCCTGCCATTACTTGAGATGGGATGGAGAATTTCGGCCAGAGGATGATCACGGCACTTCAGCTGATCAGTCCAGTCAGTACTCCCTCCCTTAAGGAAGCACGTGAGTCCACCCCACCCCCACTTGTGGATAGTTACACTCAAGTGGCACCAAGTTGCAGGGCTGACGTGACTGATGGAATGAGTGCCCGACACACGCCAGCACTCATATCAAAAGAAGTGTTGAAATGGATTGATATAGAGACAGAAATAACCTCTTTGAAAGAAGATCTGGAGGAGACTTATTTTGGCTCAAGCTGCATCCTAAAAGCGTGAACCACAAAAGAGAATTGGATCGTACAGCAATCCAAGAATTGGAGCAACATATTGATAATGAACTAAGAAAACATGATGTGTTAATTAAGTTCAGAGAGTTCCAGGGACAGCAAACCTGATCCTAGCAGCCACCATGGAAACTATGGGTTGAGGACCTTACGTGCATGACTGCCAGTCTTCCAGATAAATTACAAGGAGCGGGAATGTGGATACAAGCGTTTAAAGCTCTCATGATCAGTCAACACCTATCCCTGGGGGATCTCAAGCCTTACTAAATGAACACTCTGGGTCCAACGCAAATGGAACAGGTCTTAGAAATGCAGACCAGAAGTGGATGCTAGACCTCAAGTCTGATGGTACAGAGTGAAATGCATTCAGGTCTATCCTGTGGAACCAGCTGCAAACAAATTCACCTAATGAAACTGATTTAAAGGTCCTACAAGAAGATGCGAACAAGCATTATGAAAACTCTTCCTCCTATATTAATAGACTGTCAAAACATGGAAACTTGGACTTGAATGAGACTTTGAAAATAACCTTCTTACGACAACTCTTTTTAGTCACAAAACAAGAGCTTGCTATTATTAATAATAATAATAATAACAAATTTTACTTATATAGCACTTTTATGAACGCTCAAAGACGCAAAAAGAAACATCAACAAAATATAAAACGAAGTAATGAAGGGCGTGTTATTGTAGCAAAAGATTTCCCAATACGGTGGAGCAGTGTACCACCGAGTGAGTCAAGGATTGGTCAAGAGAATGAATGGAGTGCTAAAAGCAAAATTAACAAGCTTGTGCATGCATTAACCTAAAATGTACAGATGCTTTGCTTTGACCTCATAATTGGCCTGATTGTCACTGCAGGAAATGCTTACGGGACGTCCCATGCCTAATCCTCAGTTAGCAGGCCTCTACAGAGGGCCACCACTCAAGCAATTGGAGCAGGAAAAAGAATACATGGAACAACTAACTGCTTTCCGGAAGTCTGTCTATCTCCAGAAAGAGAAGAGAACTGAACTGTAGCAAGAAGGCTGTCAGCAGAGTGAAGCCTGGAGACAAGGTTTTGTAAAGGTGTTCCCCCAAAAAGGTGGAGTCTACCTCGACATGGACAGTTGCCAGGATGGAGCACCAACACCTACAAATCAGGGAAGTTCGATGCAACTACACACCCACCAAAGCACTTGCAGTTAAATTACCTGCAGCCTCTCCAGCCTGAGGCTCAGGTTGAAGAGGTGCTGGAGAACCCCACACAGCTGGAGCGCACAGGTCCTCAGGGTATGGGGGTTGATGCCTTTCGGGCCGGCTGCTTTGTGCTGGTTTAGCTTCTCCAGCTGTTTCTTCACCTGAAAGGTGGTCACAGTCAAACGGTTGGGTGGGGGGCGTTCAGGCACTAGTCCATTGAATAGCTGAGAAGGAGCAGACACTGGTAGCAGGTGTGGTGAAGGTAGGGAAGAAGAGGTAGAGGCATTTGTAGAGCGAAACCTGTTGAAGAAGGTATTAAAGTCATTAGCTCTATCTTTGCCACCACTAGTGGGTCTGCTTCTTCCCCCATGTCCAGTGATCTTTTTCATTCCGGACCACACCGCCCTCATGTTGTCCTGCTGTAGTTTGGATTCCAGCTTCTTCCTGTATGCATCTTTTCCCTTCCTCAGCTGGTCTCAGAGTTGATGCTGCACCATCTTCAGCTCCTCCCGGTCTCCAGACCTGAAGGCTGCTTTCTTCCGGTTAAGGAGCGTCTTCAGGTCACAGGTGATCCAGGGTTTGTTGTTGGGGAAGCATCGAACAATCCGGGTGGGACAGACAGACTCCTCACAGAACTTAATGTATTCTGTAATGCAGTCTGTCATGCCATCAATGTCTTCCCCGTGAGGTGTGCAGAGTGCATCCCAGTCCGTGGATCCGAGACAGTCCTGTAGAGCCCGCTCTGTTTCCGGAGTTCACTTCCTGACAGTCTTTTTGGACACGGGTTTTTGCAGGGCGATTGGGACATAACACGGCTTTAGATGGACCAGGTTGTGATCAGACCTGCCAAGGGGAGGAAGGGCTGTGGCTCTGTATGCATTTTGTATGTTTGCATACAGGAGGTCCAACGTTTTATTCTCCCTCGTGGGGCAGTCCACGTACTGGGTGAAGTCAACAAGTGATCTGTTCACGTTGATGTGGTTGAAATCACCAGTTATGATACAGAAGGCGTTGGGCTGCTGTGTTTGTAGGCGGGAAACGGTGGTTAAAATGACGTCACCAGCAGTTCCAGCATCAGCCGACGGAGGAACATAAACAGTCACCACCATAACCGATGTAAATTCCCTCGGCAGATAGTAAGGCTGAAGTCCAACCGCCAGTAACTCCACATGCGGTGTACAGAAACGCTCCTTGACGCAGACATGTCCGGGATTGCACCAGCGCTCACTCACATAGAGCACAATCCTAACTCCTCTCTTCTTACAGCTGCTGGCTGCATCTCTGTCCGCCCGCACAGTCTCAAAACCAGGAACCTCGACACTGTTGTCTGGGATGTGGGATTGCAGCCATGTCTCAGTGAAGCTCAGTAAACTGCATTCATGATATTCCGCTTGTGTGTTAATTAGCGTCGTTAGCTTCTCGGTTTTATTAGCCAGTGAGCGCACATTTCCCATTATAACTGCAGGCACAGCAGGCTTGAATCTCCTCCAATTCATTTTAACGTGGGCCCCGGCTCTGCAACCGCGACGTCTTTTCCGGATCTCTCTTGGAATTACATGCCGGGCTCCATGAAGCAGGCTTGGTTTACTCAGAGCTAACAGTTGGTCGCGAGTGTGACCAATAGCCATACTTCTAGTATAAAAAAAAAGACTTAGTTTTCAAAGAAAACATTCAAGAAAACATAAGTTTCCAAATTGGAAAATAAGCTAACTAACACTAAAAATTAGGAAAAAGAACCCAATAATGACTGGATGACAGTTAGCAAAAGACGAGGAGCTGCTGTAACAGGCGTCCGTACACGGCGCCATCTTGGAAAAAAAAAAAAAAAATCTATATATAATATAAAAAAATATAATATACAGTATATATATAATATATATAAATATAAAATATTTCTATATTATAAAAATAAAATATATATATAAAAAAATATAAATATATAAAATATAAAAAAATATAATATACGCGGTTAATCTGAAAAGTCAGACTTTATTTTTATTTTATTGGCTCAATCAAGAACTCCATTAGTTGTTGCTCATGGAAAATTGTCTTAAGAACTGATTGAACCGCGCAGTATTCATTCGTTGAATAATCCAACGAGTTCTCCGTCTGACAGAATTCCTCATGCGAACCCGTCGACGTCTGCGGACACGATCATAAGGCCGTCGCTGTCTGCGTCTGCGTCTGTGCCTGTGTCTTCGTCCAGCCATCGTTAAAAATAACTGTTTGTGGAGGAAGAAAGGGGTCCTATTTATAAACTTTTGTTGCGAGTTGCTGCTTTTGTGATGTCATTCCTGCTTTTGTGATGTCATCGCTGCTTTTGGTCAGCAGCGATGACATCACTGCACCAGCGATGTCACCAAAGGTGCCAGTGATGGTTCTGCCTCCTGTTCTGGGTCATTTAGTGAGAATCCTGGCTCCTTTAGTGAGGATAGCGACAGGTGTGTAAAGTGTAGCCGTGTCTTAGATTTGGAAGCCAGGATAGAAGAGTTAGAAACGCGGCTGCGCACAAAAGTCGCTTTTCATCATTCAACCACTGGTTAGCTAGATGGTGCCCAGAGAAAGACATTGGTTTTGTATATAACTGGAGTGCGTTCTGGGGGAAGCCTGGTCTCATGCGGAGAGATGGTATCCATCCCACTTTGGAAGGTGCCGCTCTTCTTTCTAGCTTTAGCTTATACACAGAAAGACAAGTGAAAGGAGTGAGACCCAGAAACTTAAAAGTGATAACCACCAACAGTCTCAGTAACAATGAGCAGAATTATGATATAGTAAAATGTGGCCTACTGAACATCATTTCAATTTCTTCAAAGTCTCTTCTAGTCAACAAACTAATTAGTGATAACAAACTTAGTCTACTAGCGCTAACTGAAACTTGGCTACGACAAGATGACTATGTAAGGTTAAATGAAGCAACGCCTCCAAGTCACAAGAACTACCTAAAATCCAGAAGCTCTGGGAAAGGTGGTGGTTTAGCAGTAATATCACAGTCTAGCTTACTTCTTACCCTTAAAATAAAATACACATATTGTTCCTTTGAAAGTATCATACTATCTATTAACCAGCAAAACCAGAAAAAACAAAAAGCAATTTAATTCATAATTATCTGCCGTCCGCCAGGGCCTTATTCAGAATTTTTAACTGAGTTCTCTGATTTTCTGTCCAGTGTAGTTTTAGATTCTGATGAAATAGTAATAGTAAGAGATTTTAATATTCCCGTTGATGACTCTAGCGACTGCTTAGGAAATGCTTTCACTGCTTTACTAGATCATGTTGGTTTCACACAAAATGTAAATGAACCTACTCACTGTCACAAACACACCTTGGACCTACTTTGTAGTTTTAACCTATGATGTAGAGATTAGTCAGCTCAGCCTCTTTCCTCATAACCCTGTACTTTCAGACAATTTTATAATTACGTTTCAGTTTTTATTAAAAAATGTGTCCGCCCCAATGAAAAAAAACACAACTTAGAAGAACATTATCTGAGCGATCTGTGTCTGAGTTTAAATGTCAAATTCAGACAAAACTTAGTACCATACTAAAAAAAATAACTGAGAATACCTCTTGCAGCTCTAGTCCCAGTATTAGTGACCAGAATGTCTATAGTGCCTTCCAAAGTCACAGGGGCTTACTAGATTCTGTCGCGTCTTTGAATTCCAAAGTTATTAGACGGGACCGAGTGCCACCTTGGTTTAACACTGAAACACGCTCTCTTAAACAAGAAACCCATAAGCTAGAAAAAGAATGGCGGCGTTCTGGTTCAGAGCAATCTCGGAACGCCTGGAAATGTAGCCTCCGAGATGATAAAAAATCTTTGCGTAAAGCTAGAAACCGGTACTATTCAACTTCAACAGCGGAGAATGAAAATAATCCTAGTTTTCTTTTTAGCACTATAGCTAGGCTGACCAGCAGTCACAACACAGTAGAGTCTTCTATCCCGGTTACTCTCAGCTGTGAGGATTTTGTTACATTTTTTAATGATAAAATCTCAAATATAAGGCATAAACTAAATGAACTTATTCCTACAATTAGTCCAGAGCAGGCTGAAGCTGCAGAAACGAAAGCTTCTCTAAGAACTTCTGTAACAGCAGATTATTTCACTGTTATAGACCAAACTGAGCTGACAGATGTTATTGCATGCTCTAAAACATCAACCTGTCTTTTAGATCCAATTCCTACAAAGCTTTTCAAAGAAACTTTCCCTGTACTTAACAAACCCATTTTAACTAAAATAAATTCCTCCCTAGAAACAGGATATGTTCCACAGTTATTTAAGCATGCAGTTATTAAACCGCTTCTAAAAAAAGACCAATTTAGATCCCAGCATTCTGGCCAACTATAGACCAATATCAAATTTGTCAAAAATTCTAGAAAGAGTTGTCGTTAAGCAGCTGAACCACCACCTGCAGGACAATAGTCTTTCTGAAGAATTTCAATCAGGGTTTAGATCACACCACAGCAAAGAAACTGCGCTAGTTAGAGTGACAAACGACCTTCTATTAGCCAAAGAAAAGGGACTAATTTCAATCGTAGTTCTCTTAGACCTTAGTGCAGCCTTTGACACAATTGACCACAGCTTTTTACTTCATAGATTAGAATATGACTTAGGGATCAGAGGAGCAGCTCTTCAATGGTCCAGACTTTTGCAGCATAAAACTGAAATGCAGCTTCTCCATGTTTAGTCCTGACTCTAGGCACCAGCAGGAGGCCGGTCCCAGAGGTCCTCAGAGTTCTAGATGGTTCATAAGATACTAGCATATTACAGATGTACTTTGGTGCTAGATCATGAAGAGACTTAGCTTTAAAATCTATTCTGAGCCACAGGAAGCCAGTGCAGAGACTTGAGCACAGGACTAATGTGATCATATTTTCTAGTTCTTGTTAGGACTCGAGCAGCAGCATTTTGGATAAACTGCAGCTGTTTTAAGGCCTTTTGGTTCAGACCAGTGAGTAGACCGTTACAATAATCTAACCTTCTGGAAACAAATAAATGGATAAGAACCTCTAAGTCTGTTTTAGACACCAAACCTCTGATTTTGGCAATGTTTTTCAGGGGGTAAAAGGCTGCTGATGTAATTGATTTGATGTGACTGTTGAAGTTAAAGTCTGAGTCCATTATTACGCCCAGATTTCTAACTTGATTTGTCGGTTCTAGAGAGAGAGATTGAAGGTAATTGATGACACTTTCTCTTTGTTTCTGTGGGCCAAAGACAATCATTTGAGTTTTGTCTGAGTTTAGCTGGAGAAAGTTGTTTTGCATCCAGACTCTGATCTATTGAATACAGTGACAGAGTGAATCCACAGGTCCATATTCATCTGCTGTCAGTGACACATAGATCTGAGTATCATCTGCATAATTGTGATAGGACATGTTATTACTGGCTATCAATTGCCCTAATGGCAGCATGTAGAGGTTAAACAGAAAGGGGTCCAAAAATTGACCCCTGGGGAACCTCACAGGTCAAAGGCTTTTGATCTGACACACAATTTCCAATTTCTACAAAATACTTGCGTCCTTCTAAATAAGATTTGAACCAATTAAGTGCAGTACTAGAAACACCATCCCAGTTCTCTAGCCTCCGTAGAAGGATCTCATGATCTACAGTAAATGCAGCACTCAGGTCCATTAGGATCAAAACAGAGATTTTGCCAGCATCATTGATCATACGAATGTCATTTGTTACCTTGATCAGAGCTGTGTCTTTGCTGTGATGAGGTCTAAAACCTGACTGGAAGACATCAAATGAGTTGTTCACTAAAATAAATTTTGTCAGTTTTTGGTAAACAACTTTCTCAAGAATTTTACCTGTAAACGGTAAGTTTGAAATAGGCCAATAGTTTTTAAGCACTGTGGCATCAAGACTACTCTTCTTTAAGAGTGGCTCGATGCACTTGGGAAAGTTCCGGTTTGAAGTGACACATTGACTATTTGAGTGATTGGTGCCAACACGCTGGTTAACATAGATTTTAGAAATCTGGTGGGTAATATATCATGAGAGCAAGTACATTGACTCAGACTGGTGATATTTTCTTAAACAGTTGTTTCTTTTACTGAGGTGAAGTCATTTAGCTTTAACAATCTAGATGGTGGTAAGATTGTCATTTGAACTGTGGCTTTGATGGAGTTTTTGATGTTCTGACCCTTGTCATTACAAAATACAGCGAACTCATTACATTTTGAAGTCGAAACCATTACATTTTACAGACTTCATTACATTTTGAAGTCTGTACTGTGTGTGCCCTCGGAAACAATGCTTGCTTTTGCGAAAGCTTGGACAACAGTGCTAGCAGACACGTTAGCCAATGGATCTATAGTAACAGTAACTCTGAGACGATCATCATCACGGGCAAGAAGAACAACTGCGAGGCTGCTAGAGAAGTCAAATGATGACTTCTGTCTCCTTAATGTTGGCCAGTTCTCTCTGGACAGCGAGAATCCGACCACAGTTTCCCTCTACCGGCAAACTGTGGCGTAACTCACCTGGTGCTGTCCCTTCGTCAAGCTGTGGTCTCCTCTGGTCATCCATCACTCCCATGCCATTCACAGCATTACTTTGAACGGCTGGTTCACGCTGATGTCCAGCGGTTAGAGTTCCTTTGTCAGACCTTCCGGAATCACAGCAATCGTAGTGTTCATCTGCTTCACTTGCTTTTTTTTTTTTCACAACATACATAGGCCACACTGCACGGTGGGGCGCGCCACTATTTTGAAGAAAATCTAAGACTTACGTATATATGCACCTTATGGTCGTAAAAATACGGTATTTATTAGAATAGTTTATAGTACTCACCAACACAAATATAGAGTGTTTGGAATTAAGAGGTTGAAAGCGTTTTTGTGAATTGGGTGAGTGTCTGTTTCTGTGTGCAAGTTTTATAGAGAGGAAGGATAAATGAAGGGAGAATCAATTCTGCTTTAATAGTCACAACCGTGAGAGTCATCTTATGCAGAGAATGGCAGTTTGTGGGACCTGCTTGACAGACGGGTTGGTACGTATTTGCATCTGATCAACGATGTACTCATGTTACATGGTATTACAATACTAATATATATTTTTTGGGGGGTGAAACCCAGGGAAGTCAGGGCGCGACGGCAAATGCTGCAGTGGAGATGCAGAGATACCTATCAGAGCCCCTCCTCTCCATTGGAGAGAAGAACCCTCTCGCATTCTGGTCATCGAGGACAACCGTTTAGCCAAACCTGCACAAACTGGCGAAGCATTATCTCCACATGCCAGCAACCTCTGTGCCTTGTGGGTAAGTATTCTCCAAAGCTGGAAAGGTAGTTAGTCAGGTTAGGAGCAGAGTAAAGCTAACCACAGTGAAAAACAAAACATTTGCAATTTTTCTGTTTCAGGTTTTTGCACTGTCTTACAGAGTCTTCCCTAAATGTTGATGATTAGCGCAATAATCTCATTTTATAATAAAAAAAAAAAAAAAAAACTACAAAAAAAATTGCCCAACAACAAGCCACATTTCATCTTCCAGTAAAATTAAATTTGAGGCGTAGATTTTCTTTTTTTTTTTTTTTCTCCAAGCATGTGCTCGAAGTTGCTCAATGAGTCACGAGGCATTGGCTTTCCCATCCCTCTCAAGCCAAATTGAGAGGAGCACAGAGTTTTAGAAGAATGTTTAGATTGATTTTACAAAAATTCATAGTTCTAAGAATAAAATGGACCCATAAAACAGATAACTCAAGAATTCAACTGAACCAGAAATCAACTCAACTTCCCAACTTAACTAACAGACACAACAGCAGAACATAAATACAGGCTGAACAGGCCATTGACACATTAGGGAGCAGACAAACTAACAGACAAAGAAAAACACAATAGACATGAAAATAAAGACTTACAAAATCTTAACCTTAAATAGGATAACAAAACCTTTAATAAACTGAGGATTAAGAAGGGTAAAATTAACAAAACAAAAGCATGTTTTAAGTAAATCAACATAGAGCAAATTGGGAGAGTCTGCTGAGACAATTCCCTTCAGCTGGCTCTTGTTGCTGCTGACCATGCGTCGCCCACAGGAACTGATGGTGAGGGCAGTTTAAACGGCCCTCACAGGTTTATGAAGAGATGTTACATTCATTTCATGGATTGTTTTAATCTGTATAAATTGTCCAGCCAGAGAATGAGGCTGATCTATTGTGAGTGACTTGTGGCTACTGCGAGATGTTGCGTGTGTATAAAGACCTAGTTTGGGACATAAGAAAAAGTTTGCACTGTATGAGGCTTGAACTCACGACCAGTTTAGGAGTCTGACACGCTGCCAACTGTGCTATCAAGGCCTTTTCAAAGCTCTCACTGCAAGATGAACTCCATAAAGCCCCAGGCTCATTACGTTGATCTTGTTTGACTTGTAGAGACTGGTGCTATTTTGACACTTATAGTTTAGCTGGTCAAAGCTGCAGTCTTTAAAAATAAGACCGCCGTGTTCTAAATCTACCTGCCAGCGCCATGACCGTAAATGTGACCGCTTATGTAATTATTCATGTTATGCACTGCTATATTGCATAAATAAATTTTAAAATGACTAATTACTGTTGTGGCTCTGTCATTGGCTGCAAACAGGACACACTTGAAGCAATGGTGGAGAGGAGGTCGCTGAACAAACTTTTATCCGTCATGGACAACCATGACCATCCTCTGCACCCACTTCTGGACAAAGAGGGGAGCTCCTTCTCCAAGAGGCTCAGACAGCTCCACTCAAAAACCGCCCAGTACCGGAAATCTTTTGTTCTCAATACAATAACACTGCATAATAACTCACAGAATAACAGATAACTGGTTCATGTAATTCATCACTGTATGTCACTTTATATTGCTTATGTCACTTTTTTACCTCCTTGTGCACATTCAGTCCTTATTGTTCTTAATGTTTAGTCACATTATTCCTTCTGTTTTTTATTTATTTTTATATTTTAATATTTTATCATTTTTCATTATCCTTCTTGTACATATACTGTCTATTTCTTTCTTTCTTGTTTGCTGCTGTAACACATAAATTTCCCACGTGTGGGAACAATAAAGTAATTCTAATTTAATCTAATGATAAAATGTTAAATATTTTAAAACCTTGACTAAAAAAGCGAATACCAAAGTAAAATTGTCTAAATTTTCATTAGCCTACCTTTTTCCGCATTTTGCACTGCTGCTTCAAAAATGTACTTGTTAAAATTGTCCAGGCTACAGTATATTCCAATATGTTAACCTGAACTTTCAAGACTTATCTTCAAAACATGGCATATTTTATTCAAACAACAGTTTTCTTACCTTCTTCATGGTATCTCTTCAAAATTATTTCACTCAACCTTTCAAAAATGTGTCTGTAATGGCGTCAACGTCCTTCTCGTCTCGCTCCATAAATTTAACACACACACACTTACCAAATCAGTGTTGTATTCTCAAAACATTCCTGTACCCACAACTTTTAGATTTATACCCACACAGATTCCACCACACAAACACAAATGTTAAAATCACATATACAACTTTTTGACAGCGATCTTACTCCATATCAATTGAATTTTCTCAGGGCTTCCACGTGCTGTGTACTCAGACTGACCACTAGAGGAGGATGGTTGATCATGGAAGTTTAGATGTCGAATAATTTGTATTTTTATCGTCTTTCAAAATTGATTAGTTATTGGTCCATACATATATATATATACACATATATATATATACAGTGGTGGTCAAAAGTTTACATACACTTGTAAAGAACATAATGTCATGGCTGTCTTGAGTTTCCAGTTATTTCAACAACTCTGATTTTTCTCTGATATAGTGATTGGAACAGATCCTTCTTTGTCACAAAAAACCTTCATGAAGTTTGATTCTTTTATGACTTTATTATGAGTAAACTGAAAATGTGACAAAATCAGCTGGGTCAAAAATATACATACAGCAACATGAATGAGCAATTTTGGAGACTTAGAAAGTTGTGTCAATGACATGAGCTTCATAGCATGACCTCTTAACTTCTTGTGAGTGATTATGAGTGACTACAGCTGGTGACTTCTCTGAAGCCATTTAAAAAGGGCTCATTGGATAAAAACACCCACAAACGCTACAATGGGAACGTCAAAGGAGCTCAGCACAGATTTGAAAAAGAGAATCATTGACTTGAACAAGTCAGGAAAGTCACTTGGAGCCATTTCAAAGCAGCTGCAGGTTCCAAGAGCAACAGTGCAAACAATTGTTTGTAAGTATAGAGTGCATGGCACTGTTTTGTCACTGCCACAATCAGGAAGAAAACGCAAGCTGTCACCTGCTGCTGAGAGAAAACTGGTCAGGAGGGTGAAGAGTCAACCCAGGAGCACCAAAAAGCAGATCTGCCAAGAATTAGAAGCTGCTGGAACACAGGTGTCAGTGTCCACAGTCAAGCGTGTTTTGCATCGCCATGGACTGAGAGGTTGCCGTGCAAGAAGGAAGCCCTTGCTCCAAAAGCGGCACCTTAAGGCTCGACTAAAGTTTGCTGCTGATCACATGGACAAAGTTCTGTGGTCAGATGAAACAAAAATTGAGCTGTTTGGCCACAATGCCCAGCAATATGTTTGGAGGAGAAAAGGTGAGGCCTTTAACCCCAAGAACACCATGCCTACCATCAAGCACTGTGGTGGTAGTATTATGCTGTGGGCCTGTTTTGCTGCCAATGGAACTGGTGCTTTACAGAGAGTCAATGGGACAATGAAGGAGGATTACCTTCAAATTCTTCAAGAAAACCTGAAGTAATCAGCCCGAAGGTTGGGTCTTGGGCGCAGTTGGGTGTTCCAACAGGACAATGACCCCAAACACACATCAAAAGTGGTAATGGAATGGCTAAATCAGGCTAGAATTAAGGTTTTAGAATGGCCTTCCCAAAGTCCTGACTTAAATCCCATTGAGAACATGTGGATAATGCTGAAGAAACAAGTCCATGTCAGAAAGCCAACAAATTTAACTGAACTGCACCGATTCTGTCAAGAGGCGTGGTCAAAGATTCAACCAGAAACTTGCCAGAAGCTTGTGGATGGCTACCAAAAGCGCCTAATTGAAGTAAAAATGGCCAAAGGACATGTAACCAAATATTAGCATTGCTGTATGTATATTTTTGACCCAGCTGATTTCGTCACATTTTCAGTTTACCCATAATAAAGTCATAAAAGAATCAAACTTCATGAATGTTTTTTGTGACAAAGAAGGATCTGTTCCAATCACTATATCAGAGAAAAATCAGAGTTGTTGAAATAACTGGAAACTCAAGACAGCCATGACATTATGTTCTTTACAAGTGTATGTAAACTTTTGACCACCACTGTATATACATATATATATATAAATATATAAACTATCCTTCACATCAGTTCCATTTAATTATGAATGTAGCCATTAGAACTTACTTGTCCAAGCATGATTGGACAGGTAAGGATTTCATGATGCCTGTGATACAGTCAAGGCCTCCAGTACCATATGCAGCAGAGCAGCCCTACATGTGGTGTGAGGCCTTTTAGTTCTGCTTGTTTGTTTTTTTTCTCCCCCAAAACTCACAGGTGCTGGATGGCTTCTAACGGGAGGATTGGCTGATTGCTCCCAGCTGCACAGACTTACCGGTGGCTATAAAAGACCTGGTGTCACCCACAGTCTCTGTCAGGTCTTCAACGATTCTAGTGGTAAACTGACCACCTCTAAGCTGAGTCAAATTTTGATATCAGACTAATTTTCTTATTCTCCTCACAGGAACCTTCAGCCCTTCCTCTTGGCCATCCAGCACTGCCTGAAGCCGTTATCTCTCTGCTGTGGATTCCTTTGTTCAACACTTAATAAACTGTTAAACCTGCATTTGGATCCTCCTCATTCCCTCTCCTACACAACAGAAGACCTGACCAGAATGGATCCAGCGGGTTCTGCATCACCCTCAGTGTCAGAGATTCTGAACCGACAAGGAATATTCCTGGGACAACAACAACAGGCCATAAAGGCCCTCATGGACGAAAATACTCAATTAAAAACACAGTTACAGGCTTTAACAGACAAAGTAAATAATCTAAGTTCTCTTTTTCTGTCCACAGCCTCGGCACCTCCTTCAGCTATGCCCAGCCCACTCATGGACCACCATATTACGGACCCGGAACCTTTCCATGGAACCCTGGGGAAATGTCGTGGGTTCCTCTTGCAGTGTTCAAATGTCTTTACTCTAAGACCGCGGACCTTCGAATCAGACAAAGTTAAGAATTTGTACATTGTGGGTCTTCTTCGGGGCAGGGCACTGGAGTGGGCCGAGGCCGAAGACGCGGCAGCCCCCCTGGCTGATCGCTCAACATCTGATTTTCTGAGTTTATTCAGAACCATGTTCGAGGTGCCGGACCGGGCTGGAGATGCCTCCCAGCGTCTACTCCACCTTTCCCAGGGAACTCTATCTGTGGCGGAGTTCTCCATCTCATTCCGGACCCTAGCAGTAGAGGCTGGCTGGGGACAGAAGGCACTAAGAGGGGTGTTCCTAAATGCCCTGAATGATCCTCTGAAGGATGAGCTAGCTGGCAGGGGGACCCCATCCACATTGGAGGAACTCATTTCGCTGGCAATACAGTTAGACAATCGTCAAAGAGAGAAACGATATGAAAATACCACCCGGGCCCTACACCCTACTCCAGTTCACAGCCATCGACAGCCTTCCTCGGTCTGGCCCCCACCTGGGGCATTTGCATCTGTTCCACAAGAGGCTGAGCAGCCTTCCACAGAACCAATGCAGTTGGGACAGATGCATCTAACCAAAAAGGAAAGAGAGGTTAGACTAAAAGAAGGGAGGTGTCTCTATTGCGGGTCGAGAAGTCACTTACTCTCAGCTTGCCCTTGTCGCCCAAAAGACGGGGCCCACCGGTAGACCTAGGGTTACGGGTGGGCACAACTAGATGTCATGGTACCCCTAGGCTTATGATTCTTGTGACACTAACCTCTGGTTGTTCCTCTTCTTTTCCGGTCGAAGCGTTGGTGGATTCCGGGGCCGACGGCAACTTCATCGACGCAGATTTTCTCCGTCAGTGTGGATTCCAGTCCCAACCACTCGGAGAACCCATTAATGCCACGGCGATCGATGGACACGTTATCACCAGGGTGACCCACCAGTCCTCCCCGTTGGAGATGGTGGTATCGGGTAATCACCGTGAGCACCTTTCGTTTAACGTTATTTCTTCACCCGGCTCACCCCTTGTGTTAGGTTTCCCCTGGCTTAGGTTGCACAATCCACAGGTCGACTGGCAAAACCGGCGTATCGTCGGGTGGAGCAATCAGTGCCATGCAACTTGCCTCCAATCTGCCGTGACAACCGTCTCTTCTGACACGGTAGGCTCAATCGACCCGGTGGACGTTGCGTCTATCCCGGCAGAGTATCATGACCTCAAAGAGGTCTTCAGTAAGGAGAGGGCACAGTCTCTCCCGCCTCATCGGCCATATGATTGCGCCATCGACCTCCTCCCTGGGGCAACCTTACCCGCCAGTCGCCTGTACAATCTGTCTGCTCCAGAGAGGGGGGCGATGGAGAAGTACATCAATGAGTCCCTGGCGTCGGGGCTTATCCGCCCTTCCTCGGCACCCATAGCAGCGGGGTCCTTTTTTGTGGGTAAGAAGGATGGTTCCCTCCGTCCGTGCGTCGATTATCGGGGTCTTAATAACATCACCGTTTGCAACAAATACCCGTTGCCCCTCATTAATTCGGCGTTCGAGCTACTTCAGGGAGCCCGGGTCTTTACAAAACTCGATCTGCGTTGCGCCTACCATCTCGTCCGAATGCGGGAGGGGGACGAGTGGAAGACGGCGTTCAACACCCACCTGGGCCAATTCGAATACTTGGTCATGCCTTTCGGGTTAACTAACGCTCCCGCAGTCTTCCAGGCATTCATTAACGATGTGCTCCGTGACTTCCTTAATCGTTTTGTCTTTGTTTATCTGGACGACATTCTTATTTTTTCGCCCACTGTTGAGGAGCACATCGTCCATGTCCGTGCGGTACTCCAGCGACTCCTTGAGAATCGTCTGTTTGTAAAGGCTGAGAAGTGCGAGTTCCATTCTCAGTCCGTCAACTTCCTTGGTTTTATTGTACACGCTGGGCAGGTTTGCCCGGACCCCGAAAAAGTTAGCGCGGTGGCTGAGTGGCCTCGACCCAACACCCGTCGCAAACTACAACAATTTCTGGGTTTCGCAAATTTTTACAGGCGTTTCATTCGCAATTACAGTCAGGTAGCTCTTCCCCTTACCCAGCTTACTTCCACAGCCAGACCGTTCGTTTGGTCTCCCCAAGCAGAGGGTGCATTCACTGAGCTTAAAAAGAGGTTTACCTCGGCCCCCATTCTGGTCCAGCCCGACCCCTTGAGGCAGTTTATTGTGGAGGTGGACGCCTCGGATTCAGGGGTGGGTGCTGTGCTGTCCCAATACCATCAGGAGGATGGCAAACTCCATCCCTGTGCCTTTTTCTCTAAGCGTCTCTCTGCAGCTGAACAAAACTACGATGTGGGGAATAGAGAACTGCTCGCAGTCAAACTGGCACTCGAGGAATGGAGGCACTGGCTCGAGGGCGCAGAACACCCATTCGTGGTCTGGACAGACCACAAAAACCTCGCTTACATCCAAGCAGCTAAGAGACTCAACTCTCGACAGGCCCGGTGGCAGCTGTTCTTTACACGCTTTAATTTTACCCTCACTTACAGGCCGGGCAACCGCAATACCAAACCTGACGCCCTCTCCCGCCTGCATGATGGTCATCAGTCCAGATCGGAGCCGGAGCCCATTCTACCCCCCTCCTGCGTCATTGGGGCAATCACTTGGGAGATCGAGACTGCAATAAGGGATGGTCTGCAGCATGATCCGGACCCAGGTACTGGCCCAGCTAACCGTTCGTATGTGCCATCCTCTGCCCGCTCCCAGGTTCTCCTATGGGCACATGCATCCCGGTGGTCCTGTCACCCTGGGATTCGCCGTACAATGGCGCTTCTTCAGCGGCGGTTCTGGTGGCCAACAATGGAGGCAGACACTAGGAATTTTGTCGCTGCCTGTTCTGCCTGTTCCCGGGGCAAGGTTCCTCATCGTCCTCCTGCGGGGCTGCTCCATCCCCTACCGGTTCCCAGTCGTCCCTGGTCCCATATCGCACTGGACTTTGTGACCGGACTCCCTCCCTCAGAAGGTAACACTGTTGTGGTCACGATTGTGGACCGATTCTCCAAAGCTGTACATCTGGTGCCTCTTCCTAAACTCCCTTCAGCCTTGGAGACTGCCCAGCTCATGGTGACCCATGTGTTCCGTCTGCATGGTATCCCTCTGGACATAGTCTCTGACCGGGGTCCGCAATTCACATCAGCTGTTTGGAAGTCCTTCTGTAAGGCGCTGGGAGCTTCCGTCAGCTTGTCATCTGACTTCCACCCCCAATCCAACGGCCAGTCGGAGCGGCTAACCAACACCTGGAATTCACATTACGGTGCGTGTTGGCCTCTGCCCAGTCCACGTGGTCGTCTCATCTCCCATGGATTGAGTATGCCCATAATTCCCAAGTTAGTTCCTCCACAGGATTGTCCCCGTTCGAGGCTTCTCTGGGTTACCAACCCCCATTGTTCCCGGATCAGGAACAGGAGCTGGCCGTCCCTTCGGTGCAGCTCCATATCAGACGGTGTCGTCGGATCTGGAGGAAAACTAGGAGGGCCCTCCAACAGGCCTGCGGCCGGGCTCGGCGCCAAGCTAATCGCCACCGTCAGCCAGCCCCAGCATATCAGGTTGGTCAGTCTGTCCTTCTGTCTACCAGGAACATTCCCCTCAGGGCAGAGTCTCGCAAGCTTTCACCCCGCTTCATTGGCCCTTTCCGGATCCTGCGGCTGGTCAACCCGGTCTCGGTAAAGCTCGCCCTGCCCTCTTCCATGAAGGTACATCCTGTGTTCCACGTCTCTCAGATCAAACCGGTTTCTACCAGTCCCCTCCAGCCTCCTTCTGCTCCCTCTCCACCTCCTCGCCTTGTCGACGGCTCGGATGCGTACACGGTCAACCGTCTTTTGGATGTTCGTCGCCGAGGTCGGGGTCTACAGTACCTCGTGGACTGGGAGGGTTATGGCCCGGAGGAACGGTGCTGGGTGCCCCGTTCAGCGATCCTGGACCCTGGCCTGGTCCGGGACTTTCACCGCCGCTTTCCGGACAGGCCTGGTGGTCCGCCAGGTGGCGTCCGTAGAGGGGGGGGGTACTGTGGTGTGAGGCCTTTTAGGCCTGCTTGTTTGTTTTTTTTCTCCCCCAAAACTCACAGGTGCTGGATGGCTTCTAACGGGAGGATTGGCTGATTGCTCCCAGCTGCACAGACTTACCGGTGGCTATGAAAGACCTGGTGTCACCCACAGTCTCTGTCAGGTCTTCAACGATTCTAGTGGTAATTTTTTTTTGATTTTTGTTTATTTTGAATTACTCTATTCATCCCTCACCGGGGAAATTTGTTTGCTGCACTCCTTACACCGCAGCAGGCTGCCCATCAACGGCGCCAATGGTGGGAGAAGCGGGGGTTAGGTGTCCACTCCAAGGACCCTAGACGTGCTCTCCGTGGGACGCGAACCCGCGACCTTCCGGTCCGCGGGCGAACGCGCTAACCACGCGGCCACCGTCTCCACCTGAAACTGACCACCTCTAAGCTGAGTCAAATTTTGATATCAGACTAATTTTCTTATTCTCCTCACAGGAACCTTCAGCCCTTCCTCTTGGCCATCCAGCACTGCCTGAAGCCGATATCTCTCTGCTGTGGATTCCTTTGTTCAACACTTAATAAACTGTTAAACCTGCATTTGGATCCTCCTCATTCCCTCTCCTACACAACACTACAGCATTATGGATCTCCGACCATGTTTGACTGTAGGTATTGTGTACTTTTTCTTAAAGGCTGTCTGTAAACATATTGTTTGTATGCAACCAAAAAGCTCCGCTTTTGTTTCATCTGTCTATGAAACATTGTCTCAGAAGACTTGAGGTTTGTCCAGGTACTCTTTTTGATGAGCAATTGTTCCTTTTTATGTTTTTTCTTCAGCAATGCGGTCTTCCTTGGTCTCCGCTCGTAAAGTCCCACTTTGTTTAGTTTGTGGCATATGGTAGTTGTTGAAACAATTACACCAGACTGCTCCAGGTTGGTCTTCAGGTCTTTAAATGTTTGATGTAGTGTTTTTCACATCACTTACACCATTGATCGAATACTTATGTTGTCAATTTTTCTCTTGTCCTGATGGTCAGAAAGGTTCTTCACAGTTCCATGCTTGCAAAACTTCTTGATGACATTGTGCACAGTTAAAACAGTTAACAAGTTTCTTTGGAGATGACCTCGTGCCCTTCGAAGGTCTTGTACTTGCAAATAACCACATTCCTAGTGTAGTCAGACAGTACCTTTGTCTTCACCATTGTCACACATGAAGAGGGAATAAAAGGTGTCATTTTAAACCCCAAAATAATCATTGATTAGCCAATTCATGTCAAATGGATGGAGGCTCATCGTCACTGGTGATCTTCAATTGTGATTTGCAACTGAAGAGCAAAATTGGGTTTCTATACTGATTTGCAACAAAGGGTGCCAATACCAATGACACAGCAAGCTTTATGTTTTCCTCACAATGTTTATCTTTTCTAAGGTTCTTTATCATTTGATGTTTTGTATCAAACTTAATCAACCTGTAGTAAAATAATGTTTCACTTGATTAATTTCTTTCGGTTGATTTTCCACAATATTTACATAAAGTTAAAGGGTGCCAATAATGATGAGCATGGCTGTAACTGCAGGTAATCTGTTTCTCAATTGAGCAGCTCTCACTGAGAAAAAAGCCTGTCCAATTGCACTTCTCCTTAGTGGAACCACACAGTCACTTCTGGCTGTACAGCTTGTGTTGTAAACACCGGTCGATATTATATTCACAAATTGCACGAGGGAAGAATGCGACATGCCATGAACAACTTTGTACAACAAAATGAAATTTAAACATTTAATGATGTTTTGCTAATTTATACCCCCCCCCCCCCGGCCCTGCACGTACATGTGGACACGCTTAAGCTTGAACATGGCGTTTGCCACCGATAATCCATGATCGGCCATCGCCGTGGCAACAGGCCTCAGCGGCCACCGCGGTGTTGGCTTCCGCGGCGACCAAGCAATGGTGACGCCTGTTGCCACGGCGACGGCCATCGCCGTCGCTTCCTCAGCGATCTATCCACAGACGCCTGTTACCACGGCGACAGCCATCGCCGTGGCAACAGGCCTCAGCGGCCACCGCGGTGTTGGTCAGGTATATTGCTTCAATATCAGGCGGACAGGCTGACCCAGAATCAGGGGGTCAGCCTGACCCAGAGTCAGGGGGAAAACAACAGGTGACTATGTACTGTGTGTCAGTGAAATCTCTTCATGGAAAGTCCCTGGTAAAGGTTAGCCGACTAAGAGCCACTGATATTAAGAATGCAATGTTATGAGAGATGAGAAGGGCATCAGCAGGACAGATATAAGGAGGGTGATCACGGCACACCCCTGCCCAGCTGTTGGGACATTTGACCCAGAGGTATGTGCAAAAATGAAAATGCGAATCTTGGACTGCAACTCAGGAGACAAAGGAGAAAAAAGACAAGCAAAAAGAAAGAAGGAGCTGTTGATCTTGAGACTGTTTCAGGCCGAAGGAAGGAATCTATCCCGCCATTACTTGAGATGGGATGGAGAATTTCGGCCAGAGGATGATCACAGCACTTCAGCTGATCAGTGCAGTCAGTACTCCCTCGCTTAAGGGAGCACGTAAGTCCACCCCACCCCCACTTGTGGATAGTTACACTCAAGTGGCACCAAGTTGCAGGGCTGACGTGACTGATGGAATGAGTGCCCGACACACGCCAGCACTGATATAAAAAAAAGTGTTGAAATGAATTGATATAGAGACAGAAATAACCTCTTTGAAAGAAGATCTGGAGGAGACTTATTTTGGCTCAAGCTGCATCCTAAAAGCGTGAACCACAAAAGAGAATTGGATCGTACAGCAATCCAAGAATTGGAGCAACATATTGATAATGAACTAAGAAAACATGATGTGTTAATTAAGTTCAGAGAGTTCCAGGGACAGCAAACCTGATCCTAGCAGCCACCATGGAAACTATGGGTTGAGGACCTTACGTGCATGACTGCCAGTCTTCCAGATAAATTACAAGGAGCGGGAATGTGGATACAAGCGTTTAAAGCTCTCATGATCAGTCAACACCTATCCCTGGGGGATCTCAAGCCTTACTAAATGAACACTCTGGGTCCAACGCAAATGGAACAGGTCTTAGAAATGCAGACCAGAAGTGGATGCTAGACCTCAAGTCTGATGGTACAGAGTGAAATGCATTCAGGTCTATCCTGTGGAACCAGCTGCATACAAATTCACCTAATGAATGGAGTGCTAAAAGCAAAATTAACAAGATTGTGCATGCATTAACCTAAAATGTACAGATGCTTTGCTTTGACCTCATAATTGGCCTAATTGTCACTGCATGAAATGCTTACGGGACGTCCCATGCCTAATCCTCAGTTAGCAGGCCTCTACAGAGGGCCACCACTCAAGCAATTGGAGCAGAAAAAAGAATACATGGAACAACTAACTGCTTTCCGGAAGTCTGTCTATCTCCAGAAAGAGAAGAGAACTGAACTGTAGCAAGAAGGCTGTCAGCAGAGTGAAGCCTGGAGACAAGGTTTTGTAAAGGTGTTCCCCCAAAAAGGTGGAGTCTACCTCGACATGGACAGTTGCCAGGATGGAGCAACAACACCTACAAATCAGGGAAGTTCGATGCAACTACACACCCACCAAAGCACTTGCAATTAAATTATCTGCAGCCTTTCCAGCCTGAGGCTCAGGTATAAGAGGTGCTGGAGAACCCCACACAGCTGGAGCGCACAGGTCCTCAGGGTATGGGGGTTGATGCCATCCGGGCCGGCTGCTTTGTGCTGGCTTAGCTTCTCCAGCTGTTTCTTCACCTGAAAGGTGGTCACAGTCAAACGGTTGGGTGGGGGGCGTTCAGGCACTAGTCCATTGAATAGCTGAGAAGGAGCAGACGCTGGTAGCAGGTGTGGTGAAGGTAGGGAAGAAGAGGTAGAGGCATTTGTAGAGCGAAACCTGTTGAAGAAGGTATTAAAGTCATTAGCTCTATCTTTGCCACCACTAGTGGGTCTGCTTCTTCCCCCATGTCCAGTGATCTTTTTCATTCCGGACCACACCGCCCTCATGTTGTCCGGCTGTAGTTTGGATTCCAGCTTCTTCCTGTATGCATCTTTTCCCTTCCTCAGCTGGTCTCAGAGTTGATGCTGCACCATCTTCAGCTCCTCCCGGTCTCCAGACCTGAAGGCTGCTTTCTTCCGGTTAAGGAGCGTCTTCAGGTCACAGGTGATCCAGGGTTTGTTGTTGGGGAAGCATCGAACAATCCGGGTGGGACAGACAGACTCCTCACAGAACTTAATGTATTCTGTAATGCAGTCTGTCATGCCATCAATGTCTTCCCCGTGAGGTGTGCAGAGTGCATCCCAGTCCGTGGATCCGAGACAGTCCTGTAGAGCCCGCTCTGTTTCCGGAGTTCACTTCCTGACAGTCTTTTTGGACACGGGTTTTTGCAGGGCGATTGGGACATAACACGGCTTTAGATGGACCAGGTTGTGATCAGACCTGCCAAGGGGTGGAAGGGCTGTGGCTCTGTATGCATTTTGTATGTTTGCATACAGGAGGTCCAACGTTTTATTCTCCCTCGTGGGGCAGTCCACGTACTGGGTGAAGTCAACAAGTGATCTGTTCATGTTGATGTGGTTTAAATCACCAGTTATGATACAGAAGGCGTTGGGCTGCTGTGTTTGTAGGCGGGAAACGGTGGTTAAAATGACGTCACCAGCAGTTCCAGCATCAGCCGACGGAGGAACATAAACAGTCACCACCATAACCGATGTAAATTCCCTCGGCAGATAGTAAGGCCGAAGTCCAAACGCCAGTAACTCCACATGCGGTGTACAGAAACGCTCCTTGACGCGGACATGTCCGGGATTGCACCAGCGCTCACTCACATAGAGCACAATCCTAACTCCTCTCTTCTTACAGCTGCTGGCTGCATCTCTGTCCGCCCGCACAGTCTCAAAACCAAAAACCTTGACACTGTTGTCTGGGATGTGGGAATGCAGCCATGTCTCAGTGAAGCTCAGTAAACTGCATTCATGATATTCCGCTTGTGTGTTAATTAGCGTCGTTAGCTCCTCGGTTTTATTAACCAGTGGGCGCACATTTCCCATTATAACTGCAGGCACAGCAGGCTTGAATCTCCTCCAATTCATTTTAACGTGGGCCCCGGCTCTGCAACTGTGACGTCTTTTCCGGATCTCTCTTGGAATTACATGCCGGGCTCCATGAAGCAGGCTAGGTTTACTCAGAGCTAACAGTTGGTCGCGAGTGTAAACAATAGCCATACTTCTAGTATAAAAAAAAAGACTTAGTTTTCAAAGAAAACATTCAAGAAAACATAAGTCTCCAAATTGGAAAATAAGCTAACTAAAACTAAAAATTAGGAAAAAGAACCCAATAATGACTGGATGACAGTTAGCAAAAGACGAAGAGCTGCTGTAACAGGCTGCTGTACGCACGTACACGGCGCCATCTTGGAAAAAAAAAATAAATAAAAAAATATATATATAATATAAAAATATATAATATATATATATAATATATATAAATATAAAATATTTATATATTATAAAAATAAAATATATATATAAAAAAATATAAATATATAAAATATAAAAAAATATAATATATGCGGTTAATCTGAAAAGTCAGACTTTATTTTTATTTTATTGGCTCAATCAAGAACTCCATTAGTTGTTGCTCATGGAAAATTGTCTTAAGAACTGATTGAACCGCGCAGTATTCATTCGTTGAATAATCCAACGAGTTCTCCGTCTGACAGAATTCCTCATGCGAACCCGTCGACGTCTGCGGACACGATCATAAGGCCGTCGCTGTCTGCGTCTGCGTCTGTGCCTGTGTCTTCGTCCAGCCATCGTTAAAAATAACTGTTTGTGGAGGAAGAAAGGGGTCCTATTTATAAACTTTTGTTGCGATGGCCTGTTGCCATGGCCATCGCCATGGCAACAGGCCTCAGCGGCCACCGCGGTGTTGGCTTCCGCGGCGACCAAGCAACGGTGACGCCTGTTGCCACGGCGACGACAATCGCCGTGGCAACAGGCCTCAGCGGCCACCGTAGTGTTGGCTTCCGCAGCAATATATCCACAGACGCCTGTTGCCAGGGCGACGGCCATCGCCCTGGCAACAGGCCTCAGCGGCCACCGCGGTGTTGGCTTCCGCGGCGACCAAGCAACGGTGACGCCTGTTGCCACGGCGACGGCTATCGCCATGGCAACAGGCCTCAGCGGCCACCGCGGTGTTGGCTTCCGCGGCGACCAAGCAACGGTGACGCCTGTTGCCACGGCGACGACCATCGCCGTGGCAACAGGCCTCAGCGGCCACCGTAGTGTTGGCTTCCGCAGCAATATATCCACAGACGCCTGTTGCCATGGCGACGGCCATCGCCGTGGCAACAGGCCTCAGCGGCCACCGCGGGGTTGGTCAGGTATATTGCTTCAATATCAGGCGGACAGGCTGACCCAGAATCAGGGGGTCAGCCTGACCCAGAGTCAGGGGGAAAACAACAGGTGACTATGTACTGTGTGTCAGTGAAATGTCTTCATGGAAAGTCCCTGGCAAAGATTAGCTGACTAAGAGCCACTGATATTAAGAAAGCAATGTTATGAGAGATGAGAAGGGCATCAGCAGGACAGATATAAGGAGGGTGATCACGGATAGCGGGACTCTCCTATTTGCCTGTGCCCCAGCGTGTGTGAATGTACAGACTTCTGACAATAAAAGCCTGCTCTGGAAAACCAGTCCCTGTCCTGGTTATTTGCCGTATCCACGACTTCTTCGAGGATCGGACGGATGGCCGGGGACACATGTCAGATACAACATTTGGCGTGCCAGCCTTGGATTTCACAAAATAGCTACTTGGCGCTTAGCCAAACCACACGGACAGCTTTCTCCTGACAGGGAGAGAGGCTGACCGTGGCAGTCTTGGGTGGAAATAGAGCCAAGGGACTGGTTCTCCGGAGGCGGACGAGAGAAAGGTATAGACTCATAAAAAAAGATTAAAATTACCTTTAAAATAAAGACAGAAATATTATATGAATAGGAAAAATGATTTATTCTCAAACAAGAACTGGATCTGAACTGCAGCTACGGCTCTGGGTGCTGGATTCTGTTTGTTACTGAGTTTTTTTTATTTGTCACTGGATGGGAGAGTCCTTAGAGACTGAGAGTTCGTTACTAAGTTTTTTTTAGTCGTCTTTGGATGGGAGAGTCTGTGTAAGGACTGAGAGTTTGTTACTACGTTTTTTGAGTCGTCTTTGGATGGGAGAGTCTGTGTAAAAGACTGAGAGTTTGTTACTGCGTTTTTGAGTTGTCGTTGGGCGGGAGAGTCTATATAAAAGACTGAGAGTTTGTTACTAATTTTTTTTGAGTTGTCGTTGGACGGGAGAGTCTATATAAAGACTGAGAGTTGTTACTACGTTTTCCGCAAGTGAAGCGGTAATTGAAAAGGTACTTCAGTAAACACAGACAAAGATAAAACAGATCCAGTCCATAGAAGAGACAAAACAGTGCAAAAGAAAGAAAAAAAAAACCTGAAAACCAAAAGTTTAAGACTTACTAACATGACTGAATGTGTGTGGAAAGAGAAAAAGGGGGCGTGGGCTTGGCAGGAGAGACACCCGGGGTTTTGTTGTATGAGCTTCCTGCATGATCCCTGCTTGCACAAGGCTGCATGAACTACACACACTGTATGTCACGTCTAAAAATAACGCCCGAAGCTCGCAGCATGCGTGTATAAGTGTCTGTGTAATATCCAAAAAATAAGTACCAGGCAGAGCAGATAGCCTTGGATATCTAATTAAAAGTAAAAGCATTAGAATCAATGCCAATCGGTAAAAAAATCAGGACAAAAATTAGTAACGTGTCAATACTCTTGAGTGTGTCTGTAGGTTGGCAGCGCCATAAGGAGAAAACTCCCTATCGAGAAAAAAAAAAAGAAAAGGAGTTCCCAGCCCTGATAAAGGAGCTAGGCAAAAAAGACCATGGCACACCCCTGCCCAGCTGTTGGGACATTTGACCCAGAGGTATGTGCAAAAATGAAAATGCGAATCCTGGACTGCAACTCAGGAGACAAAGGAGAAAAAAGACAAGCAAAAAGAAAGAAGGAGCTGTTGATCTTGAGACTGTTTCAGGCCGAAGGAAGGAATCTATCCTGCCATTACTTGAAATGGGATTGAGAATTTCGGCCAGAGGATGATCACGGCACTTCAGCTGATCAGTCCAGTCAGTACTCCCTCCCTTAAGGGAGCACGTGAGTCCACCCCACCCCCACTTGTGGATAGTTACACTCAAGTGGCACCAAGTTGCGGGGCTGACGTGACTGATAGAATGAGTGCCCGACACACGCCAGCACTGATATCAAAAGAAGTGTTGAAATGAATTGATATAGAGACAGAAATAACCTCTTTGAAAGAAGATCTGGAGGAGACTTATTTTGGCTCAAGCTGCATCCTAAAAGCGTGAACCACAAAAGAGAATTGGATCGTACAGCAATCCAAGAATTGGAGCAACATATTGATAATGAACTAAGAAAACATGATGTGTTAATTAAGTTCAGAGAGTTCCAGGGACAGCAAACCTGATCCTAGCAGCCACCATGGAAACTATGGGTTGAGGACCTTACGTGCATGACTGCCAGTCTTCCAGATAAATTACAAGGAGCGGGAATGTGGATACAAGCGTTTAAAGCTCTCATGATCAGTCAACACCTATCCTTGGGGGATCTCAAGCCTTACTAAATGAACACTCTGGGTCCAACGCAAATGGAACAGGTCTTAGAAATGCAGACCAGAAGTGGATGCTAAACCTCAAGTCTGATGGTACAGAGTGAAATGCATTCAGGTCTATCCTGTGGAACCAGCTGCATACAAATTCACCTAATGAATGGAGTGCTAAAAGCAAAATTAACAAGATTGTGCATGCATTAACCTAAAATGTACAGATGCTTTGCTTTGACCTCATAATTGGCCTAATTGTCACTGCATGAAATGCTTACGGGACGTCCCATGCCTAATCCTCAGTTAGCAGGCCTCTACAGAGGGCCACCACTCAAGCAATTGGAGCAGAAAAAAGAATACATGGAACAACTAACTGCTTTCCGGAAGTCTGTCTATCTCCAGAAAGAGAAGAGAACTGAACTGTAGCAAGAAGGCTGTCAGCAGAGTGAAGCCTGGAGACAAGGTTTTGTAAAGGTGTTCCCCCAAAAAGGTGGAGTCTACCTCGACATGGACAGTTGCCAGGATGGAGCAACAACACCTACAAATCAGGGAAGTTCGATGCAACTACACACCCACCAAAGCACTTGCAGTTAAATTACCTGCAGCCTCTCCAGCCTGAGGCTCAGGTTGAAGAGGTGCTGGAGAACCCCACACAGCTGGAGCGCACAGGTCCTCAGGGTATGGGGGTTGATGCCATCCGGGCCGGCTGCTTTGTGCTGGTTTAGCTTCTCCAGCTGTTTCTTCACCTGAAAGGTGGTCACAGTCAAACGGTTGGGTGGGGGGCGTTCAGGCACTAGTCCATTGAATAGCTGAGAAGGAGCAGACGCTGGTAGCAGGTGTGGTGAAGGTAGGGAAGAAGAGGTAGAGGCATTTGTAGAGCGAAACCTGTTGAAGAAGGTATTAAAGTCATTAGCTCTATCTTTGCCACCACTAGTGGGTCTGCTTCTTCCCCCATGTCCAGTGATCTTTTTCATTCCGGACCACACCGCCCTCATGTTGTCCGGCTGTAGTTTGGATTCCAGCTTCTTCCTGTATGCATCTTTTCCCTTCCTCAGCTGGTCTCAGAGTTGATGCTGCACCATCTTCAGCTCCTCCCGGTCTCCAGACCTGAAGGCTGCTTTCTTCCGGTTAAGGAGCGTCTTCAGGTCACAGGTGATCCAGGGTTTGTTGTTGGGGAAGCATCGAACAATCCGGGTGGGACAGACAGACTCCTCACAGAACTTAATGTATTCTGTAATGCAGTCTGTCATGCCATCAATGTCTTCCCCGTGAGGTGTGCAGAGTGCATCCCAGTCCGTGGATCCGAGACAGTCCTGTAGAGCCCGCTCTGTTTCCGGAGTTCACTTCCTGACAGTCTTTTTGGACACGGGTTTTTGCAGGGCGATTGGGACATAACACGGCTTTAGATGGACCAGGTTGTGATCAGACCTGCCAAGGGGAGGAAGGGCTGTGGCTCTGTATGCATTTTGTATGTTTGCATACAGGAGGTCCAACGTTTTATTCTCCCTCGTGGGGCAGTCCACGTACTGGGTGAAGTCAACAAGTGATCTGTTCATGTTGATGTGGTTGAAATCACCAGTTATGATACAGAAGGCGTTGGGCTGCTGTGTTTGTAGGCGGGAAACGGTGGTTAAAATGACGTCACCAGCAGTTCCAGCATCAGCCGACGGAGGAACATAAACAGTCACCACCATAACCGATGTAAATTCCCTCGGCAGATAGCAAGGCCGAAGTCCAACCGCCAGTAACTCCACATGCGGTGTACAGAAACGCTCCTTGACGCAGACATGTCCGGGATTGCACCAGCGCTCACTCACATAGCGCGCAATCCTAACTCCTCTCTTCTTACAGCTGCTGGCTGCATCTCTGTCCGCCCGCACAGTCTCAAAACCAGGAACCTCGACACTGTTGTCTGGGATGTGGGAATGCAGCCATGTCTCAGTGAAGCTCAGTAAACTGCATTCATGATATTCCGCTTGTGTGTTAATTAGCGTCGTTAGCTCCTCGGTTTTATTAGCCAGTGAGCGCACATTTCCCATTATAACTGCAGGCACAGCAGGCTTGAATCTCCTCCAATTCATTTTAACGTGGGCCTTGGCTCTGCAACCGCGACGTCTTTTCCGGATCTCTCTTGGAATTACATGCCGGGCTCCATGAAGCAGGCTAGGTTTACTCAGAGCTAACAGTTGGTCGCGAGTGTAAACAATAGCCATACTTCTAGTATAAAAAAAAAGACTTAGTTTTCAAAGAAAACATTCAAGAAAACATAAGTTTCCAAATTGGAAAATAAGCTAACTAACACTAAAAATTAGGAAAAAGAACCCAATAATGACTGGATGACAGTTAGCAAAAGACGAGGAGCTGCTGTAACAGGCGTCCGTACACAGCGACATCTTGGAAAATAAAAAATAAAAAAAAAATCTATATATAATATAATATAAAAAAATATATATATAAATATATAATATATATAAATATAAAATATTTATATATTATAAAAATAAAATATATATATAAAAAAATATAAATATATAAAATATAAAAAAATATAATATATGCGGTTAATCTGAAAAGTCAGACTTTATTTTTATTTTATTGGCTCAATCAAGAACTCCATTAGTTGTTGCTCATGGAAAATTGTCTTAAGAACTGATTGAACCGCGCAGTATTCATTCGTTGAATAATCCAACGAGTTCTCTGTCTGACAGAATTCCTCATGCGAACCCGTCGACGTCTGCGGACACGATCATAAGGCCGTCGCTGTCTGCGTCTGTGCCTGTGTCTTCGTCCAGCCATCGTTAAAAATAACTGTTTGTGGAGGAAGAAAGGGGTCCTATTTATAAACTTTTGTTGCGAGTTGCTGCTTTTGTGATGTCATTCCTGCTTTTGTGATGTCATCGCTGCTTTTGGTCAGCAGCGTTGACATCACTGCACCAGTGATGTCACCAAAGGTGCCAGTGATGGTTCTGCCTCCTGTTCTGGGTCATTTAGTGAGAATCCTGGCTCCTTTAGTGAGGATAGTGACAGGTGTGTAAAGTGTTGCCGTGTCTTAGATTTGGAAGCCAGGATAGAAGAGTTAGAAACGCGGCTGCGCACAAAAGTCGCTTTTCATCATTCAACCACTGGTTAGCTAGATGGTGCCCAGAGAAAGGCATTGGTTTTGTAGATAACTGGAGTGCGTTCTGGGGGAAGCCTGGTCTCATGCGGAGAGATGGTATCCATCCCACTTTGGAAGGTGCCGCTCTTCTTTCTAGCTTTAGCTTATACACAGAAAGACAAGTGAAAGGAGTGAGACCCAGAAACTTAAAAGTGATAACCACCAACAGTCTCAGTAACAATGAGCAGAATTATGATATAGTAAAATGTGGCCTACTGAACATCAAATCGATTTCTTTTTTTTTTTTTTTTTAGTAGTAGTTTATTTTATTTTTCCAGACATTTGAACATTTTCTTACAAAACAAAAACAAACAATATGTATAGGGTCCGGAAAGGAGCAGTCTGAAGCCGAAGCTTATGATGCCTGCTCCTAACTCATCCAAACTATATATAATTAAGCTATTGACTTTTTAACAACAAAAAAAGAAAAAAATCCACATGTACAGTAATTTACATAAAAGTGTCCATCTTTAGAGCTCTTTTTCTTCGTATGATTTTATAATATTTTTTTTATATAAAGTGTTGAACTGTTTAAGTGTTTTACATTCTTTTAAATATTGATCCAGATTGTTCCAAAGAGTTACACCAATACTTGAAATAGAATGTTGTTTTACATTTGTTCTTATTGCCATCTTTTTAAACACATTACATCTTCTGAAATCATACACAGTATCCCTCTTATGAAAAAAGTTTTGAATAGAATTGGGTAGATGATTATTGTTTATTTTAAACATGATTTGTGCAGTTTTAAAATGAACCAAATCCTTAAATTTTAAGGCCTTTTTGTTAATAAACAGTTGATTTGTATGTGCCCTGTAATTGGCTTTACTTACAGTTCTTATTGCTCTTTTTTGAATAATGGTAATTGGAGTGGTATTTGTTTGATATGTGTTGCCCCACACCTCGGAGCCATACGTGATGTAAGGAAGAAACAGGGAGCAGTACAGAATATAAAGTGTTTTTTCGTTTAGGAAATCTTTAGCTTTGGTTATAATTGCTAACGTCTTGCATAGTTTCGCTTTTATAAAATTTATATGACTTTTCCAACTCAAGTTTTTTTGTATCATGATTCCTAAAAATTTAACTTCATTTACACACTCTATCTCAACATCATCTATGGATAATTTATTGTTGGCCTTAAAAGGACGGTTTGCAAAAATAATACATTTTGGTTTTTTTAGATTTAAAGTCAGTTTGTTTGAGTTAAACCAACTTTTTAATAATTGTAATTCTTTTCCCATTTCACATATTAGTGTTTCTAAATTTTCACCACAACAAAGCACATTAGTATCATCAGCAAACAGTATTAGTTGCAGAGTTTTGGAAATCAAACAGATATCATTAAGATATAAAATAAACAACAAAGGGCTCAGCACAGACCCCTGGGGGAGACCACAGGTCACTGATTGAAGCTCTGAATCATGTCCATTAATGTGGACATACTGAGATCGGTTTTCTAAATAGCTTTTGATCCAGTGATAGGCCACACCTCTGATACCATATCGACACAGTTTTATCAGTAATACCTTATGGTTGACTGTATCGAAAGCTTTTGTTAAATCTAGAAACACACCAATGGCAAATTGTTTTTCATCAATAGCAGTTGATATGTTTTCAACCAAGTCTATCAATGCTAGGGTGGTGGTCCTTTTGGGTCTGAAACCATATTGCTGTTCACAGAGCAGATTGTGTTTTTGTAAAAAATTGTATAAGCGTTTGTGGAATAATTTCTCCAATATTTTTGCAAACTGAGATAAAATGGAAATGGGTCTGTAATTTGTAAATTCTTGTTTATCACCAGACTTGTATATGGGTATGACTTTAGCCCTCTTCATTGCATCTGGAAATACACCTGATTGTAAAGACATGTTGTAGATATAGGTGATTGGGATTACCACACAGTCAATGATGTCCTTTAAACAGTGACATGTCCAGCCCATTCCAATCAGCTGACTTCTTGCTCTGAAAATTTTTGACGGTTTGAAGTATTTCATGTTCATTTGTACCTTGTAAAAATATAGTTTTGTCTTGCAGAGGTATATTATATATGAAATCATTTTCGAGATTGGATTTTGGAATTTTTTTCTCTAAGTTAGAACCAATTTTGCTGAAATAATTATTGAATTCATTTGCAATTCCTTTTGGTTGATTAATTACTCTTCCATTTGTCATAATTTGTGTGGGAAAATTGGCTCTCTTGTTCCCATTTCTAATCATTTTATTTAGGATGCTCCATGTATTTTTGGTGTTATTTTTATTCTTTTCTAAGATTGAGTTGTAATACTCCTTTTTACTCGTTCTTATGATCTTTATTAAATTATTCTTGTATGTTTTATAAGTGCATTCAGCCTCTTTTGTTCTTTTTATCAAGAATTTTTTGTACAGTTTATTCTTTTTCTTACAGGCTCTTTGAATCCCTGCAGTGAGCCACGGTTTTTCGTCAGATTTATTGCTGACTATTTTTTTCACTAAAGGACAGTTCTTATCGTAAAAAAAGCAAAAGGTTTTGAGAAAGGTTTCATATGCGACATTTACGTTGTCCACAAATACATCATCCCAGATATGTGCTCTTAGATCCGTTTTAAATTGATTGATTGTTTCTTGTGTTTTTTGTCTAGATATTAGTACAGTTTTTGTTTCATGATATGATTTTACAAACATCTTTTTAACCAAGAAAACAGGTAGGTGGTCTGTTATGTCAGTTATTATGAGTCCACTTTTTAAATCACAGTCAAAACATTTGTAAATATATTGTCAATCAGTGTGGCACTGTTACTTGTGATTCGAGTTGGTCTTAATATAGATGGATATAAACATAAACTATACATTGTATTTATAAAGTCAGTGACAGCAGATGATTCCGAAGGATTGAGCAAATCAATATTAAAATCACCACAAATAAAGATCATTTTCTTGTCCTTTATATCTTCATATAGCTCAGTCATTGTTTCTCTAAATGCATCCACACATGATCCCGGTTTTCTATAGATACAACTTAATATTATGTTTCTTGACTTTTCCATTTCAATTTCTATTGTAACACATTCCATAAGTTTATCTATGACTAAAGACATGTTACTGATCTTCTTACAGTGCAGATTTTGATTAATATACACCGCAACACCTCCACCTTTTTTATTGTTTCTACTTGTGAAGAACATATTGTAACCTTCGATCTCGTACAGAGACCACTGCTCCTCACACAGCCATGTCTCTGAAATTGCTATTGCTGTGAATTTAATTTTTGTTTGTTTTAAACAATTTAAGATTTTAGAAAAATTGGAGTGAAGGCTTCTGCAGTTGAAATGTATAATAGATAGAGACTCTTTAGTATTTATATGTATATCAAATTGCTCATTTGTGTAATATTGACAGTCCTTCTGTATTTCTGTGTAAAAATTGTTGTCAGGGTCGTGGTCATTCTGTAAATCTTGCGGTTTATACTCCGTATAGTCAAACATGTTTAGCTGAAGGTTTTCATATTTTGAATAATCAGAATCCATTGTTACTGTATTTGGTGTCAGGTTGGGTCCTTCTGGTTGCATCATAGGAATGATTATTTGTGATTTTTACTCCTTCAGACAGTCACAGGTATTTGTCTAGTTCTTCTTTACTCTTTACCACCAACACTCTAGCTTTCTCTGGTGACCAGTTGAGTTTAATGAAGATTTTACAGTTTGTGACCCATGTATGTTGAATTTTTTGTGATTTCTTTAAATTTCTAGCCTTTCTTGCAATCTCTGCATTGCGTTTAGTTAGATGCTCGTTCAGGAAAACGTTGGTACCTTTTAGTTTGCGTCCTTGTTTCAGTAGAGCTGTTTTGTTTTTCCGGTTTACGAACCTCAGTAACCGCTGGCGTCGCGTTGTTTTTCGTCGGGAGTGGATGGCAGGCCTCGATCTGTTCCAGATCTAAGTTGATCCCCTTGCTCTGGAGAAAGGACGCGACCTGCTGCTCCACGGATCGCGTCTCCTCCTCGCTGGGCTGGCCGCCGCAGGCCGTCTCCGCAGCCACCGCGCTGGCGTACGAGCGGGGCCGGATTTTCACTCCGGTAACGATCACGTCGTTCATGCGGGTGTACTGCTCCAACTCGTCCACTCGTCTCTCCAGCTCGTCGATACGGCGATCTTTTTCCTCACTCTGGATCCGCAGTTTGTTGACCAGATCCAGTAGAGTCAGGAGCTGTGTTTGCTGCTCTCTGATCGCTTTCACCTCCTCAGTCAAAAACTCCAGAGCGGATTTTATGTCCTCTACTTCCTCCGAAGTTTGATTCTTCCTCGGAGGAGCCATGGTGTGAGCAGGAAAAGCTGCACAATTTGCTTTTTCGTTTCGTTTTCGTTTCGTTTTCTTCACTGTTTTTACACGGTTTTTCCGCGTTGAGGTTAGCTAGTGTTTCCCTCCTTTCTTCTTCTCCCTCCTTTCTGTTTCTTGACTTTCTTCAAAGTCACTTCTAGTCAACAAACTAATTAGTGATAACAAACTTAGTCCACTAGCGCTAACTGAAACTTGGCTACGACAAGATGACTATGTAAGGCTAAATGAAGCAACGCCTCCAAGTCACAATAACTACCTAAAATCCAGAAGCTCTGGGAAAGGTGGTGGTTTAGCAGTAATATCACAGTCTAGCTTACTTCTTACCCTTAAAATAAAATACACATATAATTCCTTTGAAAGTATCGTACTATCTATTAACCAGCAAAACCGGAAAAAACAAAAAGCAATTTAATTCATAATTATCTACCGTCCGCCAGGGCCTTATTCAGAATTTTTAACTGAGTTCTCTGATTTTCTGTCCAGTGTAGTTTTAGATTCTGATGAAATAGTAATAGTAAGAGATTTTAATATTCCCGTTGATGACTCTAGCGACTGCTTAGGAAATGCTTTCACTGCTTTACTAGATCATGTTGGTTTCACACAAAATGTAAATGAACCTACTCACTGTCACAAACACACCTTGGACCTAGTTTTAACCTATGATGTAGAGATTAGTCAGCTCAGCCTCTTTCCTCATAACCCTGTACTTTCAGACAATTTTATAATTACGTTTCAGTTTTTATTAAAAAATGTGTCCGCCCCAATGAAAAAAAACACAACTTAGAAGAACGTCATCTGAGCGATCTGTGTCTGAGTTTAAATGTCAAATTCAGACAAAACTTAGTACCATACTAAATAAATTAACTGAGAATACCTCTTACAGCTCTAGTCCCAGTATTAATGACCAGAATGTCTATAGTGCCTTCCAAAGTCACAGGGGCTTACTAGATTCTGTCGCGTCTTTGAATTCCAAAGTTATTAGACGGGACCGAGTGCCACCTTGGTTTAACACTGAAACACGCTCTCTTAAACAAGAAACCCATAAGCTAGAAAAAGAATGGCGGCGTTCTGGTTCAGAGCAATCTCGGAACGCCTGGAAATGTAGCCTCCGAGATTATAAAAAATCTTTGCGTAAAGCTAGAAACCGGTACTATTCAACTTCAACAGCGGAGAATGAAAATAATCCTAGTTTTCTTTTTAGCACTATAGCTAGGCTGACCAGCAGTCACAGCATAGTAGAGTCTTCTATCCCGGTTACTCTCAGCTGTGAGGATTTTGTTACATTTTTTAATGATAAAATCTCAAATATAAGGCATAAACTAAATGATCTTATTCCTACAATTAGTCCAGAGCAGGCTGAAGCTGCAGAAATGAAAGCTTCTCTAAGAACTTCTGTAACAGCAGATTATTTGACTGTTATAGACCAAACTGAGCTGACAGATGTTATTGCATGCTCCAAAACATCAACCTGTCTTTTAGATCCAATTCCTACAAAGCTTTTCAAAGAAACTTTCCCTGTACTTAACAAACCCATTTTAACTAAAATAGATTCCTCCCTAGAAACAGGATATGTTCCACAGTTATTTAAGCATGCAGTTATTAAACCGCTTCTAAAAAAAAACCAATTTAGATCCCAGCATTCTGGCCAACTATAGACCAAAATCAAATTTGTCAAAAATTCTAGAAAGAGTTGTCGTTAAGCAGCTGAACCACCACCTGCAGGACAATAGTCTTTCTGAAGAATTTCAATCAGGGTTTAGATCACACCACAGCAAAGAAACTGCGCTAGTTAGAGTGACAAACGACCTTCTATTAGCCAAAGAAAAGGGACTAATTTCAATCGTAGTTCTCTTAGACCTTAGTGCAGCCTTTGACACAATTGACCACAGCATTTTACTTCATAGATTAGAATATGACTTAGGGATCAGAGGAGCAGCTCTTCAATGGTCCAGACTTTTGCAGCATAAAACTGAAATGCAGCTTCTCCATGTTTAGTCCTGACTCTAGGCACCAGCAGGAGGCCGGTCCCAGAGGTCCTCAGAGTTCTAGATGGTTCATAAGATACTAGCATATTACAGATGTACTTTGGTGCTAGATCATGAAGAGACTTAGCTTTAAAATATATTCTGAGCCACAGGAAGCCAGTGCAGAGACTTGAGCACAGGACTAATGTGATCATATTTTCTAGTTCTTGTTAGGACTCGAGCAGCAGCATTTTGGATAAACTGCAGCTGTTTTAAGGCCTTTTGGTTCAGACCAGTGAGTAGACCGTTACAATAATCTAACCTTCTGGAAACAAATAAATGAATAAGAACCTCTAAGTCTGTTTTAGACACCAAACCTCTGATTTTGGCAATGTTTTTCAGGGGGTAAAAGGCTGCTGATGTAATTGATTTGATGTGACTGTTGAAGTTAAAGTCTGAGTCCATTATTACGCCCAGATTTCTAACTTGATTTGTCGGTTCTAGAGAGAGAGATTGAAGGTAATTGATGACACTTTCTCTTTGTTTCTGTGGGCCAAAGACAATCATTTCAGTTTTGTCTGAGTTTAGCTGGAGAAAGTTGTTTTGCATCCAGACTCTGATCTATTGAATACAGTGACAGAGTGAATCCACAGGTCCATGTTCACCTGCTGTCAGTGACACATAGATCTGAGTATCATCTGCATAATTGTGATAGGACACGTTATTACTGGCTATCAATTGCCCTAATGGCAGCATGTAGAGGTTAAACAGAAAGGGGTCCAAGAATTGACCCCTGGGGAACCTCACAGGTCAAAGGCTTTTGATCTGACACACAATTTCCAATTTCTACAAAATACTTGCGTCCTTCTAAATAAGATTTGAACCAATTAAGTGCAGTACTAGAAACACCATCCCAGTTCTCTAGCCTCCGTAGAAGGATCTCATGATCTACAGTAAAGGCAGCACTCAGGTCCAATAGGATCAAAACAGAGATTTTGCCAGCATCATTGATAATACGAATGTCATTTGTTACCTTAATCAGAGCTGTCTCTGTGCTGTGATGAGGTCTAAAACCTGACTGGAAGACATCAAATGAGTTGTTCACTAAAATAAATTTTGTCAGTTGTTGGTAAACAACTTTCTCAAGAATTTTACCTGTAAACGGTAAGTTTGAAATAGGCCAATAGTTTTTAAGCACTGTGGCATCAAGACTACTCTTCTTTAAGAGTGGCTCGATGCACTTGGGGAAGTTCCGGTTTGAAGTGACACATTGACTATTTGAGTGGTTGGTGCCAACACGCTGGTTAACATAGATTTTAGAAATCTGGTGGGTAATATATCATGAGAGCAAGTACATTGACTCAGACTGGTGATATTTTCTTAAACAGTTGTCTCTTTTACTGAGGTGAAGTCATTTAGCTTTAACAATCTAGATGGTGGTAAGATTGTCATTTGAACTGTGGCTTTGATGGAGTTTTTGATGTTCTGACCCTTGTCATTACAAAATACAGCAAACTCATTACATTTTGAAGTCGAAACCATTATATTTTATAGACTTCATTACATTTTGAAGTCTGTACTGTGCGTGTCCACGGAAACAATGCTTGCTTTTGCGAAAGCTTGGACAACAGTGCTAGCAGACACGTTAGCCAATGGATCTATAGTAACAGTAACTCTGAGACGATCATCATCACGGGCAAGAAGAACAACTGCGAGGCTGCTAGAGAAGTCAAATGATGACTTCTGTCTCCTTAATGTTGGCCAGTTCTCTCTGGACAGCGAGAATCCGATCACAGTTTCCCTCTACCGGCAAACTGTGGCGTAACTCACCTGGTGCTGTCCCTTCGTCAAGCTGTGGTGTCCTCTGGTCATCCATCACTCCCATGCCATTCACAGCATTACTTTGAACGGCTGGTTCACGCTGATGTCCAGCGGTTAGAGTTCCTTTGTCAGACCTTCCGGAATCACAGCAATCGTAGTGTTCATCTGCTTCACTTGGTTTTTTTTTTTTCACAACATACATAGGCCACACTGCACGGTGGGGCGCGCCACTATTTTGAAGAAAATCTAAGACTTACGTATATATGCACCTTATGGTCGTAAAAATACGGTATTTATTAGAATAGTTTATAGTACTCACCAACACAAATATAGAGTGTTTGGAATTAAGAGGTTGAAAGCGTTTTTGTGTGAATTGGTTGAGTGTCTGTTTCTGTGTGCAAGTTTTATAGAGAGGAAGGATAAATGAAGGGAGAATCAATTCTGCTTTAATAGTCACAACCGTGAGAGTCATCTTATGCAGAGAATGGCAGTTTGTGGGACCTGCTTGACAGACGGGTTGGTACGTATTTGCATCTGATCAACGATGTACTCATGTTACATGGTATTACAATACTAATATATATTTTTTGGGGGGTGAAACCCAGGGAAGTCAGGGCGCGACGGCAAATGCTGCAGTGGAGATGCAGAGATACCTATCAGAGCCCCTCCTCTCCATTGGAGAGAAGAACCCTCTCGCATTCTGGTCATCGAGGACAACCGTTTAGCCAAACCTGCACAAACTGGCGAAGCATTATCTCCACATGCCAGCAACCTCTGTGCCTTGTGGGTAAGTATTCTCCAAAGCTGGAAAGGTAGTTAGTCAGAATAGGAGCAAAGTAAAGCTAACCACAGTGAAAAACAAAACATTTGCAATTTTTCTGTTTCAGGTTTTTGCACTGTCTTACAGAGTCTTCCCTAAATGTTGATGATTAGCGCAATAATCTCATTTTATAATAAAAAAAAAAAAAAAAAACTACAAGAAAAATTGCCCAACAACAAGCCACATTTCATCTTCCAGTAAAATTAAATTTGAGGCGTAGATTTTCTTTTTTTTTTTTTCCTCCAAGCATGTGCTCGAAGTTGCTCAATGAGTCACGAGGCATTGGATTTCCCATCCCTCTCAAGCCAAATTGAGAGGAGCACAGATTTTTAGAAGAATGTTTAGATTGATTTTACAAAAATTCATAGTTCTAAGAATAAAATGGACCCATAAAACAGATAACTCAAGAATTCAACTGAACCAGAAATCAACTCAACTTCCCAACTTAACTAACAGACACAACAGCAGAACAAAAATACAGGCTGAACAGGCCATTGACACATTAGGGAGCAGACAAACTAACAGACAAAGAAAAACACAATAGACATGAAAATAAAGACTTACAAAATCTTAACCTTAAAAAGGATAACAAAACCTTTAATAAACTGAGGATTAAGAAGGGTAAAATTAACAAAACAAAAGCATGTTTTAAGTAAATCAACATAGAGCAAATTGGGAGAGTCTGCTGAGACAATTCTCTTCAGCTGGCTCTTGTTGCTGCTGACCATGCCTCGCCCACAGGAACTGATGGTGAGGGCAGTTTAAACTGCCCTCACAGGTTTATGAAGAGATGTTACATTTATTTCATGGATTGTTTTAATCTGTATAAATTGTCCAGCCAGAGAATGAGGCTGATCCATTGTGAGTGACTTGTGGCTACTGCGGGATGTTGCGTGTGTATAAAGACCTAGTTTGGGACATAAGAAAAAGTTTGCACTGTATGAGGCTTGAACTCACGACCAGTTTAGGAGTCTGACACGCTGCCAACTGTGCTATCAAGGCCTTTTCAAAGCTCTCACTGCAAGATGAACTCCATAAAGCCCCAGGCTCATTAAGTTGATCTTGTTTGACTTGTAGAGACTGGTGCTATTTTGACACTTATTGTTTAGCTGGTCAAAGCTGCTGTCTTTAAAAATAAGACCGCCGTGTTCTAAGTCTACCTGCCAGCGCCATGACCGTAAATGTGACCGCTTATGTAATTATTCATGTTATGCACTGCTATATTGCATAAATAAATTTTAAAATTACTAATTACTGTTGTGGCTCTGTCATTGGCTGCAAACAGGACACACTTGAAGCAATGGTGGAGAGGAGGTCGCTGAACAAACTTTTATCCATCATGGACAACCATGACCATCCTCTGCACCCACTTCTGGACAAAGAGGGGAGCTCCTTCTCCAAGAGGCTCAGACAGCTCCACTCAAAAACCGCCCAGTACCGGAAATCTTTTGTTCTCAATACAAAAACACTGCATAATAACTCACAGAATAACAGATAACTGGTTCATGTAATTCATCACTGTATGTCACTTTATATTGCTTATGTCACTTTTTTACCTCCTTATGCACATTCAGTCCTTATTGTTCTTAATGTTTAGTCACATTATTCCTTCTGTTTTTTATTTATTTTTATATTTTAATATTTTATCATTTTTCATCATCCTTCTTGTACATATACTGTCTATTTCTTTCTTTCTTGTTTGCTGCTGTAACACATAAATTTCCCACGTGTGGGATCAATAAAGTAATTCTAATTTAATCTAATGATAAAATGTTAAATATTTTAAAACCTTGACTAAAAAAGCGAATACCAAAGTAAAATTGTCTAATTTTTCATTAGCCTGCCTTTTTCCGCATTTTGCACTGCTGCTTCAAAACAGTATATTCCAATATGTTAACCTGAACTTTCAAGACTTATCTTCAAAACATGGCATATTTTATTCAAACAACAGTTTTCTTACCTTCTTCATGGTATCTCTTCAAAATTATTTCACTCAACCTTTCAAAAATGTGTCTGTAATGGCGTCAACGTCCTTCTCGTCTCGCTCCATAAATTTAACACACACACACTTACCAAATCAGTGTTGTATTCTCAAAACATTCCTGTACCCACAGCTTTTAGATTTATACCCACACAGATTCCACCACACAAACACAAATGTTAAAATCACATATACAACTTTTTGACAGCGATCTTACTCCATATCAATTGAATTTTCTCAGGGCTTCCACGTGCTGTGTACTCAGACTGACCACTAGAGGAGGATGTTTGATCATGGAAGTTTAGATGTCGAATAATTTGTATTTTTATCGTCTTTCAAAATTGATTAGTTATTGGTCCATACATCTATATATACATATATATATATATATATATATATATAAATATATAAACTATCCTTCACATCAGTTCCATTTAATTATGAATGTAGCCATTAGAACTTACTTGTCCAAGCATGATAGGACAGGTAAGGATTTCATGATGCCTGTGATACAGTCAAGGCCTCCAGTACCATATGCAGCAGAGCAGCCCTACAGCATTATGGATCTCCGACCATGCTTGACTGTAGGTATTGTGTACTTTTTCTTAAAGGCTGTCTGTAAACATATTGTTTGTATGCAACCAAAAAGCTCCGCTTTTGTTTCATCTGTCTATGAAACATTGTCTCAGAAGACTTGAGGTTTGTCCAGGTACTCTTTTTCATGAGCAATTGTTCCTTTTTATGTTTTTTCTTCAGCAATGCGGTCTTCCTTGGTCTCCGCTCGTAAAGTCCCACTTTGTTTAGTTTGTGGCACATGGTAGTTGTTGAAACAATTACACCAGACTGCTCCAGGTTGGTCTTCGGGTCTTTAAATGTTTGATGTAGTGTTTTTCACATCACTTACACCATTGATCGAATACTTATGTTGTCAATTTTTCTCTTGTCCTGATGGTCAGGAAGGTTCTTCACAGTTCCATGCTTGCAAAACTTCTTGATGGCATTGTGCACAGTTAAACAGTTAACAAGTTTCTTTGGAGATGACCTCGTGCCCTTCGAAGGTCTTGTACTTGCAAATAACCACATTCCTAGTGTAGTCAGACAGTACCTTTGTCTTCACCATTGTCACACATAAAGAGGGAATAAAAAGTGTCATTTTAAACCCCAAAATAATCATTGATTAGCCAATTCATGTCAAATGGATGGAGGCTCATCGTCACTGGTGATCTTCAATTGTGATTTGCAACTGAGGAGCAAAATTGGGTTTCTATACTGATTTGCAACAAAGGGTGCCAATACCAATGACACAGCAAGCTTTATGTTTTCCTCACAATGTTTATCTCTTCTAAGGTTCTTTATCATTTGATGTTTTGTATCAAACTTAATCAACCTGTAGTAAAATAATGTTTCACTTGATTAATTTCTTTCGGTTGATTTTCCACAATATTTACATAAAGTTAAAGGGTGCCAATAATGATGAGCATGGCTGTAACTGCCGGTAATCTGTTCCTCAATTGAGCAGCTCTCACTGAGAAAAAAGCCTATCCAATTGCACTTCTCCTTAGTGGAACCACACAGTCACTTCTGGCTGTACCGCTTGTGTTGTAAACACTGGTCGATATTATATTCACAAATTGCACGAGGGAAGGATGCAACATGCCATGAACAACTTTGTACAACAAAATGAAATTTAAACATTTAATGATGTTTTACTAATTTATACCCCCCCCCATAGCCCCCCACGTCCATGTGGACACGCTTAAGCTTGAACATGACGTTTGCCACCGATAATCCATGATGAGCACAGAAGTCAAGCAGCAGAACACTACTCGGGTTTGAATCAGGAGGGCCGTACCTCCCAATCACTCCCCTCCAGGTCTCACTGTCATTGCCCACATGAGCATTGAAGTCTCCATGGGGGACCATGGAGTCCCCGGGGGGTGCTCCCTTCAATACTCCCCCCAAACGCTCCAAAAATGGTGGGTCATCCACACTGCTGTTCGGTGCATAGCAACAAATGACAGCGAGGACCGGTCCCTCCACCCGAAGGCAGAGGGAAGCAACCCTTTTGTCCACCGGGGAGAACTTCAACACACAAGAGCCGAGCTGGGGGGAAACAAGTATGCCCACTCCAGCTCGGTGCCTTTCACTAAGGGCAACTCCAGAATAGAAAATGGTCCAGTCCTGTCAAGAGGCCTGGTTCCAGAGTTCAAGCTCTACATCGAGGCGAGTCTAACTACAGTATATCTAGCAGGAACCGCTCGACCTCGCGCACCAGCTCGAGCGCCTTCCCTGCCAGAGAAGTGACATTCCACGTCCCTAGAGCTAGCTTATGCAGCCGAGGATCTGACCGCCAGGGTCCCCGTCATTGGCTGCTATCCATCTCCTCCTTCACCCGACCTCTATGGCCCCTCCTGCAGGTGGTGAGTCCACTGGAAGAGCAGGCCAATGTCCCCTGTTCGGGCTGAGCCTGGCCCGGCCACCAGGCGCTCGCTCTTGTGCCCCACCATAGGGCCTGGCTCCAAGGGTAAGGGCAACTTGGCTCTGCTTGATCTCTTCATAAGGTTTTTGAGGCGCGCTTTGTCTTGCCCCTCACCTATGACCTGTTTGCCTTGGGTGACCCTACCAGGGGCATTAAGCCTCGGACAACAGAACTCCTGGGATCATTGGAGAACGCAAACCCCTCCAACACAATAAGGTGGTGGCTCAAGGGGAGCCACCTAAGAATGCTCAAATCACCACTACACTGCATTTTTTTAGGTAACTAAACGAGACGCAGACATTAACTTTTTTGTTTGTTTGTTTGTTTATGAAGATGCTGTTTCAACAATTCTAATTTGTTCATGGCATTGTGTGAAAAATGCTGCAAAAACAAACAGCCTCCAGGTAAAGCTGTGCCTGACTGGAAACAATACTGCAATACTGACCTGAATATTCATTCATCTTCTGAACCATCCATCCTGATAGAGTTGTAGGGGATGCCGGAGCCTATCTCAGCTGATTCAAGGTCAGAGGCAGGGTGCACAGTCACCAGTCCGTTGCAGGGCCACACATGCAACCATCCATACATTCATAGGGGGCAATTATATGGTGGCCAATCAACCCAACATGCATGTTTTTGGATGGTGTGAGGAAACCAGAGTACCTGGAGAAAACACACGGATACAAGGTGAGAACATGCAAACTCCACACAGAAAGGCCGGTGTTCCAACCCTCGCCTTGCTGTGAGTCCACTGTGCTAAGCACTGGGCCACCGTGCCACTGAACTGAATACATTACAGGAATATTCCTGTAAACGACGTTCTTCTCTGTCTGACAACTTTTTTTGAGCAGTAAAGTGTGCCGTTTTCTTACACATACTCATTAAGATGGGTTTCAATTGGACTGCTGTCATTTTTTGGAGAAATGAAAAATTTGGAAAAAAGTAATAAGAAAAGGTAATGTTTTATTCAGTTTCACTTCAGTTTGTGACACTTCCCACTAAATCCCATTCCATTGTCACTTGGACGACACAGCATGAATCTTGTTTGTGGCTGAAAAAAAGCACATCAAGTTACCAAAGCTATCGCATTTTTTTTGCATTCTTATTTTGGTGTGTTTACGTAGAAAACGGCATTCCCTATTGTGACTGTGCACGAGCAGTGCAAGTGCATACTAAAAAAAAAAATAAAAAAAAATCCCTTCCTACTTGTGTTAGATTACAGGTGTGTTGGAAAATAAAATCCAAGACCAATCAGGTGTTTGATTAGTATCTGAATGCTGAATGGAAGATCTTGTAAATTACTGAAAAATACATAAATAAATGAGCCGAGTACATCGGCAGAAGGATGCTGGGTTTGGAACCACCAGGAAAGAGGGCTAGAGGAAGACCAAAGAGGAGGTTCATGGATACAGTGAAGGAAGACATGAAGATAGTTGGCGTGACCGAAGAGGATACAGCAGATAGGGTTAGATGGAAGAAACTGACTTGCTGTGGCGACCCGTGAAGGGAAATGCTGAAAGGAGAAAAAGACATAAATAAATGAGCCCTAAACACTTCAGGTATGTTGCTGATGTGGGGCTAATGTTCAAACATGGTAGAAAACAACAAGTTGCATTAATTTACACTCACAATTGGGCATGTGTTCATAGTGTTTGTGAAAAAGACCCCAAAGTAACTGACAAAAACTATAAAGCTACTTATATGAGCCATTTTATTTCAGTCCTGTGATAGACTTGCAACAAGTTCTGCTGTATCCATTTCTGCAGGCTGAATTATTGGATGAGGCTAAAACTTTATTGAACAAGTCTTGTTTTTTTTACACAGCAGCAAAAATTTGTATTTTGTATACTGTAGATAGTTTGACTATTCCTCAATTTCACTACCTGACTTACAGCATTCTGATAACTTTGTGTTAAAATGGGAGCGTTTAGTGAAATGCCATTGACTGATGAAAAAAATCTTTTCAACATAGTATATTTTTATTATTGATGATTGATTATTGTTCAAAAATAACACATAAAAGCAATTATTATTATGAGGTTTATGGTGACAAAAACACTTGCCACTTGTGGGATTTGAAGCAACGTTGCCAATCAGCTTCTAAATAAAATTCTTTACTGCAAAATAGTTGATATGTATAAATTGATTTGGATTTAGATTGACTTTTATCATTCACTAAATCAACTCTCACGTTTGGCAGCAAAAGAAAGAAAGAAAAAACAAAAGGAGCTGACGTAAAGTCAGTTGTAATTGTTGTAATCAGAAGTGAAAGGGGCTTTCAGCTAAAAGCTGAATGATCCATCAAATCTTCTCAAAAGTTGTTTGGCACCTTGGGGGATTCCTTTCTAGGAGAAACAAACAAAGACTGCCGGAAAGATCGCCTTTCAGTTTTGTCTTTCCTGTTATGAAGGAAAAAAAGAAAAATGAGAAGGGAAAGGATCAAACCTTCTGCTGACAAAGAGGAACTGTGATCCGGTGGTACTCGTGTAAAAGAACAACGCTTACACTGTCAAGCTGCAGGTAAAGCTTCTACATTGGTTCATTTTTAAACTTTCTTTCAGATTCCATGCTTTTTGAACTTTTTACATATCTTTCCTTGAATGTCAAAGATTCTGTCACAAATTAGGATAAGAAGCAAGCAGCTTGAACAGTTTAGGACAGTTTTTGAGCATTTTTCCACCAAGGCATAGGTTGGTTTAATATGGGCAACTGTATCGCTTGAGAGTTCACAAGTTATACTACTTTTATACTCATTAACACACGTGAAAAAAAATTGTGAGGGGCTTTGATTCTTCTTCTTCTTTCGGCATTTCCCTTCAGGGGTCACCACAGCAAGTCAGTTTCTTCCATCTAACCCTATCTGCTGTATCTTCTTTGGTCACACCAACTATCTTCATGTCTTCCTTCACTGCGTCCATGAACCTCCTCTTTGGTCTTCCTCTAGGCCTCTTTCCTGGTGGTTCCAAAACCCAGCATCCTTCTTCCTGTGTACTCTCTCTTTCCTCTGCACATGTCCAAACCATCTCAATATTGCCTCTCGAACTTTATCCCCAAAACCTCTAACATGTGCTGTTCCCCTGATATACTCATTTCTAATCATGTCCATCCTGGTCACTCCCAGAGAGATCCTCAGCATCTTCATCTCTGCTACCTCCATCTCTGCTTCCTGTCTTTTCTTCAGTGCTACTGTTTCTAGACCAAATAGCATCGCCGGTCTCACCGCGGTTTTGTACACTTTCCCTTTCATTCTAGCTGAAACTCTTTTATCACACATCACACCTAATACTTTTCTACACCCATTCCAGGCTGCCTGAACACGCTTCTTCACCTCTTCTCCACACTCTTCATTGCTCTGAACTGTTGATCCTAGATAATAAAAATCTTCCACCTTCTTCATCTCCTCTCCCTGTAACCTCACTTTTCCATTTAGATCCCTCTCATTCACACACATGTACTCTGTTTTACTCTGACTAATCTTCATTCTGATTCTTTCTAGTGCAAACCTCCACCTCTCCAGCTTTTCCTCCACCTCTTCCCTCCTCTCATTACAGATCACAATGTCATCTGCAAACATCATTGTCCATGGGGATTCCTGTCTGACCTGATTATTGAGAAAAAATGTGACTAGCACATGGCATGTGTCCACATCTGTAAAAAAAAAAAAAAAAAACTTTAGGTTTTTAAAACTCAACAGCTAAAATGAGTCAGAACATCCGAGTCTCAGATCAAAGAGGAGCAGTGTGTTTTCCAACTTTGATAATTGTTTTTTTTTTTTTAAAAATCATCTGCGTGCAACCAAGGTGGGGGGTTGGGGCGTCAAGTTTTAAGACCTCAGGACTGGGTCTCTGCTATATGCCGATGATGTGATCCTGTTGGCTTCATCAGGCCATGATCTCTAACTTTCACTGGAACAATTTGTCACCATGTGTGAAGTAGCTGGGATGGGAATTAGTGCCATCAAACCTGAGACTATGGTCCTTGTTTGAAAAAGAATGGCGTGACCCCTTCAGAAAGGACGAAGCAGGAGATTGACAGACGGACCGATGCAGAATCCACGATAATTACGTTAATCAGGATACTGCACTGGTCCATCATGGTAAAGAAAGAACAGAGCCAAAAAGCAAAGCTCTTGATTTACCAGTCGATCTACGTTCCTACCCTCACATATGGTCTCAACTGCGGTGATGATAGAAAGAACAAGATCACAGATACAAGCAGCCGAAATGAGCTTCCTTCGCAGGGTGACTGGAATCGCGCTCTGAGATTCCGGTCTCAGAGTGAGACACCTGCTTTCTAGGAGGAGCTCAAAGTAGAACCGTCACTCTTCCGATCAGAGAGAACCCAGATGGGGTGGTTCGAGCATCTGGTTACGATGCCTCCCGAAGGCCTCGCTGATGAGGTGCTTCAGGCACGTCCCACCAGGAGGAGACCCAGAGACAGGCTGGAAGGCAGAGAGACTATGTTTCACAGCTGGCCAGGGAATGCCTCGGGTTCCACCCGGGTGAGATTGAGGATGCAGCCGGGATGCAGCTCGAATGAGGGAAGCTTGGATTTCCAGTCTGAGGCTGTTGCCCCTGTTACCCAGCCCTGGGTAAGCGGAAGGCAACTGAACGGAAAGAGTCAGAACACGAACAGACAGTCATTTATAATCACATAAATGTTTGCTATGGGGCAGCGGTTGAACTGCCATTGGTAATATTATTTTTCCTCGCTGATTGAATCAGTCCCATAACTTTAGTTAGTTGGTCCTAGTTCCCTCACTGGAGAACACATAATCATTACACATTAGGAAACAGATCAATTAAAATCTCCAATTTTTTTTCTATCTCTCCCACAACCTGACAGGAGGGTGCATGAAACATTCACTTCTTCAGGGTTGGGGCTGCACATTGGGCCTAGTTCCATAAATAAATCAGTATAAAGACTACCTGTAGAATTGCATTCATACATTCACAAAACAATGTTGGGGAGACATGGGCAAACAATTTGATTCAACACAGTCCAATTCTCCATCCAAGAGGTAAATATATCTGCACTCAAAAACCTGAAGACCATTTCTCATCTTCACACTTTGGAACAGAAATGCCTCAGAGCTGAATCATGAGTATTTTTCTGATGAAAAGAAAGACAGCGGCTACGTGTTCCGTGGTCAAATAGAATTTTATTTCTACTTCAAAGAAAAAAAAAAATCGCACGGGCTGTGGCTGTATAATCATTGGAATGCAGGAGAGTTTTGGGCTGCCTTCAAAGAAATATCTCTTCCTGGTTGTTGCAATTTTATTCAAATAAGACAATATTAACACCAACTTGCAACATGTACATCAATGTCTCTTTAACTCGGATTGTGGACGTTTACATCGCTTTGTACCAGTCCAGCTTTGTCTCCTATTGGATATACAATTGTATGTTGATGATGCAGGGATTTATGCCCATGCAAGATAATCTGAGTAACCATCTGAAATTCTCTCGATAGTTCGAAGTTGGATTACTAAATTCTGTCTTCGTTTGAGCATTCTTTGCACATTGTTTGTCTAATGTTCTTCGAAAAAGCTGCAGAAATGATTGATTCTCATGTGTTGTTTGGAAACCATAAATGGAAATTAATACCGTATTTTTACGACCATAAGTCTCAAATTTTCTTCAAAATGAGCAGTGCGCCCTATCGTGCAGTGCACCCTATCACGGAAGGTAGCGCCGGGCAAGTTACGCCACAGTTTGCCAGTGGATTGTATATGCTTGGACTAACGTGTCTGCTGGCACTGTTGTCCGAGCTTTCCCAAAAGCAGGCATAATTTCCGCGGAGCTGCACGATACAGAAAGTCACTCTGACAGCGAGGAAATTGAACCTGTAAGGTTGGATTTAGCGCAGCTGTTAGATTCTGAAACAGAGGATGAGGACTTGGATGGATTTGATACAGTAAATGACTTTATGACGACTGTAACTAATATTTAAATAAAGACAACCAAACTAAGTTTTACTCCCGATATTGGTTTTCACGTGACAATATCAACCTGAAAATAGAGGTAAACAAACAACGCGCTGGGACCTGAAATGTCAATTCTCTTGTTTTCAAATTAAATATTCATAACTATCATTGTATACTGGGTTGTCAATCGATCCCATCGAGATCGAGGTGTTGCATTACTATTGCTTGTCAGCTATAAGAAAAAAACTAAATCAGTGCAAAAAATATTATTAGAATTGTCCGAGAAACAAGGGCGTCTTTGGATTGCAGTGTGGGGTCAAAATTTGACGGGAAAATAATTGGACAACATCTAAACTTGCTCTACACACTTCATCGGAGGTGAGTTACTCGTTTTTCTTCTCTTGAGATTAACAGATTACATTACTCACAGTTTTACAGAATAAATCAACCTGTTTCTCAGAGGGAAACAACCTTCTATCTCCAACAGAACACTTATACCACCTTATACATTTATAACACTAACCTTATCTTTATTTCCAAGTAGCTTTTCTTTTCTTTTGCTCCAAAACTAGCCGTTTTTTCTGACATTACGTGCTAATGATGTGCGAAGCTAATCGCACCACTGAACCGGACCAAAAGATAATTAAAAAAAAATAAATAAAAAAATACAGTGTTGTGTTTAAGTCCTTAATTATTTGTGCCTGATTGATGCCTCCAAAATGGACGACTTACGAGTTGGTGACATCAAGTGCAAGCACTCTATAGCACATTACTGTGGCACTAACTTTATTACTCTTGGAGTTTGAATTATGATTTGTACTCTCTCAAAGTTCTGTCAAAAACAATATTCAATTACTCATGTATTTTGTCCAAAAAAAATGTGTTGTTTTTCTAATGTACAGTTTTTACTTTGTTTTGTTCAATCTTTTTGAACGTCAAGATCAACCTAATGGGCTACAAACTGACGTTTTTACATCTACATATGGATCTATGACATATTACATCTATATATGGATCTATCTATCATATCTATCTGTGACTCTGTCAAACTGATCAAGTTTGCGGATGTCACCACCCTCATCGGGCTCATCTCTGATGGTGATGAGTCGGCCTACAGAATGGAGGTAGACCGGCTGGTGTCCTGGTGCAGCAACAACAACCTGGACCTCAATGCTCAGAAGACAGTGGAGATGATCATGGACTTTAGGAAAGTCATAGCCCCCATTACTCCCCTTGCACTCACAGAATCCCCCATCACCACTGTAGACTCTTTCCACTTCCTCGACATTACCATCACACAGGACCTAAAGTGGGAGCCATCCATCAGCTCCCTGATCAAAAAGGCCCAGCAGAGGATGTACTTTCTGCGGCAGCAGAAGAAAGCAAAGCTGCCTGCCCACATGTTTGTGCAGTTTTACACAGCCATCATCGAGTCCATCCTCACCTCCTCCATCACCGTGTGGTACGCTGGAGCCACAGCCAGGGACAAACACAGACTGCAGCGCATTGTGTGCTCCGCAGAGAAGGTGATCGGCTGGAGCCTTCCATCTCTCGAAGACCTGTGCGTCTCCAGGACCTGGGGGCGTGCAGGTCGGATAGCAGCTGATCCTTCCCACCCTGGACATGGACTTTTTGAGTGACTCCCCTCAGGCAGGAGGGGACCAGAACATTAGGACCAGAACGTCCCGCCACAAAAAACAGCTTCTTCCCTTCGGCCGTTGGACTAATGAATACTTAATAACCTGGATCCCCACATCTCTTAGTCACTTCCCTCTTGTCACTTTACTATCTTTATTATTTTCTATGACATTGGACTACTTTTCTTTTTCTTTCTGAGCAGTCTTAGTTTTGTCAAAATTATTTTTATTTATTTTATTTTTTATTATTTTTTATTTCTTTATTTTTTTGCACACCTGTATCAAAGCTAGTTCCTAGTCTCTGATATTCTTCATTGACATGGCAATAAAAGCATTCTGATTCTGATCTATCTAGTATGTTTACACATGGACTGTCTGTTCTAAACAAACTAATACCCAAATGAAAATACAGTGGCAGATACTTTCCCAGAAGAGTATTCAACATAACTCTTCGTCACCATTGAAATTTTCTAATGTTTTTTTCTGTTAGTCTAAAACCACTTCAAATTCAAATTTAACTGGGATTTCATTTCAATTATTCTGGTCAAGAGCTTAATTATTGAACCTTTAAAATAATTTCCCCTTCTAAATGATTACACACCCACACTTTTTGAGTTTTTGCTTTCTCAATTAATACTTGTACTTACTTAAAAATAATACGTATGAATAGCATAAAGTATTTTTTAGAAGCCGACTACAAATCTCTATTTTATTTTGCGGACATTCAGTGACTTACCAATGTTGGAATCGCTTTTGTGCCTAAAAAACACTTTAACACTAAAACCCCCAAACCAGTGAAATTTTGCGCCGAGCAGACCCCTCAGCATGGAGCCCCCGCAAACCATTAGCGGCTCGTCAACAAGTATTTAATTTGAAATTTTTTTTAAGCTCCCCATCCCCCTTTCAGATGGACTTCTACTGCAGGAGGAATCTTTTTCACCAGTGTTACTGAGTGGATGGAGTAAAGGATTTTTTTTTTTTATCTAAAAACTGCTGTTTTAATTCATTTCCACAATTCTTCATTTTAAACAGCATAACACGATTGAACACCTCTCGCTCTCACCTACACTGTGTTGCAGAAATGAAAAAAAAAGAAAAAAAAAAAAACAGTAAAAGTCAGATAAACTTCTATAAGATCTACTGTAGAGCAGTGAAGGTCAAAGGTGATGGTGAAATGAAGGCTAGAGGTCTCTGCTTTGCGTCTGGCTGATGCTCATTCAGGTAGTTCTGGATTATTATGAACCACGTGTAAACTCAGTAAAATATGATTTATCCACCATTTTGTAAGAAAAAAAAACACATCAATGCAGACATTTAGTAAGCTAAAAAATCTTATTTGCATGTTGGCCACAACTTGACCAGATTGATGTGCTCCATTGATATGCTCATTCATACAAAGCTGTGAAGAATGTGGGTGTGTGTGTGTGACATGAAACTGTGTATAAAGTTAGCAGACACATCAACCAGATAAACCAGTGTTCATCATGTCTCAGGTTAAAAAGAAGCGAATGACTGCGCAAGAGGCTTTGGCCATATTACAGGATATGCCAGACTGTGACTCTGATGGTGGAAATGAGGACTATATTTTTGAAAATAAAAACACCACCGCAGAGGAAGAATGTTCTTCTGATGAAGAAGAGATCACTCCTGCAGCAGAAAAGCTTCCCACAAGAAGATCCAGCAGGAGATCAGCAGTCAGCACTGTGATTCGAAAAGACAGCTCAGACAGTGAAACTTCATCAGATGATGATTCTACTGCATTGTACGTTTTTCCTCCTCCAGCCAAGAGAAACAAAACGTGTGAGGCTGCTAGACCATCAGAACTTACTGCAAAAGATGGCAGCGTGTGGGTTCAGCAAGAAGTTGAGGACTTCAGCGGTGATCCACAAATGCCATTCCATGGAACAGAAGGACCGACGGAGACAGCAAAACGTAAAATAACAAGTCGTCTTCAAAGCTTTCTGTGTCTGGTGGACATCTCTATGCTTTCAACCATCAGAGATTGCACAGTCCAAGAAGGCCACAGTTCAGACTCCAGCTGGCAGATGAGTTTTTCTGAGTTGCTGGCTTTCATCTCCATACTTTTGATAAGAGGAGCCAGGGAGAAAGTTGGTGCTGTTAGTGATTTGTGGTCCAAAGACTTTAGCAATTCATCCATCAAAGCCACAATGTCCCGTACTCGATTTCAAGAAATTATGAAGTTTCTTCGTTTTGACAACAAGGAAACTCGTCCACAGCGTGTACAAACAGACAAATTTGCTGCTATTTCAGACATATGGCAGCGGTTTGTCCAGAACTGTTTGATGTCATACCAGCCTGGGCAACATGTAACTGTTGATGAGCAGTTATTCCCAACTAAAGTTCGTTGCCCCTTTCTGCAGTACATTGCCTCCAAGCCGGATAAATTTGGTATCAAGTTTTGGATTGCAGCAGATCTGAAGACAAAATACATGTGCAATGCTATTCCTTACCTGGGAAAAGACCCCTGTCGTCAAAAGGGAGAAAGGCTATCTGAAAATGTTGTTGTGAAGCTGATGGAGCCATTCATGGACAAGGGAAGGACAGTGACCATGGACAATTTTTTTCACATCTTTGTCCCTGGCTAACAGACTTCTCCAGCGGCAAACAACTCTTCTTGGCACAATCAGCAAAATCCGAAGAGAGCTCCCAGCAGTGGCAAAAGGAACTAGTGGACAACAGCTGTACTCAACACAGTTGTTCAAATCAGGGAGTACACTGCTTACAGTGTATGCGTCCAAAAAGAAGAAGTCTGTTTGTCTTCTGAGCACCATGCACCAGAGGGTGGAGATTGAAGACAGTCAAAAAAAAAACCAAACATTGTCACTGATTACAATCGATTGAAATGTGGTGTGGACATTATGGACCAGAAATTACGCGCTTACTCTGTACGTACAGGAACCCGGAGATGGCCGGTTGCTGTCTTTTACAATCTGTTTGACATGGCTGCCACAAATGCCCATGTTCTTTACACGGCATGCTCTGGGGTGAAAGAAAGTCGGAGGGGGTTCATGTTAAAACTGGCCAATGAGCTCCGAAATCGGCTTTTGCAGGAAAGAGCACAACAAGAAGAGATAAAGAGAGAACTTTTGGAGCTGGAAAGACTTTCCAAAGGAAAAACTACGCAGTGTCAGGTGCGCAAATCATGCAAAAGAAACCGCAGCAAAAATAAATGTCTGCATTGTGGGAAGTTCACTTGTCGGAAATGCAGAAAAGACTCAGACTGGGTTTGTAAAAATTGTTAATTTGTGAAAAAAAAAAAAAAAAGTTGCAAAATAAACTTAATTTACTGAAGTCATGTTTTTTTTTGTGAACACTTTTATAAACAGATTTGTTGATGGTAAATTATTACAACAACTAACAAACAAAAACCTCTTCCAGAAAATTTGCCCTGAGGGATGAGTGTGTGTAGGACTGCTGTGTATGTGTTTGTGTGCCTTCGAACTGTAAAAGTGTAGCAAAACACTGACCTACATTACCTCCAGAAACTACTCACAGCATTTCACATTAACCACATTTTTTTGTGTTTTAGCCTTATTCTAAAATGAATAAAATTAAATTATTACTTCAAAATCATACACAAAATAACCCGTCATGATAATCAGTCAAATTAGATGGCTGGCTAACTATAGGGAGAGTGCTGGTGATGTCAGACTTCTTCCACTTATGGATGATAGAAGCCACTGTGCTCATTGAATTTTCAGAACAGCAGAAACTTTTCTGTTTTCAACCCCAGCCTCGTGCCTCAAGAATATCTTGTCACAGAGGTCTACATACAATTGTTTTGTTTTCATACTTGATTTGAGCTCTCACATGTACAGTCAATACAGACTGTATAATATAATATTGACAGATGCCTGGCTTATCAGACTATACTGAATTTATCACAGGTAAACTCCAATGAGCAGCAGACCCGTCTCAAGAATGATCAGAGGAAACAATTTAAAGATGCATGGTAAACGTTGTAAATATTTATGTACATGGGATTTTTTTTTCAGGTTTTTTATTTTAATAAATTTGCCACAACTTAAAAAAAATTCTCATTGTCATTTTGAGAAAGTTTATGTAGAATTTGGAGGAAAGAGTTTAATTTTATTTATTTTAGAATAAAGCTGTACAATACAACAAAAAGTGGTGAACATAAGCCACTGTAAATAATATCTGTTGGCACAGCAAGTCTGGCAGACAGCATTTCAACATGTTGCTAAACTCAGAAAAACAGGATTCCTTTCCAGCAAATCTGAATTACAAAGAACCCCTGACCTAAATAGTTGCCATTGAGGTCATTTGAGCAGTATCATTTAAAAAACAAAAGGGGAGCTGATCACCTTTAGCAGGGAGGGGGGACGGTCAGAGAAACTGAAAAAGCCGGGAGTCCTAGTGTTAATAACGGAATAGGCCTATTTCAAATAGGAATTAAATGGGGCAACATTTCCATTCATGGGTGTGATGCAAGCACACAGCACAACGAAACAAATCAGAGCAGAAGTGTTTATTCAAAAGAAATTTTGTTCACATTAGGTACCAGCAGCCAACAGATGCTGGCTATCTGGCAACCATGTTCTGGACATTAACTAACTTACTTTTAAGTTCTGACAAGTCATGTCTATAAATGTAGGAACACACTTCTTTCTTAAATGTGAACAGGTTAGCCACATAGCATCATAAAGCAGGTACATGTCACGGAGTAGCTCACTAACCCATTGCTGAAAATGCCTCAATTTCTAAATTTGTAATGTCTTCTCTGCCATGAAGGGAGAAAAAAGAAAGAAGCTTTCCACAAAGTCTAACTGCCATGCATTTATTTAGCTACTGAGACATTTCTTTCTGTGCAACAAGCTTCTTTTACTATACTTTTTACTACAAGGATCTGGCATATATTCTTGATTAAATGGCAAAAACAATACACAAAGCCCTACTCATTACAGTGAATTTTCAGTGAGTCAAAAAAATTCATGTGCATTTAATATAATGTACATTTAATCTATGTAACAATACACTTTTCATAATATTTTCTGGGTCTCAACAAAGAAAAAAAGTTGCTTAAGTCTCTGTCTCCTAGTGTGTCGTTACAGTGTCTATATTACGCTGCACAACATTTTGTCTCCACTGTGTTTCAATTCCAAAGTGCTGTTATTAACATCTGATCAGAAGGAGAGATGTTTCTACCTTGTCATCGTGCGGTTCTGAGAACACACCAGGATCAATGTTTACTATACACAGGTTAACTTTCATTAAGGTTCACTTCTGTTTCACAGTTAGAATTTAAGAACACAGATTCTGGAATGAAAATAGGAGTAACAGAGGATACATTTGTGGATACAGGAATAAATACAGATTTGAATGCATATCAGTTTATACTGGTATGTGTAGCAGTTCTCTTATTATATGTTTTATGCGTAGCTTTTCTTCTTTTGCGCACGTTAGAACAACAGCAGCAGATTATTGTCCATATAGAAATGGTATACCGGTGATGCATGTGCCTTAATGTGGAGTGAAAAATCATTTTGATGTTGAACACAATGCCGTAATGGTAGTATGAAGTTCTTAGAACACAGAGAGACCAACTGTGATGGATGCTAGAACTGAAAAAGATGTGCTACATAGCTTACACATCACCACTGTGAACATCACAGACCTCCCAACTAAATTGAGACATGATTGCGGAACAAAAAAACCCAAAACTTGTCAAGAGGTTGGCTGTCTTCCCCAATCTCTATCTCACATGTGTTGGAAACTGTTTGGATTTGGAACCTGTGACAGTTACAGTCACTTGCATCATTGGTGTGTCACTCCTCATGTGTGTTGTTTGTGTTGTGGAGTTGGGGTGAAACAGAGAAGAGTTTTTAACAACGGCTTAATTTATTAGCCCTCAATGCTTTAACCAATTTTCTTGTCAGCCATGCTCATGAAATTGTGTCAGTATGTCTCATGTTTCCCCGCTCATCTGGGCTGTGGCTTCTATCCGGCTCCTCTCTCTGCAGACCACAGTGGAGGGTCCTTGACTATAGAGGCAGTCGGATGTGTATGGCACAACTATTAGGTCGAGCCGCCACAATGTAGATGGCACTCTCTCTTAGAAAGTCTGCCCAGGTCACCAGCCTGTAGAAGACAGGAGGAATTGTGAGTCATTATGCAGTCAATCACAATCAGAAAGACTTTTATTGCCATGGTCAGTGAACAAAATTTAGAGACTAGGAACTTTGAAGTCAAGTGTTTGAACTCTTTGTAGATTTACAGGGAAGTTGGATGTGGAGCATTTCAGTACAAGGTTCTGTCTGATTGGAAAAAACTGCCCAAATCCTTAAGTGTAACATTGTTGGTTTTGGCAGCCATCTAAGTTTTCGTTTTAGTCTTCGTCTTTGGAACGAAAAGTAATTTAAGTTTTAGTCATATTTTCGTTATCTTTTTATATTTTCGTTTTAGTTTACAAAAACCCAAAAGAGTTTTCGTCTTGTTTTCATCAGGGAAGACTAAGAACATTTTTAATCTATTTTTAGTGTAAAAAAACCCAACTTACTTTAACAATCGTGGTATCACTGAGATAACCTTATTCTAACCTGCATCATTATTGCACTTATTCTAATGTGCCACTACTGGCAGGCATCCACATGCCGGGAGTACAATGCAAAGTATGAAATCTTAGAAATGCCTTGGTCTTTTTGTGATATGATTCTGAAGCTGATCTGATTCTGAATGTCCATTGTGGTTGATCCATTTGTATAATTTCAAATGACTGAATTACTGAAAATTCAAGTGCACAAACTACTAGGTCATCATTTCCTGAAGAACTCTCTAAAAATGCAGCATAGATTCCCTACTGAGCAGTTCTGGATGAATCAAACTGTTTTGACTCTGATGGACATGATGTAGACCTTCAGCCAGGACCTTACAAAAGCTGCCTTCCTCACTTGGGTCTTTGTGTTTGTTTTCTCGAAACAGTTCAGGATAGATCTCACTTCTGCTGTCTCAAGGCGCAGACCAATAAACTGAAAAGCAGATTTCATCCATCAAATCACAGTCTATATGCAATTTAGTAGAGCCCTTAGGTCTTGAGACGCCTCGGATTTGTTAACTTTCTCCCACATTGTATCTGAATCTGGTTGGGCTTTGTCCTATGTCCTATGAAAATACTGAGATGTTTTCAAGACGGTAAATATTACAAAAATATGATTCCTAGCGCCACCAAGAGTTGATAACATTTTTAGATTTCATGCTATTTCATGCTGTGTTTTTCTAAACATTTTTGGTGTTACATTCTTACAGACTCGATTGACTATGAACGCTTCAACACAGACACACACATATTATTTACTTATTTATTTGCCTTATTTATGTATAGCTTGATACAGATTCTATTTCATGTTTTATGTTGAAGTATGACAAGGTTATATGGAGATATTGTAGAATACAGAGTGCACAATGCTTGTTTTTTCCTCTTGCTTTTTCCTCCAACGGCCCAATTGTAGGCCATTGGAAAACAAAGATCTACATTGGACTACAAAGATCTGTAGTAGGGGTTGGTAGAGCAATGCATTTTCCTGTTGTTCCAAGTGGGCTTATAAAGCTCAGATACACCAAAATGTTTAGAAAAACACAGCATGAGAAATAGCATAAAATCTAAAAATTGTCATCAACTCTACGTGGTGCTAAGTCCATTATAGGAATCGTATTTTTGTAATATTTACCGACTTATAAACATCTCAGCGTAGACACAGGACATACTATTTAAAGCCAGATTCAGATACATTGGGGCACAAGGTTAACAAATCCTAGTGTGTGTCAAGGCTTGATGGCTCTAGTAAATTGCTCATAAACTGTGATTTGATGGCTGAAATTGGTTTTTCAGTCTATAAGTTTGTGCCTTGAGACAGCTGAAGTGAGATCTGATTCCCGAAAGTTCCACGTGCCGCTGAAAGAGACAAATTGCCGCCGCTGTGCTTTTTCTTTTCACAGACAGAAATGTGAAAGTCTAACGCCTATTTCGTTACATTTTCGTCACGTCACCAGAAACTTGCAAACGTCTCGTCACATTTTCGTCACCAAAATGTCGTATTTATTTTGTTATTGTTACGTCATCGTCATGAAAAAATGCTTCGTCAACAAAATCATTTCGTTGTCATCATCTTTGACGAAAACAACACTGAAGTGTATGTGACACATTTGGATACCTATACATTAAAATTGAGATTTTTGATATATCTATACCCAAGATAAGTGCCACCATTAGATGATTATTTACAAAATAAATAAAGTAAATTTGACACCTTACACACTTATCAGGTGTGAATTAATGAGGGTGGTATGACTGGGCGCATGTAGCTTAACAAAGTGAGCAGAAACATGGATGTTTGTTTACAGGGTAGTCGTTTTATAGCCATATTACATTTAATTTGCATGTAATTTTGTCAAAATGCCGCGCTACTGTGTGGCGAAAGGCTGCTCCAATGTGGCGTGAGGAAATACTTTGGTATGTCTATTCCTAAAAGACGAGACTTCAAGAACTGGCGGTTAGGCGCTTGCAAAAAAGGGTAAGCATTTTAAATGAATATTTGTATTACCTATTTATTGCATAAAAGAAGCTTCACTTTCAATTCTTGGGGTGTTCATGCTAGTGGTAGACTGGCTCGACTCTACCCAAATCTGATGAAATATGGTGGGGACAGCGTTCTGTTGAAGTCTCCTATTTGCTTCATTTAGGGGTGTGATAGGAAGTCCTGGAGGCTCCCTGTGAGCCCTGGTTTGTTGGACCTGCCTTGTCCACTGTTTTCGCATCCTTTGGGACTAGAAATACCAAAATATCTCTACCTGGCACATCAGAAGAGCCTGCCACCACCATATTGGCAAGGCATTTTGCAAATTCAATGAAATATTGCTATCCTGTAAACAAACATCCATGGTTCTGCTGGCTTTGTTTTGGTTACATACACCTCTCGTTATGTCACACCTGATGTCAGCGGTCAACTTTTTCAGCGGGATTGATGAAAGTGCAAATAGTGGTTGAAAACAATTTATTCCTCTGATCATAGCTCCATAATGAATGAGCTTATCTTGACATTATTAAATATCAACTAAATATATTTGTTTTGTGTTGTGAACGCATCAAAAATGAGATGGTATTTCACAAATAAACAAATCTACCATATTTTCACAACCATAATGAGCGGTGCGCCCTATCATTCAGTGCGCCCTATCTGATTTGTGATTTGCGGACGTATTAGAGAACCATGAGGTGGACACAGTTGAGAACATGAGAACGTTAATAAAGGGGAAAGTGTGGGCGTGGATTATGTATAAAAGAACAGGTGTGTGCTTTATGCAGAACATTGCTGTTTTAACAACACTGAAAATGGAAAAGAGTCGTGCTTATGAAGCTCAGTTTAAACTGATGCAATCAGCTAAATGGAGGAACACGGGAATCGAGCCGCCACAAGAAAATTTAAAATCAACGTGTCGATGGTTCATAAGTGGAGGAAGCTGGAAAACGAGCTGCAACAGGTGAAGAAGACGCAGCTGAGTTTCTGCGGAAATAAGACGAGCTGGCCAGAGTTGGAGGAAAGACTCCAGCAGCGATGGATGACCAGAGGAGACCACAGCTTTACAAAGGGTGGAAGGCAGCACCGGGCGCGAGTGGATTGTAAATGCTTGGGCTAACGTGTCTGCTGACACTGTTGTCCGAGCTTTCACAAAAGCAGGAATCATTTCCGTTTTTGCAGAATTAAAAAACACATTTTAGATGGAAGAAACTGACTTGCTGTGGCGACCCCGGAGGGAAATGCCGAAAGAAGAAGAAGATTTCCACGGAGCTGCACAGTACAGAAAGTGACTCTGACAGCGAGGAAAGTGAACCTGCTATGTTGGATTTAGCGTAGCCGTTAGATTCTGAAACAGAGGATGAGGACTTGGATGGATTTGATAAATGACTTTATGACGACTGTAACTAATATTTAAATAAAACCAACCAAACTCAGTTTTGCTCCCGATCTATTTTTAAATACACATACTTGTGTGTGTGTTTGTGTGTTGTAAGGCGGACGGTGTAGAGGATATGTATTTAAAACCTGCGCCCTATCATCGGGTACGCCTCGTGTGTGTTAAATGCAGAGCACGCGAAATTTGGACTGCACCTTTTAATACGGTGCGCCTTATGGTCGTGAAAATACGGTACTGTAAATCTAAGCTAAATCACTTTTATTCTTTCAAATGATGTCTTCTTTCTTGTACACTGGTAAAAAAAAAAAAAAAAAAAAAAAAAAACAACTTGTCACAGTTTTTGCATAAAAGATAAACATAGTTCTTTTATTATGCAAGCACAAGTACCTGCAATTGAGGTCAGTCAGATAGTTTCACTGCATGATTGGACTCCATTGATTTCAATATAGTTAGATTGAATTGGGAATAGCGCAATTCTGTCAACAAATAGCCTGTCTGATGATTATATCACAGAGCAGTGGGGTCTGATTGCTTAAAGGTACAGATTTATGGACAGATTGAAGTAAAATCTTATAGCAGGATTACTGCCTTCACAGCCTTTTAACCTTGCTGTAGGGATGCTTGCACTAAAAGTAACTCAATGATTCCAACTGGGAATACAGTGTATTACTTATCGTCCTCATATTCAAGCCACACTGATTGCTGGTGAGATGGCTTCTAAATGACAGGAAAAGTTGGTATAAAGGCAAATAAGGATGCCAAATAACTGAGCAGACCTTTAAAAAAGAAAGCCTTTTCTCCTACTATTTTAAGTTCCCATAGCACCACGTATGAACACAAAAACCAAGATATGAGATAATGTTTATTTTTAAAAACCTGTTAGAGAGACTGAAATGCTGCTAAGCAGGAAAGATAAATTTGTACCTGATTAAATATACTGTATTTTCACGACCATAAGGCACATATAAGTCTTGGAGTTTTTTCAAAATGGGCGGTGCGCCCTGTTATACACGGTGCCCTATGTGTTTTGTGAAAAAATAAGTGAAGCAGATGAACGCTGCGATTGCTGTGATTTCGGGATATCTGAAAAAAGGAACTAAAACCGCTGGACATCGGCGTGAACCGGCCATTCAAGTAAGGCTGCGAGTAGCGTGAGAGCAATGGATGACCAGAGGAGATCCCAGCTTTACGAAGGGTGTAAGGGTCTAAGGCAGATACTTGGGCTAACGTTACTGCTGGCACTGTTGTCTGAGCTTTAGCAAAAGCCAGCGTCATTTCCGAGGAGCGCGCACGGTACAAAAAAAAAAAAAACTCTTACAGCGAGGAAAGTGAACCTGCTATGTTGGATTTAGCGCAGCTGTTAGATTCTGAAACAGAGGATGAGGACTTGGATGGATTTGATAAATGACTTTATGACGACTGTAACTAATATTTGAATAAAGTCCAACCAAACTCAGTTTTACTCCCAATCTATTTTTAAATACGCACACTTGTCTGCTTGTGTGTGTTGTTGTTGTAAGGCGGACGTACGTAGTAGAGGATACGTATGTATATAAAACCTGATAATAGTTCATTTTATTTTCAGTGTAAAGTGTAATCAGTTGATAGGTGTGCCTATCATCAGGTGCGCCTTACGTCTGTGTTAAATACAGAGCACACGAAACTGGGACTGCGCCTTTTAATACGGTGGGCCTTTTGGTCGTGAAAATACGGTACTTTATGTTTATAGAAACCAGAAGTGGAACGTAACAAAGTACATGTACTTCATTACTGTACTTAAGTAACAAGAAATTGTGTATCTGTACTTTACTAAAGTAAAATTTGAGACCTGTACTTTTGCTTCACTACATTTTGGAGCAAATATCTGTACTTTTACTCCACTACTTTTTAAAAGTGTGTTTTGCATTTTTTGTTACATTTTCAATCTGGAATTTGGAAAAATATACTTTTTTTTTTAGTGCATCTTGAAGCCGCATCGGCAAAATCAACCGTAGGGGGAGCAGTTGATCGCTTCCGGTCTCCAAGCGGGAAAGAAATGAATTGAGGACCAATCAGATTCGAGAGTAAACATTTTCCACAGTCATTCACTGCCAAAAACTAACATCAAATATAACACAAATTGAAAAAGACTCAGAAGATCGTTGTTCGTTGTGTTTACTTTTAAATAAAAAGTTGAGTGACCCTACAGCACAAAAAATAACTTTTAAATTATGGTTGAAAACCTTTACTTTTTACGTAAAACGTAAAATTTACACCAATTACTTTTGTACTTTTACTAAATTACATTTTTTATTGATGCCTTTACTTTTACTTTAGTAATTTTTTTTTTTTGCCTAATTATCTGTAATTTTACTTAAGTACAAAAAAGTGAGTACTTCATCCACCACTGATAGAAACTACCACTTAATAATGAACACCTCAAATATGGCTGTTCAAATTAAACGTTTGTTGTGAAGATCCTTGCCATATTCTAGATTTATCAACAAAAATATTTCTTTTTGAGCCTTGTGTTAAAATTCTATGTTGCATTATTTTTCCTAAAAATAATGCAATTATTTTTAATCATAATTTTCTGATTCTAAAAAAAAATACTTCTGTCCAAAATGAATATACAATCCTTTTTCAGAAGCAATCCCATAGGTTTCTAATGTGGGATCAGTGCGAACAAAACCTCTTTAAATGTTTACAAGAGCTTTTTGGAAAAAAAAAAAAAAGAAGTTGTAATTATGTCAGCATACAAATGATTAAATATGAAAGGACAAACCTGCTTTCATCTGTCTTGCTCATATCGCTCCCAGAGCTGGCCGGACTGCTCTCACAAATGGGACCAACATGACTTATGCTGTGCAGACAGAAAGAGAGAAAAACTATGTCAAATAATTAGTAGTTTTCACAACAACTCATGAGAAGCAGAACTGGTCTTCGCCTGAAACAAAGAGAATAAAAAAAGGGCAAATCATTAAAAAGACTTATTATTTGCCTTTTTGTTCTATTTATAAAAATTGGACAAGATGACTTGTTTTTACTCTGAATGCACATGCATGTTTCTTAGACCACAATCCTTTCATTTACAAACCTGTATTGTAAAAACGAAATTGCATAGATATTTATCTGCAAAGGAGGCAGCAAAAATGTTGGTTTGAAAAATTAAAATGGCAGATATTAATCAAATAGATTTTGTCATAATCATAAATGGAAGTGTTTAAACAAGTGGTGTCAGTCGATTAAAAAAAAATCAATTAATTACAGGATTTTGTAATTAATTAATCAAATTAATCGCATTTTAATGTCATATCTGCTAAAGGTCTCCCGATAAAGAATTTGAATTATAGGATATTAAAAAATTGTACTGTATGACTAATCAATTGAATACAGTAAAAATCCAATGATTATTGGTGAACTGTGCCTCATGAGGCCAGGTGCATTATGAAAAAAAGTAAAACAAGGGATTGGTCTGCAACCAGCAGCAACCCACTTTGCGATAGTTGTCAATTTCTCTGTTGTGGATTTGCTCATTCGCTTGCCAAATTTAGCTAGCTTGGTTTGGCGGAGTGAGCTCTCGGTAGTCACACTCGCAACAGAGGAACTTGCCTGAGCATGTTTTGTGTTTAGATGGTATGTCAGGCTGGATTTGCTCCGGTGGTAGGAGAACTCTTTTTTGCAAAACTGCGAATCGTTATGTTTTTATATATTGCCCCGTCTTTATTATTTTTGTATAAAAACTTGCCGTTCGGTGGCCCGACTCAGGGGCAAATCCAGGATTTTCTAAAGTAGGGGGGCGTAATTAATTGATCAAATTACCGCGTTAAAATGACAGCACTAGTTTAAACATTTAGTTTTTAGTTTTTTGTTTGTTTGTTTTTTTTTTTTTTTTTAGCTATGGTGGCTTTTGGTAATCAATGTTTTTTTTTCATTATTTATTTATTTTTCTGAACAATTCAAGAGTAGAAAGACTGTGCAACCAATTATCAGCATTTAGAACTTAACTCGTTAAGTATAATCTTGTTGGTTTTATGGTTTTATTCTTTGAGTAAATCAATAAATCCCCCATTTGGGTAAACTACTGTCACATCATGTGGCAATCCGATGAGTATCCCATTAAACATTAAAATTAGACACTACTAACTGCTATCCTTCCAAATAAAAGTATTTTGGATTTCACAATGAGTAAAACCCGTTGAGATTGCTTCTCAGTTTGATTTTCAACTCATTATGTAGCATTCACAGGCACAGTGAAAAATTCTTAGCTTTGAATTGAGTGATTGATAGTTGTTTGTTGATGGCTGGGTGTGCCTCGTTACAACCATCAGTAGTCCAACTACAGTGTTGAATGTCAACCTTCACTTGGGCTTTGCCTAATAGTGATCATCATAAAAGGCTCTCTTTGAGGGAAAAAAAAACAGGGCAATATGTAGCTGAGAGAAGATGGAAAATCAATCAGACGCTTTATATAAACCCTGGTGATAGCCAGTTCATCCAACCGGAATGTGCTAGGGAAGAAGGAAAGTACTCTAAGTAAGCCATACAATAGGTTGACATAAGAAAACACAGGAAGAATAGGAGACAGATTGAAAATAAGCCTGGGGAGAACACACAAAACATGTTTGGACAAGGCTTTACAGACTAGTGAGACAGACGCACTCTTACCAAAAAACATATCATTGGAGAAAAAAAAAAAAAAAAACTGCTATTGGCCTTCCCCTTATGAGTGAAACTGTGAAGTAGCATGGTGGTCTGCCCAAGCAGGGCTTCTGATGAAGCAGATGTATTGACCTTCATTGATGATGTAAGACATGCAGGAAGAGGCAAGGCGTGACCAGACGTCTACAAAAACAGTCAGTCGATGTTAAGGATGCAAGCTGATTGATCAGAAGATCTTCATCATACCGGGTAGAGACTATGAACATATAGGGGGTCGGGGGTCTTTGGAGGAAGAAGATGGAAAATTTTCAACTGGCCTGGTCAGTTTCTAGATTAAAGTCCTAGAGAACATACATTTTGCTAGCATTGGCATTAGAAGAGACTCATACTTTGGCTTTAGAAAACGGATCTCAACGGAACGATGAGTATTATATGCCTGGCTGTAAAAAAGCACATGAACTAGTTTGCATCGCAAGATTTTCTGTGTACACATGGCAAACAACCAGTGGGGGAACGTAACGAAGTAAATGTACTTCGTTACTGTACTTAAGTAAAAAAATTGTGTATCTGTACTTTACTTTGGTAAAATTTGAGACCGGTACTTTTACTTCACAACATTTTTAAAGCAAATATCTGTACTTTTACTTCGCTATTTTTTAAAAGCGTGTTTTACATTTTTTGTTACATTTTCGTTCAGGAATTTGAAAAATACACAGTTTTTTTTTTTTTTTTTGCGCATCTTGAAGCCGCATCGCCAAAATCAAAAGAAGCAGTTGATCGGGAGAAGAAGTAATGAATCGAGGACCAATTAGATTCGAGAATAAACGTTTTCCGCATTCATTCAGAGCCAAAAAACTAACATCAAATACAGTACAAATTAAAAAGAGTCAGAAGATCATTGTTTGTTGTGTTTACTTAAAAAGTTCAACCATCGTTGCACAAAGCAGGGGCGGATCTTGAATTTTCTAAAGTGAGGTAATTGACAAAGCGAATATAGGGTGACTGGGGGCCTCCCCCCCAAAACATTTTAAAAAATAAGTGTAATTTTCCTGCATTTTGGTGCCCATTTGCTGGCCCTGCTAGGGGATAGCTTGACTTGTCCCCTTTCCTTTCTTCTTTTTTTTTTTTTTTTTTTTTTTTTTTGTGGACCAAAAACTAATATTTAATTAGTGCTCTCAGTCAAAAGAGGCGGGAGAGGGGGGGTAACGCCCCTGCAGAGTATTTATCCTGGTTACCATGGAGACACCCTACAGCACAAAAAATGACATTTGAATTGTGATCGAATACTTTTACTTTTTACTTAAAAAGTACAATTTACACCAAATACTTTTATACTTTTACTTAAGTAGATTTTTTTTATTGGTACTTTTACTTTTACTTAAGTATTTTTTTTTGCCTAATTATCTGTACTTTTACTTAAGTACAAAAAGTGAATACTTCATCGACCACCGCAAACAACATATTCACAACCTCCCAGTGTTCACCATGTCCTCCATCGAGTGACGCGTTTAAGCAGAAGCTCCTCTAAAGAAAACAAAAGGCTTTCTTTTGATCCCTGTAATTAGATGCTTGACTGAATCTCATTCATGTTTCTGTATAACAAGACCCGAGGATATGAAGAACGTGCACTCTACTCGTTAAATCAATCAAAAATGTGGATAGCCCTGGATGGAGCTTAAGCCTTAAAAAAAGGATCATTTTGGAGATGAGAGGCCTCTGCCTCTTTCCTTTAAAAATCTTATGTCAAGGGCTTCTCTGAGCATGCCTGAGGACTGCCGAGTGCTCGGTGGTGTTGAAGTGAAGAGGAGGAGAAGAGCCATGCGGTGCTGAGTCACACTCACCCACAGTTTATAGGAGAGCAGAATCCCATGAGGCTGTGGGGAATAGGTGAGAAGTATGGGATGGTACGACAACATTAGGTTGAGCAACAGACAAGCACATGCAAACATATTTAGATGGTGGTGTAAAGGAATGTGTTATGGTACATAAAAAGAAGTTGAAATAAAAAAATGAAAAAAAAATACCACCTGGTAGATATTATAACAACAATGTTTTAAAAAAAACACTTTATTTAATAAAGTAATTAATTATACATATTAATAAGTTACTGTAATTTTGGATTGTCCTGTGTTTGTTAAGCCATATTTAAAGTATTCATCACATTTTTGTCTAGTTTTTTATTTGCAGTATTTTTGTTCTCGCTTGCCCAACGTGCAGTGTGTTCATGTTCTTCACACCTTTGTTCAGTTTATAGCCGGCACGCTAGCCGCTACAAGCTGTCTGACTGACTGCATTTTCACCAAATATCCCATTTTCACATAGCTAAGTATACAACTTTCATGCAAAAGACAAACAGCTGGGTAAAAACACTCATTATGTAACTTATAAAACTCTTTCAAGCATGAAGCTGCTCGATTTTAAATTTACAAAATTTGCCAGTGACGTGAATCTTTGTAATTATTTTGTTAGAGCTTAGGGTTTAAATGTCCAGTTTCTGTCTATTTGAAGAGTAGTTTGCAGTGCGTGTGGATTATTAGATTCACTGGCTGGCAAAGACAAGAGGAGTGTAAAAAAGCCTTTTATGGAACTTAGCAAGAGATTTAAAAAAAATCTCAGGACTATTAGACAAAAGTGAATTTCCATAGCCGTGCTATTTGACAATTGGAAAGTGCCGTAATTTCCGCACTATAAGGCGCACCTTCAATAAATGACATTTTTAAAAACTTTTTTCATACATAAGGCGCACCGCATTATAAGGCGCTACAGTAAAGGCTGTTCAACTTTGTCCTCTAACTGTGGCCATCTCACTTTGTTCCCGCAGAAACTCTGTTTAGTCTTGTTTACTTGGCGCAGCACACCCTCTTGCTTCCTCCACTTCCTCACCATTGATTCGTTAATGTTAAACTCTCTCGCTGCGGCTCTATTCCCGTGTTCTACTGCGTGACCGATCACCTTGAGTTTAAACTCTGCGGTGTAACAGTGTCTCTTGGTAGGAGCCATTTCCGGGTCCTTACACAAACACACAAATGGAAATGAGACGCCCTTTCATATATCCCAGCATGCACCACGCACTACTTCTTCTACGGGGAAAATGAAGTTGGCGGCTGCTTACTGCAGTTGCGACACCTGTTGTAGCTCAATATTAATCCATATACTGTATAAGGAGCTCCGGGTTAAAAGGCGCATCGTGGACTTTAGAGAAAATTTAGAGTTTTTAGGTGCGCCTTACAGTGCGGAAAACACGGTAATGGAAATCTTTGGCAAATTCAGTACAATTTCAAGTTTTCATTCAATCATAAAAAAAAGGAACAATTTTGTGGAACTTTTGTACAGCATTGGAAACTTGTTTAAAATTAATCACAATCCAATTTACTGATAAATTCACAATTAAACCAGAACTTATATGTTTACAGGATTTGATGATGATGCTTTCTTTGACACAGGCTTATTTGGAAATAATCTAGCTAACACACTTGAAAATTAATCCCCTTCTTTCTGATTTTAAAACCCTTTTGGACTTTAAGTCTTTCAAAATCATGTTGTATTTTGATAACATTTGAAACATTTTTAATTTACACAGTTTAAATCAAACTGTTATTGACAATTAAATCTTGTCTATACAGCTAATTTACCGTATTTTCACGACCATAAGGCGCAAATAAAAATCTTTTTTTTTTTTTTTTATTTATTTACTTTTTGATTTTCTTCAAAATTGGCTGTGCGCCCTATCGGGCAGTGCACCCTATGTGTGTTGTCTGATTTTTGACTCTATGTGTGCTCATCTCACCGCCGATGTGAAAAAAACAAGTGAAACAGATAAACACTATGTTTGCTGTGATTCCCGGAGGTCTGACAAAAGGAACTCCAACCGCTGGAGATCGGTGTGAACCGGCTGTTCAAAGTATGGTTGTGAGCGGTGTGGGAGCGATGAATGACCAGAGGAGACCACAGCTTCACGAAGGATGGAAGGCACCACCGGGCGAGTTACGCCACAGTTTGCCAGTGGATTGTAGATGCTCGGGCTAACGTGTCTGCTGGCACTGTTTTCCGAGCTTTCGCAAAAGCAGGCATCACAGGTGGAGACGGTGGCCGCGTGGTTAGCGCGTTCGCCCGCGGACCGGAAGGTCGCGGGTTCGCGTCCCACGGAGAGCACGTCTAGGGTCCTTGGAGAAGACACCTAGCCCCCACTTCTCCCACCATTGGCGCCGTTGAAGGGCAGCCTGCTGCGGTGTAAGGAGTGCAGCAAACAAATTTCCCCGGTGAGGGCTGAATAGAGTAATTCAAAATAATCAAAAAAAATAATAATCATTTCCGAGGAGCCGCATGGTACAGAAATTGACTCTGACAGTGAGGAAAGTGAACCTGCTACAGTATGTTGGATTTAGCGCACCTGTTAGATTCTGAAACAGAGGATGAGGACTTGGATGGATTTGATAAATGACAATATGACGACTGTAACTTCTTCTTCTCCTTTCGGCATTTCCCTTCAGGGGTCGCCACAGCAAGTCAGTTTCTTCCATCTAACCCTATCTGCTGCATCCTCTTCGGTCACGCCAACTATCTTCATGTCTTCCTTCACTGTATCTATGAACCTCCTCTTTGGTCTTCCTCTAGCCCTCTTTCCTGGTTGTTCCAAATCCAGCATCCTTCTGCCGATGTACTCGGTCTCTCTTCTCTGTACATGTCCAAACCATCTCAGTCTGGCCTCCCGGACTTTATCTCCAAAACCTCTAACATGTGCTGTTCCTCTGATATACTCATTTCTGATCCTGTCCATCCTCCCAGAGAGATCCTCAGCATCTTCATCTCTGCTACCTCCATCTCTGCTTCCTGTCTTTTCCTCAGTGGCACTGTCTCTAGACCAAACAGCATGGCGGGTCTCACCACGGTTTTGTACACTTTTCCTTTCATTTTAGCTGAAACTCTTCTGTCACACATCACACCTGATACTTCTCTCCACCCGTTCCAGCCTGCTTGAACACGCTTCTTCACCTCTTTTCCACACTCTCGGTTGCTCTGGACTGTTGATCCCAAGTACTTAAAATCTTCCACCTTGTTTATCTCTTCTCCCTGTAACCTCACTTTTCCATTTGGATCCCTCTCATTCACACACATGTACTCTGTTTTACTCTGACTAATCTTCATTCCTCTTCTTTCTAGTGCAAACCTCCACCTCTCCAGCTTTTCCTCCACCTCTTCCCTCCTCTCACTACAGATCACAATGTCATCTGCAAACATCATTGTCCATGGAGATTCCTGTCTGACCTCGTCTGTCAGCCTATCCATCACCATAGCAAACAGCAAAGGACTCAGAGCAGATCCTTGGTGCAGTCCCACCCCCACACTGAACTCCTCTGTCTCACCTACAGCACACCTCACCACTGTCTTACAGCCCTCATACATGCTCTGCACTGCTCTAACATACTTCTCTGTCACACCAGACTTCCTCATACAATACCATAGTTCTTCTCTAGGTACCCTGTCATACGCTTTCTCAAGATCTACAAAGACACAGTGCAGCTCCCTCTGACCTTCCCTGTACTTCTCTATCAGCATCCTCAAGGCAAATACTGCATCTGTAGTGCTCTTTTTAGGCATAAAACCATACTGCTGCACACAAATTCTTACTTCAGACCTTAGCCTAGCTTCGACAACTTTTTCCCATAACTTCATCGTATGGCTGATCAGTTTAATTCCTCTGTAGTTACCACAACTCTGTACATCTCCCTTGTTCTTAAAAACAGGAACTAGCACACTTCTTCTCCATTCATCAGGCATCTTCTCACTTTCTAATATTCTGTTAAACAGCCCAGTCAGAAACTCTACTGCCACCTCACCTAAACACTTCCATACTTCTATAGGGATTCCGTCAGGGCCGAGAGCCTTTCCACTCTTCATCCTCTTCAGTGCCCTCTTTATTTCTACCTTACTGATCCTAGCCACTTTCCTGTCCACTTTGGTAACGTTTTCTACTCTTTGTTCTCTTTCATTCTCTTCATTCATCAACTCTTCAAAGTACTCTTTCCATCTTCCCATCACATTACTGGCATCTGTCAAGAGACATCCATTCCTGTCTTTAATCACCCTAACTTGCTGCACATCCTTCCCATCTTTGTCTCTCTGTCTTGCCAACCTGTATAGGTCCATCTCTCCCTCCTTGCTGTTCAGCTTAGCATACAAGTCGTCGAAGGCTGCTTGTTTTGCCTTTGCCACCTCTATTTTAACCTTATGCTGTATCTCCCTGTACTCTTGCCTACTCTCCTCAGTCCTCTCAGTGTCCCACTTCTTCTTAGCCAGCCTCTTTCTTTTGATACAATCCTGCACCTCCTCATTCCACCACCAAGTCTCTTTATCTATCTTCCTTCCAGATGACACACCAAGTACTCTCTTGCCTGTCTCCCTGATCACATTAGCTGTAGTTGTCCAGTCATCTGGAAGCTTCTCCTGCCCACCAAGAGCCTGTCTCAACTCCGTTATAAAGTTCAAGCAGCACTCTTCCTTTTTCAGTTTCCACCATTTAGTCTTCTGCACTCCCTTCATCTTCTTAGACTTCCTCACTGCTATGGTCATCTTACACACGACCATCCTGTGCTGTTTGGCTACACTGTCTCCTGCTACAACTTTGCAGTCACTGATCTCTTTCAGATTACACCGCCTACACAAAATGTAATCTACCTGTGTACTCCTTCCTCCACTCTTGTAAGTCACCCTGTGTTCCAGCCTTTTCTTGAAATAAGTATTCACTACAGCCAATTCCATTCTTTTCGCAAAGTCGATCACCATCTGACCTTCTGCATTCCTGTTCTGGATACCAAACCTGCCCATCACCTCCTCATCATCTCTGTTTCCTGCACCAACGTGGCCATTGAAGTCTGCTCCAATAACAACTCTCTCACTTCTAGGGATGCTCTGGATTGCCTCATCAAGGTCTGACCAAAATTTCTCTTTCTCCTCGACCTCACATCCTACCTGTGGCGCATACCCACAAACAACGTTGAACATTACCCCTTCAATTTCTAGCTTGAGGCTCATCACCCTGTCTGACCTTCTTTTTACCTCCAGAACATTCCCAACTAATTCTTCCTTCACTATAACTCCTACACCATTTCTCTTCCTATCTACACCGTGATAGAACAACTTAAACCCCGCTCCCAGACTTCTAGCCTTGCTGCCTTTCCATCTAGTCTCCTGGACACACAGGATATCTACTTTTCTTCTCTCCATCATGTCAACTAACTCTCTCCCTTTACCCGTCATAGTACCAACATTCAAAGTTCCTACCCTAAGTCCCAGACTCTTGAGGTTTCTCTTCTCTCTCTGCCGATGTACGCGTTTTCCGCCTCTTCTTCTTTGACCTCTTCTTCTTTGACCACCAGTAGTCCAATTTCCACCGGCACCCTGTTGGTCAACAGCACCGATGGCGGTCGTTGTTAACCCGGGCCACGACCGATCTGGTATGGTATTTCTTGAACTGTCTTGCATGTTTTAATTTGGCAAAGTTTTACGTCGGATGCCCTTCCTGACACAACCTCTGTGATTTTCTGGGCCACTCTGCCCATTGCCCAATCATTTGGATGGTTAGCGTTTAGATGTTTCACTGAGGAGTACAACATCTAAACAGCTATGAAAATAAATACATAATAAATAAAGGATTAAAAGAAAAAAAAAAGTAAATAAGTTTAACCTAAAGTAAGTATGTAACAGCAATGGCTGGAACATGCTACAAAAACTTTCAAAATTCAAAAAATGCCAGTCTGAGCTGGTCGTCTGGTTAGGCAAAACAACCATAGCTATTGCAAAAAATACTACTAAAAAAGTAAAAACGATGACAAAACGGATAACAAATTTATATAACTCTTCTAAGTTTTTAAAGAATAATAAAAAAAATAATAAAAATAACTAGAGTTACAGACGCCGATTGCCTGATTAACCAAATTCATATCCTTAGCTAATAAAACGAAAACAAAACAATAAAATACTTCACAAAACTATACATAGCGATTAAAAAACTCTTCAACTGTACAGGATATGTTCTGAACAGCTAAAAACTAGTAAATAACACCTAAATTTGGATTGCGAAAGAGGAGCTCCAGAAAGTGCTACCTGTTCTGCTGGTGCATTTGACAACTGTAACTAATATTTAATTAGTGCTCTCAGTCGTCTAAAAAAATTAATCAAATCATTTACAGGATTTTTTAATTAATTAATCTAATTAATTGCATTTTAACGTCATATTTGCTAAAGGTATCCTGATAAAGAATTTGAATTCTAGGATATAAAAAAATGTACTGTATGACTAATCAATTGAATACAGTGAGAAGAGAAGATTTTAAATCCAATTTATTATTGATGAACTGTGCCTCATGAGACCAGGTGCATCATTAAAAAAAGTAAAACAAGGGTTAGTGTATGTTCTGATCTTCAATGATAGAAATTGGCCTGCAATCAGCAGCAACCCACTTTGCGATAATATTCGTCAATTTTTTTGTTGTGGATTTGCTCATTCGCTTGCCAAATTCAGCTAGCTTGGTTTGGCTGAGCAAGCTCCTGGTAGCCACATTTGAAACAGAGGAACTTGCCTGAACATGTTTTGCGTTTAGATTAGAGGTGAGATCGGGCCTAAAAAATCCAGTCCGACCGGACCCACCCTGCGGGCATTAAAACCCGACCTGGCCCGACCAATTAACTTTATTTGCAGGCCCGAGCCCAAAGCAAACCCGAAATGTCATATTTTATTTGTGAGGACTCGGGAGGAGGAGGGATAATTATAAATATGAAGATTTTCAGAGCATGCTCTGGCTCTGCGGATCCTGTTTAGTAGTTAAATATACATTACATTACTTCTCTGTTTTATACAAATCATTCATTTAATAACAAGTATTCCTTAGTTTAGAATCGACACCTCGTTTTAGTTTACATTTTATAAACATATATCTATTTGAAAAAAAAGTCAAGGAGATAAAGCCCGACCCGAATTTTGGGTTGGGTCGGGCTTAATTCGGGCTTAGTTCGGGCTTGGGCTCGGGCTAACCTCTAGTTTAGATAGTATGTCAGACTGGATTTGCTCCAGTGGTAAGAGAACTCCTTTGTGCAAAAACTACAAATTACTATGTTTTTATTTACTGTCCCATCTCTATTATTTTTTAATAAAAACTTCCGGTTCAGTGGCCCGACTGTCTCATCCTCCTGAGTCTTGTCCATGTCTGTTGTGTTTGACCAATGCTGTCTTTTTAATTTGCCAGCGCTGGCGATGTAGCGTGGCCGAGAAGATAGCGGGTCATTCAAAGGGCCAAAATTCAAATGCGCAAGCATTGGCTCACAAATTAACATGTGGCGTAATTGATTATTCAAATTAACGCGTTAAAATGACAGCACTAATTTAAATAAAGCCAACCAAACTCAGTTTGGCTCCTAATCTATTTTTAAATACGCACACTTGTCTGCTTGTGTGTGTTGTTGTAATGCGGACATACAGTACGTAGTAGAGGATATGTATCTAAAACCTGCATCCTATCATCAGGTGAGCCTTGTGTGTGTTATGTAGAGCACACAAAACTGGGACTGCACCTTTTAAAAATGTGCACCGTTTGGTCGTCAAAATACGGTAATTCAAATTTTAAAGTTTAGTTGCAATTAAAAAGTTATTACCAAGCATCGGGATGTGCTTCATTTATACTTTGTAAAATAACCCATTTTACTATTTTTGAAATATAAGTCTCATTAGGCATGGATGTGTCTATATTGGAATAAAAATGGACATTGGCATGGTGATTTGTGTCCAGCAGATGAAGCACATGTTAGAATTGCACAGCTCATTATCCAGTTTTTTTCTCTGTCACTCTCTGGCTGTATTCTCAGAGCATCCCATCCTTCTTTGCTTCTGCCCATTACTGTCTGCATGCAGATGAGATCCCAACTCCTCAAACTCCTACTATTAGAAGAAGCATATAATATCCTCACCTCACGTTGCAAGACTGAGAGTCTTTAAGGTTCTGGAACCAGGATTGCTGGGCCTGGCGACATTCTGCTCTAGTGATGATTCCATCTTTGTCCAGATCCAGACTGAGGAATACTGCTCTTGCCTTGTCTCGTTCTTTGGCAGTCAACAGACGGACCAGCGAGTTCTAATACATATATATACAAAAGAAAAGAGAGAATAAATCCAAGAAGTGGGAGTTTAGAGAGTGTGCTGATTTTGAACTTTAATATTGATACCAATCATTCCACTCACATCCTACTCACACGACTGTCAAATTTGTTTTGTTAGATAAAACCTGTCCCACACACACACTTGCAAACAGTTTTCCAAATCACAGAATTAATTGTTGTGCTGCAAAAAAATAAAAAATAAATCAAGATGCTCACATCAGGATAACATCAGTTTAAATTAGCTTCAAATGTAGCTTGACAATGATCAGTGGTGGAACGTAACGAAGTAAATGTACTTTGTTACTGTACTTAAGTAAAAAAATTGTTTATCTGTACTTTACTTAAGTAAAATTTAAGACCGGTAATTTCATTTTTACCTCACTACATTTTTACAGCAAATATCTGTACTTTTACTTCGCTACTTTTTAAAAGTGTGTTTTACATTTTTCGTTACATTTTCGTTCAGGAATTTGAAAAATACACAGGTTTTTTAGCGCATCTTGAAGCCGCATCGCCAAAATCAAAAGAAGCAGTTGATCGGGAGAAGAAGTAATGAATCGAGAAACATTTTCCGCATTCATTCAGCGCCAAAAACCTAACATCAAATATAGTACAAATTAAAAAGAGTTGAGCCATCGCTACACAGAGCAGGGGCGGATCTAGTAGTTTCCAAAGGGGGTGGGGCTTTGACAAAGCCAATATATAGTGACTGGGGGCCTCCCACCCAAGACATTTTAAAAAATAAGTGTCATTTTCCTGCATTTTTGCGCCAATTGTCTGGCCCTTCAAAGGGATAGCTTGACTTGTCCCCTTTCCTTTTATTTTTTTTTATTTTTATTTTTTTTGTGGACCAAAAGAGGCCGGAGAGGGGGTCACACCCCTGCAGGGTATTTATCCTAGTTACCATGGTGACACCCTATAGCACAAAAAATAACATTTGAATTATGATCAAATACTTTTACTTTTTACTTAAAAAGTACAATTTACACCAATTACTTTTGTACTTTTACTTAAGTAGATGTTTTTATTGGTACTTTTACTTTTACTTAAGTAAATTTTTTGCCTAATTATCTGTACTTTTACTTAAGTACAAAAAGTGAGTACTTCATCCACCACTGACAATGATCGATTTTTGGTGTTTGAAGTTGTATCAATGTTACAAAATTCTGCGGCTACATATCAGAACAAAATGAGTGTAAAACAATTGTTTTCTGTTTACAATAAGATAAGGAATCTGTGTCTGACTTAATTCCTGCTGATCTTTAGCTTGAGCCAGCTACAGGCATGTGCGGCTAATTTTATGGAGTGCTTTGTAATCAAAACATTGCTACAACAATTTGAGGGTCAACGGTCAATAATGCCCATTTATTTACAAAAAGACTAAAATAAATTTCAAAACTTTTATCTTTTCTTTATTTTTTCAAGCCTTCCAAGAATAAATTGATGTGTAGTTGAAGTATCGGCATTCACTAATTGTCAGGAGAGTGGTCTGTTCCCCTCTGTGTCCTGTTTCCTCCCTCCCACTTCCCCTCCGTGTCCTGTTCCCTCCGTCCCTCTTGTCCCTGTTTCTGTGTGTGTGTGTCCCCAGCGGGGAGCTGCGACAAGTCACACCTGAAACTCATTTACTCATCTGCTGCAGCGTAAATGGATCCGTTTTTCACGCACTCTTTGCCAGATCGTTTGTTTACCATGCTTGACCTGTTATCCAGTTTTAGCTCCAGCTCCTACATCAGAACCTGCCTAATTAATCTGTTTTTGTTTTCTTTATTTGGACTTTTTATCAATCTTATAAATCTGCTTGTGATTTCTTCATCTGAGCCTCTCTGTTGTGTCAAGGGTATATTTTTGGCCTTAGCTCCACATTATGACACTACAAGAATGCCCTCAATATTTCCCTGGCAATCTAAGTTTCCCACATCACTCATACTGGCTTCAACACTCCCAAATTTTTTTTGTTTTCCACCATAAACAAAATCCTAAAGCCCAATCACAACTCTTTTTCCTCTTTCACTGTCGACAAACGCAACTACTTCCTGTTCCATTTCCAATTCAAAATTGAACAGTCCTCAGAATTCTCTCCTCTGTGGACTGATGGGTTCCACCTGCACTTTGGACCCCATCTATCCTCGTCGAGGGTTGCTTATTCATCATCTCTCCACTCATCAGAATAATTAACTCTTTACTCTCCTCTGGTGTCATACCTCAGTCAGAAAAAAAAGTCCTCCAAAAACACCTGGACACAACCCTGACAATTGGACATTTCTGGACATTGGACATTTCTGCCTCATCTCTAAGCTGCCATTTCTGTTTGAAACACTTGAACAAGTTATTGTGTCCGAGCTCAAATCCCAACTAAACTCAAGTAATCTGTCTGAATCCTTTCAATCTGTTTTTTGTCAACAACGCCGCACTAAAACAGCTCTGCTCAAAGTCTACAATGACATCCTTTTCTCCTCTGACTCTGGATAGCTCCCCGTACTCATTCTCCTGGATCTCACTGCAGTATTTGACACCATCAATCACTCTATCATGCTCTCCGATCTCAAGAACTGTCGTAACATCCCCGGCTTTATTTTGTCCTGGTCTTAGTTCTACTTCACCAAATGTCAACAGTACATCAAGAGAAACCATTACTCCTCCTGTGAGATGTTTCCCAAGGTTCGGTGCTTGGTTCTCTTCTGTCCATACTCTATCTCATTACCCTCTGCAACATGATCCATCAGCACAGCCTGGAACTTCACTGCTATGATAATGGCATACAGCTAGAATTCCAGGCCGTGCACAACGCATCAGTGTTGTGGAACTGATAAATTTGCGTTTTCCCCCAAATTCATCAGTTCCACAACTAACTGCCACGGTCGCCCGTGTAATATCAAAACATGGCTTCCACACAACTTCTGCAAACTTAGCTTTGATAAGACTGACAGAGTCATTATTGGTCCTAGAACCATCACAAAACCTTTTTCCAAATTTGTAGCTAAATTTTAACAGCACCACACTTTCTCCGCCACCACTCATCCATGAGCTCGGGATGTCCTTTGAGACCACTTTCATATTTGAACAGCATGTCAACCAAATTTTTTTCACCTGAAAAACATTGCCTGTCTCTGCTCATCCCTCGCTTTTCCTGCTGCTGAAGCTCTCATCCATGCCTTTGTTGGCTCCCAGTTAGATTACTGCAACAGAATACTGTATGGCACAATCTCCAAAACAATAAACAAGCTACTGTTGTCCTTTTGCTCACACACACTCGCTCCAGTGCTCACATGATCCCCTTTCTTGTGAACTTTCCCTGGCTTCCCATCCCGTAGCCTATCTTGTTCAAAGTTCTCCTCTTCACCTTCAAACCCCTTCATAACCTGGCCCCACCCTTCCTCACTGATCTGATCCATTCTCACAATCACTTCCGCTCTCTGTGCAGTGCCTACGCTCCTCAAATGCCACTGAGGGGGCTCAGTCTTCCCAAGCACTGAACTTGGGGAGACAGAGCCTTCTCCATCGCTGCCCCACCCTCTGGAACACTCTACTTCATTCCATCAGAAACTGCAAAGGCTTCCTAATGTTTATACAGTAAGTCTTTCAAAACTCATCTTTTTAAAAGAGCTTTTAATCTTAAATCTCATTATTGTTTGAATGTTTTCTATCTTTTTATAATCTCCTGTTTGTTTTAACAGTTTTTACATGTTGTAAAGAGTCTTTGAGGGTCTTTTAAAGTGCTACATGAATAAAAATGTATTATTATTTTATTATTATGAATCCTGTTAAAGTTTGAGGAAACAACATGGTGGATCATAAGAAACCATGCCATATGCAAGTGGTGCAATCATTTTAATTTGTTGTTTTTTTTTTTCTGTCACTTTACCTCGGAGCGTAATTTCCTCAAAACAGCCAGAGACTCAAAGTAGAGAAAGTCTGACCATTCGATATGACCCTTCTTCTCAGGATCCAGAGCTGCAAACTGGGCCAAGACCTCTTCCTCCTGTTCATCTGTCAGGTCCTTGTCAAACTGCTGCTTGGATGCAAAGTGGCGGTACTGCAGCAACTCATCCGACACCAGGCATGACTCTGGTGGAACAGAGAGAAACAATTAATAACATCACAGAGAATTAGTCACTGAGCAGTCAACCAGATATTATTAGCTTCTGAATCATCATCAACAAATATGTGACCACCTCCCTACTTAATGTTCTGCCAGACTCTGGGATAATATTATTAAATTGAGAACCAGCTGGGCGGCAGACAAAGTGATACTGACACTAAACTAGGGGCAGAAATTGTATGTACGGCACTGTCGTTAGAGGCTGAAGTTAATTAAAAAAAACACGCTATGTGAACAATTAGAGCCATGTATAGCATAATAAAATTTTATGCTGTAAACATACACATCAGTTTATATCCACCATGTTTTATATAAATGTAACCTCATGACAGAAACTCTTAAGCAAGTTGGTGTTAAACTCAAAAGAAAAAGGAGGAACAGGCTGTAAAACTGTGTTCCTACCATCTGTCCTGACTCATACCTGGGATAATTTTGCACTGCTTGAATGTCTCCATTAGACTGTACATTTCCTCTTCTGTTAGAAGGAGGTTCAGATTATCCTGCAAGGTGAAAAAAAAACAACATGTGATTACATACATGTTTTCTTCAGAATAAAGTCATCAATCTTCTTAACTTTGAGTAAAATGCCGCACAGAGTGCTTTTTTTTTTTTACCCTGTCCTGTCTTGTGACAAGCAAAATGATGAGTTGTATGTCAAGTTTTGCTGGACAGTTTTGCTCTGTCAGGGTCAGCACCATGTGCCGACCCTGGCTAGCTCTATTTGTTTATTTTAAATGCTTTACATCCAAAATGTCCGTGCTTTCTGTGCTTCTTTTTGCTGGATCTGACAGGGAATACTGAGGAAGGGGGGTGAAGTGAAAAAGAGAAGGATTAGGGTACAGAAGAAGAAGAGAGGGCGTGATGGCTACAGCCACACAACCATTTAGTTTGTAAACCTTATAATTTATTCACTTTATAAATATAATTTAGATCTTTTGTTTGTTAAACCACTTTTATTTACTGTGGGTTTAATATCGGTTTAGATTAGTGCATATGTTTGGTTTATGTCGTTAATTCACACTAATTTGATTTTCTTAAGTTTTGCAGGTTCCTGGGCTGAAGGATCACCTGCTGTCCCTGGGCTGGAGCTTCTTAATTGGACTGAATCATTTATTTTCTTTAGGGGTGAAATTGGTTTTTGTTAGCTTAGATTTAGTTAAGCTGTTTTGTAGATGTCACCTCACATGCAATTGAGAATATTTTTTCCTAGAATAATTATTCTGTGAATTCTTAAAAAATGCCCAAATACTTTTGAGTAGAAATTTGGGCAGAAATACGCTTCATGAACAAAGCCCCCATGAGTTAGACATTTTTCTCCGACACTTCAGATTCCTGAACCTAATGAAATCTCCTGAATCGTTTAAAATCAGGCATGACTAGAGTTCTTATTGAAAACTTTCTGTCAATACAGTTGATATTTTAAAAAAAAAACTGTGGTTTAGCTTTGGTATTGAGGAGCAGATGGAAATTTTCAAAGTAGTCGAGGTTCCACAAATTGAGAGTTCAATAACAAAGAATGTCCAGATTGAGGCCTGTCCTCAATGTATCATGCAAGAAAGCTCTTTTTGCATAAATTCTAGAGTACCTGCAAAGAAACCTCCCTCTTCTCATGTCGTATTTAACTACAGTAGTGAACAAGGACAGGATATATTACAGGCAATATACTATTGTTACATTTGCATTCATCTACTACTATACCTTTTGTTATATATTGCTATTATAGGGTCATCTAATACTATTACATATTACATTTACATAATCGTACCAGCAAATCTAGACTTTCTTTCTTGACAGAAATGATCAAGACACAATTTGTATTTTCCTCATCTTTCAAAATGCATTTCTTATTAGTCCATAATGTTAAACTACTACAATAAAACAAATATTACAATACATACAAACTATTCTTCACATCAGTTCCCTTTAATTATGAATGTTCCCATTTGAATCGGTGAACATGAGCTGCTCAAATACTGTGCCTGACAGTCAGCATCTCTCTGGGTGAAAGATCTTCCCCCCAACACTGCGGGGTAACTTCTAGTAGCCAAGCCCAGACAATATTCCATGACCAGCCAGGCGGTGTGTCCTCGCAGGTAACATCCCTTGTACTCTATGGTGTTTGGATGCTGGTGTGGCTGGAACTGCCAGGTATTTACGTACGTAGCAGTATGGCCAAGTGGGGGAACTTGGTGTCCTGGTTGCTCCAGTAGGCCAGTGGATCCTTGGACCTGTCCAAAGAAGGCTCCCTGAGGTAATCCTGGACCTCCAGCTGGACTGCCGTTGGTGATGCTGTGGTGGTTGATGTGGTTGCAGGCTCAGACTCCAGGAAGATATCCAGGAAGTCATCTTCCTTGCGAGGCCTCTTAGCTGTCGGTGAAGCAGCAGCAGCATGAGTTGGTGCAGTTTTACTGTTGCTGGCACTGGCTGTGGCCTTGTTGGTGAGCGGTGAAGCCAGTCTGTCCACCTCTGGACCCTGGGCCCACTTCAGTTTGAAGCGAGGATCCAAAGCTGTAGTTACTATGAACACCTCCTCTTCATCGTAGGGGGCCATTCTTCTCTGGAAGGAGTCCTAAAAGGCTGCCATTAGCTTGGACCTGTGTTTTGACAACATCCTCTGCAGCTTTGCTTTCGTTCCACGGACACAAGGGACCACTAGACTGGTAGTGACGGAGTTCTGGCTCTGGAGTAAGTCGGTGGCTCTCTCGAAGGGGGTCAAGATTTCCGAGAGCTCATCTAAAATGTTGCGCTCATAGCAGTTGAGCTGGGGACAGTCACAGTGCCCAAAGGCACTCACACCCCTGATAGTTAATAGCCCTAAGCACCAGTGGCCCTTTCAACAAGTCAAAAACAGGTGTCAGTACTTCGCCATCTATTACTATTACTTATTTTTTTTAAAAAACCCAAAAGACAATAAATCGATATTGTTATTACACTAAAATCATTCTATTACACAGTACTATTACATATTACCATTACCCCATCCCTGGTAGTGAAGCATGAAGGTGGCAGCCTTGTGCCTTCGGGCTGCTACACAGACAGGACAACTGATTGTTGTTGAAGGACGGATGAATGGAACCAAGCACAGATAAATCTCAGGAGAAAACCTTTTCCAGACCCATCGGATTCCACTGAGCTGACAGCTCACCTCCAAAACAAGACAATGACCCTTAGTTTGGCTAAAATTAACAAGGCTGAGCAGTTTTATAATATTATTTATTATTATTATTAATTAATTATTTGTTATTACATATTTGTCTGTACTGCTACCTCCAACTTTCCAAGAACTTTTTAATTTAAACTCTCTTCTTAGGGAAAAGGATATTTTCCAGTCCAGTCAATCATGCAGTCAATAGAAGTGCTGCCATAATTCATTTTGCCATGTTGTAATACTAAATCCTGAGATACACCCATTAGTCAGACCCCATTTTACAATTACAATGTCTCACAATTGTTTATTTGTTGGTTATGTAAAGATCCCCATTAGCTACTGCACATTGCAGTTGCCAGTCTCCCACCTTCTTAAAGTCAAACATGCATTTTAGACCAACGGAGAAATGTAAACGCACAGGAAGTTGTCAGCACCACGAATAGAATAATACAATATTGACGGCAATCAAAACAATAAGTAAACTAAATGAATGTGAGATAATTACAAAACATATCAAACAAAAAGTACAGGGAAGTACAGAGAAGTACAGGGAAGGTCAGAGGGAGCTGCACTGTGTCTTTGTAGATCTAGTGAAAGCGTATGACAGGGTACCTAGAGAAGAACTATGGTATTGTATGAGGAAGTCTGGTGTGACGGAGAAGCATGTTAGAGTGGTCCAGGACATGTATGAGGGCTGTAAGACAGTGGTGAGGTGTGCTGTAGGTGAGACAGAGGAGTTCAGTGTGGGGGTGGGACTGCACCAAGGATCTGCTCTGAGCCCTTTGCTGTTTGAAATGGTGATGGACAGGCTGACAGACGAGGTCAGACAGGAATCTCCATGGACAATGATGTTTGCAGATGACATTGTGATCTGTAGTGAGAGGAGGGAAGAGGTGGAGGAAAAGCTGGAGAGGTGGAGGTTTGCACTAGAAAGAAGAGGAATAAAGATTAGTCAGAGTAAGTCAGAGTACATGTGTGTGAATGAGAGGAATCCAAATTATATATTAAAAGGATTGTTATGATCAGGGCTAACATTCACACACTTAATTTAAATCTTGTTTCCGTAATTCTTAGCAACAAGTCTGTGTAGTCCCTCATTCGTCCAGGAGTGATCCTTAGCAGAAAAAGTTTTTAAAAAGTCTTCTGGACAGTTTAATTCTTGATCGAGACGTTTCGACTTCCATCCGGAAATCATTTTCAATCTGAATGAAATGGACAGAAAATTGGATCTATGACAATGACAAATACTTTATTAATCCCGAGGGAAATTGACTTGGCATCTGCTGCTCCCATTCACACAATCTAGAAGCCCAGGATCTATTTATACTAACCTGAGTAAAAGGTAAAATAGATAGAAGGGCTCGACCAATGAGCCTGTGTTACCTATGATGGCCGTGAATGGCTCCTATTGCAGCCACAGACCAGTAAACAACCCCTAATATAAAAATGCTAAAAGCCTAGTGAATAGAAATTCCTGCTAGCGAGAGGCGTGAAACTGGGTCACGAGGTGTCATGTTTAGTCCATGGCTTCAAAAGGCTGCTGTAAATCCCGGGCAGAATGTAGATACATAATTATATTTGTCTCCGTAATGACAAATAGTGCAGTGTACCATAAAAAGAGAGATTAATCCAAATCAACATTTTGGAGATTTCTACCTTGTTTGAATATTATTTACATATCAAAACCATACCTGAAGCGATTTTCTATTTCATTCATGCAAGCTTAAAGAAATTGCGAGTTCTACCGTTCAGTACTCGAAAACTATTTGAGAACCTGTTTTCATGACCATAGAATGTTTTCTCATCCACACACATTTCAACATGATCAGGAAGTGCACGTCTTAACCCAAACGACGAGACTATGCATGGAGCAAGGGGGGGACCCCACGGGGGTAATAACAGAGTCAAAAATGGGAGTGAAACTGAATATTTCTTTATTTCCGAGGAATTCATATTTCTGACCTAACAAAATGCACCAGTCCTGCTCCACTGCTTGTAGTGCTACCGGACCCTCAAATTTTTCCCGTATGGGATTAATACAGTTGCTTGAATTTGAAATGTTTATTAATATTATTACCCCACAAAAGGACAACGTTTCTCAAAGTCAAAAGGTGAATAAAGGCAGTTTTTGTAAAAGTCATATTTAACACTTTGTGCAATATTTCCTAAATGTATAAATATATTCCACTGAACTCTCGAGTCCAAGTAATCCTCAAAAGCTTCACCTAGAACTTCATTCACTGAGTTCACTCTTGCTACATAATATGTTTTTTATCTTTTGCTCCAAGGAATATTAACTCACTGAATGGCTTTCTTAACGCTCTATTTTTACTGTCCTTTGCCTTGGCCTGTGCGGCTTTCAAGGACAAACTGCTGGCATTCAAATAAGGAGAATGTAACAAAGAAGAGTGGACCGCATGCCTGAATCTTTTCCCCCAGTTCCCAGCCAAACTTGCAGCAGTCCACTTTGAAGGCTGTCTGTAAATCCACTTTTAAGAGAACATACAGCAGCTTCCTTAGCTTGCATGAAATGAAATGTCCGATATAATCGAGGCGAGGATGTCGAGGGTTATATCAGCTGATTGAGATGAGCTGCCAGAGCTGCCAGAGGGGCAAGTCTCCAAAGCGATAAGCAGCAAACAGTAGTCCTGCAAATTTGTCTCTCCACGTCAATGAAGTGTTTACTTCTTGCCTTCAGAACACAATAAGCGATCCACAGGAAGACCTTTCAGCTTATTTTAAAGTTTAAACCCTTCCCCCATCCCTTTCCTACTGTGTCTCAGCTGAACAGTTTTTGGCAAACGATTTAGCTTCTCAGGGGCTAGCAAATGACAGCAAATTCCTCACACCTAATTTCAACAGCCCTCTGACAAAAACACTTTTCAGCTCTGAATACGCAACTTCAATTAGCCAAAAGTGACCACTCACAGAGTGAAGAGCACTCGAGTGTGTAAGGTTTTGGAATTCGCCTTGAATTCCAAAACCTGTTTGGTTATTTGGAGTGGCATTTAGAGCGAGCCATTAGGAAACTTAGTCTCACTTGTGTTTAGTCCGGAAAGTGTGTGATTACAGAGTTTCCCCCTCGTCAAATTAAATTAATTAAGACATTTCCGAACTTCTTTGTTTTTGTTGGCAGTTTTTTTTTTTTTTTTAAGTAAACACAGCTCTTCCCACATTTGGTTCCAACTGGGTATGCCACTTTTATAATTGAAAAGTGGCATACTCAGTGGCATACTCAGTACTCATGCCACAGTGTGACCACACTGTGTTGCATATGCTCCTACGGTGCTGGACTATGTGGTGAAAAACTGAAGTCAACCTGAATAAATGTATCTATAAGCATTTGTCATCAAACATCACATTTTTGAGCTAGCAAAAAGTACTTTTGTCTATATACGCTATGATCCAAAAAATATAATTACAACTCCATTAAAGCACAATATCCCTTTTTTCAGGGTTTAATTGATCCAAAATGTAAGTAGAAATACACCTCTAAGTGCTTTAAAATGATTTGTGCTGATGTTTTTTTCTGTATTGAATATCTTTTATCCACTTTAGTGATAGTGGCAGTAAGTTTGGCAGACTCACACAGTAGTAACAGCTCCAGCCAGTGACAGTGTGGGCTGTATCTTTCATCTCCTGCAAGGCCTCAGTCCGCAGGTAGCCTAGTTCCCTCAGGCAGCCATCATGGAATACTCGTGTGCAGATCCTGCAGGGGTACAGGTCGTCGGCTGTCCACACTTCACAGACGTCACACATCTCATCACTCGGTGGCTGGAGAAAAAAAAAAACACAGGAAGATGAACGAGAGTTGCACGCATAGTTCCACTCAAAGTCAGGAGGCATGGTTCAAGACAACACCAGAATATTTCAATTTTTAATGATGAAACTTCGTACAGAGTTTGAGTACCTCAAAGAGTTGGGTCCCGATCTAATTTTTAGATCAGGAACCAACTCTGAAGTGCATCTCATGGACAGCCATCTTTGCTTAAAAAATCACCCCTTCTCAAGAGACGTTCACATCAGTAACTCCATGTCTATAATGTAAACTAAGAGAAACACCCTGTTTGTAGCTAACGCCCTATTGTTTAGATAGAAGCATTTTTATGCAGCAAAGATGATGTCCACTTTATGCCTACAATCTTTCATTTTAAGAAGGTTTTTTTTTTTAAGATTCCTTGTCCGTAAAGGTCCCATCAACTTTTTTGAGCTTTCCAGCTTTCAATAATTAGGTTTGGAAGCTGTTTTTCTTTTTTTTTAACCCGAGCAGTTTTTCAAGTGATCTGGCAATTTACTGTATACAGTATATATACTGTATATATATACGTATATAATGTTGCAGTTTTCTTCCTCCCTCCCATTTGTGATGAATGAATGCCTACTACAGCTACACCGTGACTTGCTACAGCTATACCCTGGCTAGCTACAGCTATACCCTGACTAGCTACAGCTATACCATGACTAGCTACAGCTATACCATGACTAGCTACAGCTATATCTTGTCTAGCTACAGCTATACCATGACTAGCTACAGCTATACCATGACTAGCTACAGCTATATCTTGTCTAGCTACAGCTATACCATGACTAGCTACAGCTATACCATGACTAGCTACAGCTATATCTTGTCTAGCTACAGCTATACCATGACTAGCTACAGCTATACCATGACTAGCTACAGCTATACCATGACTAGCTACAGCTATATCATGACTAGCTACAGCTATATCATGACTAGCTACAGCTATAATCTGACTAACTACAGCTTTACCGTGACTAGCTACAGCTATATTGTGACTAGCTACAGCTATACCCCGACTAGCTACAGCTATATTGTGACTAGCTACAGCTATGCCACCTTTTGCATGCCAGCAAACATTTCACACAAACTCCCCTCCCCCCATGATCCTCCTACTCCTCCTGACCTGCTGAGAGTTGGGTGATGAGTAAGCAGTTCTCTCAGTCACATTTTGAAGGTGCAGCCTGTGTTTTCTCAAGAGTGGTAGGGTGGGAGCAATAGTTGGGCTTTCACACTTCTTTGCCTGTTCTAATCTTGATAAAATCATTAAGATTTCATAACTAGTGTGTAGTGGATATTTCAAAACCCAAATTGTGGTTATTTATATACATAAGATAAAATCAGAAAAAAAGGGATTTTGCATGAGATGAGACCTTTAAACATGGGGATTAGTTACAAACAGAATGTTTCATTCATCTTTCAAAAGTTTTTTTTTTTTTTTTTTTTTATGAGCAAAATCAAGGCCATCTTTTAATTGAAGATGACAAATGAGTATATCAGAGGAACAGCACATGTTAAAGGTTTTGGAGATAAAGTCAGAGAGGCTAGACTGAGATGGTTTGGACATGTGCAGAGGAGAGTGACCGAGTACATCGGAAGAAGGATGCTAGATTTGGAACCACCAGGAAAGAGGGCTAGAGGAAGACCAAAGAGGAGGTTCATGGATACAGTGAAGGAAGACATGAAGATAGTTGGTGTGACCGAAAAAGATGCAGCAGATAGGGTTAGATGGAAGAAACTGACTTGCTGTGGCGACCCCTGAAGGGGAATACCGAAAGAAGAAGAAAAAGGAAGAAGCCACACGTGGGTGTTGGATAGGATGATCTTTTGAGTTATCCCATCCACATACCAAGTTTCATAATTTCTTCAGACAGTGAATATTTTCTAAATATGCTGCCTGACGCTCACACAAACACATTTTCATTTCCTTCCTGCAGTGCATATAGGCATTTTTGTAAAGAAAAATCTTTCATCTAAACATTTTTTGTCGCAGTTTAAGAATCAGAAGGAGCATTTGAAGCAAACTCACTGACTTGGATTGGCAGCATGGCACTAAAATGCATTTTTATGTTACAACCTGCTTTTGTTGCTCTTAGTCTGGCTGGATTATTCATGATTTCAAGCTACTGGCAGGCAAGACTGTTTATAGCTGTCCCAAATGGCCTCATTCAAAGACAAGGTGAAAAGCTGGATGTCAGACAAAGGGCAGAGATGCAATATCATTTAGACATGGCAGCAGCATTCCACATGGCAACATTGTCTCTCTTCGATGCTACTATAAAGCTCAGGTAGTATTTTTGTGTTGCAATGTATAGAAAATTACAGTAAAATCATGTCAGAATTTGTAATTTGGGAGGAGACGCTCAGTGGTTAGAGCATTTGTGCACAGACCGGAAGTTTGCGGGTTCGCATCCCACAGAGAGCACATCTAGGGTCCTTGGAGAAGACACCTAACCCCCGCTTCTCCCACCATTGGTGCCGTCGAAGGGCAGCCTGCTGCGGTGTAAGGAGTGAAGCACACAAATTTCCCCGGTGAGCAATGAATAGAGTAATTAATTTATTTTTTATTTATTTATTTATTTAAACTATGGTTATAAATCTTTGATTATTATTTTAAATACAAAAAAAAAAAAGTTGGATAATTTACTGCAACAAAAGGTATTCAAAATAAGTCCAAAATTGTTGTGAAACAAAATAATTTTATCCTGGTTTCTTGCTGAACAAAAAGGTACAGTCTAGATCTTTTTTTTTTTTTTTTTTTTACTTTTGTCCAGCAAATAACCAGATTGTCTCGAAGGAATGTTTACTAGAAGCAAAGAATGAAAGGCTGCTGGTGCCAGGGCTTCTGCTGTTTGTTAGAGTCTACCTGGATGGAGTCACCTCTCTGAGCCAGGCGAAGCAGCCCACCTACGAGATGCTCACCGTGAAGAGCTCTCACACACGCCAACATAATAATACAGCCAGCGTGGGGGAAAACAAAAAATGGCCGAGCAGAAAAAAGCTCTGATTGTATATATTTGTAGCTTCACAGTCTGCCTGGACAGCTTTGTCCCAACAGCTGATGTGAGGGAGGAAAACATGATATTTTCTTTTTGCCATAAAAAAAGACACCATAAAGTCATCTGTTTTTTCCCGTCAACGTTTAAAAAAATAGCACAGCCAGTTTGAATAGGTTTTTAGAAAACACATCTAAAATTTTAATTTAAAATGATTTTTTATCACTTTCAGATTAGATTTCTTACCTCACTACAACTATCAACAATTTCCTCTGATAACCCAAGTCTGTGTGTGTTTGTGTCTAAATCTATAAGCAAGAACTACACACACCGCAGAAAAGCTTTTATAACGGAAAAAGTATTTCTTTTTGCAATCTTGTCCCTTTGTACCACAAACTGTACCATTCTGTCGTCATCTGCTTATCAGCAGTGGTGGGGGAAGTACTCACTTTTTGTATTTAAGTAAAAGTACAGATAATTAGGCAAAAAAAAAAAAATACTTAAGTAAAAGTAAAAGTACCAATAAAAAAATCTGCCTAAGTAAAAGTACAAAAGTAATTGGTGTAAATTTTACTTTTTAAGTAAAAAGTAAAAGTATTCGACCATGATTTAAATGTTATTTTTTTGTGCTGTAGAGTCACAAATAAATACTCTGCAGGGGCGTGACCCCCCCTATCCCACCTCGTTTGGTCCACAAAAAAAAAAAAAAAAAAACAAGAAAGTAAAGGGGACAAGTCAGGCTATCCCCTAGCAGGGGAAATGGGCACCAAAATGCAGGAAAATTACATTTATTTTTTTAAATGTTTTTTTTGGGGGGTTGGGGGAAAGTCACCCTATATTGGCTTTGTCAATGACCTCACGTCCCTCCTTCCCCCCTTTAGATAATTCCAGATCCGCCCCTGCTCTGTGCTCGGCTTAACTTTTTATTTAGAAGTAAACGAACAACGATCTTCTGACTCTTTTTAATTTGTACTAGATTTGATGTTAGTTTTTTTGGCGCTGAATGAATACAGAAAATGTTTACTCCTTGATTCATGACTTCTTCTCCCGATCAACTGCTCCTTATGATTTTGGCGATGCGGCTACAACATGCGCTAAAGAAACAACGGTATGTCTTTTTCCTGAACAAAAATGTAACAAAAAAATGTAAAACGAACTTTTAAAAAATAGCGCAGTAAAAGTACAGATATTTGCTCAAAAAATGTAGTGAAGTAAAAGTAAAAGTACTGGTCTCAAATTTTACTTAAGTAAAGTACAGATACACAATTTTTCTACTTAAGTACAGTAACGAAGTACATTTACTTCGTTACGTTCCACCACTGCTTATCAGGAACCAGGTCCTAGGAGCAATGATCCCAGCAGGGAAGCTCTGACTTAACTCACCCTGGCCACAACCTCTAGCTAATCTTACAATATCCTGAGGTGTTCCCTGCCCAGCTGTGAGACATAACCCCTCCAGTGGGTTCTGTGTTTGCCTCTGTTTCTCCTCCCAGAGGGACGGAACAACCTCCCCAGCGAGGCATCCGGGATGCTTTCTAACCAGATGCTCAAACCGCCCCATTTCGTTTCTCTTTCCTCTGATTTTTTCACTCTGTCTGTAGGAGGAAGTCTGGACAACCTCCGGAGGAAGCTCATCTAACCAACTTGTATGTGGGATATTGTTCTTTTTGCAGTGACCAGATGGATAGGAATGTAGATTTAATGGTAAATTAAGAGCTTTGCTTTTTGGCTCAGGTCTCTCTTCACCACAATGCATCGACACCGTATATCGTCCTAATCAATCAAGTGCATGATTTCGGAGTTAATTCCAATCTGCTAATTTCAGATGTTGGCACCGAAAAAAGGTTAAATAGTGTTAAACTTGTGTTTATCTCACAGGAAAGAGTCTGAATGTGAAAATGTAGCATTTCTGATTCTTTTTACCTGCTCTTTCTTTTCCAGTTCTACTTCAGTAGGTTGGTCATCATCGGCTTCCCTCTTCGGTCGCACGAAGGCAGGAGGTGTAAGTGAATGAGTCTTCTCAAGATCTTCTGGCTCTACTCCTTTTCCATCACGTAACCTGGACCAAGCTTCCTGGTTGACTTTACATTCATCCCTTGTAGGAGCTTGTTGGGAAGTTGATGGAGCAGCGTTAGTGTCAGGTCCTTCCTGTTCCACCTCTTCTGTCTTTTTCTCCTCTGGATTTATGGATGCCTTAGCAGATCCTTCAGCTTCCTCCACTTCATCCTCTGCCTGTTTAGTAATATCAGCATCTCGTTTGCTGACATTGGTATTTGTTTTGACAATGCCGGCCTGGAAAGCCGAGACCACAGCGTTGCATTTCTGGACCTTGTCCACCTGCTGCTTCTTTGACATCAGCACCCCCATTGCTGCTGAAGAACAGGGAGAAAAAATAAAAGGGTTGCATGAGTTTGTTGCAATAATTCATCACCAAATCCACAAATGACATCTCTGGGTCGTAACTGACAGAATAGTAACATGGTCACTAAAAAATCGTGAGGTTTGGAGTTATGGTTCGACTATTTTTTTTTTGTAAGTAGAACCACTTTTTATAATCCTTTCAAAATAAGATTCCACTCAGCAGACAAAGCAGAGGGATCTAAAATTTGTCACACAGCAATTTATGTGTAGACGGTTCGGTGCTTGGTCCACTTTTATTCATTCCCCTTGGCGATATCATCCACCAAGATGGACTAAATTACTACCGCTACGCCGATGACATTCAATTATACATTTTCACCAAATCCATCACCTACAAAACTCATGCCAGCTGTTTAACTGATATCAAAACATGGCTGCAACACAATTTCCTTAAACTCAACTCTGACAAAAACTGATATAATCATAATCGGATCCAAAAATATTACAAAATCCACCCCTGATCTTCTGTTTACCTTTCACAGCAGCACTCTTTCGCCTTCACCTATCATACGTAATCTTAGGATCTTTTTTGACACCAACCTCACTTTTGAACACCATGTTAACCAAATAACCCGGTCTGATTTCTTCCATCTCAAAAACATTGCACGTCTCCGCACATTCCTGTCCTTCTCGGCTGCTGAAACTCTTATTCACGCCTTCATAACATCCCGCTTGGATTATTGCAACAGCATTCTGTATGGAACACCTTCCAAAACACTCCTTAAACTTCAATACATTCAGAACTCTACTGCCCGTCTCCTTACCCACACCCGCTCCCGTGAGCACATCACCCTCGTCCTCAAGAACCTCCCCATTACTCAACGCATCACCTTCAAAATTGTTCTCATCACCTTCAAAGCCCTACACAACCTGGTTCCGTCTTATCTTACTGATCTGCTCACCTGGTACACCCCATCTTGTTCTCTTCACTCCTTAGACGCACATGTCCCTACCTTCCAGGACCAAGCTCCGAACCTGGGGAGACAGAACCTTATCCACTGCTGCTCCCACCCTCTGGAACAAGCTACCCCGGCACATTCGAGACTGCACTGAACTCTCTACATTTAAAAAACTTCTTAAAACTCATCTTTTAAAAAAAAAAAAAAAAATAACATTTAAATATTTTAATTGTTCTATAGTTTGTTAAATTTCTTTCTTCAGTTTTATATTTTGTTGACGTTTTGTTTTTAACTATGAAAGCGTCTTTGAGTATCCATAAAAGCGCTTTATAAATAAAAATTTGTTATTATTATTATTAGACGTTATGAACAATTAAGTAGTTTTTAGTTGTTGTTTAAGTAGGTTGAGGTTTTATTGGGGCTTTTCTTCTTTACAATAAAAACATTTTAAAAACAAACTGTTCTTGGTTTAAAATAGTTTTTCCTTTTTTAAAAACTTGTATTATTTGCTCTTCAAACCAATTTTCTTTGGTGAAACAAATGCTTGTCCTCTTCATTTCCTGAGGACAGGCTCGATCTTTTTTTTTTTCCTTTCGTCCCTGACCTCCTCTACTTATTATTAATACACCGCCCATCTGTTCTTGTTCCCACATTTATGCTCCAAGCTGCTTCCAGAAGCAGCAAAGTGTGTAAAGATGTGAGCTGGTAAATGAAATTTGAGATTTATTAATGAGCAGATTGTGTGAATCAGTTTAAAAATGAAAGATTTGAGAGGAGTGGAATCCCCAATTAGTTCTCAATGCTCTTAAACATCTGGCAGCGCTTCAAGAGGGCATAAGCGGTGAGTTCCCACCCGAATGCTCAACAGGAGAGACAGAGAGATGTCTTGCATGCTAATGCAGAGATGTGAACTTTGAATAATACCGCTCTGCTCTAATCCATGATGAGATGTGGTGAATCGCGATAAAATGCTCATCAGTAGTTAATTAGCAATTAAATTTGAACATTTACATATTATTCCCAACAGAGTGCTCTTTGTTTTTTTGGGAATTACAAGATACAGCCATATGTTGGTTTTATTTATTCAGGATGGAGACAACAATCTATTTAAATATAAAATTAGATACAAGAAATTCAATTCAAATTTTATTTAGCCAGCCCAATTTCACAGAGTTGTCTCAACAGGCTTCACACAATAAACTAAACCAAAAAATCCACAAATCAGCCTGAATATGAGCAATAACTTATTAATAAACGTGGGCAAGGCCACCGTATTTTCACGACCATAGGGCGCACCATATTATAGGCGCAGTCCAAATTTTGCGTGCTCTGTATTTAACACACACATAAGGCGCACCTGATGGCGCGGGTTTTATATACTGTACATATCCTCCACTACGTAAGTCCGCCTTACAACACACACACACATACACATATGCGCGCGCATACGCACACACACGTGCGTATTTAAAAATAGATCGGGAGCAAAAGTGAGTTTGGTTATCTTTATTTAAATATTAGTTACAGTCGTCATAAAGTCATTTATCAAATCCATCCAAGTCCTCATCCTCTGTTTCAGAATCTAACAGCTGCGCTAAATCCAACCTCACAGGTTCACTTTCCAAGCTGTCAGAGTCACTTTCTGAACTGTGCAGCTCCTCGGAAATGATGCCTGCTTTTGGGAAAGCTCGGACAACAGTGCCAGCAGACACGTTAGCCCAATCATCTACAATCCACTGGCAAACTGTGGCGTAACTCGCCCGGCGCAGCTGATTGCCATCAGTTTAAACTAAGCTTCATAAATGTGTCTCTTTTTCATTTTAAATGTTGTTAAAACAGCAATGTTCTACATAAAGCACATACCTGTTCTTTTAGACACAATCCACGCCCACACTTCCATCTTTAACGTTCTCATGTTCTCAACTGCGTCCACCTCATGGTTCTCTAATACGTCCGCAAATCACAAATCAGATAGGGCGTACTGGACGATAGGGCGCACCGCTCATTTTGAAGAAAATTTGAGACTTTTATGTGCGCCTTATGGTCGTGAAATTACGGTAATTTTGAACGTGACGTTGTTGCTATGAAAACACAAAAACACAAGAAGCCAAACATTGCTAGACCTTCATTTTAGTGGCAGCAGGGTAGAACCATTTGCTAAGCCAAACGTCCCGGTTTATGTCATCCCATCTTATAGTCTTTTGTTGTCTGGCATATGATTGGCTCCGAATTCAGTAGCTGATATGGAAAAGAAGTTGATTTACTGTATTACAAAATGTGTGTGTACAGCAACACCTGTCTCCAGCGGGTCCGGGGTCTGCCCCTTGGTCTCCTCCCGGTGGGACGTGCCCGAAACACCTCGCCTGCGAGGCGCTCGGGGGGCATCCTTACCAGTGCCCGAACCACCCCATCTGGCTCCTCTCGACCTGGAGGAGGAGCGGCTCGACACCGACCCCGGACCCGCTGGAGAGACTATGTCTCACAGCTGGCCGGGGAACGACTTGGGATCTTACCAGGTGAGCTAGATAATGCAGTCGGGGAGAGAGAGGCCTGGGCTTCCCGTTTGAGGCTGTTACCCCCTCGACCCGACCCCGGAACAAGTGGAAGATGACGGAACGGAACGGAAGCAACACCTGTCTTTATGCAAGGCCCGGTAGCGTGAATTTGTTTGGCTTGTTGTTAAACTAAATTTAAAACTAAACTTAAAATACCCAGGACATCAACTCCCTGTCCTTAGACCCTCCTTCTATGTGAGTTTGTTTCTTTGTTTGTATAAAAAAGAGAGGAAAATGTGTTTACCGTACATCTTGTGTTTTTTAAATTTATTGTTGCTGAATTTGATGCTAGTCATAACATTGTTTAAATGGCTTGTTTTACTTTGTTATTTGGTTTTGGGTTGTTCTCTACAACACCATGGATCTGCTCCTGGTCTGGCAAGTCACATTTATTTTTTTTTTATTTATTTATTTATTTCGGTCACAGTGCAACCTCATATCAATGAAATAAAGAAAACAACCATATTCCAGCAAAGGACCGAAAAGGTAACGGCTGAAGCAAACGCTTATTACGCCGACCCTTTTTTTTTTTTTTTATGTCATAATAAAAGCAAAAAGACATAAGTAAATACTAAGCCATCATAATTGTTATAACGCATAACATAATACTTTGTAATATCATAATACATCATAACATAATCATAACACATCATAACATATAACATAATCATAACACATATTCGTAACACATAACATAATCATAACACATCATAATTGTTTACTTTTTATAGAAGCTTGAATTTAACCATCAAGACTTGCATATTTTTTAAGTATTAATAACTTAAATTTCTTTTTTAAACATAAAAGATTTAAACACAATTTAAGTTCATCATTACAATTATTCCAAAGATCCACACCTTTAATAGAAATACAGAATTTTTTAACATTTGTTCTAAATTTATTTTTAATGAACACATCATTTCCTCTTAGTTCGTATGGACTTTTCCTAATAATAAACATATTTTGTAGAGAGTTTGACATCATGTTTTTTTTTATCTTAAACATAAATTTTAAAGTGTGTAATTCCACTAAATCATAGAACTTTAATGTTTTTAAATTTATAAATAGATTATTGGTAGGTTGATTATAAGATGAGAATGTTATTGCTCGTATTGCTTTTTTTTGTAAAATATAAATTGGTTTTGTGTTAGTTTTGTACGTATTTCCCCAAATCTCGATACAATAAGTAATATATGGAAGTACTAATGTATTATATAACATAAACAAACTTTTTTTATTTAGGACAAATCTGAATTTATAAATGATTGCTATTACTTTAGACAGTTTATTTTTTGTATAATTTATGTGTGATTTCCAGCTTAATTTGTGATCTATAATCATTCCAAGGAACTTACTGTCGTAAGCTCGTTCCAATGGGGTGTTATTAAGCATAATTTGAATTTGTTTAGGTACTTTTAATTTTGTAAATACTATAAATTTCGTTTTTTCAATATTTAATGATAATTTATTTATGTCAAACCATATTTTTATTTTACTCAATTCTCTTTCAACTGATTGTATCATTTGGTTCAGGTCTTTTCCTGAAAAGTAAAGAGTAGTGTCGTCTGCAAACAGTACATAATTTATTAGTTTGGATGTGTAACACAAATCATTGATGTACAGGATAAAGAGTTTAGGCCCCAGCGTTGAGCCTTGTGGAATTCCACATATGACTTTTAATAAATCAGATTTTTCCTCCTTTATTTGTACATATTGATATCTATTTTCTAAGTAGCTCTGAAGCCATGTATATGCAGCTCCTCGAAAACCAAATCTGTCTAGTTTGCTCAGTAATATATTATGATCTATGGTGTCGAAAGCTTTCTTAAGGTCTATGAAAATACCGATGCCATAATTATTTGAGTCTATTGATGTAGTAATATTTTCTATTAGTTCTGTAACAGCCATATTAGTGGATCGGTTTTGTCTAAACCCATATTGTTTGTCACTAAGGAGCTGGTGTTTCTCTATAAATTTATCTAATCTTATTACAAATACTTTTTCTATTATTTTTGAAAACTGTGGAAGTATGGATATAGGCCGATAATTTGAAAATAATTGTTTATTGCCATTTTTATAGACTGGAATAACTCTAGTTATTTTCATTTTTTCAGGAAATTTACCGATTTGAAAAGACTTATTGCAAATATATGTTAGAGGCTGTGCAATATGTTCTATTGTATTCTTTATTAAATTCATATCAATGTTAAGTGTATCTTTAGATGTTTTTGATTTAAATTGCTTTACTATTTTAATTATTTCATTTTCATTTGTTGGGTTTAAATAAAATGTAAAAGGATTTCTGTTTACAGCATCACTTGGACTTATGTTATGCTTCTCAATACTTTCAGCCAAGGTATTTCCTACATTAACAAAATAATGATTAAATTCTTCTATAATTTCTTTTATATTTTCCAGCTTTGAGCTTTTGTTCATGAATTGTTTTGGTATTTTATATTTTTTATCTTTTATTTTAATTATTTTATTAATGACATTCCATGTTCCCTTAATATTTTCTTTTTGTTCTTCAAATAATTTATGAAAGTATTCTTTTTTGGTTTTCCGCAAAATACTAGTCAATTTGTTTTTATAATTTTTATATTTTATTTCAGATTCCTTGGTTTTGTGTTGAATAAACGTTTTATATAACATATTTTTCTTCTTACATGCATTTTGTAATCCACTTGTTATCCATGGCTTTATTTTAGAATTTTCTTTAAGTCTTACCTTTTTTAATGGGCAGTTTTTATTGTAGATTTCTAAAAACATGGATATAAAAATTTCATACGCTTCACTTGGGTCAGTTTGGTTGTAGACCTCGTCCCATTTCTGTTTTAATAAGTCTTCTTTAAGTTTATTTAGAGTTTGGTCTGTCACTCGCCTAATATATCTGAATGTTTCAGAGTTTTCTTTGTCATCAGTTATAATTTTATTTTGAAATATAGCAAAAACTGGTAGGTGGTCACTTATATCACTGACAAGAAGGCCATTTAAACTAATCAAAAAACTTGCTCACCCCTCAACTAAGTGGTTCTAGGACATTTCATCGTCGGAGATTTCAGCCACGAACATTTGGGCCAAAAAGCTGCAACCTAGGATATTTGAGCCATGTGCGCCCCGAATTTAGGACATTTCAGCCTCGGACATTTCAGCCACGGACGTTTGGGCCAAAAACCTATTTTATGTAGAAAATTGTGATATTCTATGTAAAACATTATGATATTTTGTAAATAGCCTTGGTTGCAGTTTCTTGGCCCAAATGTCTGTGGCTGACATGACCGTTCACCCAGTAGGACAGTTATGTAACCCTTTGTGTTACGTGTGAAGTGGATATATTCTGAGCGCATCTCAATATGTGGTATTCACACCTAACACAAAAGGGCATGAAGAAATTCTGATATTTTTTAAAAATTCTGATATTTTATGTAAACATTTTATCGTAAATAAACAGTTGCACTACAGAAAATAATTGCTTTTAGTCATTTTTATCCCATGGCTCAAATAAAAAATTCTGATATTTTTAAAAAATTCTGATATTTTACAAATGAAAAATTCTGATATTTTTAAAAAATTCTGATAAAATTTTGATATTTTTAAAAAATTCTGATATTTTATGTAAAAATTTTATCGTAAATAAACATTTTTATCCCATGGCTCTAATAGCCGAGTCACCGTGGCTCAAATAGCCTAGGTTGCAGTTTTTTGGCTCAAATGTCCGTGGCAGGACAACTAAGTAGCAGGGGTCTTTTAATGAGCAGAATTGAATTTTTGTGGGTAAATCATTTTTCTCTCATATTTTATCATGTAGATTATCATGTAGCCCTTTGTTTGTCATGATATGATAAATATGCCGGAAATACTCATAAACACATTTACTCGGTTTCACTTTTGTTTTGACAATGGAAATTTCTCCTCCTCCTCCTCTCGTTCTCTGCTTGGTCGGCGTGTGAGAGGACGGATAGCAGTACCTGAAAGGATGGGCCAAGCGTGACCAGATAGTTTGCACCCAAACATTTCTTGCTCACATTAGAATATGGGCGTGGTAGAAGCCGAAATGCACGGCCAAGAATAATCTGGGGTATATACTAGTGTAATAGTAATTTAATAGTGTCCAAACATCGGACATGAGAGCTTCCCAATTATTCACACATGCGTGAAAAAAAAAGATAACAGGTTTGTTTTTAATGTGAGAAGAACGTTTTCTTTTTTGTAAAATGAGTGTTTCAAAAGCACTTTAATTTCAATCAGTTGATAATCTGTTGTGTTTTTATTTTTTTTTTACTGTCCTTTCTTATTTTCAAAGCAACAGAGCAGCAGTGTGTGTGGCATCCTACAGCCAAAACATGTTGGAACTGTGGTGGAAGATTTTTTAAACCAATTCACAGAAAGCAAACAACAGCGTTTCAGCACCAAGCTGTGCAGAAACTTTTCTACTGATGCTGTTTGTGCAGCTTCCATAGTGAGAACAAACATGTGGCCTCAGAGGAGGATCAAAGAAGCAGACTCTTGTTACGTTGAAAAGCCAGGGTCTCAGTTCACTTCCAAAAAAACTTCTTTTCTGATGGCGGGAAAAAGAAAACAGACAGTTTCTGAAGCAAGGGGAAGAATTAAAGATTTGGAATGGTGACTAACTCACACTGGACAGATTCTTGGAAAAGCAGTCAGGGTGTAAAGAGGAACCCTACGACTACTTAAATTTATTGGATCACCATGGCTACTTGTAGTGAACAAGCTGTTTTCAAGCTAAATCAATTCACTGGATTTTCTTTCTCTCTGTGTCTTGTCGGTCATTAGTCCCTTCGCAGGGTGTCACCCCTTTGCTGGCAGCAGCTGGTGTGAAAATATTCCGAGACTCTTTGCGACAAAAACAACTAATAATATATTTAGACCTATTCTCATGGGTTTAGTCCTACCTAAAGACCGCTTGTCATTTGAGATAATCAACATGATAGTGTCCCATCTGTAAAACACTCCTCTGAAAATGACCAACCATGATTCAGTCCACACAAATCTCCTCTGATTATTTAAATCCCGTGTAAACCTGCATGTTCGTATTCCAAGCTGGGTTTTTCTTTGGAAAACCAACTGTGTTCTTTTGATCTCACTATTTATGTCATTATCAAAACTCAATTATAACCAACATATTTCTGAGAAAAACTGTCAGATAAAATGAATACTGGTACAAAAACGTGATGAGAAAGCACAGCTCAGTTGTCATGGAAACCGAACTCTAAAATAAATTCTTGGGTGTAACGTGAACGCCTTTTTTTTCTTTTTTAACAAAAAATTGTACAAAATTTGGACTCTTTGAGCAGACACTCATATTAAAATGGGTGTAGAACATGTTGATGCTGTAAGGAAGCTCGTTGCAAATGTTAGTAAATAGTGTCCATGCATTGCCTCACCTCGGATTTCTTACAGAGCTTCTTACAGATTTCCAAACAACAGGAATATTTATGAATCACCCAAAGCAGGAAGTCGGAGTGATTGTCAGAGCATGGTCACCATCATGGACGGCGACAGCACCGGAAAACTTGGATTCCAGGAATTTAAACAACTCTGGAACTTCTTCTTCTTCTTTCGGCATTTCCCTTCAGGGGTCGCCACAGTAAGTCAGTTTCTTCCATCTAACCCTATCTGCTGCATCCTCTTCAGTCACGCCAACTATCTTCATGTCTTCCTTCACTGTATCCATGAACCTCCTCTTTGGTCTTCCTCTAGCCCTCTTTCCTGGTGGTTCCAAACCCAGCATCCTTCTTCCTATGTACTCTCTCTCTCTCCTCTGCACATGTCCAAACCATCTGAGCCTGGCCTCTCGGACTTTATCTCCAAAACCTCTAACATGTGCTGTTCCTCTGATATACTCATTTCTGATCCTGTCCATCCTGGTCACTCCCAGAGAGATCCTCAGCATCTTCATCTCTGCTACCTCCATCTCTGCTTCCTGTCTTTTCCTCAGTGGCACTGTCTCTAGACCAAACAGTATGGTGGGTCTCACCACGGTTTTGTATACTTTTCCTTTCATTTTAGCTGAAACTCTTCTGTCACACATCACACCTGATACTTTCCTCCACCCGTTCCAGCCTGCTTGAACACGCTTCTTCACCTCTTTTCCACACTCTCCATTGCTCTAGACTGTTAATCCTAAGTATTTAAAATCTTCCACCTTGTTTATCTCTTCTCCCTGTAACCTCACTTTTCCATTTGAATCCCTCTCACTCACACACATGTACTCTGTCTTACTCTGACTAATCTTCATTCCTCTTCTTTCTAGTGCAAACAACTCTGGAACAACATTAAAAAATGGCCGGGCGTTTATATAAACCACGACTCTGACGGTTTTGGTGCCATCGGAACCGACAAACTGCCGAACGCTTTCCGTGCCGCAGGTTTCCTGCTGATGATCATTCGTCGCTACGGCGATGAAAACGGAAACATGGACTTCGACAATTAACTGAATGTAGAAAAGGCAGAAGCACACCACATGCCTTCCAGTAAGCAGAAATGTGTCGTGTGTGGAAGAACCCTGCCAACTGCTTTTTGCCTCGACTGTTTTTCTAAACAGGATTTGTTTTTTTGTATTTTTCTGTCTGTTAATAAAGTTCTGGGGTGGTGTAATATTTTATACATAAACACATTCATTATGACAGATGACTGTTCAAAACATCTTCTGTACAGTTGAAGAGTTTCTTTGACGCTATGTAAAGTTTTGTGAAGTATTTTATTATTTTGTTTTTTGTTTTATTAGCTAAGGTTATGGATTTGGTTAATCAGCTAATCGGTGCCTGAAACTCTATTTATTTATATATTTGTTTATTATTATTCTTTAAAAACTTATATATACTGTAAGTTATATAAATTCGCTATCAGTTTTTTCATCGTTTTTACTTTTTTTAGTAGTATTTTTGCAATAGCTATGGTCGTTTTGCTTTACCAGACGACCAGCTCAGTCTGGCAGTTTTTGAATTTTAAAAGTTTTGTAGCATGTTCCAGTCATTGCTGTTACATACTTACTTTAGGTTATATTTATTTACTTTTTTTTGTTTTAATCCTTTATTTATTATGTATTTATTTTCATTGCACATTTAGATGTTGTACTCCTCAGTGAAACATCTAAACGCTAGCCATCCAAATGATTGTGCAATGGGCAGAGAGGCCCAGAAAATCACAGAGGTTGTGTCAGGAAGGGCATCCGACGTAAAATTATGCCAAATTCAAATATGCAAGACAGTTCAAGACATTCGTTATGACGGATGCCGTCTTTATCTCTATGAGTAGTATGTGTACCCACAAACCGGCCGTGGTAAATGGAAGATGACGGAACAGAACCAAGGTTTGGCAAAAGATGCTGCACGTCTTAAAGCAACCTAATTGATTTGGGAGTTTGTTTGTTTTTTGTTTGATTGTAATCCTGGCAGCATGGTGGCGCAGTGGGTAGCACAGTGGCCTCACAGCAAGAAGGTCGTGAGTTCAAGTCCTGGGTGGGGACGATGCTTGGAACACTGTCCTTTCTGAGGGGAGTTTGTGTGGATTTCCTCCGGGTACTCCGGTTTCCTCCAAAGACATGCATGCTAGGTTGATTGGCCGGTGCCAAATTGCCCTTAGGAATGAGTGTGGATGGTTGTACAGTATGTGTGTTGCCCGGCGACAGACTGGCGACCTGTTCGGGGTGTACCCTGCCCTTCGCCTTAAATTAGCCGGGATGGGCTCCGGCACCCACTGCAACCCTGAAAGGGATAGACGGATAAGAAGATGATGATGGTTGTATTCCTAATATGAGTAATTGGGATTAATCACAAAGAGTGTTTCCCAAATTTGACTTTAATTGATTTTTTTGTTTTTGTGTTTTTTCTTTTTTTATTCCCATCCATCCATAGTCTGCTCAAGATAAACACATAAATGTTGGAATACTTTGAAGTTTAATATGTTGTATTAAACACTGAGATGTTGTCTTAGCATTCTCAGAAATTTAAAAATGCTTTCCTCAATACACATACTGCAAAATGATTGTCTTGTGGAAAAAAGAAAAAAAACAAGCTGGGCACTTATTTTTTTCCTAAAACAACACTGTACTGTTAAAAAGGAAGTATCACGGGTCAAACTGATAACAAGCTCCTTGTAGGATCTGTGTTCTCTCTGAAACACAATCCGTTCCATCCATTCTCCACATAAGTGCTTGTTTAAACCTTAATCACATTTATTTGAAGTGAAACAGGGCGTTGTTCTCTCTCTTCCTATTCCAGGGTCCGACTCTAAAAGCTTGTAAGGCTGAGGCAGTAGCTGAACTGTTAGGACTTAAACGCTGATTTGTAACGTCAGGACTGGGAGCTTTATTCTCCCTTTTCAAGCAGTCTGGAGAAACTCTTCAAAAACAAACCAATAACACAATTTAATGTTGTGATCCTCACATCACTCTGTCTTTTTCCTGTTTGTTTAAGTCTGTCTTTAACCAGTCTTTATTTTGTTCTGTCTAATGTTCGTACCTGTGTTATTTTTCCATGTATTTAAACAGTATTCCCTATTCTCCCAGGGTTTATCCATGTGTTTAGTTTCCCAGCTTATGTCCCTTCTTGTTGTGTGAGGCCTTTAAGGGCCTGCTTTTTCCTTTTTTCTCCTTTTTCCCCCTCTGCAACACTCACAGGTGCTGGATGGCTTCTGATGGGAGGATTGGCTGATTTCCCCCAGCTGCGTGTACTTAACCTTTGGACATAAAAGACCTGGTCTTACCTACAGTCATCGTCAGTTCTTCAGCTAACCCTGTGGTAAACTGACCACTTTCACTATGTTTATGTTTTTGTCACAATGAACTTATATTTTTCATTCTCCCCCCATGGAACCGTCAGCCTTTCCTCCTGGCCATCCAGCACTTCCCTTTGGACACTTTTGGACACTTCCTTTGTTACGTACTTTAAATAAACTGTTAAAAACCTGCACGTGGATCCTCATCCCTTCATCCTCACACCACCACACAACACTTCTTTCTTGGAGTTCTTCCAGAGTTCTCCTGGAACCTCTTTATGCAGGGGTGCCCGAACTTTTTCAATCTGTGAGCTACTTTCACAGAGCATGTTGTGTAATAACTACTGTATATGCCCTGCGCATATGTAAACATAATGAAAAAAATTACATTGATCATAAATTATATGCATATTTTTCATTTGTTTTTCAGTAAAATACATTGCCAAGTCTACCTGAGAGTTACCAGTAGATTGCAATTGTCGTGACGGGACTTTCTGCCTCAGTGTCGTGAGGGTCCCACATTCTGGTACTTTTGTTTCTTCCTTATTCTGCTCTTAGCCTCAATTTCTCCCACTTGGTTTCAATTGCTCATCCCTAATGCGGTGTTTCTCAATTATTTTCTGTTACGCCCCTCCTCGTATGAGGAAAACAATTTGCATCCTCCCACTCACTTGTTAACTGCACTTCCTCTCAGCTGCTCGGTGCAAAAAAACCCCACACCATAGAACTAACACACCCTGACAATGAGAGCGCCACTGCTGACTACTGTAATGGATATGCAATTACACTTACGTAATTCTAGTATGGCAAAAAAAAAAAAAGCAAGGTCCCAGAGGTGAGATGTGTCCCCGGCATCACACCGGGCACACCCCACTATTTGAGAAGCACTGCCCTTATGTTTGCACCTTTGCTTTGTCTTCCTCCTGGTTGTATATGTAAGCCCTGGTGTTCTTCACTCCTGTGTCAGGTTGTTTTTTGTCCTGGTTTTCCCTGCCAGCATTGCTGCAGACACTTTTTGTTGTGGTTTAAAAAACTTCACGCTAAGTTCAGAGTGTTTTTGGTACTTCTGTGTGTGAAACATAGCACCTTTGTCGTGTAAAATAAATTTTATTTTAAATCTTTGTATACAGATCATTATGTTTTTTAGTCAATTGCAGTGAGAATTAAGAAAATGTAAAATTTGCATCTGTCATTTGGTATTCGAGAGTCTCGCCTGTAGTCAGACTTCAAATGTAGAAAATCAAGCACACTGTCAGCAAATTAACCAGACCACTGAAATTGTTATTATTGACCATAAGGTTGACATAAACTCACTGGAAATTAATTTAACGTGGAAAGGTCTAACTGTAATGTCCTTCGTCTCATTGATATGCTTTTAGTTTTCTTGCCAAAAAGCAAAACAAAAGGTTTTTTTTAAGAAAACAAAAATGAATAAAGAAAGTTGTAATTATCTTCAAAGAATACATACAAATATAAATACACAAAACACACAAATATAAAGTACCAAAAGGGATCAACATCTATCAACCATGCAAATCTGAAAGATTTACCTCTAGCTGGCTGTAAACAGGAAGGGGATATAATTGCATGTTATGCATGGAGTTTTTTCAAAGGCTAGAAGATATTTATTTTTTTATTTTTTTATTTTTATTTGAATTACTCTATTCATCCCTCACCGGGGAAATTTGTTTGCTGCACTCCTTACACCGCAGCAGGCTGCCCTTCAACGGCGCCAATGGTGGGAGAAGTGGGGGCTAGGTGTCTTCTCCAAGGACCCTAGACCTTCCGGTCCGCGGGCGAACGCGCTAACCACGCGGCCACCGTCTCCACCCAAGATAGATGTAAAACACATATTTATTACTTTAAACTAACTCAAAGATTTAAAGTTTGTCTCTGGCCTTTTTGATGCGTGAAGGCAATTTTAATTTTAGAAGCAAAATGTTGCATAAAAACGTACATGGAGAAAAAGAATCCAAGTGAAAATCTAATGTCTGTTTACTTGTTTGTAAACACAGCCCTGAACTGAAAGATGAGGTTTAGGAAATGTAAGAATGGATGCTTGCAGTGGTGGAACGTAATGAAGTAAATGTACTTTGTTACTGTACTTAAGTAAAAAAATTGTGTATCTGTACTCTACTTAAGTAAAATTTAAGACCGGTACTTTTACTTTTACTTCACTACATTTTTAGAGCAAATATCTGTACTTTTACTTCGCTATTTTTTAAAAGTGTGTTTTACGTTTTTTGTTACATTTTCGTTCAGGAATTTGAAAAATACACAGGTTTTTTAGCGCATCTTGAAGCCGCATCGCCAAAATCAAAAGAAGCAGTTGATCGGGAGAAGAAGTAATGAATCGAGAAACATTTTCCGCATTCATTCAAAAACCCAACATCAAATATAGAACAAATTAAAAAGAGTCAGAAGATCGTTGTTTGTTGTGTTTACTTCTAAATAAAAAGTTGAGCCATCATAACACAGAGCAGGGGCGGATCTAGAATTTTCCAAAGGGGGGTGGGGCTTTGGCAAAGCCAATATATAGTGACTGGGGGCCTCCCCCCCAAAACATTTTAAAAAATAAGTGTCATTTTCCTCCATTTTGGCGGCCCATTCACTGGCCCTTCTAGGGGATAGCTTGACTTGTCCTCTTTCCTTTTATTTTATTTATTTATTTATTTATTTTTTTGTGGACCAAAAGAGGCGAGAGAGGGGGGTCACACCCCTGCAGAGTATTTATCCTGGTTACCATAGTGACACCCTATAGCAGAAAAAATAACATTTGAATTATGTCGAATACTTTTACTTTTTACTTAAAAAGTACAATTTACACCAACTACTTTTGTACTTTTACTTAAGTAGATTTTTTTATTGGTACTTTTACTTTTACTTTAGTAAATTTTTTGCATAATTATCTGTACTTTTACTTAAGTACAAAAAGTGAGTACTTCATCCACCACTGGATGCTTGTTTGTTTTATCTGTTTGTCCGTGGTTGGAAGTAATATATTACACTCAAATTTTTCCTGATACGCAGTGTTTCATTTTGTCTTTTGAACTGCTGTATTACTTATGGTGCTCACGTGGGGTGCTGGAGCCTATCATAGCTGATTTCAGGCGCGAGGCAAGTTACACCCCTAACAGGATGCCAGTCTGTTTTTGGGCCACACATACAGGCAACCATCCCCACACACACACTAATTCCTAGGGGCAATACCCAGAGATAACCCTTGCATTCACATAGGAGAACATGCAAACTTCACACAGAAAGGCCAGAATTACAAGCCTCGCTCCGGGACTCAAACCCCCAACCCTCTTGATGTGAGGACCCTGTGGTAACCACAGTGCCACCGTCCATCCCTGATACGCATACTGTTTAATTAAAAAAACTCTTACATTTCCGTTTTATTTGAATTAAAAATTTGCACAAATGTTCCTCAGGTGGACAGAAACGACAAAGACAGCATCCAATGTGCCCAAAACTGAAGTCAAGAGCTAACGTTTATGTCCAACAGAACTATTAATGATTTCAATGGCAAAAAAAATAAAAAATAAATCTCCAAAATATTCAATTTTGTGATTTCAATCAAAAATCATTTTTAGTCTGATTAAGTTGTCGATTATTCAAACGGATTTTTTTTTTTCCCGGGTAGATATAAAAATGCTGCAAATATGAACAGTTTCGATAAGAGGACTAGTATTGATAAATCCTAATCGATACCCATCCCTACTCCTATGTATGTGTGGGTTTTCTCCGGTTTCCTCCCACTCTCCAAAAACATGCATGTTAGGTTGATTGGTCAGTACCAAAATTGCCCCCAAGGAATGACCATGTGTGGATGGTTGTGTGTGAGTGGCTGCGCGATAGACTGGCAACCGTTTCGGGGTGTACCCTGCCACTCACTTCAAATTAGCCGGGATAGGCACCAGCATACTCTGAGACCGTGTTAGGGAATAAGCAGTTCAGAAGACAAAACAAAATGAACAACTGAAATTTGAACCTAAAAACTAGACTGGCAAAAAGGATTAAATTTTAATAAAAATGTACAGAGTAATTCCAATAAGTCTGTGGCCGGGCTTAGAAAAGCACATTTATATCACCATGAGACTGCTCTCCAGTAATTAACTACGAGGACAATAATTACCTAAGAGACCTTTAATAGTTCAGGCCACCATCCAGAAAAATTAAATGGCGATGGCATTTAGATACGACACGACCAGCTCAGAAGTTTTTCACCTGTCATAGCAAATAGAGAAAAAATTTAATGCTGCTTTGCATGAGGAAAAATCTTAAAAAAAAAAACCCTAAACATGGCAGATACTGTATATTCTTTTACTGCTGCTATCACAGTTGGATCCTCAGCTGGAACTACTATGATTGCACAGAGCAGTAAATGGGCCTTGAGGTTTAAAATGAGAAAATAAATGGTACTCTGTGTACAGTTGGTGGTAAAACAGCATGATCACGGTTAGAAGAAGCTTAATGTCACTTGTCTAAATGCCAGCAGAAAATAAACATCTAAAATCATTTTTTTGTTGCCTGTTTATCATTATGTAACTACAATACTCACTGAAGTACTCACTTTTTGTACTTAAGTAAAAGTACAGATAATTACGCAAAAAATGTACTTAAGTAAAAGTAAAAGTACCAATAAAAATATCTACTTAAGTAAAAGTACAAAAGTAGTTGGTGTAAATTGTACTTTTTAAGTAAAAAGTAAAAGTATTCGACATAATTCAAATGCTATTTTTTCTGCTATAGAGTGTCACCATGGTAACCAGGATAAATACTCTGGAGGGGTGTGACCCCCCCTCTCCCGCATCTTTTGGACCACAAAAAAAAAAAAATAAATAAAATAAAAAGAAAGGGGACAAGTCAAGCTATCCCCTAGAAGCGCCAGTGAATGGGCCGCCAAAATGGAGGAAACTGACACTTATTTTTTAAAATGTTCGTGGGGGAGGCCCCCAGTCACTATATATTGGCTTTGTCAAAGCCCCACCCCCCTTTGGAAAATTCTGGATCCGCCCCTGCTCTGTGTAATGATGACCCAACTTTTTATTTAGAAGTAAACACAACGAACAACGATCTTCTGACTCTTTTTAATTTGTACTACGTATATTTGATGTTAGGTTTTTGGCGCCGAATAAATGCGGAAAATGTTTCTCGATTCATTACTTCTTCTCCCGATCATCTGCTCCTTTTGATTTTGGCGATGCAGCTTCAAGATGCGCTAAAAAACCTTGTGTATTTTTCAAATACCTGAACGAAAATGTAACGAAAAATGTAAAACACACTTTTAAAAAGTAGTGAAGTAAAAGTACAGATATTTGCTCAAAAAATGTAGTGAAGTAAAAGTAAAAGTACCGGTCTTAAATTTTACTTAAGTAAAGAAGAGATACACAATTTTTTTTACTTAAGTACAGTAACGTTCCACCACTGTGTAACTATCCTTTGAAAGCCAGGCTACGCTGTTATTAGACCAGGCATGGGCAAAGTACGGCCCGCGGGCCACGTGCGGCCCGTTAAGTGTTTTAATCCGGCCCGCCAAACTTGAAAAAATTAAATAATGTTTTATTGTTAATGTTTTATTTACCCTGCAATGCTGATGTTTCGTCACTAGATGTCACACTTTGTTGAGAAAACAACAACACTGCTCCCTTTAAAATGTGTGTCTCCATGATGTGCACAAAATAAACTGTGTGCACACATGTGGGAAGCCATTGGGCCAATACACGCAAGTAAAAAGATGTCAAAACAAGCAAAATGTTTCATCATGCGCTTAGATTTCAAACCAAGCGCGCGCGCAATAATACACCCTGTATATTATTAACCCTATAAATTACCGTAATTTCACGGCTATAAGGCGCATATAAACGTCTTAGATTTTCTTCAAAATGAGTGGTGCGCCCTTTCGTGCGGTGCGCCTTGTGTATGAGAAAAGGCGGACCTAAAAAAAAACGCGGTGGAAACGTTAAAGAGTGAGTGTGGGAGTGGATTGTGTATAAAAAAGGTATGTGCTGTATGCACAACATTGCTGTTTTAACCCTGAAAATGGCAAAGAGACACGTTTATGACGCTCAGTTTAAGCTGAAGGCAATCAGCTACGCTGAGGAACATGGGAATCGAGCCGCCGCGAGAAATTTCAGCATTAACGAGTCGATGGTTCGTAAGTGCAGTACAGACAGTGACTTTGACAGCGAGGAGCGAAGTGGACCTGCTCTGTTGGATTTTGCGCAGCTGTTCGATTCCGAACCAGAGGATGAGGACTTTGACGGATTTGAATAAAGACTATTACTGTCTTCTATTATATTCTTCTGTATTCTATTAATGTGCTTGTTTATACTACTTAAATAAAGCACAACCAAACTCAGTTTTGCTCCCGATCTATTTTTTAATACGCACATTTGCATGCTTGTGTGTGTATTGTTGTAAGGCGGTGTGTGACTGAGGCTGCGCCTTTTCGTACAGTGCGCCTAATGGTTGTGAGATTACGGTACACCCACATGTTAAATTATTTTGTTCTTTAATTGTCATTCTTTTCATGTTTTTAATAAAAATACCACCAACATGCATGGAAGACCTTGTCGTTTTTAGGTTGACTTAGAAATTTTAAGTACCAGGCTCATGGAATTTTTCGCTCAAGTGTACAAGTTGAATATGACACAAATGGGTCAGCGGCAGACTTTGATACCTAAGAGCATTAAACAGTGCAACACAACCTGCTACTCAGTCGTCTTGCGAGCGTTAGATAGGAGAGCCTGCGACCACAAACCTGTCAAATGGATCAGGCCTTTTCCTGCCTGGCTGCCAACAGCGTTTGTGCAGCGTGTCTCTTGCAGTGTGTGCCAGTCACAAGAGAAATAGGTGACACATTTGTTTCTCATCCTCGACAAGCTCGCAACTGAACACAAATGGTTTTTGAAGAGCTTTAATGTGATTCTGGTTGTTTTACTGCAAGGTTTTAGCAAAGGAATTACTATAAATAAATCAAAGATAAAACTAACGGCCTAAAAATACCTCAAAAGGACTCAGAAATGCACAAAAAAACATACCATTTAACATTTTGGAACCATTTTAAAAGTTGGAGCCAAATTGTGATTTATTTTTTTTTAAAACACTGACTAATTATAAATAGCCTGATCCATCAGACTGTTTCTTTCACTTTGTGGTAACAGTCTGACCTCGCAGCATTGGGGTTAGTTTGACTGATGGTGTTGGGCACTATGTTTAATCAAACAACAGTTCCTATCTGGTTGGGACCGTATATGACAGATGCAAAGTGTCCCAACAGTGAGTGTAGTCCCGAAATCAATGTCAGGGTTTTAGGTCTTTACCAGTGGTTTCATTGTTATTTGGGTTTACTTCCTGTTTTATTTTGAAATTCTGACCTCCCAGGAGGTCCATTTGTCTTGACTTACCCTCCTTGTGTTCTCCCTTTGTTCTGGTGATTGCCAGCTCCCCTCCTAATGTGTCACATGTGTGTCTTATTGTTTCTCCCTCCTGTCTGTATTTAATATGTGTCTTATCTGTGTTTATTTGCCAGGTTGTTCTATGTCTTCTTCCGGCTAGAGGTTGTTTTCGTTGCTTACTCTCGAGATGTTTAGTGACCAACTTTATTTTTGGAAATCTTTGGAGTATTTCCGATAAATAAAAAAACACATGTTTTTTGTTGAAACTACATGCTGTTCTTTTGCGTGAGTTCGCAAACTTACACCCAACCTGACAGTCACAGCGCGAAAACAAACTTTTCTGCAGGACAACCACTTTGTTCACCCAAACAAAGTTTTTAGACACTGTCTATAAATTCCTGATCCCGGGAATCATTGCCTTCATGGACCTTATAGCATGGTTCAGCACGTTATTTTTTTAGCTACCGAAATAGGTAGCTATTTAAAAAAAAATACTGCATATCAATATCAAAAGGTGTCAATGTGGCTTTTACAATGCTAGCGGCCTTGTAGTATTGTCTAGACATGGCATGGGCAAACTACGGCCCGCAGGCCACATGCGGCCCGTTAAACGGTTTCATCCGGCCCGCTAAACTTGAAAAAATAAAATAAATAAACCTTGTTAGTTTGATTTTTCCTGCAATTCTGATCTTTGTCACTTGATGGCGCCAAAAATACAACAACACTGCTCCCATTAAAATGCGTGTGTCTCCATGATACGCACACCTTCAAAGTGTGCACAGTGTGCACAGATATGGAAAGCCATCCAGCCCAATACCTGCACGTAAACAAGCATGTTAGATGTTAAAACAAGCAAAATGTTACATCAAGTGCTGAGATTTCAAACCTAGCGCCGCTAAATGCACATTTTTTAAGCGCTATCGCACTAGATTTCAGACCTAGCGCCGCTAGATTTGAAATTTAATGCTCTTGATGTAACATTTAGCGTGCTTGTTTAAAATCTAGAGCGCCATTCTATCAATCTAGGCAAGCGGTTACCAAAGCATGCCATCCATCTCTTCCATCTGTTCCAGGGGCGAATCCAGGATTTTCTAAAGGAGGGGGGCAAAAAACAAGCACTTGTGGTGCTCACCAGTATAGAAGGGTCTGGAGGCATCCACCTCCCCAGAACCTTTTTGAAAAAAAAGTAATTTTCCTGGCTGGGCTCTCACTCAGAGATCGGGTGAGGAGCTCTGCCATCCGGAGGAGCTCGGTGTCGAGCAGCTCCTCCTCCAGGTCGAGAGGAGCCAGATGGGGTGGTTCGGGCATCTGGTCAGGATGCCTCCCGAGCGCCTCGCGGGCGAGCTGTTTCGGGCACATCCTACCGGGAGGAGACCAAGGGGCAGACCCCGGACAGCTGGAGAGACTGTCTCACAGCTGGCCGGGGAACGACTTGGGATCCTTCCCAAGGAGGATGCAGCCAGGGTGAGAGAAACCTGGGCTACCCGTTTGAGGCTGTTGCCCCCGCGACCCGACCCCGGAACAAGCGGAAGATGACGGAACGGAAAGTAATTTTTCTACATTTTGGTGCATATTTTAACCAAAGTTTATAATAATTGAAATAGTAAGAACACTTTTTTTTTGTGAAGCCTCGCCGCTCCCCCCCCCGGTTCCGGCCCGCTTGTCAAATGTTAGAAAACAATGTGGCCCCCGAGTCAAAAAGTTTGCCCAGCCCTGGTCTAGACCAAGCATGGGCAAACTTCAGTCCATGCACGTTTTTAATCGGTATCGCACTAGATTTCAGACCTGGAGCTGCTAGATTTGAAATTTAACGTTCTTGATGTAACATTTTGCGCACTTGTCTAAAATCTAGCGCTCCATTCTATCGGTTCTAATTTAGCTGTTACCAAAGCATGCCATCCATCTGGTCCTGTTCCGGCCCCTTGTCAAGTGTTAGAACTCAATGTGGCCTACGAAACAAAAGTTTGCCCACCCCGGGGCATCTCCAATCAGGGTTCCAATCAATGAACCCTGATTGGAGATGCCATCGATATAAAAGGACATATTAACATATGAATAGCCGACAATAGAGAAAGTTCTAAAAATACACACAGAGTATCTAAAACAGAAAATACCTGTTATGTTTATATGTTGTAGCTAATTTCTACATAATCGGGACTGATCGACACAGCTGTGCAGATGTGTCAGACATATGGAGCCAAACATAAAACAAGAACAGACGGAGATTAGTTTTATAAAGACTGCTGACACAATCCATCTGTCCCTCCGTGATATGCTCCTATCATCATTTCTACACGATTAAATACATTCCCATACATGGAGCAATCTACAGCTCACACACACACACAGTATCTGTTAAATGAGCAATTTTGTGATATCTTCCGATCACATAATTCCTGCAGGGTCCCATCATTCCTGTTTTAACTGATTCAGCAGCAGTAGCAGCATGGCATCCAGCTGAATGAATACTAAGCAGTATCATCATGGACTAAGTCTGATGAAGTATTTCTGCTAAGCACGCTCTAAACACACACTCTTCTCCCAAATACTGCTTACGTTTACTAGGAGCCAAATAAATACCTCGCCACATGATTTCACCAGGTACGTTACTATATTTAGCAAATATCCAGAAGCAGGATTTCCTCGGAGGTCTTACTCTGACCACACACTTCATACCCTTTCTAAAGTAAGAAAACGAAGATGGGGAAGAATTTCATCAGCTCCAAACTGAACCATCCCTCTTTCATGCTGCAATAGAGACAAAGCACTTTCTGGAAGTTAATAATGCTGAAATAATAAAATGACACACCCAGAGGCCTTATCGGAACCAGAATGTGTCTCTGAAAGGTCACTGGTGTAAAAATATGACTTAGAAAACTTCCTGCAGCCAGAGGTTTGCAAAAGAAAAAGATGGATTGGTATAAAAAGGTGGAATAAAGTGAGTGTTTATTTTTTTTTTACAGTTGTCATATCGTCATTTATCAAATCCATCAAAGTCCTCATCCTCTGTTTCAGAATCTAACAGCTGCGCTAAATCCAACCTCGCAGGTTCACTTTCCTCGCTGTCAGAGTCACTTTCTGTATTGTGCGGCTCCGCGGAAATGATGCCTGCTTTTGCAAAAGCTCGGACAACAGTGCCAGCAGACATGTTAGCCCGAGCATCTACAATCCACTGGCAAACTGTGGCGTAACTTGCCACTCGCTGCCTTCCACCCTTTGTGAACCTGTGGTCTCCTCTGGTCATCCATCGCTGCTGGAGTTTTTCCTCCAACTCGAGCCACCTCGCCTTATTTCCGCCGAAACTGAGCTGCATCTTCTTCATCGACTCGTTAATTTTAAATTTTATTGTGGCGGCTCGATTCCTATGTTCCTCCGCGTAGCTGATTGCAATCAGTTTAAACTGAGCTTCATAAGCGTGTCTCTTTTCCATTTTCAGTGTTGTTAAAACAGCAATGTTCGGCATAAAGCACATACCTGTTCTTTTATACACAAGCCACGCCCACACTTCCTCCTTTAACGTTCTCATGTTCTCAACTGCGCCACCTCGTGGTTCTTTAATACGTCCACAAATCACAAATCAGATAGGACGCACTGCACGATAGGGCGCACCGCTCATTTTGAAGAAAATTTGAGACTTTTAGGTACGCCTTGTGGTCGTGAAAATACAGTAGCTATATTAAAGGCAGCGATGAAGAGCAATAGAAAAACTTTTCGAGCTGCTCTGTTATAATTTTTAGCTAAATTTATCGGAATCCTGTGACTGTGTAGTCTTTTCAATCACTTCTTTCTTTTCCTGTCAGAGTCTGTTGGAGTCCTTTTTTTTCCTGATTTGCCTCCTCATGCAACAGCTGTATTAAAATGATTCCACTACAGCTCAGCAGTCACCCAGACTCACTCTACATCACATTTGATGGGCAATACAAGTAGAGAAAGCAGGATAAAACTCCCCCAGGCTCTCAGATCACTGAGCTCCTGCAGAAGCAGCTGCTTTCCCTCCCAGACCCCTCTGAATGATTTAAATGCCCCCGGATAAAAAAAGATCAGGATGGAGGGAGGGAAAACTGGGCCGCTCCTTGGGGCAGAAACTAACATTTAGAAGGCAGAGGAAATGTTAGTAAAGATGCTCTGCAGAAGGAAGATATCAGCATTTCATTCATTTTTATGTCCAAAGTAGGTTTCTTCTTTTTTTTTATTTGTATTCCTAAAGTGAAATTCAAACTCTTGGCAGAGCATCTTTTTCATATATTTTGCTGACATCTTATTTACTTTTACACAGATGAGAGTCAAGGCAAGAGTTTGAAGTGTATTTACACTCTTGATTAATGTCAGCGGGCTAGCTTTCAACTAATGAAGCTCTCTGCAGCCCCATTGGTGTAAACAGCAATCATTTTACAGGAAGGTGACACCAAAGTCCTCTTCAAATCCTCATGATTAGTTCTGTTCCTGCCATTGATTTATCTTCTAATCTGTGCCGATTTTACTATTCCGCATAGCGTTACCACTTCCTGTCAGGGACGAGCTATCTCACGAAATGCTTGACGTTGGTTTTTACAATGAGGATGTAAAATGGCCTGATTTCAGCAAAACAACACGGTGATGGTTAGAAAAAAGGTTGTTTTGCTGGAACATGGGGAAACTTTAAATTGTAGGACGCTGTTCTAGTGCAGAGGACATACAGGACATCTTTAGGACTTTATTAGTATTCAACGCTTTCTTGTTCAACGAGAATACGACAAAGTGACAAAGCTTAAAAAGACAGTGTCTAAGAATAGAAATCTAAATCTGTCACTAAAACACTATTTTTACTTGAAAACCTGAATATCAAACGTTTTCATTTGCTGAAACTATCAACGCAATCATGTTTTATTTGTGGCCATACCAGCCTGTTAATGCCTGATCCCGTCAAACCTCAGAAGCTTGGCAGGCTTGGTCTGGGCTGTACATGGATGGGAGACCGCTGGAACCCCAGGTGCCACGGTGGGACGGCCGTTGAGATTAAATTGTGTCCCTGGGCAAGACACTTCACCCACTTTGCCTCGTCTGAATGGTGTGTGTGTGTGATTGGTTGGTGATGGTCAGACGGGCAGATGGCGCAAAATGGCAGCCTTGCTTCTGTCAGTTTGCCCGAGGGCAGCTGTGGCTACAACAGTAGCTTAACATCACCTGGTATGGTGGGTATGAATAATGCATATGTGAAGCGTCTTTGAGAGTCCTGAAAAGCGCTACATAAATTCTTCTTCTTCTTCTTTCGGCATTTCCCTTCAGGGGTCGCCACAGCAAGTCAGTTTCTTCCATCTAACCCTATCTGCTGTATCCTCTTTGGTCACACAGACTATCTTCATGTCTTCCTTCACTGTATCCATGAACCTCCTCTTTGGTCTTCCTCTAGCCCTCTTTCCTGGTGGTTCCAAACCCAGCATCCTTCTTTTGATGTACTCGGTCTCTCTCCTCTGTACATGTCCAAACCATCTCAGTCTGGCCTCTCTGACTTTATCTCCAAAACCTCTAACATGTGCTGTTCCTCTGATCCTGTCCATCCTGGTCACTCCCAGAGAGATCCTCAGCATCTTCATCTCTACTACCTCCATCTCTGCTTCCTGTCTTTTCCTCAGTGCCACTGTTTCTAGACCAAACAGCATGGCAGGTCTCACCACAGTTTTGTGCTACATAAATACAATGCATTATAATTATTAATATTTATTTGGCCAAATATCACAACAATTTTCACAAGCGTCACCATGTTAGTTAAACAATGCACCACCACCAGCAGACGCCTAACCCGCACAGAAACCAGTCTTAAGAAAATCAATAGCTAGATGCTAAACTAATCTTAACAGACCCAGGGCAATCCTGGCCTTTACACACACCTCAGTTAGAAAAAAAAACTCTTCTTTGTACGAGAAACACATTGAAAATAGTTTTTGCCACTTCTTGGCTAATAATAGTCAGATTTTATAATTGAATGGCATATTTTATAAAACTATAGTAGGAAAGGTAATTCTTTATGGACGATATTTATGGAAAATTACAATTCTTTGTCATATTGTGCAAAAATGTAAAATGGCAGAGAATGTTGGCAACAACAGCCAATAAAATACATCACATAAAATCATCATGATATCATTTTATTTCCAAGTTTGCTTTGGTTTCTTAAAAATCTTAATGCTTTGAGATGTACAGTAGAAGCTCGTCAGCACAAGAAATATTTATGTTGAAAGGTGTTATACAATGGTCCTTCGTTTATCACACGAGTTACGTTCTAAAAATAACTCAAAATCAGCAAAATAGTCAACTTTATTTTTTTTTATATCTGTTGTTTTCATTTAAAGCTTAAGATCATAAACCACTTTACAGCCTTTTCTCAGAAAGACATCAACATGTTTTTACTTTATTTAAACACTCTCAAAGTTCAAACTCTCAAAGAAAGATAACATGAAGTGTGAAAAGAAAGAGCTTCATGATGTTTGCAGATGACATTGTGATCTGTAGTGAGAGGAGGGAAGAGGTGGAGGAAAAGCTGGAGAGGTGGAGGTTTGCACTAGAAAGAAGAGAAATGAAGATTAGTCAGAGTAAGACAGAGTACATGTGTGTGAATGAGAGGGATCCAAATGGAAAAGTGAGATTACAGGGGGAAGAGATAAAGAAGGTGGAAGATTTTAAGTACTTAGGATCAACAGTCCAGAGCAATGGAGAGTGTGGAAAAGAGGTGAAGAAGCGTGTTCAAGCAGGCTGGAAAAAAGTATCAGATGTGATGTGTGATAGAAGAGTTTCAGCTAAAATGAAAGTGTAAAACCGTGGTGAGACCTGCCATGCTGTTTGGTCTAGAAACAGTGCCACTGAGGAAAAGACAGGAAACAGAGGTGGAGGTAGCAGAGATGAAGATGCTGAGGATCTCTCTGGGAGGGACCAGGATGGACAGGATCAGAAGAACAGCACATGTTAAAGGTTTTGGAGATAAAGTCAGAGAGGTCAGGCTGAGATGGTTTGGACATGTACAGAGGAGAGAGAGAGAATACATCGGAAGAAGGATGCTGGGTTTGGAACCACCAGGAAAGAGGGCTAGAGGAAGACCAAAGAGGAGGTTCATGGATACAGTGAAGGAAGACATGAAGATAGTTGGTGTGACCGAAGAGGATGCAGGAGATAGGGTTAGATGGAAGAAACTGACTTGCTGTGGCGACCCCTGAAGGGAAATGCCGAAAGAAGAAGAACAGAAAGAGCTTCAATTGCATTACAATGATGTGTGTGTGTCTCAGTGTGTGTATGACCTAACAAAACAAATATTATAAACCTGTAGCGTCCATTTCCCACTAGAAAAATTATCAAGACAAATATTCAGCTACAATTTATTTTGTCGCTCATCCTTTTCTCCCTAAAATTCAGCGGTCCTGTAACCTTAAAGAGGTACAGAGATGACTCGGGCATCGTGGAGGGTGTACAGCCAATCAGCATGGATGGCATAATAGGCCAATTGGGATGCAGAAAACAAAGCTTTGAAGAAAATAAAGTCGAAATTTGCACCAAAGAAAATTTGCAAAACAGTGAGGCAGCATGAGATGAAGTGTGTTATAACATTAGGACCACTCTATATATTTTCTCTTAAGCATGTATTGTTTTTTGAAACAGTATGGATACACTTTTCACTTTGATTTCTGAGTCTGTGCCTTCAGCACTTTGACCACAATCTTCGGCTCCTCAATCAGGAAAGCTCGTTTGATCTTGTCGCACACACACTTGACGCACATTGATCCTCCGTAAGTTATTTACCCATATTCATTTTTGATAGTCTAGTTTGTCACACTAGGTCACCCATGGGCAAACTACGGTCCGCGGGCCACATGCGGCCTGTTAAATGTTTTAATACGGCCCAAAAAAATAAATAAACCATGTTAATGTTTTATTTCCCCTGCAATTTTGATGTTTCCTCACTAGATGGCGCACTGTATATATATTGGCTTTGTTGCAAAAACAACAACACTGCTCCCATAAAAATGTGTGTTTTTCTGTAAAGCGCACATTTCTAACCTACGTTTTAAACCGAGCGCGCTAGATGCACATTTTTTAAGCACTAAGGTGCTTGATTTTAATGTTACTGCGCTAGATTACGTGCGTGTAGCGGCCCCAATGGCTTTGCATATTTAGCGCGCTTGTTTACCAAAACATGGCATCCCTCTGCTCCTGTTCCTGCCCCTTGGTCAAATGTTACAACCCAATGTGACCCACGAATCAAAAACTTTTCCCAACCCTGCACTAGATGAAAAAAATGGGGTTTTCAATCGCAATCTGCCACATTTGTTTGTTTTAAAATTCTTTATTACTTTAGTTTTGTGATTTTTCGCCATTTTTTTCGCGACATTTCCTGAATAAAAAAATAGATATTTTCTTTCGTGTTTCACAATCTGGTCATTTTCCGACCTTCGGAAACAAAAAATCTGCATGAAACTAAATACTTTTTTTTTTTTTTTAAATCTGTGTGTTTTTTCTTTTTTTCCAAATGTTTAATTCCAGTCTACATTTACTAAAACAACATCCCAATCATGGCAAGGCTCATATGAATGTGTGTCCCCTTCTCTGATTGTGGGTTTCCATTCCCAAACCCAGTTGTCACTGGTATGTGGTGGTTTGAATCCCAACCAGCCCTCCTTTTCATTCCTTGTTTTTGGGGAGGGCAGGGGGATAGTTTGAATGGAAGGTCCACAAAGCATGCTTTTTTTTTTCATGGGAATGAGTTCGCCTTTAGCGGCTCATCTCACCCACAGACCAGGGAAGCAAAGACCTGGAACTAATTACACTAACGAGTTCACACAGATCCAAGCAAGTTTTTTTTTTTTTTTTTAAAAAAAGAGCTAACATAAGTTTTTCTTTTGAATTTTTTTATGAATTCAGAAGAAGTTTAACTTTGACTTTCATGTGCTGTAATTACTCATAAAAGATTTACATAAAACGAATGTTTGCAGCTTAAAGTGTTCATACCGTGACAAAAAAAAACCTGCTGAGGGTTCAGTAAACATATGCCAGGCCAGTGAGCAATACAAAAAGTAAAAACAAGCGAAGCCACTGAATGGAGGAGGAATTTAAATCTGAATGCATGGTTAGACGGGAGAGATCATGCTGGCATCCAGAGAGCAGATAGCGGCGGGGATCCGTCACAGGCTGAGGAGCAGGACTCACTCCAAGGTTAACAACACATTTGGCTTGTCTGTGAAGCTGCGAGGGACAGGAGATAACACCAGTCAGACTGCTGAAGGGCTTATCAGACAGCCGTGGGAATAAATTGAGACAAGTGGACTGAGGGATAAGTACGCCAATTTACAGCCAGCGGATCGCCACAGCTTACCTGTGGTGTATTCCCAGGTGATTGTCCTCTTTCCCAAACTAGTTTCTGGTTATTTGTGATAAGCAAGAGAAGGAAGCTTTGAGGAACTCTTGTGGTTTTGACGTTAATCATCCACACCCACATGGAAGCTGACCTCATTTTTTCCCAGGCATCTGCTCTCCATGAATATCTACCTACTTGTAGTTCCTTCACTCAGCTTGGCAGAAATATTCCGTCACATCCGGATATTTCTATTTGGTTCTGTAATATTTTCATGATCAGAGGGTCCTGGTGGTGTGTGTGTGTGTGTGTGTGTGTGTGTGTGTGTAGGGGGGGAACTGACCGTAAACGTGTAGACTGCTGCTCAGCGCGACTTATTGAAGACTTCACGTTCCTGTCTCAGTCCCGGCCGTCCAGCATGGCAGAACTTGGCTATAATGAAGAATGCTTTTGCCTGGCTGTCTGTATCCGCGCAGAAAAGATGAAAGGCAAAGCTGTTTATTATCCGTCCGGCTTTGGTCTCTTCTGGCGATCTCCTACAAGACAGTGGCGGACAGCTCCGGTGCTGAATCTCTTTAGGTTTTTTCTTTTCTCCACACACTCTCTCTCGTACACACACACCCTCCTCACAGCATCTGAGGAGACACGCAGCCTGCTGGCGGGAGATGCTGGCGCACACTCACAAGTTAAATCATGAATTCATGACCTTCCTTCCTCCTCCCACCAGGAAAACCTCTGCCGTCGTGATCAGTCAGGTTAATAACTTGTAGGCTCATCGGATCTGACCCCCCCAGAACGGCTGGATTGGCAAGAACTATGACGTTTGTAGATGACTAGCCAATTATTTCACACACACACTTTTAAATGTAAAGAGAAGCCATTAACGGAACATGTCAGGGTTTAAATCACTTTTTGCGTATTTTTCTGTCAGAGATTTGGGTGAGGCTGAAAACAACAATAATAATAATAATAAACATTGATTAGCTTTTCCTAACTAATTAATTTCACAGAGGATCATTTTTAAGATTGGATACTTTGAATAAAGTCCATTAATTGGCTTGTTTTAGTTCAACCATAAAGTGGTAACAGTCTTTAATTGTTGCATCAAACCTTTTTCTTACATCAGGTATTTCAAATTTTGTGATACAACATTAATAATAATAATCAATAATAAATCACTTGTTTGCTCCAGTTTCTCTCATTTTTTAAAAATATTTTAACACGTTCTCCTTAGAAAACTTTTTAGGGGATTTTTCACAATGGTGTATTTTATAGGAGATTCAATAATCTGTTGAGATTATCTTCCAATTAAACAAATATTTCAGTTCAGATCTGGGCTCATGGAAAGCCACTTTAGAATAGGCCAACGCTTTTCTCTCAGCCATTCTTGGGTGTTTTTGGCTGTATGTTTTGGATCATTGTCCTGTTGGAAGACCCATGACCTGCGACTGAGACCAAGCTTTCTGACATTAGGCAGCACATTTCTCTCCAGAATGCCTTGATAGTCTTCAGATTTCATTTTACCTTGCACACTTACAAGACACCCTGTGCCAGATGCAGCAAAGCAGCCCCAAAACATCACTGAGCCTCCAACAGGACAACGAACCAAAACATACAGCCAAAAACACCCAAGAATGGCAGAGAGAAAAGCGTTGAACTGTTCTAAAGTGGCCTTCCATGAGCCCAGATCTGAATCCCACTGAACACATGTGGAACAAGCTGAAACATGCCATTTGGGATAGACACCCATCAAACCTTAGACAACTGGAGCTGTTTGCTCATGAGGAGTGGGTCAAAATACCTGTTGACAGCTGCAGAACGCTCATTGACAAATACAAAAATTGTTTAATTGCAGTGATCGCCTCAAAAGGTTGTGCAACAAAATATTGAGTTATGGGTACCATTAGGTTAAAGTTTTTATCCAATCAGAATTCAGCTCGCTGGTGTCGCTAGGCTGTTTGAAATCTGCCTCTAGGCCTTCAGGTCGAGCAGTGCGGGCCCTGCTTACTTCATAGTAAACGGACACCTGTAGTTTCTGACAGCCAATCAGATCATCAGTAGGTGACAAGAAGACCTTCTAGAATACCTTACGTAAGTGACATGTACGCGTCTTGTGATTGGATACTAACTTGACGTAAGCGGAAGCAACCCTTCTCATGTCAACAAAGCGACACAGAGCCAGATCCAGGAGCTTTAGCAGAAAAATCTGAAATATCTACTCGTTTTTTTAACGCACGATGGCAAAAGTGTTTCAGAATGGCAGAACCGATTTCAAGACCACAAAAAATGACTGTTTCTCTCCCTCCTCGACCCTCAGCACTTTCAGACATACCGGAGAAAATTTCCACAAACAGCAAAATTTCCACAAACATGGAAAACATTGGCCTCCATGTCTTGAGGAAAGAAAGCAGAATGGATTTTGTGTTGAAATAAGTGTTTTGGGGGACAGCTGTTTTGGTGAGTATATGTTTTATACGCAGGTTTATTGATGTTTAAATGCTCTTTAAAATTGCCTGTGTTGTACACCAGTGGTCCCCAACCACTGGGCTGCGGACTGGTACAGGGCCGCGGGTCATGTGGTACCGGGCCGCAAGGAACTGTTATTTTTATTCACTTTGTTTTTGTGACGTCTTTTATTTTGAAGGTACATGTTTACCGTTACCATGGCAACAAGATTACGTTCGAGCAGAGAGAATGTTTCCACGTTATAAAGACGCTGCTAATAAATTTTCTCGTTAAGACAAAGTGGATTTAAGTTAATTATTATTGATTTTAAAAAGCCATTTTTTTCAGGCTGGTCTCATCATCTTAAGACCAGTCCGTGAAAATATTCTCAGACACTAAACCGGTCTGTGGCGCAGAAATGGTTGAGGATCCCTGTTGTACACAATTAAGGTGATACAACGCCCAGTAGTGCCTACGTCTGCTTCTGTATATAATTTCTCCAGCCGTAGCGTCATTAATGATGGTATTTGAGGGGTATTTATTCAAGTCGGACAAAGTAGCACATCAACGAAGGCCTAGGTGTGAAATGCACGAACCGCCACTGGTTTCAAGTGATTTTAGTAAGAATTGTGGGTTTTTTCTTCTTTAACTGAGGGGTACCAACAAGTTTGTCCAGGTGTGTGTGTGTGTGTGTGTGTGTGTATATATATTATATATATATATATATATATATATATATATATATATATATATATATTAATGATTCATTTGTCAGCATGTTGACGGAATAGAGCGAACTCTTAAACTCGCGGATTGTAACCTCATAATTTAGCAATTTGCTACTGGTATTGAAATTGGATCTATCACACACTGGTTGATAACAGGTATTTCTATTAAAAACTGTGGAGCAGACTGTGCAATTCTGAAGGTTCATTGTTGTTTTTCTCCAGATGTTTACTGGATAAACTATATACTGCTAAGAGAAATTGTGATTGGATAGACTTAGGCTTGCTGATCTATTCAGTCGCATTCAAGAAGAGTCATATCATTTTTAAAACCAAAACAAAAAAAAATGTTGGTTTGTCCAAATCGGGAAAAGTCAACAAAGCAATATGATATGAAGTTGTAATTTTTCTTTAAAGGGAGTAAATTTCATGCAACTTTTTGAAGATTTCTACCATCTTTTAACATTATCCTCACATCAAAAACATCCCAGAAGAGCTTTTCTGTTTTATTAATGCATGTCTGAGTAGTTTTTGCTCCCATCTAAAATCATTCAAACGCCAAATGTTCTTGGCCACAAGTTTTGTTTGTCACAACGCCCACATTCTAATGTTCCAAGGTAGTGTTAAACTGCACTCGTTCTGCTTCTGTTGGACATACCAATAAACACAAGACTGTTTGTTAGCACAGAAATGCATATGCAATGGGAAAAAGCTAATGAATGAATTTATTCAATTTCACTGTGAAGGCTGACAGACGAGGTCAGACAGGAACCTCCATGGACAATGATGTTTGCAGATGACATTGTGATCTGTAGTGAGAGGAGGGAAGAGGTGAAGGAAAAGCTAGAGAGGTGGAGGTTTGCACTAGAAAGAAGAGGAATGAAGATTAGTCAGAGTAAAACAGAGTACATGTGTGTGAATGAGAGGGATCCAAATGGAAAAGTGAGGTTGCAGGGAGAAGAGATAAAGAAGGTGGAAAATTTTAAGTATCTAGGATCAACAGTCCAGAGCAATGGAGAGTGTGGAAAAGAGGTGAATAAGCGTGTTCAAGCAGGCTGGAACGGGTGGAGAAAAGTATCAGGTGTGATGTGTGACAGAAGAGTTTCAGCTAGAATGAAAGGGAAAGTGTACAAAACCATGATGAGACCCGCCATGCTGTTTGGTCTAGAGACAGTGCCACTGAGGAAAAGACAGGAAGCAGAGATGAAGATGCTGAGGATCTCTCTGGGAGTGACCAGGATGAACAGGATTAGAAATGAGTACATCAGAGAAACAGCACATGTTAGAGGTTTTGGAGATAAACTCAGAGAGGCCAGACTGAGATGGTTTGGATATGTGCAGAGAAGAGAGACCGAGTACATCGGCAGAAGGATGCTGGGTTTGGAACCACCAGGAAAGAGGACTAGAGGAAGACCAAAGAGGAGGTTCATGGATACAGTGAAGGAAGACATGAACATAGTTGGTATGACCGAAGAAGATGCAGCAGATAGGGTTAGATGGAAGAAACTGACTTGCTGTGGCGACCCCTGAAGGGAAATGCCGAAAGAAGAAGAAGAATTTCACTGTGATATTTGCCCCCCCTCTCGCTCCTTACTTAGTGTCGACCCTTTGGCACATGCCCGACCGAATAACTTGTTTTGAGGCACAAATACAATGTAGAGCGCAACAAGTTGGCGTTTATCTAAAATAAGAAATTCAGACTCATTTTGTAAAATCACAGGGTGCTCAAATAATTATTTCCTTTGCCTCATACACGTTATAAAAACTGTACCTGAAGTTCAACTGAATGAGCAAGTAGAAAAATAGTTCAAAGACGTGCACTATTTCATCCCTGTTCAATCCAGCTTGCATCACATTGCTTTCCTCTCCAGCATCACACACAATCAATAGATTTTTACACATTTTATCGACTCTTCTTCATGCCCATCAACACCATAAATTATAGGACAAATGTGCTGTTTTTTTCTTTCGTAAAATTTTATCATTAACATAAACAATTCCCAGTCAGATCAAATATTCATTTACGAACGTTTCAGAAATGTGCAAGCTAAGTCAGTGTGACTTTATTATTTGAACTGAGCATGTCAGCAGAAGAATGTATGACAAATCTATGCATATCTACATGTACCGTGTCACACTGTTTCTTCACAGCTCACTGCATCAAATGGAAAACCATGAATTATTAATGATGCTGGAAGTGCACATTGACCCACTGCTCTTATAAGATGCTCTGCCACTTTTTCAGTGGGCGAAGGGGGAAGAAATGACCAGCTGTTGTGAAATGGAAACTCTTTTCCACTTCTGAGTGACGCTTTAATGTCAACCATCTCTTTGTCTTTTAAAATACCTCCACATGCAGCCGGTGATGATCTTAGTTTTTTATTTCATGAACCCTCACACAAGTGGCTAACTGTGCAACTGAATGATCTGAAAGATCAAACAAATGTTAGAAACAATGTTTAGAACAAATGTTAAAAAATTCTGTATTTCCATTAAAGGTGTGGATCTTTGGAATAATTGTGATGATGAACTTAAATTATGTTTAAATCTTTTCTGTTTAAAAAGAAATTTATGGTTAAATTCAAGCTTATATATAATGTAAACAATTATAGTAACAATTGTATTACTTTTGTACTTGTATTACTTTTTCATTTGATGTTCTAATTTTCATTGTATGTATTATGATGGATTTCTAAGTATTTACTTATATGTTTTTTTGCTTTTATGATTATTTAAAAAAAAAAAAGAAAAAGGGGTTGGTGAAATAAGCTTCTGCTTCAGCCGATACCTTTTCGGTCCTTTGCTAAAATATAATTATTTTTCTTTCTTTCATTAATGTGAAATTACACTGTGACCGAAATAAATAAATAAATAAAAATAAATACGATTTGCTGTTCAAATCTCCCAAATGTAACAGAAAAGGCCATTTAAGTTCATTACTTTAATATATATTTTCACTTTATTTGTACACAAAAGGCCTCTAATGATGACAAATGGAGAAGTCAGAGCTAAAGCTTAGTACCTTTTAAAAACAAATTAGGCCGGGAAAGCAAACTGCATTGGCCTCAGTTCCTCTTCTCGATTATCCATAATGGTCTCTATAGAGCAGTCTGTCAGTATTAGCAGTCCATTCACAGAGCAGCTGCATTCTTAAAAGCATTCCCATGGGTTCCCAGTCAGATTTTAGGAACACTGCAATCACAGCCTTTTCACCACAGTATTATGCTCACTTGTAAATGAGAACAATCAGTCTGATGGAACAAGATTGTCCAGTTTAGATGAACTGTAACTGTACCTTCCTGTTTTTGTTCTCTTGCATCCTAAAAATCTAATAATTAGCCGAAGCTGGACCCACTTTATAAGCAGTGTCACACTGCAAATTAAATAATATGCAAGAAATAGAACTAGAAAAGTATTTTACTTTTAACATTGGTTACCAAAAGTAATATTGAAAGATATTTTTTTATTTAGTCTGAGTTGTTTTGTTGATGAAAGGAACAAACATTATCTTTTAGACCTAATTCTGTCACTCTGCTGGTTCCTATTTGAGTATGCAGAAAGGAGACTCTTAGCCCGACTCCCATGCCAAGTGACTAAAACCTAATGTGTAATTCATTTCACGGGTTACGGGGTAAGTGTTTTTATGCTTTGGAGCCCCTGTACCAGCCAATAAAAACCTTTAAATCAATTGAACTAATAATTAGGACTTTACTGTTTTAATGATTGTTGCAAAATGGTGGAAACGTAAGGTTTTCTTAAACTAAACCTAAAACTTGTTTGGAACTACGGTCCCATCAAATAGACTTTGACAAATGTGGTCCAAGATGTTGGGAGTAACACATAGAAATTCAATGCGTTTCAGAAATATAATATATTACTTAAAAAAAGTAGACAGTGTCAGGTTTAGTAATGAAGTCAGAATGGTTTTTGTTCATTTCCTGTTTTATTTTCAAATCACTCACTTTATTTCCTTTCAGGTGCTGTGTTCCTCTTGGGTGTGTCTCCCGGGTCTGGTCAAATTTCTTCGCTCATGATCTTCACCTGGTTCCTATTTTCTCCTGCCAGTATTTAAGGGGTTTCTTTTCCTCACTCCCCTGTGGGTTTGTCTTGTCTTTCTGGTTTTCCGTACTTGTCGGTTGATGTTTGGAAGTGAATCTCGTATTTTCTAGCTCTAAGATGTTTACTATTTTGCTCGGTGCAAGCTTGTTTTCAGTTTGGATTTGTTAAATTAAAGACTTTGTTTGAAGCATATACGTACTGTCCTGGTTTGTATTCACACAACAAACCTTGAAAGACAGTATAACTCGTTACAATCTTTGTAACCCAAGTTATATGTTTTGGGTTTTTTTTGTTTGATTTTTCGAAAAATGTGCAAACCCAAATTTAATTATCATTTAAAAGTTTTGAACTCGACAGCGAGGTCCTCCCGGATGGCAGAGCTCCTCACCCAATCTCTGAGTGAGAGCCCAGCCACTCTGTGGAGGAAACTCATTTCGGTCGGTGTGGAGCTCGGTGTCGAGCCGCTCCTCCTCCAAATGGGGTGGTTCGGGCATCTGGTCAGGATGCCCCCCGAGCGCCTCGCGGGCGAGGTGTTTTGGGCACGTCCCACCGGGAGGAGACCAAGGGGCAGACCCCGGACCCGCTGGATAGACTATGTCTCACAACTGGCCGGGGAACGACTTGGGATCCTTCCGGGTGAGCTGGAGGATGCAGCCGGGGAGAGAGGAGCCTGGGCTATCCGCTTGAGGCTGTTGCCCTCGCGACCCGACCCCGGAACAAGCGGAAGATGACGGAACGGAACAAAAAGTTTTGAACTCCTTGGAACATTTTTTGTTAAAGTGTTGAAGAGTTTCTTTAGCTTTTGTGCAGTATTTTTATTTTATTAGCTTTGGTCGTGGATTTGGCCAATCAGACGATTGGCAAAGTGAAATTACGCGCTTTAATATTGTGATACTTTGATTAAAAACAACAGCTCGATAAAAGTTAAACACAAGAATGTGGAGTGGTATGGTAACATCCTTTCTGTTTTAAGCAGCACATACGGTGGGCTAGTTGCTAATGCTAACATGAATTTGACTCTTCATTTTGTTGTCGTGCTTCTTCTTCTCCTTTCGGCATTTCCCTTCAGAGGTCGCCACAGCAAGTCAGTTTCTTCCAACTAACCCTATCTGCTGTATCCTCTTCGGTCACACCAACTATCTTCATGTCTTCCTTCACCGTATCCATGAACCTCCTCTTTGGTCTTCCTCTTGTCCTCTTTCCTGGTGGTTCCAAACCCAGCATCCTCCTGCTGATGTACTCTCTCTCTCTCTTCTCTGTACATGTCCAAACCATCTCAGTCTGGCCTCTCGGACTTTATCTCCAAAACCTCTAACATGTGCTGTTCCTCTGATATACTCATTTCTGATCCTGTCCATCCTGGTCACTCCCAGAGAGATCCTCAGCATCTTCATCTCTGCTACCTCCATCTCTGCTTCCTGTCTTTTCTTCAGTGCCACTGTCTCTAGACCAAACAACATGGCGGGTCTCACCACGGTTTTGCACACTTTCCCTTTCATTTTAGCTGAAACTCTTCTGTCACACATCACACCTGATACTTTCCTCCACCCGTTCCAGCCTGCTTGAACACGCTTCTTCACCTCTTTTCCACACTCTCCATTGCTCTGGACTGTTGATCCTAAGTACTTAAAATCTTCCACCTTCTTTATTTCTTCTCCCTGTAACCTCACTTTTCCATTTGGATCCCTCTCATTCACACACATGTACTCTGTCTTACTCTGACTAATCTTCATTTCTCTTCTTTCTAGTGCAAACCTCCACCTCTCCAGTTTTTCCTGGACATTTTGTTGTCGTGCTATGTATTGTATATTCACATTTATATTATCAGACATTTTTTATTTATACTTTATAAAAGATCATTTAAATGAAATGATATCTGTCTGATGCAATATTGCCTTTTTTCTTCCAGAATTAAACACATGTAATGGATTTACATGCTCTATATCGACATCTCCATACATCTCTCCATACATTGATCTCAAAGAGTGACAAGCTGAGTCAGTATCATTAGAGTGATTTGAGAGGGGGCTTTTCAAATGCCTGTTTCCAGCAGCATACGTGATCCTTGCTTCATTGCCTTCTTTGGCTTTTTCAAAAGTGGACTTCTTGTTAATGATATTCAACAAAACCATTCAAAGCTACTGTTTTCAGTTTCGGGGATACAGATGTTTTTTTAGTGTTGTGATTCTACATATTCCAGATGTTTTTTCTTTTTTTTTTTTTTTATTAAATGGTTCATGACTAGATAGTTAATCTTGACATTCTATTATAGGAACATAAAAAAAACGTTCCAACCCTCACCAAGGGTCACCAGCTGTGGGTGGTGACCGAAAGAATGAGGTCGCGAGTACAAGCGGCCGAAATGAGCTTCCTCCGCAGGGTGGCTGGGCTCTCACTCAGAGATCGGGTGAGGAGCTCTGCCATCCGGGAGGAGCTCGGTGTCGAGCCGCTCCTCCTCCAGATCAAGAGGAGTCAGATGGGGTGGTTTGGGCATCTGGTCAGGATGCCCCCTGAGCGCCTCGCGGGCGAGGTATTTTGGGCACATCCCACCGGGAGGAGACCAAGGGGCAGACCCCGGACCCGCTGGAGAGACTATGTCTCACAGCTGGCCCGGGAACGACTTGGGATCCTTCCAGGTGAGCTGGAGGATGCAGCCGGGAGAGAGAGAGGCCTGGGCTACCCGTTTGAGGCTGTTGCCCCCGCGACCCGACCCCGGAACAAGCGGAAGATGACGGAATGGAACGGAACGGAAAAAAAAAAAAGTGATCATAAAATGTGTACTAATGTGAACGATCAAACTCAACGGAAGAAAAATACCTTTCAGACTCCTGTTTCAAGCAAAAGAAAGTTGGACATTCGATTGAGAGCACCTGGAAGGATGTATCACAGATCGTGTTGTTCGATCCAAGAAAACAAAAGAAAAACAAACAAGAAAATTGCTTTTTATAGTTGTTTGATTAAAATTTTATTGCATTTGTGTATTAAATTAAAATACAGGTTTGGTTCCTTCCCTCAACAGGGAGGGGATGTTTTTATCCAAGTCTGCAAAAATAGAAATATAAAACAATTTGTAATTAGTTTTGTTTAATTTATGAAAAAAAAAAATTAAATATATACTTTATTGATCCCTCACCGGGGACATTTGTGTGCTGCATTACAGCGCCTCCTATAACAGCACCGATGGTGAAAGAAACACGGGTTAGGTGTCTTCTCCAAGGACCCTACACATGAACTTGGAATCAAACCCGCAAACGTCCGGTTAACTCCCGGTCCGTAGGCAAACATTCTACTACTGAGCCATCGTCTCCCCTCTCCTGTGCAATTAACACCATATTTGCACTCTCAAATGTGTTGTGCACACTTCATGGCGGCAGGACTAAGCGTTAAAAGCGAAGACTTAAAATCAAAAGTAAAAGAATGTATTTAAAAGATTTTTTGGCAAATTTTGTTTTTCTGCACTAACAAAAGAAAATATGTTTATCTACAAACTCTATGAGATCAAGAAAGCACAATACCCCATTTTACGGATTTCAAATCAGAATATTTTTCAAGAGCAACACCAAAAACCCTAATTAAATTCTTCATATTAACAACATGTCTGTAAATCTACACCTAAGTCACTTTTTCTTCCGTGAAAGTGATTTCACATGTGCAATTCTTTCTCAGTTTTTCATTTTAAACGTGTTTCATGGATACTCATTAATTATTCATGACTTGCAATGTTTTTAATGTACAGACAGCATCCCTGCTGCTAGTCGTATTTCTTTGAAGCAATTCTAGTGTCTTGTCTCACTCGAGAAGCAATTTGTTTCTTTTCTATGTTCACAGAAAGTGTTACATCAGCAATCTCTGGCTGCACAGGCACAGTGATGTTTGTACTCAAAACGCAGAGTGGTTTCACATACAAGATTATTGGATGTAATGCAGAGAAGTCTTGTTCTTTTTATGTGGTGTGCTAACGTAACTGCAGGAACTGTCTTTGGTGCCACTTTTAAACGATTACATACAGTAAGTGTACAATGAATCTTCTTCTTTCGGCATTTCCCTTCAGGGGTCGCCACAGCAAGTCAGTTTCTTCCATCTAACCCTATCTGCTGCATCTTCTTCGGTCACGTCAACTATCTTCATGTCTTCCTTCACTGCGTCCATGATCCTCCTCTTTGGTCTTCCTCTAGTCCTCTTTCCTGGTGGTTCCAAACCCAGCATCCTTCTGCCGATGTACTCGCTCTCTCTTCTCTGTACATGTCCAAACCATCTCAGTCTGGCCTCTCGGACTTTATCCCCAAAACCTCTAACATGTGCTGTTCCTCTGATGTACTCATTTCTAATCCTTTCCATCCTGGTCACTCCCAGAGAGATCCTCAGCGTCTTCATCTCTGCTACCTCCATCTCTGCTTCCTGTCTTTTCTTCAGTGCTACTGTTTCTAGACCTAACAGCATGGCCGGTCTCACCAAGGTTTTGTACACTTTCCCTTTCATTTTGGCTGAAACTCTTTTCTAGGAACCAGGAACAAGTTGTCAGGACTGAATGAGAGCTACAGCTAGAAGAAGACATAAAAAAAGAAAACTTTGCTTTTATTTTTTTTATTTGGTCATACATTTAGCCAAAATATCCTAAACTATTATTTCAAGTGATCCCTCGCTGTAATGCGGTTTACTTTTCATGGTTTCCCTACTTTACGGATTTGCATCAGGCATTATGTTCTGCATTCTGATTGGCTGAAAAGTCACTCCTCTTCTTTTTGTCTAACGTTGCAGTTTAATATGTACACGTACATTAAACAGCTTGCCAAATTTACATTATGTATGTGCAAATTTTTTAGTTTTTCTAAAACCCATACTATCAACAAAATGCTCTGGACCAACAAACGCACCTGTGGCAGGGCCCAAAAGGCAGTGGAAGATGCTATCTATCGCAAAGTTAAACTTCTGGACATGCTAAGGGAAGGTAAAAGCTATGCAGCTGTAGGTCAGCATTACAGAATTAATGACTCTTCCGTTCGTTCCATTAAGAAGGAAGTAAAAAAAAACATAAGGACGACAGCAGCAACAAGTTTTAATAAAGATGCAAAAAGGGTTGCAACTGTCCGCGACAAGACCATGGTAAGGATGGAGTCTTACCATTAAAACAATGAAAAAAACAAAAGTTTCTACTTCACGGATTTTGCCTGTCACCAGTTCTTTTTGGAAGGTAACTACCATCATGGGCTGAAATTGCAGACAAAATGGATCTTTAGCTCTTCCAATCATGAAAGTAAGGAAGAAGTGGAGAGGGCATTGAGGAGGATGAAGAGTGGGAAGGCACTTGTTTTGAATGTTGTACCTGTGGAGGTATTGAAGTGTCAGAGCGGTGGCAGTAGGACTTTAAAACAGATATTTCATAAAGTGAGAAGATGCCTGATGAATGAAGGGTAAGTGTGCTGTTTCCCATGTCTCAGAACAAGGGAGATGTGCAGAGTTGTGGTACCCACTGAGGAATAAAACTGATGATCCAAACAACGTAGCTATGGTGAAGAGTGGTTGAACTTAGTCTGATGACAGAGGTGAGCATCTGTGAGCTGCAGTGTGATTTTGTGCCAAAAAGAAAAGTACCTACAGATGCAGTATTTGCTCTCTGGTATTCATAGAGAAGTACAGCAAAGCCCAGAGCAAACTGCAGGGTGTTTTTAGATTCAATTCAATTATATTTGAATAGCCCAAAATCACAAAGCAATTGCTTCAACAGGCTCCACATTGCAGATTAAAAAGAAAAAAAGCACAAAAACAAAGAACAAAATATATAATAAAAAAAAAAAAGTAAATTCACAAATACACTGACGGGCGCCAGAGTAAGAGTACGTGTGTGAATGAGAGCAAGCCAAATGGAAAAGTGAGGTTACAGGGAGAAGAGATAAAGGTGGAAGATTTTAAGTACTTAGGATTAACAGTCCAGAGCAATGGAGAGTGTGGAAAAGAGGTGAACAAGCGTGTTCAAGCAGGGTAAACTGGAGAGGTGGAGAAAAGTATCAGGCGTGATGTGCGACAGAAGAGTTTCAGCTAAAATCTAAGGAAAAGTGTACAAAACCGTGGTGAGACCGGCCATGCTGTTTGGTCTAGAGACAGTGCCACTGAGGAAAAGACAGGAAGCAGAGATGGAGGTAGCAGAGATGAAGATGCTGAGGATCTCTCTGGGAGTGACCAGGATGGACAGGATTAGAAATGAGTACATCAGGGGAACAGCACATGTTAGTGATTTTGGAGATAAAGTCCGAGAGGCCAGATTGAGATGGTTTGGACATGTGCAGAGAAGAGAGACCAAATACATTGGCAGAAGGATGCTGGGTCCACCAACCTACTGGAACCACCAGGAAAGAGGGCTAGAGGAAGACCACAGAGGAGGTTCATGGATACAGTGAAGGAAGACATGAAGATAGTTGGTATGACCGAAGAAGATGCAGCAGATAGGGTTAGATGGAAGAAACTGACTTGCTGTGGCAAACCCTGAAGAGAAATCCCGAAAGGAGAAGAAGAAGAAAACTGACTGGTGCCACAATGGCGCAGCGGCCTCACAGCAAGAAGGTCGTGGGTCTTAGTCCCGTGTGGGTACGAGGCTTGGGACACTGGTCTTTCTGTGTGGGTTAACACATGTTCTTTCTGTGTTTGCGTGGGTTTACACCTGATCCTCCGTTTTCCGCCCACCCTCCAAAAACATGCATGCTAGGTTGATTGGCCACTACATGATTGCACCTTGGAATGAGTGTGGGTGTGGATGGTTGTATGCATGTGGCCCCGCGACAAACTGGCCACCTGTTCGAGGTGTGCTCTGCCCCTCGCCTCAAATGAGCCGGGATGGCTTCCGGAACCACCGCAACCTTGAAAGGTATAGACGGTTAAGAAGGTGACTGACTGACTGACAAATACACAGCTAAAAGCTAACTAACAAAAGCTAGCCAAACAATTCAGATCCGCAGAAAGCTTATGACAAGGTGCAAGAAAGAAAAGGTGATATTGTAAGAGAAAGTTTTGACAGGTTTCAGAGTCTCATTCAAAGATTTGGACACAGTGACAAAGACTGTCCAGTTATTCTTGCAGCAGATCATTTGTGATTGTGAGATACAGTATGTCAAAAACAAATACAGGGCAGAGCCCAAACCTACTGTAGATTTACCCTTAGCATCAGAATACAATGGCATTGTTGCCATACATTTGCATTGGTTAGACCTTGGCATTTGGAATCTCCACTTAATTGAGCACTTTACAATGCTTTACTGTGGAAAACATTGTGAGGTCCAGAAAGCTTTCAAAGATCATAACTCTTTTATCCCCCGTGGATAAGTGTTCATGGTGCTCTGAAGCGGATTTGCACAAACAATGTTGGGGAGTTTAGCAATGAGGAAGATAGAGACATGGCAGGAAACTTCAAGGAAGCATAACAAATGCTGGCCATGTCCAAAGGCAATGACAACGCCCTGTTTTTGACCATACTCAGGTAACAACTGGTAAACCTGATTTGAACATACAATCTCTCATGTGTGTCATGGATAACCACTCCCTGTTTGGTGCTCTTCAATCTAAGATGACAAAAAAAATGCTGTAATTAGAAATGAACAACATCAAAGAGCTTTAACAGACTAACAAAGTTAAGAAAATTTATTGGTCAGATACAAAGTTTCAACTTGCAGATTCTCTGACTAAAGGTGTTTCAGTATAAGAATAAAAAAAAAAGACTTTTCACTTATGCAATCATTGCACATCTCATTAGGACACTCAGATTTTCCAGGCATGTATCTTCTTTCCTTAGGTTAACATATCAGATGTTCGGATGACTGCATGTTGTGGTATCTCTGAGTTTTTTCCATCTTAAGATGACTCCTAATGTCTCCTCCACGGGGAAGCTTATCCCACACTCACTCTTGCTTGATATGCTAAAAAGCAAGTGGTAATTGGATTTCTCCTCCTGGTGAAATCTGATAGACTCCTGCCAAACACATCTCTTACCTATCTGTGTATCACTGCATTAGACTTTGAAGTGATGAAGAATTCCAACAAATCAGAGCTGTTCCTGGAGCACATCTGCTGTATGTCACATTGTGGTGCTAATTTAGTGACTTGTGCCCCACTCTCTTATTAGTCAGTGTGTTTCATCCAGATGGTGCTGCTGAGGTTGTTGTGCTATTGTCTTTTTCCTGATAAGTCACAGATTTCTCTTCTTTCTTTTCTTGTCAAAGCACATGAGAGGAATTGTTCTATTAGAGATATTTACACATAGCTTTCTACCAATTACCAGCCACATGTTTGACATTCTGACTTATTTGTCACTAATTGAATTTACGACAAGCGCAAATGCGGTCATTTCCTCAAATCCACAGGGCTGACTGATAAGTTGTAGATGTGCTCTGCTTCTGAGACAATTTGACGTCTTCATCTGGTGATGCAGATATATTACAAGATCGGATCGCGCCCCATTATTCAGCATTACTTTTCAGAGCTGACACAATGAATTTGGCATGGAGGCATTAGGGACCACCAGGATCCATTAGGACTACAAGAAGGGAGGGCAAAACACAACATCTGACAGCTTGAGCTTTGAATTTAATTTTGTGTCACAGATTTCTGTCTATTTATGGCTTGGGAAAAGCAATAGGGACAGCGTGTAACTCCTGCAAGAACATTTACTTCATTTATTTCCCACTGGGGACAAAGCACCTCATATTTTTCCAAATGTGGACATTTGAAATAGACATTTTTAACAAGATGCCATAAATAGAGGGTTTGGGAGAAGATTGTGCTCGTTTAAGAGAAATAAACAATCAGATACTGTAGTTAAAAAAAATGGACCTCATAAATTAATTGTAGGTGGTCTACTTAAACTTCCAGCATCTCTTCTTGCATAGTTTCAGAATTTGTAAGCTCGAGCCTGAGATGAAAAACGCCCCTTTTGAAATTCAAAAAGAGGGTAAATCATATGTTTAAAAACGATGTTTCTATTTTGAATGAGAATGGTGCCTTTAAAACGGTCGGTGGAACTATTTATAGATAAAAGATAAGATAAAAGCCAAGGAATGCAAACAGATTTCAGTTTGGTTTTAGAATATCAAGTATTTTAAAGAGAAGTATGTTGTGCTTTTGAAGGAGAATAATTCTTATCACTCAGCAAATAGAAACATACAGTAGTTCTTTTTTTTTCTCAGTTCAGAAACGCATTAGTTTCCAAAGAAGATTCTAAATATATTTTTTTCAGTTTCAATTCTGTTTTTGACCCTTATTTACCCCCATCTATCGCGGTTCTAGGACATTTCAGCAACGGATATTTCAGCCTCGGACATTTGAGCCAAAAAACTGCAACCTAGGATATTTGAGCCATGTGCGCCCCCGAATTTAGGACATTTCAGCCTCGGACATTTCAACCACGGACATTTCAGCCTCGGACATTTCAACCACGGACATTTCAGCCACGGACATTTGGGCCAAAAACCTATTTTATGTAGAAAATTGTGATATTTTATGTAAAAATTTTATTGTAAATAAACAGTTGCACTACAGAAAATAATTGCTTTTAGTCTTAAAAATTTTTATCGTGCAAAAATTTTTATCGTGCTTTTAGTCATTTAAAATTTTTTTATCGTAAATAAACAGTTGCGCCCAGGTTGCAGTTCTTCAAATGTCCGTGGCCGAAATCTCTGAGTCACCGTGGCTCAAATATCCTAGGTTGCAGTTTTTGGCTCAAATGTCCGTGGCTGAAATTTCCGTGGCTGAAAAGACCGTTCACCATCTATCGCTCATCACTTAGTCCCACCTCCTGTGCACATGCATGACACAATTTAAATCTTATTTGAGGCTGTAAACACAGTGTAATGTGCATGAAGTCAGTGAGGCAGGTGAATTTGATTTTTACATTCTTTTTTGGTGCATTTACATAAAAATTGCAATTTCTGTTGTACAATTTTAACATGTTTAAAGAGCGAATGCACTTCTGCTGCAAAAGCACGTCCCACTTACATTAGCATGTGGGTGCATCTTAGAAGAAAATCCTTGGCTAAGAACAACTTAGCTTCCGAATATTATCCATCCACTGGACAGGGGGGATTGCGAATTGATGAAAACATGAATAAATGAAATAGAAATAGAAATAGAAAAAAAACACTTAAGACATTATTTTGGTTTTATAAGAGACCAACTAGACCTACTATGACAGACTAACATTCTGTCATAGTAGAAAGCTTCAAAAAGGTCCATTTTGGATGATAGTGCTTCTTTGAAAAAAAAAATCACATATACAAACAGGGAGTGTAGAAAACAACTGTGCACTATGTAGAACATTCCACCCTCTGTAGAAACCTCCTCATTTGCCTCCAGCTTTGTTAATGTTAAATGCCAAATGTGTAATGTTAAAAAAATGTCTAACATTCAATTATCTTTTTGTAGCCCATTAAACATCAAAATTTTTGCAATCCAAAGGTTCAAAAATATCTTCAAAATGTGTGTGTTTGTTTAATATGATTTTGTTTTTTCAAAAAAAACATAATTATGGGGGTTAGTTTTTATAAAGTGTTCTGATTTTGCTCTTTCATATCTTTCATGCTCTTTCTTTTTCTTTCAGAGCAAAAAAAGAAGGGAAATGTTTTGGGGCAGTCTTTTTTTTTCCAGCATTTTGTTTGGAGCTTTTGAATCAGAGGTTTTTCTCTGTGCGCCTCGAACGGCAGTAATGAAAGGGAAAAGCCATTAGTTGTGCATATACAGTAAGAAGCAACTCCCTCTTTTATTTCACCAGCCGACAATCATCCTGAAAACAGAATCATGTTTAATGTACTAAAAGTCCATATTTTCATGACACCAAGCCAACAGAGGCTGTAAGATTTTATATCTGATAATAGTAATAATGTAACTGTTAGTCTTAGTGACAACCGATGAGAGGAGATCAAAGCAAGCGAGAATTTGGGCAAAATCTGTTAAAATATATGGCGAAAAAAAGCTAACAAGATACCCACTAAATATTAGCTGAATTGTCCTGGATAGTCATTTTAAGCAAAGGGCTCATCTCATGCAAAATAACTCTTTTCACATTGTATCCTATGCACATACACACGCAAAATGTGGGGTTTGCAACATGCATTACACGATAGTTATGAAAATATATTGATTTGGTGGAGCGCAGTCACAGACCCGGAACTAAGAAAGGCCGGGTATTGATCATCCCCCCACCCGTCCTGAGAAAGTACAAGCTCCGCCCTCTGCTCTCACTGAGCCGCTACTCTTCCGCCCATCTCTGAGCGGGAGGGCGAAGGCAGGCGTAAACCCGTGCGTAGCGGTTTGGTAGCGTCTGAAATAAGATTTTATCATGTCGATTCATCATGTTCAGCCCTACATTTTGGATCCAGAATCAGACGAGGATTTTGGGTGCACGAAGCACAAGCACCGCGGCGGCATGGGATGAATGTTACTGATTGTAAAGTATTACAAAATGCTTGTAGATTAGTGGAGTGAGTAGGGCGGGCGGGTGGTGAGGAGGGAGGGTTTGCTGCGGAGGGGGGCGTGTGCGAAGTCTGTCCTGGCTACGTCAAATGCGTCATACTTTAGACATCTGCTCATTGGTTGTTTTGTCTGAGCGTACCAGAAATCCACAGCAATTTGTGAAAAATGGGCTAAATCAATCTAGAAACCCCTTTGGTGACATATACAAGGCCCGGACATCACTCTTACAAGGTAGAAAACTCTGGAAAGTCACTTTTGCAAGAGATGGGCCCTTTAAGCAACACTAACTGGCAATTTGACAAATTTTTAAAAAATTAAAAAAACAGGGTCACTTTAAATCTTTTTTTTTTTTTTTTTTATTTGAGACTGATCATACACATTCCAGTGAAAATTAGACCTCTTGAGTGTTGGATAAAATCTATCTCTACTTCCAGAGCACATTAAAATGGGTATTATCTACTACTAAGTCAATTACTACCTTCAAAATAATGTGTAATTGGAACTGTGTGTAGATGTTACAAAAAGGACCTGAAACACCCATTGCAAACGAAGCTATGAGAAAGAGCGAGCTGCTGGCAAAACAGCCACGCAGTGATCTAATTATTTTCTTCTGCACATCCTCCACAATTACTGAACAGCTGCCTCCCCAAATTAATGGCTACGTTGATAAGAAAAGTAGCTAATGCTACCAATCTATTACAACAAACAAAAGTAGCATCGCCTGATGGAAGCTCACTGAACAATTTTGTTCATTACAACCTGTAAATGACCTGTTCATTTCTAGCCTCTGCTGGTTTTATCTTCCAGGAGACAGAAAAAAAATGCTTTTAGACTGGATGCATGACATCAATGAGGTCTAAAAATACACAAAAAAGTTAGATATGTTATCAAAACATCCTGCGCCGTTTTATATACTGTATGAGTGGGTCATTAGAACACAATGGAAACTCCAAATGAGTCCTGGTTGTGGGTTTGTGTTCCTCTACCAACATGATGATGGTGGTGGAGGTGGTAAGTAAGGCCAGTTTTAATCAGATTATTGCAGAAGTACAGATCCTTGACGGGAAGAGAAGAAGACCAAGATTGCAACAGTAGTGGATGAAGTACTCACTTTTTGTACTTAAGTAAAAGTACAGATAATTAGGCAAAAAATTTACTTAAGTAAAAGTACCAATAAAAAAATCTACTTAAGTAAAAGTACAAAAGTAGTTGGTGTAAATTGTACTTTTTAAGTAAAAAGTAAAAGTATTTGACCATAATTCAAATGTTATTTGTTGTGCTATAGAGTGTCACCATGGTAACCAGGATAAATACTCTGCAGGAGTGTGACCCCCCCTCTACCGCTTCGTTTGGTCCACAAAAAAAATAAGTAAATAAAATAAAAGGAAAGGGGACAAGTCAAGCTATTCCCTAGAAGGGCCAGTGAATGGGCCTCCAAAATGGAGGAAAATGATACTTATTTTTTAAAATGTTTTGGGGGGAGGCCCCCAGTCACTATGTATTTGCTTTGTCAAAGTCCCGCCCCCCTTTGGAAAATTCTAGATCCGCCCCTGCTCCGTGTCATGATGGCTCAACTTTTTATTTAGAAGTAAACACAACGAACAACAATCTTCTGACTCTTTTTAATTTGTACTAGATTTGATGTTAGATTTTTGGCGCTGAATAAATGCGGAAAATATTTCCCGATTCATGACTTCTTCTCCCGATCAACTGCTCCTTTTTATTTTGGCGATGCGGCTTCAAGATGCGCTAAAAAACCTGTGTATTTTTCAAATTCCTGAACGAAAATATAACGAAAAATGTAAAACACACTTTTAAAAAGTAACGGAGTATAAGTACAGATATTTGTTCCAAAAATGTAGTGAAGTAAAAGTAAAAGTACCGGTCTTAAATTTTACTTAAGTAAAGTACAGATACACAATTTTTTTACTTAAGTACAGTAACGAAGTACATTTACTTCGTTACGTTCCACCACTGGATTGCAATAGTGCAGAACCAGACATAGAGCTTGCCACAATAAGTGGCCAGAAGGTAGGAATTCGGTGGGATGACTAACCAGAAGGTTGGAGCTCGGCGAGATGATTAACCAGGACAGCAAGAGCTATGTGCTCAGCAGGACGAGGCACGCCATGCACTCTCTGCACAGAGTTTATTTTGGTCGCCCATCTCCCCCAACTTAACTACAAATACTTTTTCTACCTTTTGCTTTTCTTCGTGTTTTTGTTGTGAACAAAAACTGCTAAGCTCATGCCTCTGGTGCCCTGCTGTCTTTCTGGTTAATCATCACCACCATGGAACAGAATGCACAATGTCACGCTTTTGAAACGCTCCAAAACCATTTTTCTTACTACAAAAGCCATAGCCCTTTAAAAACTATCGCAATTTTTTTAGCAAAAGTGTTGTGTATCATCGTGGACAAAAGTCACGACCCCCAAAGTAACTAGAGCGATGGACTTCAATGCTTTCAGTGAGAGTGCCACTCTTTACGGTTATCCTCAAACCATTGCACTTTACTGATGTAAGAGTGCTCCGTCACAAATGGTGAAACCCAATGTAAAAGCACACCAGAAGAAAACTGAGACAGTCATTCTCAGGCCTGCTTGATGGCAATCCATACTTTCTGTGAGTACAGCATAGGTCTCAAAGTTGACCCAGGAACGGATGTGGCTAGAGCGAAAGAAGTTTGGGCTATTCTGTTAAGGCCAGATAAAAAGGATAAGTGAAAGAAGACATACAAGTGGTCTACAGAAGTGCTATTTACAGTGGTGGATGAAGTACCTACTTTTTGTACTTAAGTAAAAAGTACAGATAATTACGCAATAAAAATACTTAAGTAAAAGTACCAACAAAAAAAATCTACTAAAGTAAAAGTACAAAAGTAATTGGTGTAAATTTTACTTTTTAAGTAAAAAGTAAAAGTATTCGACCATAGTTCAAATGTTATTTTTGTGCAGTAGGGTCACAAATAAATACTCTGCAGGGGCGTTCCCCCCCCCTCTCCCGCCTCTTTTGGTCCGCAAAAAAAAGAAGAAAGGAAAGGGGTCAAGTCAAGCTATCCCCTTGCAGGGCCAGCAAATGGTCCACCAAAATGCAGGAAAATGACACTTGTTTTTTCAAATGTTCTGGGGCGAGGGGAGGCCCCCAGTCACCCTATATTGGCTTTGTCAATGACGGTCCCCCAACCCCGCCCCATCTTCAGAAAATCCTAGAACCGCCCCTGCTCTTGGCGCTGAATGAATGCGGAAAATGTTTACTCTCGACTCTGATTGGTCCTCGATTCATTACTTCTTCTCCCGATCAACTGCTCCTTTTGATTTTGGCGATGTGGCTTCAAGATGCGCTAAAAAAAACTATTTTTTTTAAATTCCTGAACGAAAATGGAACGAAAAATGTAAAACACACTTTTAAAAAGTAGCGAAGTAAAAGTACAGATATTTGCTCTAAAAATGTAGTGAAGTAAAAGTACCGATCTCAAATTTTACTTAAGTAAAGTACAGATACACAATATTTTTACTTAAGTACAGTAACGAAGTACATTTACTTCGTTTCGTTCCACCACTGACTATTTACTCGTACTTGTATACATCCTATCCAAAACTTACATTTTCTTCCAACAAAAATCTGTAGAAGTATCCTTCTACTTGCATGCCCTTACTTCTCCGTCGTCTCCAGGCAACATTAGAAAAAGACATTATTTTGTCCCCGTTTGAGAAAACAACATCATGGTGTGATACAGCAGGGGAGCAGAAATAATCTCAATAAACATGATTGAAAAAAATTACCATTTAATTAATGCTTTAATAAAAGCAAAATGCTGAGCTGAAGATTTTTCATCTTCCATTTTTCCAACTGAGCAACTTTGTAGAAAAACAAAGTGACTGTGAATCTGTTTGGCAATTTTATGGACAAATAAAGCAACAGCTCCACAAGACAGTTTGGAACACCCATACGCAGTGAAATGGGTAAATTGTCAGCAGGAAGCCAGAATAAAAAGAAAAATTCAAAAACTTTAACAATCAAAACACACCCCAGCTGTGCTTTGACTAGCAGCTTTTCATCTGGTAGAAAAAAGTCAGCTACACAACTAAAGCATTGGTAACGATTTTCTTTCTTTTTTTTCCACTTTCACTAACAGGACAGCATTTTTTGACCGTTAAAATGGTTTGGACTTTTTAAATAGTTTGTTTGCACATTGAACCTTTTTTACTTACATCAATGACAAAATCCCAGATTTAGACCAGTTTATATACAGGAAAGAAGTACGATAGTTACTGGTGATCTTACCAGTCCATGGTAGGACTCACACACAGATGGACACATTTTCTTGCCCTGACTCACATCGAGTATTCCTCTAGAGCAGTGGTTCTTAACCTGGGTTCTCAGTCTCAGGGGTTTGGTGGAGCCTCCGCCACAGAGGTCCACCCCTTAGTCTAGGCTGCAATTAGTGGGCACCGTCTACCATCGGTCCACCATCTTTAATTATTAGGATGAAGCATCAATCCCAAAGCTTTCTGCTCTGGGATTTCCTACCGATCTGCTTTGAGAGCGCTGGATAAGCAGCAGAGTGAGACCTCCCTATCAGACAGCTTAGAGAGGGCTGGATAAGCAGCAGAGTGAGACCTCCCTATCAGACCGCTTAGAAAGGGCTGGATAAGCAGCAGAGTGAGACCTCCCTATCAGACCGCTTAGAAAGGGCTGGATAAGCAGCAGAGTGAGACCTCCCTATCAGACCGCTTAGAGAGGGCTGGATAAGCAGCAGAGTGAGACCTCCCTATCAGACCGCTTAGAGAGGGCTGGATAAGCAGCAGAGTGAGACCTCCCTATCAGACCGCTTAGAGAGGGCTGGATAAACAGCAGAGTGAGACCTCCCTATCAGACCGCTTAGAGAGGGCTGGATAAGCAGCAGAGTGAGACCTCCCTATCAGACCGCTTAGAGAGGGCTGGATAAGCAGCAGAGTGAGACCTCCCTATCAGACCGCTTAGAGAGGGCTGGATAAGCAGCAGAGTGAGACCTCCCTATCAGACCGCTTAGAGAGGGCTGGATAAGCAGCAGAGTGAGACCTCCCTATCAGACCGCTTAGAGAGGGCTGGATAAGCAGCAGAGTGAGACCTCCCTATCAGACCGCTTAGAAAGGGCTGGATAAGCAGCAGAGTGAGACCTCCCTATCAGACCGCTTAGAGAGGGCTGTATATGTGTCTGAGTGAGACTCCGTACCAGTCCGCTTTAAGAGCGCTGGATAAGCAGCAGAGTGAGACCTCCTTCTCAGTCGGGTTTAACAACACCTTCTTTAATAACTCTCCGTCTGACCAGTCTTTCGCCTAAAAGCAGCTGGAATAGGTTCCGGTGCCCCCTGACAGCCAACTAAGAATACGGACTACGAAACAAAACATAGGGAGAATATTTAATTTGTCAATATTTAACTTATCCCTGATGGGGACATGGGGGGTGCCAGAGCCTATCCAAGAGATTACAAGTAAGAGGAAGGGTACACCCAAAGAGGTCGCCAGTCTGTTGCGGTGCACACACACAAACAATTATCCTCATATACATACTGTACATTCCTAGGGGCAACATCTCAGTGGCCAATGAACCCAACGTGCGTGTTTTTGGAGGGTGGAAGGCAACTGGAATAACCAGAGAAAACCCACACGTGTAGGGTCATTTTCAAATTTCTTTCCATTTTAGCTAGTGAAAAAAATAAAATATAAGTATATCCATAGGTTCCTACTCTCTTTTGTTTTTGATAAAGGATTGATTTAGAGACCCAAATCTGCCGATGGCCCCTTTTTTTTTTACAGATGTACTTTTAATTACAATTAAATTTAAGTTTGGCCATTCACCTCTTTGTGCCCACTCTGTTACATACCTGATTGGAGTCATTTACAATAACAGTATAATAACTGTTTCAGTAACAGAGTGGACAATTTTGTTTCTTCTGTTCACTACAGCTAGGAAAGTTGATGTGTTATCACTCACATTACATCATTTAAAACTATTTCACAAATATTATCACCAGTAAATGGCATTTCTCTTATATTCTAGATAATCTATATATTATGCTGGTAACAGAGAAGACATTTCAAAATGAACCTTACCCTTTTTAAGATTTGAAACATTCATAAACTTTAGCCAAAATACTTTAGCCACATGGCTTCTTCTCCAAAAGTTACTTCCTGTCTGCAGCAGTGAATCCTGGTGGCAGTTGTTGGAACTTGATGAACATTATGATGTACAATATGGTAACAGAGTAAAAGTAACAGAGTGGACATCATATTGAGGGACAGGTCTTTTTGCGTGTATTATGTCATTTTTTGGTAACATTTTCATGCAAACAGTTAATAGGGTCTATAACCTTAGATGACCTTGTTTATTTAAGGCAAAAAATTAATATTTTTATTACAGAAAAGATTCTTGATAATGCACCAGCAGAACAGGTAGCACTTTCTGGAGCTCCTCTTTCGCAATCCAAATTAAGCTGTTATTTACTAGTTTTTAGCTGTTCAGAACATATCCTGTACAGTTGAAGAGTTTTTTAATCGCTATGTATCGTTTTGTGAAGTATTTTATTGTTTTGTTTTCGTTTTATTAGCTAAGGATATGAATTTGGTTAATCAGGCAATCGGCGTCTGAAACTCTAGTTATTTTTTGTATTATTCTTTAAAAACTTAGAAGAGTTATATAAATTCGTTATCCGTTTTGTCATCGTTTTTACTTTTTTAGTAGTATTTTTGCAATAGCTATGGTCGTTTTGCCTAACCAGACGACCAGCTCAGACTGGCATTTTTTGAATTTTGAAAGTTTTTGTAGCATGTTCCAGCCATTGCTGTTACATACTTACTTTAGGTTATATTTATTTACTTTTTTTTCTTTTAATCCTTTATTTATTATGTATTTATTTTCATAGCTGTTTAGATGTTGTACTCCTCAGTGAAACATCTAAACGCTAACCTTCCAAATGATTGGGCAATGGGCAGAGTGGCCCAGAAAATCACAGAGGTTGTGTCAGGAAGGGCATCCGACGTAAAACTATGCCAAATTAAAATATGCAAGACGGTTCAAGAAATACCATACTGGATCGGTCGTGGCCCGGGTTAACAACGACCGCCATCGGTGCTGTTGACCAACAGGGTGCCGGTGGAAATTGGACTACTGGTGGTCAAAGAAGAAGAGGTCAAAGAAGAAGAGGCGGAAGACGCGTACATCGGCAGAGAGAGAAGAGAAACCTCAAGAGTCTGGGACTTAGGGTAGGAACTTTGAATGTTGGTACTATGACGGGTAAAGGTAGAGAGTTAGTTGACATGATGGAGAGAAGAAAAGTAGATATCCTGTGTGTCCAGGAGACTAGATGGAAAGGCAGCAAGGCTAGAAGTCTGGGAGCGGGGTTTAAGTTGTTCTATCACGGTGTAGATAGGAAGAGGAATGGTGTAGGAGTTATAGTGAAGGAAGAGTTAGTTGGGAATGTTCTGGAGGTAAAAAGAAGGTCAGACAGGGTGATGAGCCTTAAGCTAGAAATTGAAGGGGTAATGTTCAACGTTGTTTGTGGGTATGCGCCACAGGTAGGATGTGAGGTCGAGGAGAAAGAGAAATTTTGGTCAGACCTTGATGAGGCAATCCAGAGCATCCCTAGAAGTGAGAGAGTTGTTATTGGAGCAGACTTCAATGGCCACGTTGGTGCAGGAAACAGAGATGATAAGGAGGTGATGGGCAGGTTTGGTATCCAGAACAGGAATGCAGAAGGTCAGATGGTGATCGACTTTGCGAAAAGAATGGAATTGGCTGTAGTGAATACTTTCTTCAAGAAAAGGCTGGAACATAGGGTGACTTACAAGAGTGGAGGAAGGAGTACACAGGTAGATTACATTTTGTGTAGGCGGTGTAATCTGAAAGAGATCAGTGACTGCAAAGTTGTAGCAGGAGACAGTGTAGCCAAACAGCACAGGATGGTCGTGTGTAAGATGACCATAGCAGTGAGGAAGTCTAAGAAGATGAAGGGAGTGCAGAAGACTAAATGGTGGAAACTGAAAAAGGAAGAGTGCTGCTTGAACTTTATAAAGGAGTTGAGACAGGCTCTTGGTGGGCAGGAGAAGCTTCCAGATGACTGGACAACTACAGCTAATGTGATCAGGGAGACAGGCAAGCGAGTACTTGGTGTGTCATCTGGAAGGAAGATAGATAAAGAGACTTGGTGGTGGAATGAGGAGGTGCAGGATTGTATCAAAAGAAAGAGGCTGGCTAAGAAGAAGTGGGACACTGAGAGGACTGAGGAGAGTAGGCAAGAGTACAGGGAGATACAGCATAAGGTTAAAGTAGAGGTGGCAAAGGCAAAACAAGCAGCCTTCGACGACTTGTATGCTAAGCTGAACAGCAAGGAGGGAGAGATGGACCTATACAGGTTGGCAAGACAGAGAGACAAAGATGGGAAGGATGTGCAGCAAGTTAGGGTGATCAAAGACAGGAATGGATGTCTTTTGACAGATGCCAGTAATGTGATGGGAAGATGGAAAGAGTACTTTGAAGAGTTGATGAATGAAGAAAATGAAAGCGAACAAAGAGTAGAAGACGTCACCAAAGTGGACAGGAAAGTGGCTAGGATCAGTAAGGTAGAAATAAAGAGGGCACTGAAGAGGATGAAGAGTGGAAAGGCTCTTGGCCCTGACGGAATCCCTATAGAAGTATGGAAGTGTATAGGTGAGGTGGCAGTAGAGTTTCTGACTGGGCTGTTTAACAGGATATTAGAAAGTGAGAAGATGCCTGATGAATGGAGGAGAAGTGTGCTAGTTCCTGTTTTTAAGAACAAGGGAGATGTGCAGAGTTGTGGTAACTACAGAGGAATTAAACTGATCAGTCATACGATGAAGTTATGGGAAAAAGTTGTCGAAGCTAGGCTAAGGTCTGAAGTAAGAATTTGTGAGCAGCAGTATGGTTTTATGCCTAAAAAGAGCACTACAGATGCAGTATTTGCCTTGAGGATGCTGATAGAGAAGTACAGGGAAGGTCAGAGGGAGCTGCACTGTGTCTTTGTAGATCTTGAGAAAGCGTATGACAGGGTACCTAGAGAAGAACTATGGTATTGTATGAGGAAGTCTGGTGTGACGGAGAAGTATGTTAGAGCGGTGCAGGACATGTATGAGGGCTGTAAGACAGTGGTGAGGTGTGCTGTAGGTGAGACAGAGGAGTTCAGTGTGGGGGTGGGACTGCACCAAGGATCTGCTCTGAGTCCTTTGCTGTTTGCTATGGTGATGGACAGGCTGACAGACGAGGTCAGACAGGAATCTCCATGGACAATGATGTTTGCAGATGACATTGTGATCTGTAGTGAGAGGAGGGAAGAGGTGGAGGAAAAGCTGGAGAGGTGGAGGTTTGCACTAGAAAGAAGAGGAATGAAGATTAGTCAGAGTAAAACAGAGTACATGTGTGTGAGTGAGAGGGATCCAAATGGAAAAGTGAGGTTACAGGGAGAAGAGATAAACAAGGTGGAAGATTTTAAGTACTTGGGATCAACAGTCCAGAGCAATGGAGAGTGTGGAAAAGAGGTGAAGAAGCATGTTCAAGCAGGCTGGAACGGGTGGAGAAAAGTATCAGGTGTGATGTGTGACAGAAGAGTTTCAGCTAAAATGAAAGGGAAAGTGTACAAAACCGTGGTGAGACCCGCCATGCTGTTTGGTCTAGAGGCAGTGCCACTGAGGAAAAGACAGGAAGCAGAGATGGAGGTAGCAGAGATGAAGATGCTGAGGATCTCTCTGGGAGTGACCAGGATGGACAGGATCAGAAATGAGTATATCAGAGGAACAGCACATGTTAGAGGTTTTGGAGATAAAGTCCGGGAGGCCAGACTGAGATGGTTTGGACATGTACAGAGGAGAGAGACCGAGTACATCGGCAGAAGGATGCTGGATTTGGAACCACCAGGAAAGAGGGCTAGAGGAAGGCCAAAGAGGAGGTTCATGGATACAGTGAAGGAAGACATGAAGATAGTTGGCGTGACTGAAGAGGATGCAGCAGATAGGGTTAGATGGAAGAAACTGACTTGCTGTGGTGACCCCTGAAGGGAAATGCCGAAAGGAGAAGAAGAAGAAGATTCTTGATATGCTACTGAAAGATAAGCATTTTATTGAGGGACATTGAAATTTGGCTTGGTAGAGATTTTTGATCATCACAAAGTGAATAAAATATTTATCCTATGACAGTTTTAAATAAATATGTATGCAACATTATAGTAGCAGACTTAGAATTAACAGTGAAATCAACTTTTCAATCATTTAGATAACTGAAACTTTACCCTTTCAGGCTAGGACACAAAACGGAAAGAAATTTGAAATTGACCATGAGGAGAACATGAAAGCTCTACACCGCAAGGACAGCAATTCTAGCCTCGCCTCACTCCGGGACTCGAACCACTGACCATCTTGCTGTGAGGCCACTATACCTGGGCAGAGTTTTTTTTTTTTTTTTTTAGAATTAAGAAATGAAGATTTAGCTCACCTAAATGTCCAAAACAGTTCAGGTCAGTAGAGTGTTGCAGAAGTGAGGGGAGGTTGGAGTTCAGATGAGATGAGGTTATGAGTCTACATATCAGGACAGGTGTATGTAGAATCAGGTCTTTGCTTGGTGCTTGGAGCACAGAAGAAACTATGGGTACAACATGCAAATAAAAGGGTGAGAACCTCGCAGCTAAGTCATAAACTAGCAATCAAGCCATGGTGCCGACCAAAACACCCTTTCCTAATTCCGTTCCGTCATCTTCCGCTTGTTCCGGGGTTGGGTCGCGGGGGCAACAGCCTCAAACGGGCAGCCCAGGCCTCTCTCTCCCCGGCTGCATCCTCCAGTTCACCTGGAAGGATCCGAAGTCGTTCCCCGGCCAGCTGTGAGACATAGTCTCTCCAGCGGGTCCGGAGTCTGCCCCTTGGTCTCCTCCCGGTGGGACGTGCCCAAAACACCTCATCTGGCTCTTCTCGACCTGGAAGAGGAGCGGCTGACACCGAGCTCCTCCCGGATGGCAGAGCTCCTCACCCGATCTCTGAGTGAGAGCCCAGCCACCCTGCGGAGGAACCTCATTTTGGCCGCTTGTACCCATGATCTCATTCTTTCGGTCAGCACCCACAGCTGGTGACCATAGGTGAGGGTTGGAACGTAGGTCGACTTGTAAATCGAGAGCTTTGCTTTTCGGCTCAGCTTTCTCTTTACCACGACGGACCGATGCAGCGTCCTAGTTATTGCTGATGCCGCACCGATCCGCCTGTCGATCTCCCGCTCCATCCTTCCCCCACTCGTGAACAAGACCCCGAGATACTTAAACTCCTCCATTTGGGGCAGGAACCTGTCCCTGACCCGCATGGGGCACTCCACCCTTTTCCGGGCGAGGACCATGGTCTCGTATTTGGAAACGCTAATTCCAATCCTGGCCGCTTCACACTCTGCAGCAAATCGATCCAGTGAGAGCTGAAGATCACGGTCCGACGAAGCCAACAGGACCACATCATCCGCAAAAAGCAGAGATTCGATCCTGAGGTCACCAAACCGGATCCCTCCAACGCCTCGGCTGCGCCTAGATATTTCCTAATAATAATAAAAGATAAAATAGATTTTACTCTATTTACAAAGTTTTTTTTGACAAAACCCTTCCTCATCAAAAGATCAAACCATAGAAAACTTGGCTTTCATCAGTTTTTTTTTTTTTTTTTTTTTTTTTTACAAACATAAAACCCTGCCACTTTGCTCATGAGATAAATGAGTCAACACCAAACTGTGGCGGTGTCTTTAATATCAGTTTACAGGCTGGTTCCACAGAATGGAAAGGAATAAAGAAAGCTGGAGATGACACTCTGACATTAAACACAAACACCTTTGACAGTTCATCAGGCCATCAACCACTGTCCTTTTGATGTGCTGGAGTAAGAAAGCTTAGCTTGCATGCATGATTGATCAAATCGCTGCTTAGATGAAAGACGGATACGCTTTGTGCTCAATGAGTAGGCAGATGAAAATGTTTCCCTTTTGACCATGCTCTAATGTAAAAGGAAATGGGCGGTCACTTATTGCACACACACTGAGCTGGGTTTTATGCTTCGGAGTGAAGCTCCTATACTTGCTGCCAAAATGTCTGTTTGGTGGTCAAAAGATAAGTTGTTATATTGAGTGTTATGTATATGTCCTTCTCGATTAATTTAAGTATTTTTTTTTCCAGCATGTGCAACAGCCAATGTTTCAGAAGATCCATCTCTACAAATTCAGACATAGAATTCAAAATACCATAATGGTTCTTTTGGGAAACAATCAAGATTAGGGCAAAAATCTGTTCAAATTTGGGAAGAACAACTTTTGTTTTGCTGTTTTTGTAGATGTCAGTAACAACCAGAGGTGTTACTGCTGTGTTCCAGGTGTCACGCAGGCTTGTATGTGGCACTCTCAACCTTAGAAACTTGTTAAAGACTATTCAGTATTGCCTCAAAGAACTTTGAAAACTACCTGCCTTAAAAAAGCCTTTTGGCCTTTTTTTTTATTTTATTTTTTTTTACATTGAGTGTGTTTGTGTCTGCTGAAGTTGGTTAAATTAGGTGATGCAGAGTGAAGCTTGGTAGCTGAAGGGACATTACATAATGCCCTGCTTATGTTAATACATTTGATTGTGTTCATTAATCAATTTCTAATAAATATTATTAAGAGATAAACGTTTCTGATTCATAAAGTTTAACACCACAACACTTTAATTTATTATCATATTTCCTGCTCCTTGAAGCATGTGATAATAGTTAAAAATATGTTCACACATTTTTGTTAATAATATTTCTTTTTCCTGAAAATTACTTTTACTTTTCTACTTTAAGTAGTTTTGACCATAGGTTACTTTATACTTTTACTTGAGTAAAAACTTCAGTTGATACTTCTACTTTTACTAAAGTAGTTTTTTAACTCGGTATCTATACTTCTACTTGAGTAGAAAATGTTGGTACTTTTGACACCTCTGGTAACGACTGTATCTCACATGTAAAAGAATATAAATACATTATCAATGATCAATTTAGTTGGGTGAGATGTGAAAACAGATGGTTGTACCGCAAAAGATTTATGTTTTAGAAAAAATATCATCAAAAATGATGATGACATCACCAAAGTCTGACATCTACTGCTGAAAACTTGAGCTGGATTGATCAACAAATGTCATAATTTTTGAGCAATCTGCTAACTACCATATTTTCACAACCATAAGGCGCACCTAAAAGTCTCAAATTTTCTTCAAAATAAGCGGTGCGCCCTATCGTGCAGTGCGTCCTATCTGATTTGGGATTTGCGGACGTATTATAGAACCATCAGGCGGACGCAGTTAAGAACATGAGAACGTAAAAGGGTGGGCGTGGATTATATCTAAAAGAACAGGTGTGTGCTTTATGCAGAACATTGCTGTTTTAACAACCATGAAAATGGAAAAGAGACACGCTTATAAAGCTCAGTTTAAACTGATGGCGATCAGCTACGTGGAGGAACATGGGAATGGAGCCGCATCTGTGTTTTACATTTTTTGTTACATTTTCGTTCAGGAATTTGAAAAATATACAATTTTTGTAGCGCATCTTGAAGTCAGATCGCCACATCAAAAGAAGCAGTTGATCGGGAGAAGAAGTAATGAATCGAGAAACATTTTCTGCATTCATTCAAAAACCTAACATCAAATATAGTACAAATTAAAAAGAGTCAGAAGATCGTTTTTTGTTGTGTTTACTTCTAAATAAAAAGTTGAGCCATCGTTACACAGAGCAGGGGCGGATTCAAGATTTTCTAATGGGGGGCAGCGTGAGGTCATTGACAAAGCCAATATAGGCTGACTGGGGGCCTCCCCTCCCCCCTAGAACATTTAAAAAAATAAGTGTCATTTTCCTGCATTTTGGTGCCCATTTGCTGGCCCTGCTAGGGGAGGGCAGCCTCTTTTGTGGACCAAAAGAGGGAGGGGGGGGGGGGATCACGCCCCTGCAGAGTATTTATCTGTAACCCTACAGCACAAAAAATAATATTTGAATCATGGTCGAATACTTTTACTTTTTACTTAAAAGGTCAAATTTACAGTAATTACTTTTGTACTTTTACTTAAGTAGATTTTTTTATTGGTACTTTTACTTAAGTATTTTTTTGCCTAATTATCTGTACTTTTACTTAAGTACAAAAAGTGAATACTTCATCCACCACTGCTCAAACCCCAATGTCGTGAGGTCAGACTGTTTTTTGTATATACCTGATATACAATCTGATATATCAGGTGAGTTAACTTCCACCATTCAAAAAGTAATGTGTTCCTTCCAAACACATAAACAAGTTCTCTTTAAAAGCAGATTAGCTTAAGTAAGCGCTTCTGTTCCTGTTGCTATCTCTCGCTCTCTGAAGGTGTGGCTGCAAGCGTTGCCGTAGCAACTAGTTATGCACAGCTGTGGCTCATCAGCAGCAGCTGCTTCCTTTAGGTTATTTCCATTCTAAATATAAACAGACTTTTTTTTCTATTAAAAAGTCCCTCTGAAAATTAAATTTAGCGAACTCAAGTAATAATATGCCAGACCAAAACATGGTTTCCCAAACTAGAAACAACTAAATAACGAAGAGAACTCTACGTGAAAAGAGCCTTCTTATTTTATTTTTTTAAATATGATGTTACAGAGCTAGTTCTTTTTTTTTTATGCTGTAGTACTTCCTCTTATTCTGGCAAACGTCACTTGGAAATATTTAAATATTTGAATTATTTTGAAATTTTAAATTAAGTGTCATTACAATTAATGCTAGCTTCGTACTCGCCCGGAAAAGGGTGGAATGCCCCCTGCGGGTCAGGAGCAGAGTCCTGCCCCAAGTGGAGGAGTTTAAGTATCTCGGGGTCTTGTTCACGGGTGGGGGAAGGATGGAGCGGGAGATCGACAGGTGCGGCATCAGCAATAACTAGGACGCTGCATCGGTCTGTCGTGGTAAAGAGAGAGCTGAGCTGAAAAGCAAAGCTCTCGATTTACAAGTCGATCTACGTTCCTACCCTCACCTATGGTCACCAGCTGTGGGTGGTGACCGAAAGAATGAGATCGCGGGTACAAGCAGCCGAAATGAGCTTCCTCTGCAGGGTGGCTGGGCTCTCACTCAGAGATCGAGTGAGGAGTTCTGCCATCCGGGAGGAGCTCGGTGTCGAGCCGCTCCTCCTCCAGGTCGAGAGGAGTCAGATGGGGTGGTTCGGGCATCTGGTCAGGATGCCACCCGAGCGCCTCGCGGGCAAGGTGTTTCAGGCACGTTCCACCGGGAGGAACGTGCCTGAAACCCAGGCAGACCCAGACCTGCTGGGCAGACCCAAACCCCAGACCTGCTGGGGAAACTATGTCTCACAGCTGGCCGGGGAAAGACTTGGGATCCTTCCGGGTGAGCTAGAGGATGCAGCCAGGGAGAGAGAGGCCTGAGCTTCCCGTCTGAGGCTGTTGCCCCCGCGACCCGGCCCCAGAACAAGCGGAAGATGACAGAACGATTATTGCTTTGGTTTATCTGGATTTGTATCTTGGGATCTTTAGATTCCTGAAATCAGATTTTTGTGATTGTCAGTTTGGCAGTTGAGCCCAATTAAAGGAAAAACTCCTGAAGGCGGTTCCATATTATCACACAGATCAATATACTTAAACCCATGTGTGGGATCAATAAGGTACTTCTGATTTAGATGCTTTCTTTATCAAACTTTCTTTATCATTCTTTCTTTATCAATATACTTTGTGAGAAAGAAAAATAATCTCTGCTCCTGGGAAGCAGGAAGTAGGTGGATAAAAAACATGCCATATTTCACAGAAGTGTTTAAAGAGATTTATGTCCGAGTTAGAGCCCACGTGCAGATAAAGACATGATGAGGAAGGATTCTGCCAGACAAATACACTAGAATTTGTCTGGTGTATTAATGGAAGCGCTGCTAAAATGGCAGTACAAAGCAGCGAACAGGAAGTGTGTAGGATTCTCTAGAGGCTTCCAGTTCTGCAGAAACCTCTAGAGAAAAATGACTATCCGCATAACAATTTGGAACTCAGTGTATTTATTAGGTTTTTTTAACAGGAATATTATGTTACAGAGTAAAACAATTGGATATTTTTAAGAGTCGGCCTAAAAGCAAGTTGCGGTATTTGAAAAAACCTATGGAGCTACATACTGTATAGGTATCAGAGGTGTCAAGTAGCGAAGTAGAACTACTTCGAAGTAGAAAATCTCGTTATCTCTACTTTAACGAAGTAATTATTTTTTGTCTACTTTTTACTTTTACTCACTACTTTTTTATGCAATTATCTGTACTTTTACTTTGTTATTTTTATAAAAAGTAGTCGCTACTTTCGCCATTTTGTCAAAAATAAAAATAAAGAAAAAAGTCAATAAAAACCAATCGGGATCAATAGCGCCATTTGATTTGAACTGACTTCCTCTTGCTTCATCACTTCAACACGTGACACACAGCACGTGCGCATGCATGCACACATACTCCCACCCCGCCGTAACACCCCCCAACCCCCCCCCCCCCCCCCCCAGCACCCTCTGCTGTGTTCCAGGTGTCACACAGGCTGTATGTGGCTCTCCCAACCTTAGAAACTTGTTAAAGACTATTCAGTATTGCCTCAAAGAACTTTGAAAACTACCTGCCTTAAAAAAGCCTTTTGTTTTTTGTTTTTTTTTTTTACATTGAGTGTGTTTGTTTCTGCTGAAGTTGGTTAAATTAGGTGATGCAGAGTGAAGCTTGGTAGCTGAAGGGACGTTACATAATGCCCTGCTTATGATAATACATTTGATTGTGTTCATTAATCAATTTCCAATAAAGATTATTAAGAAATAAATGTTTTTGATTCATAAAGTTTAACACCACAACACTTTAATTTATTATCATATTTTCTGCTCCTCAAAGTATGTGATAATAGTTAAAAAATATGTTCATATGCTTTTGTTAATAATATTCCTTTTTTCTAAAAATTACTTTTACTTTTCTACTTTAAGTAGTTTTGACAATAGGTTACTTTTTACTTTTACTTGAGTAAAAACTTGAGTTGATACTTCTACTTTTACTAAAGTAGTTTTTTAACTCGGTATCAATACTTCTACTTGAGTAGAAAATGTTGGTACTTTTGACACCTCTGATAAGTACTACCTTGTCATAGGGATGTATTCAGGTTTGATTTCATCTTCTGATCCGCTTATCCCCAGCGGGCTTACACGGGTGCCAGTACTATGCCTACAGATTTCAGGGTGAGAGGCAGGGTACGCCCCAAATAGATCGCCAGTCTGCTGAGGGGCCACACACACACAGACAACCATCGACGCACACACTTAAGACACACACTTGAGAATGTATGTGTACAGTTAGCCCAATTTTGGTTGTGTTTGCTAATCCTTGGCAAGCAGAAGTTAGCTGAAGCTCCATAGATGACTGCACTTAGTCACAAGTCTTTGTCCTCCCATTTTCTCTTCTTCTTCTATTTCCGGCATTCCCCTTCAGAGGTCAAGTCAGTTTCTTCCATCTAACCCTTTCTGCTGTATCATCTTCGGTCACACCAACTATCTTCATGTCTTCGTTCGCTGCGTCCATGAACCTCCTCTCTGGCCTTCTCTAGTCCTCTTTCCTGGTGGTGCTAAATCCAGCATCCTTCTGCCGAAATGCACTCTCTCTCTCTCTTCTAGTACAAGTCCAAACCATCTCTGTCTGGTCTTTCTGACTTTGTCTCCAAAACCTCTAACATGTCCTGTTCCCCTATTATACTAATTTCTAATCCTATTCATCCTGGTCACTCCCAGAGAGATCCTCAGCATCTTCATCTCTGCATCTTCATCTCTGCTACCTCCATCTCTGCTTCCTGTCTTTTTTTCAGTGCTACTGTCTCTAGACCAAACAGCATGGCAGGTCTCACCACGGTTTTGTACACTTTTCCTTTCATTTTAGCTGAAACTCTTCTGTCACACATCACACCTAATACTTTTCTCCACCCTTCCAGCCTGCCTGCACATGCTTCTTCACCTCTTTTCCACACTCTCCATTACTTTAGACTGTTGATCCTAGATCGTACTTAAAATCTTCCACCTTCTTTATCTCTTCTCCCTGTAACCTCACTTTTCCATTTGGATCCCTCTCATTCACACACATGTACTCTGTCTTACTCTGACTAATCTTCATTCCTCTTCTTTCTAGTGCAAACCTCCACCTCTCCAGCTTTTCCTCCACCTCTTCCCTCCTCTCACTACAGATCACAATGTCATCTGCAAACATCATTGTCCATGGAGATTCCTGTCTAACCTCGTCTGTCAGCCTGTTCATCACCACAGCAAACAGCAAAGGGCTCAGAGCAGATCCTTGGTGCAGTCCCACCCCCACACTGAACTCCTGTGTCACACCTACAGCACACCTCACCACTGTCTTACAGACCTCATACATGATCTTTGCTGCTCTAACATACTTCTCCGTCACACCAGCCTTCCTCATACAATACCATAGTTCTTCTCTAGGTACCCTGTCATACGCTTTCTCTAGATCTACAAAGACACAGTGCAGCTTTGCACTGTCCACTCGTTTTCTAATGGACCTAAATAGTACTGTAGTTGAACACAAAAACTATATATACTTCTCAACAAAATCCACAAAGCAGTTATTTGAGATGAGAGTTCATGTACATGAGCACTATCTGTCTCTATCTGCCCAACCAGTTGCCCAACTGATTGGGCTGGATCAGTTGCCCAACCGATCCAGTTGCCCAAATGGTTGGGCATTTCAGCAAAAAACAATCTATTGATACAATAAATAGAATTCATGAAAATGAATTTGCTGATTCTGTTTCTCAAACCTGCAGTATCGACATCATGACATTAAATTTGAGGGCAAAAGTTGCTTACCTAACTGATCCTTTTGGGTTAACACCATTGGCAAGCATTTATTAGAACTTACCAACCCTAAAACAAACAAACTATACTGCTAGAAGAGAACATCAGCACCAGAGTCTCTCAGAGTGGTTTTATAATGTGACCATAACAGCAGCATCCTCAAACAGGTTTAACAACACCACTTTCTCTTATCACAGTGCTTCTCAATTATTTCCTTCGCACCCCCAACCCTCACTCTCTGCAGTGGCTATAATTAGTATCATTTGTCTATGAAATTGTTCTAAGTACACCTCTACATAACATCCTCATTAACATTAAAGAAAACAAACAAACAAAAAAAAAAAACGGTCAACAAAGAACAGCTTTATTAACATTGTTTTTTAGTCAGTCAGTCTTCTTCTTATCTGTCTGTCCCTCACGAGGTTGCAGGGGGTGCCGGAGCCCATCTCAGCCAATTTAAGACGAAGGGCAGAGTACACCCCGAACAGATCGCCAGTCTGTCGCGGGGCCACACACATACAACCATCCACACACACACCCATTCCTAGGGGCAATTTAGCACCGGACAATCAACCTAGCATGCATGTCTTTTAGTCTGTAACAAAAAAGATTTAAAGTGCATCAATTAACTTGAAATTCAAAAAAAGATATTCTTATTTAAACTATAAACATTTTTTACTAATTGAACCATTTTCTACTGAAAAATAAATAAAAAAAAATCAAGAAATTCAAACTGCCGATGCCAAAGGTCCCCAACCACCGGTTCACGGCTGGTTGAAATAAAGCCCAGTATGACAGACCAGACACCCTTGAATGCAGCATTTTCCAAAACATTACATATTCATCCCAAGAAATAAACAATAGCTACAAGAATATAGACAGCACATCTTGGACTTTTTTTGGCATCTGTATACAGAAATGTCAACATAATGGAAATAACTTCCATTATTTAGATACACTCTTCAGGTTTCAGGTTTAGATTGGACTGTCTGGTTCCTGCAAAACAAACTCAGAACTCTGATTGATCTAGTCTTACTGTGAAGTATCTGAATGGTATTTTTATTCACTTTGTTTTTGAGATGTCTTTTATTTTGAAGGTATGTTTGCCGTTACCATGGCAACCAGAGTGCGTTGGAACAGAGAAAATGTTTCCATGTTATAAAGACTATGCTAATAAATTTTCTCGTGAAGACAAAGTGGATTTAAGTTTATTATTTATAGAAAAAAAAAACATTTTTTTCAGACTGCTCTTATCACCTTTAGACCGGTCTGTGAAAATATAGTCAGACACTAAACCGGTTCGTTCGTTCCGTCATCTTCCGCTTGTTCCGGGGTCGGGTCGTGGGGGCAACAGCCTCAAACGGGTAGCCCAGGCCTCTCTCTCCCCGGCTGCATCCTCTAGCTCACCTGGAAGGATCCCAAGTCGTTCCCCAGCCAGCTGTGAGACATAGTCTCCCCAGCGGGTCTGGGGTCTGCCCCTTGGTCTCCTCCCGGTGGGATGTGCCTGAAACACCTCGCCCGCGAGGCACTCGGGGGGCATCCTGACCAGATGCCCGAACCACCCCAACTGGCTCCTCTCGACCTAGAGGAGGAGCGGCTCGATACCGAGCTCCTCCCGGATGGCAGAGCTCTTCACCCGATCTCTGAGTGAGAGCCCAGCCACAAGCGGCCGAAGCTCATTTCGGCCGCTTGTACCCGCGATCTCATTCTTTCGGTCACCACCCACAGGTCCGTGGCGCGGAAAAGGTTGGGGACTCTTGGCCTATACCTAGCTCTGTGCTGTGTTCGAGAATGTTCGGTGCAAAATAACTCTACATTATAGAGTTAATAGTCCCTGCGCACACTCTGACAATGAGGGCGCCAACTATTGTAGTGAATGTGCAATTGCACTTTATTCTAGTACAGCTAAAACAAAAAAAAAAAACATGTCCCACAGGGTCACACGCGCCCCCCCCTGCCATCACGCCGCGCCCACTCCCTTCCCCCACAGGGGGCTGCGCCCCACTATTTGGGAAGCACTGTCTTATCATATGAGGGGATGTATTAACAGTTTTCTACAAACCACTGCCGGTCCTCACCGACAATCCTGGGGCACTTGTTATGTCAAAAATAAATCAAACCTGCAGGAAGTCATCAAACATGCTACTAAAATAGCAAATCTTTACACAGAGCCTTTCAAATGCAAGGCAACACCCTCATACACACCTCTTCTGACCCACTCCATGGTTCATCTCAGCTTCTTCCATCTAGCCATCGTTAAAAGGTACCATTAGCAAGAGTGAACATCTCTAAGAAAATCATTAGTTTCAACCACAATCGATATTTAAAACACATCTTTTAAATTACGTTTGCTCATTTCTTCTATGGAAACCACTTTGCATCCTCATAAGAAACGTCTTCTCATGAAACAACAATAATTTGTCTGTTCAAGTCTTTTAAAGAGCCAATCTTCGTTTGCTGGAGATAATGAGCTGCTTGAAGCAGATTGAAAAGGTACTGTTCATTGTGTTCCACCTGATTCTGTTGAGATCAGGTTAGACTCCGTGACAGCTTGGAAGGAGGAACACCATGATCAGAAAGGTTTTTTCTGCATAAACCCTGCATTTGAATTATTTTTTACCTGTTTTTTTTTTTTTTATTTATTTAAATAGCTTGACTTCTCTTGGGGGCTGCAGTGTGGTTAGCACAGTGCCCACACAGCAAGAAGGTTGGGGATTGAGACTTGGTCTTTCTGTGCGGACTTTGCATGTTCTTCCTGTGTATGTGTGGGTTATCTTTAGGTACTCTGCTCTCCTCCCGCCCTCAAAAACTGCATGTTAGGTTGATTGGCCTCTGTGAAATTGCTCAAAGAATAAGTATGTGTGTGAACGGTTATCTGTCTCTCTTTGTGGCCCCGCAACAGACTACCGTAATTTCACGACCATTACGAAAAGGCGCAGTCTCAGTTATGTGCACCATTGCTGTATTTAACACACACATAAGGCACACCGTACGAAAAGGCGCGGTCTCAGTCACACACCGCCTTACAACAACACACACGCAAGCATGCAAATGTGCGTATTAAAAAATAGATCGGGAGCAAAACTGAGTTTGGTTGTACTTTATTTAAGTAGTATAAACAAGCACATTACCGGTAATAGTCTTTATTCAAATCCGTCAAAGTCCTCATCCTCTGTTTCGGAATCGAACAGCTGCGCAAAATCCAACAGAGCAGGTCCACTTCGCTCCTCGCTGTCAAAGTCACTGTCTGTACTGTGCGGCTCCTCAGAAAGGATACCAGCTTTTGCAAAAGCTCGGATAACAGTACCAGCAGACACGTTAGTCCAAGCATCTACAATCCATTGGCAAACTGTAGCGTAACTCGCCCGGCGCTGCCTTCCACCCAACGTGAAACTGTGGTCTCCTTCGGTCATCCATCGCTCCCACTCCGCTCACACTTCACTCTTTAACGTTCTCATGCCTTTTCTTTCAGGTGTGCCTCGCGGGCACCGCGTTTTCTTTTAGGTCCGCCTTTTCTCACACACAAGGCGCACCGCACGAAAAGGCGCACCGCTCATTTTGAAGAAAATCTAAGACTTTTATATGCACCTTATAGCCGTGAAATTACGGTAGTCACCTGTTTGGGCTGTACCCTGCCTCTTGCCTGTAATTTAGATAGGCTCTTGCACACCCCAAAACCTTGTCAGAGATAAGCAGTTCAGAAGATAAATGAATGAATATCCTCTTTAGGCTTTCAAGCTAAAGAAGTTTAAAAAAAAAGACATGGGATGAAACCTAGCTCAAATGATAAGAAAAGAAAACCGTTTCAGACTGCTGCCCTTCTTTCCAGGAGTGGATGGCCAACAAAGTTTATCTTGGGGTCAGGAATGTACGTAACAGAAAGGCAGACAAGAGTTTTCTATTAAACTAGCGTTGCAGTAACCGTTCAGAGAATGAATGAATGATGGAAGAGTGTTTCCTCTAAAAAGAACATGGCTGCCGGCTTTGGTTTGCAAAGTTGAATCTGAAAAAGGTAGGTTTGATTTGGACATGATTTACTGCCACAAAACCTGACTACATTGTAGTTACTCATTGGACCATGAATTCTACATTATGGCGAGATGCTGGAGAGTTAAACTTGAGGCTATCCATCGGTCAGCTAAAGCTCAAGAGAAACTGGGTCATGCTACGGAACAATCATCTGAAGCATGACGGCATTTTGACAAAAAATAGCAGAGTAAGAAAAGCAGAAAGTAATAGCAGGGAGCCTTACAGATGAAAAGATGAGAAAATAGGCCAAAGGACTCGATAATGATGTGTCCGTACAATGTACTGTTTGCTTAAATTAAACCGCAGTGGAACATTAGATTAAAACTGATGGAGGATTGTTTCTCACATGATTCTACATGGACCTTTAAATTATGCAACAAAAGACAAGATGCACCTCTTCAGTAGCTCTTAGGCAAAAGAGCCCCCTCTCCTTAACCCCTCCCCCTCCGGGACTTCTCTATGCCTTCCACCAAAATATCATCCGTGTCATGGTGGCTTTAAATCAAACAGACAGCATCAAGAAGAAAATGTACAGCAGTGAAATCCTGTTGTGCTTCTGGTTTGCTGGTCTATTTGGGAATTATAAAACATGTGAGATAATGGAAACCATTATTCAAACCAGATGGTTTCTGACCTTGTTATACTTTGGCTTTTTGCCTGAGGAGGTGTCTTTCCTTTTTCTATTGTGGATGTGAATCGTGCAGCTTTGAAACAAGTACAAAATGGAAATCTTTTGCATTTACTCCTATTTTTGTCCAAATCAAACTGATACTTGTGTGTTTGATCTTTTTTTCTGTGTCAATCATCAACCAGTATTTATTAGAGGTGGTTATTTTTATTGAATATATAAAAAAACATTGTGCATTTTGTTAACCCAGAAATACGACGCTTGCAAAAAAAAATGTAGAAATACCTTTTATTCAGTTTTACTCCCGTTTTTAACATTGAATTCCCCCTCTTCTCGCTTCTTCCTTATTTCTACCTCCAGTGGGCGTGCGGCATATAAATGTAATTTTATTTATCGTAGTTTCACGACCATTAGGCGCACCGTACGAAAAGGCGCAGTCTCAGTCACACACCGCCTTACAACAACACACACGCAAGCATGCAAATGTGCGTATTAAAAAATAGATCGGGAGCAAAACTGAGTTTGGTTGTGCTTTATTTAAGTAGTAACGATACTAAACAAGCACATTACCGGTCAGTGGTGGAACGTAACGAAGTAAATGTACTTCATTACTGTACTTAAGTAAAGTACAGCTACACAATTTTTTTACTTAAGTAAAATTTAAGATCGGTACTTTTACTTCACTACATTTTAGAGCAAATATCTGTACTTTTACTTTGCTACTTTTTAAAAGTGTGTTTTACATTTTCGTTACATTTTCGTTCAGGAATTTTAAAAATATACAGTTTTTTCTTGAAGCCGCATCGCCAAAATAAAAAAAAGCAGTTGATCAGGAGAAGAAGTAATGAATTAAGAACCAATCAGAATCGTGAGTAAACATTTTCTGCATTCATTCAGCGCCAAAAAAACTAACATCAAATATAGCACAAATTAAAAAGAGTCAGAAGATCGTTGAGCCATCGTTACACAGAGCAGGGGCTGATCTAGAATTTTCTAAAGGGGCGGGGGTCGTGAGGTAATTGACAAAGCCAATATATAGTGTGTGGGCCCCCCCCCCCAAAACGTTTTAAAAAATAAGTGTAATTTTCCTCCATTTTGGTGCCCATTTGAAGGCCCTGCTAGGGGATGGCTTGACCTGTCCCCTTTCCTTTTTTTTTTTTTTTTTTTTGTGGACCAAAAGAGGCGGGAGTGAGGGGGTCACACCCCTGCAGAATATTTATCCTGGTTACCATGGCGACACCATACAGCACAAAAAATAACATTTGAATTATGACCGAATACTTTTACTTTTAACTTAAAAAGTACAATTTACACCAAATACTTTTGTACTTTTACTTAAGTAGATGTTTTTATTGGTACTTTTACTTTTACTTAAGTAAATTTTTTGCCTAATTATCTGTACTTTTACTTAAGTACAAAAAGTGAGTACTTCATCCACCACTGTTACCGGTAATAGTCTTTATTCAAATCCGTCAAAGTCCTCATCCTCTGTTTCGGAATCGAACAGCTGCGCAAAATCCAACAGAGCAGGTCCACTTCGCTCCTCGCTGTCAAAGTCACTGTCTGTACTGTGCGGCTCCTCAGAAAGGATACCAGCTTTTGTGAAAGCTCGGATAACAGTACCAGCAGACACGTTAGTCCAAGCATCTACAATACATTGGCAAACTGTAGCGTAATCGCCCGGCGCTGCCTTCCACTTTTAGGTCCGCCTTTTCTCACGAGCAACGTGTTTTCTTTTAGGTCCGCTTTTTCTAACGAGCAACGCATTCTCTTTTAGATCCGCCTTTTCTAACGAGCAACGTGTTTTCTTTTAGGTCCGCCTTTTCTCACGAGCAACGTGTTTTCTTTTAGGTCCGCTTTTTCTAACGAGCAACGCATTCTCTTTTAGGTCCGCCTTTTCTCATGAGCAACGTGTTTTCTTTTAGGTCCGCTTTTTCTAACGAGCACCGCATTCTCTTTTAGGTCTGCTTTTTCTAACGAGCACCGTGTTTTCTTTTAGGTCCGCCTTTTCTAACGAGCACCGTGTTTTCTTTTAGGTCCGCTTTTTCTAACGAGCACCGCATTCATCCTGGTCGGACTCTAGAGCAATGATCGATATTTATTTTTGACATCACAGGGGATTTCGGTTCCCTGTTAGGCGTAATATACCAACACTGGTATCTCGCGATGTTCTACAAGCAAGCAAGCAAGGTCCGCCTTTTCTCACGAGGACCGTGTTTTCTTTTAGGTCCGCTTTTTCTAACGAGCACCGTGTTTTCTTTTAGGTCCGCTTTTTCTCACGAGCACCGTGTTTTCTTTTAGGTCCGCTTTTTCTAACGAGCAACGCGTTCTCTTTTAGGTCCGCTTTTTCTCACTATCAACGTGTTTTCTTTTAGGTCCGCTTTTTCTAACAAGCAACGTGTTTTCTTTTAGGTCTGCTTTTTCTCACGAGCAACGTGTTTTCTTTTAGGTCCGCCTTTTCTTACGAGCAACGCATTCTCTTTTAGGTCCGCTTTTTCTCACGAGCAACGTGTTTTCTTTTAGGTCCGCTTTTTCTCACGAGCAACGTGTTTTCTTTTAGGTCCGCCTTTTCTAACGAGCACCGTGTTTTCTTTTAGGTCCGCTTTTTCTAACGAGCACCGCATTCATCCTGGTCGGACTCTAGAGCAATGATCGATATTTATTTTTGACATCACAGGGGATTTCGGTTCCCTGTTAGGCGTAATATACCAACACTGGTATCTCGCGACGTTCTACAAGCAAGCAAGCAAGGTCCGCCTTTTCTCACGAGCAACGTGTTTTCTTTTAGGTCCGCCTTTTCTCACGAGCAACGTGTTTTCTTTTAGGTCCGCTTTTTCTAACGAGCACCGCATTCATCCTGGTCGGACTCTAGAGCAATGATCGATATTTATTTTTGACATCACAGGGGATTTCGGTTCCCTGTTAGGCGTAATATACCAACACTGGTATCTCGCGACGTTCTACAAGCAAGCAAGGTCCGCCTTTTCTCACGAGCAACGTGTTTTCTTTTAGGTCCGCTTTTTCTCACGAGCAACGTGTTTTCTTTTAGGTCCGCCTTTTCTAACGAGCACCGTGTTTTCTTTTAGGTCCGCTTTTTCTAACGAGCATCGCATTCATCCTGGTCGGACTCTAGAGCAATGATCGATATTTATTTTTGACATCACAGGGGATTTCGGTTCCCTGTTAGGCGTAATATACCAACACTGGTATCTCGCGACGTTCCACAAGCAAGCAAGCAAGGTCCGCCTTTTCTCACGAGCAACGTGTTTTCTTTTAGATCCGCCTTTTCTCACGAGCAACGTGTTTTCTTTTAGGTCCGCCTTTTCTCACGAGCAACGTGTTTTCTTTTAGGTCCGCTTTTTCTCACGAGCAACGTGTTTTCTTTTAGGTCCGCCTTTTCTAAAGAGCACCGTGTTTTCTTTTAGGTCCGCTTTTTCTAACGAGCACCGCATTCATCCTGGTCGGACTCTAGAGCAATGATCGATATTTATTTTTGACATCACAGGGGATTTCGGTTCCCTGTTAGGCGTAATATACCAACACTGGTATCTCGCGACGTTCTACAAGCAAGCAAGCAAGGTCCGCCTTTTCTCACGAGTAACGTGTTTTCTTTTAGGTCCGCTTTTTCTCACGAGCAACGTGTTTTCTTTTAGGTCCGCCTTTTCTAACGAGCACCGTGTTTTCTTTTAGGTCCGCTTATTCTAACGAGCATCGCATTCATCCTGGTCGGACTCTAGAGCAATGATCGATATTTATTTTTGACATCACAGGGGATTTCGGTTCCCTGTTAGGCGTAATATACCAACACTGGTATCTCGCGACGTTCTACAAGCAAGCAAGGTCCGCCTTTTCTCACGAGCAACGTGTTTTCTTTTAGGTCCGCTTTTTCTCACGAGCAACGTGTTTTCTTTTAGGTCCGCCTTTTCTCACGAGCACCGTGTTTTCTCTTAGGTCCGCTTTTTCTCACGAGCAACGTGTTTTCTTTTAGGTCCGCCTTTTCTAACGAGCACCGTGTTTTCTTTTAGGTCCGCTTTTTCTAACGAGCACCGCATTCATCCTGGTCGGACTCTAGAGCAATGATCGATATTTATTTTTGACATCACAGGGGATTTCGGTTCCCTGTTAGGCGTAATATACCAACACTGGTATCTCGCGACGTTCTACAAGCAAGCAAGGTCCGCCTTTTCTCACGAGCAACGTGTTTTCTTTTAGGTCCGCTTTTTCTCACGAGCAACGTGTTTTCTTTTAGGTCCGCCTTTTCTAACGAGCACCGTGTTTTCTTTTAGGTCCGCTTTTTCTAACGAGCACCGCATTCATCCTGGTCGGACTCTAGAGCAATGATCGATATTTATTTTTGACATCACAGGGGATTTCGGTTCCCTGTTAGGCGTAATATACCAACACTGGTATCTCGCGACATTAAATGACCTGGTTACGGCCGAGCAGTCTCTCTGGTTGAACTCTAGAGCAATGACCAGAGCAATGGTCGATTTTTATTTTTGAAATCACAGGGGATTTCGGTTCCCTGTTAGGCGTAATATACCAACACTGGTATCTCGCGACGTTCTACAAGCAAGCAAGCAAGGTCCGCCTTTTCTCACGAGCAACGTGTTTTCTTTTAGGTCCGCTTTTTCTCACGAGCAACGTGTTTTCTTTTAGGTCCGCCTTTTCTAACGAGCACCGTGTTTTCTTTTAGGTCCGCTTTTTCTAACGAGCACCGCATTCATCCTGGTCGGACTCTAGAGCAATGATCGATATTTATTTTTGACATCACAGGGGATTTCGGTTCCCTGTTAGGCGTAATATACCAACACTGGTATCTCGCGACATTAAATGACCTGGTTACGGCCGAGCAGTCTCTCTGGTTGAACTCTAGAGCAATGACAAGAGCAATGGTCGATTTTTATTTTTGAAATCACAGGGGATTTCGGTTCCCTGTTAGGCGTAAAATACCAACACTGGTATCTCGCGACGTTCTACAAGCAAGCAAGCAAGGTCCGCCTTTTCTCACGAGCAACGTGTTTTCTTTTAGGTCCGCTTTTTCTCACGAGCAACGTGTTTTCTTTTAGGTCCGCCTTTTCTCACGAGCACCGTGTTTTCTTTTAGGTCCGCTTTTTCTAACGAGCACCGCATTCATCCTGGTCGGACTCTAGAGCAATGATCGATATTTATTTTTGACATCACAGGGGATTTCGGTTCCCTGTTAGGCGTAATATACCAACACTGGTATCTCGCGACATTAAATGACCTGGTTACGGCCGAGCAGTCTCTCTGGTTGAACTCTAGAGCAATGACCAGAGCAATGGTCGATTTTTATTTTTGAAATCACAGGGGATTTCGGTTCCCTGTTAGGCGTAATATACCAACACTGGTATCTCGCGACGTTCTACAAGCAAGCAAGGTCCGCCTTTTCTCACGAGCAACGTGTTTTCTTTTAGGTCCGCTTTTTCTCACGAGCAACGTGTTTTCTTTTAGGTCCGCCTTTTCTCACGAGCACCGTGTTTTCTCTTAGGTCCGCTTTTTCTCACGAGCAACGTGTTTTCTTTTAGGTCCGCCTTTTCTAACGAGCACCGTGTTTTCTTTTAGGTCCGCTTTTTCTAACGAGCACCGCATTCATCCTGGTCGGACTCTAGAGCAATGATCGATATTTATTTTTGACATCACAGGGGATTTCGGTTCCCTGTTAGGCGTAATATACCAACACTGGTATCTCGCGACATTAAATGACCTGGTTACGGCCGAGCAGTCTCTCTGGTTGAACTCTAGAGCAATGACCAGAGCAATGGTCGATTTTTATTTTTGAAATCACAGGGGATTTCGGTTCCCTGTTAGGCGTAATATACCAACACTGGTATCTCGCGACGTTCTACAAGCAAGCAAGGTCCGCCTTTTCTCACGAGCAACGTGTTTTCTTTTAGGTCCGCTTTTTCTCACGAGCAACGTGTTTTCTTTTAGGTCCGCTTTTTCTCACGAGCAACGTGTTTTCTTTTAGGTCCGCCTTTTCTAACGAGCACCGTGTTTTCTTTTAGGTCCGCTTTTTCTAACGAGCACCGCATTCATCCTGGTCGGACTCTAGAGCAATGATCGATATTTATTTTTGACATCACAGGGGATTTCGGTTCCCTGTTAGGCGTAATATACCAACACTGGTATCTCGCGACATTAAATGACCTGGTTACGGCCGAGCAGTCTCTCTGGTTGAACTCTAGAGCAATGACCAGAGCAATGGTCGATTTTTATTTTTGAAATCACAGGGGATTTCGGTTCCCTGTTAGGCGTAATATACCAACACTGGTATCTCGCGACGTTCTACAAGCAAGCAAGGTCCGCCTTTTCTCACGAGCAACGTGTTTTCTTTTAGGTCCGCTTTTTCTCACGAGCAACGTGTTTTCTTTTAGGTCCGCTTTTTCTCACGAGCAACGTGTTTTCTTTTAGGTCCGCCTTTTCTAACGAGCACCGTGTTTTCTTTTAGGTCCGCTTTTTCTAACGAGCATCGCATTCATCCTGGTCGGACTCTAGAGCAATGATCGATATTTATTTTTGACATCACAGGGGATTTCGGTTCCCTGTTAGGCGTAATATACCAACACTGGTATCTCGCGACGTTCTACAAGCAAGCAAGCAAGGTCCGCCTTTTCTCACGAGCACCGTGTTTTCTTTTAGGTCCGCCTTTTCTAACGAGCACCGTGTTTTCTTTTAGGTCCGCTTTTTCTAACGAGCACCGCATTCATCCTGGTCGGACTCTAGAGCAATGATCGATATTTATTTTTGACATCACAGGGGATTTCGGTTCCCTGTTAGGCGTAATATACCAACACTGGTATCTCGCGACGTTCTACAAGCAAGCAAGGTCCGCCTTTTCTCACGAGCAACGTGTTTTCTTTTAGGTCCGCTTTTTCTCACGAGCAACGTGTTTTCTTTTAGGTCCGCCTTTTCTAACGAGCACCGTGTTTTCTTTTAGGTCCGCTTTTTCTAACGAGCACCGCATTCATCCTGGTCGGACTCTAGAGCAATGATCGATATTTATTTTTGACATCACAGGGGATTTCGGTTCCCTGTTAGGCGTAATATACCAACACTGGTATCTCGCGACATTAAATGACCTGGTTACGGCCGAGCAGTCTCTCTGGTTGAACTCTAGAGCAATGACAAGAGCAATGGTCGATTTTTATTTTTGAAATCACAGGGGATTTCGGTTCCCTGTTAGGCGTAAAATACCAACACTGGTATCTCGCGACGTTCTACAAGCAAGCAAGCAAGGTCCGCCTTTTCTCACGAGCAACGTGTTTTCTTTTAGGTCCGCTTTTTCTCACGAGCAACGTGTTTTCTTTTAGGTCCGCCTTTTCTCACGAGCACCGTGTTTTCTTTTAGGTCCGCCTTTTCTCACGAGCACCGTGTTTTCTTTTAGGTCCGCCTTTTCTAACGAGCACCGTGTTTTCTTTTAGGTCCGCTTTTTCTAACGAGCACCGCATTCATCCTGGTCGGACTCTAGAGCAATGATCGATATTTATTTTTGACATCACAGGGGATTTCGGTTCCCTGTTAGGCGTAATATACCAACACTGGTATCTCGCGACATTAAATGACCTGGTTACGGCCGAGCAGTCTCTCTGGTTGAACTCTAGAGCAATGACCAGAGCAATGGTCGATTTTTATTTTTGAAATCACAGGGGATTTCGGTTCCCTGTTAGGCGTAATATACCAACACTGGTATCTCGCGACGTTCTACAAGCAAGCAAGGTCCGCCTTTTCTCACGAGCAACGTGTTTTCTTTTAGGTCCGCTTTTTCTCACGAGCAACGTGTTTTCTTTTAGGTCCGCTTTTTCTCACGAGCAACGTGTTTTCTTTTAGGTCCGCCTTTTCTAACGAGCACCGTGTTTTCTTTTAGGTCCGCTTTTTCTAACGAGCACCGCATTCATCCTGGTCGGACTCTAGAGCAATGATCGATATTTATTTTTGACATCACAGGGGATTTCGGTTCCCTGTTAGGCGTAATATACCAACACTGGTATCTCGCGACGTTCTACAAGCAAGCAAGGTCCGCCTTTTCTCACGAGCAACGTGTTTTCTTTTAGGTCCGCTTTTTCTCACGAGCAACGTGTTTTCATTTAGGTCCGCCTTTTCTAACGAGCACCGCATTCATCCTGGTCGGACTCTAGAGCAATGATCGATATTTATTTTTGACATCACAGGGGATTTCGGTTCCCTGTTAGGCGTAATATACCAACACTGGTATCTCGCGACATTAAATGACCTGGTTACGGCCGAGCAGTCTCTCTGGTTGAACTCTAGAGCAATGACAAGAGCAATGGTCGATTTTTATTTTTGAAATCACAGGGGATTTCGGTTCCCTGTTAGGCGTAAAATACCAACACTGGTATCTCGCGACGTTCTACAAGCAAGCAAGCAAGGTCCGCCTTTTCTCACGAGCAACGTGTTTTCTTTTAGGTCCGCTTTTTCTCACGAGCAACGTGTTTTCTTTTAGGTCCGCCTTTTCTCACGAGCACCGTGTTTTCTTTTAGGTCCGCCTTTTCTAACGAGCACCGTGTTTTCTTTTAGGTCCGCCTTTTCTAACGAGCACCGTGTTTTCTTTTAGGTCCGCTTTTTCTAACGAGCACCGCATTCATCCTGGTCGGACTCTAGAGCAATGATCGATATTTATTTTTGACATCACAGGGGATTTCGGTTCCCTGTTAGGCGTAATATACCAACACTGGTATCTCGCGACGTTCTACAAGCAAGCAAGCAAGGTCCGCCTTTTCTCACGAGTAACGTGTTTTCTTTTAGGTCCGCTTTTTCTCACGAGCAACGTGTTTTCTTTTAGGTCCGCCTTTTCTAACGAGCACCGTGTTTTCTTTTAGGTCCGCTTATTCTAACGAGCATCGCATTCATCCTGGTCGGACTCTAGAGCAATGATCGATATTTATTTTTGACATCACAGGGGATTTCGGTTCCCTGTTAGGCGTAATATACCAACACTGGTATCTCGCGACGTTCTACAAGCAAGCAAGGTCCGCCTTTTCTCACGAGCAACGTGTTTTCTTTTAGGTCCGCTTTTTCTCACGAGCAACGTGTTTTCTTTTAGGTCCGCCTTTTCTCACGAGCACCGTGTTTTCTCTTAGGTCCGCTTTTTCTCACGAGCAACGTGTTTTCTTTTAGGTCCGCCTTTTCTAACGAGCACCGTGTTTTCTTTTAGGTCCGCTTTTTCTAACGAGCACCGCATTCATCCTGGTCGGACTCTAGAGCAATGATCGATATTTATTTTTGACATCACAGGGGATTTCGGTTCCCTGTTAGGCGTAATATACCAACACTGGTATCTCGCGACATTAAATGACCTGGTTACGGCCGAGCAGTCTCTCTGGTTGAACTCTAGAGCAATGACCAGAGCAATGGTCGATTTTTATTTTTGAAATCACAGGGGATTTCGGTTCCCTGTTAGGCGTAATATACCAACACTGGTATCTCGCGACGTTCTACAAGCAAGCAAGCAAGGTCCGCCTTTTCTCACGAGCAACGTGTTTTCTTTTAGGTCCGCTTTTTCTCACGAGCAACGTGTTTTCTTTTAGGTCCGCCTTTTCTAACGAGCACCGTGTTTTCTTTTAGGTCCGCTTTTTCTAACGAGCACCGCATTCATCCTGGTCGGACTCTAGAGCAATGATCGATATTTATTTTTGACATCACAGGGGATTTCGGTTCCCTGTTAGGCGTAATATACCAACACTGGTATCTCGCGACATTAAATGACCTGGTTACGGCCGAGCAGTCTCTCTGGTTGAACTCTAGAGCAATGACAAGAGCAATGGTCGATTTTTATTTTTGAAATCACAGGGGATTTCGGTTCCCTGTTAGGCGTAAAATACCAACACTGGTATCTCGCGACGTTCTACAAGCAAGCAAGCAAGGTCCGCCTTTTCTCACGAGCAACGTGTTTTCTTTTAGGTCCGCTTTTTCTCACGAGCAACGTGTTTTCTTTTAGGTCCGCCTTTTCTCACGAGCACCGTGTTTTCTTTTAGGTCCGCTTTTTCTAACGAGCACCGCATTCATCCTGGTCGGACTCTAGAGCAATGATCGATATTTATTTTTGACATCACAGGGGATTTCGGTTCCCTGTTAGGCGTAATATACCAACACTGGTATCTCGCGACATTAAATGACCTGGTTACGGCCGAGCAGTCTCTCTGGTTGAACTCTAGAGCAATGACCAGAGCAATGGTCGATTTTTATTTTTGAAATCACAGGGGATTTCGGTTCCCTGTTAGGCGTAATATACCAACACTGGTATCTCGCGACGTTCTACAAGCAAGCAAGGTCCGCCTTTTCTCACGAGCAACGTGTTTTCTTTTAGGTCCGCTTTTTCTCACGAGCAACGTGTTTTCTTTTAGGTCCGCCTTTTCTCACGAGCACCGTGTTTTCTCTTAGGTCCGCTTTTTCTCACGAGCAACGTGTTTTCTTTTAGGTCCGCCTTTTCTAACGAGCACCGTGTTTTCTTTTAGGTCCGCTTTTTCTAACGAGCACCGCATTCATCCTGGTCGGACTCTAGAGCAATGATCGATATTTATTTTTGACATCACAGGGGATTTCGGTTCCCTGTTAGGCGTAATATACCAACACTGGTATCTCGCGACATTAAATGACCTGGTTACGGCCGAGCAGTCTCTCTGGTTGAACTCTAGAGCAATGACCAGAGCAATGGTCGATTTTTATTTTTGAAATCACAGGGGATTTCGGTTCCCTGTTAGGCGTAATATACCAACACTGGTATCTCGCGACGTTCTACAAGCAAGCAAGGTCCGCCTTTTCTCACGAGCAACGTGTTTTCTTTTAGGTCCGCTTTTTCTCACGAGCAACGTGTTTTCTTTTAGGTCCGCTTTTTCTCACGAGCAACGTGTTTTCTTTTAGGTCCGCCTTTTCTAACGAGCACCGTGTTTTCTTTTAGGTCCGCTTTTTCTAACGAGCACCGCATTCATCCTGGTCGGACTCTAGAGCAATGATCGATATTTATTTTTGACATCACAGGGGATTTCGGTTCCCTGTTAGGCGTAATATACCAACACTGGTATCTCGCGACATTAAATGACCTGGTTACGGCCGAGCAGTCTCTCTGGTTGAACTCTAGAGCAATGACCAGAGCAATGGTCGATTTTTATTTTTGAAATCACAGGGGATTTCGGTTCCCTGTTAGGCGTAATATACCAACACTGGTATCTCGCGACGTTCTACAAGCAAGCAAGGTCCGCCTTTTCTCACGAGCAACGTGTTTTCTTTTAGGTCCGCTTTTTCTCACGAGCAACGTGTTTTCTTTTAGGTCCGCTTTTTCTCACGAGCAACGTGTTTTCTTTTAGGTCCGCCTTTTCTAACGAGCACCGTGTTTTCTTTTAGGTCCGCTTTTTCTAACGAGCATCGCATTCATCCTGGTCGGACTCTAGAGCAATGATCGATATTTATTTTTGACATCACAGGGGATTTCGGTTCCCTGTTAGGCGTAATATACCAACACTGGTATCTCGCGACGTTCTACAAGCAAGCAAGCAAGGTCCGCCTTTTCTCACGAGCACCGTGTTTTCTTTTAGGTCCGCCTTTTCTAACGAGCACCGTGTTTTCTTTTAGGTCCGCTTTTTCTAACGAGCACCGCATTCATCCTGGTCGGACTCTAGAGCAATGATCGATATTTATTTTTGACATCACAGGGGATTTCGGTTCCCTGTTAGGCGTAATATACCAACACTGGTATCTCGCGACGTTCTACAAGCAAGCAAGGTCCGCCTTTTCTCACGAGCAACGTGTTTTCTTTTAGGTCCGCTTTTTCTCACGAGCAACGTGTTTTCTTTTAGGTCCGCCTTTTCTAACGAGCACCGTGTTTTCTTTTAGGTCCGCTTTTTCTAACGAGCACCGCATTCATCCTGGTCGGACTCTAGAGCAATGATCGATATTTATTTTTGACATCACAGGGGATTTCGGTTCCCTGTTAGGCGTAATATACCAACACTGGTATCTCGCGACATTAAATGACCTGGTTACGGCCGAGCAGTCTCTCTGGTTGAACTCTAGAGCAATGACAAGAGCAATGGTCGATTTTTATTTTTGAAATCACAGGGGATTTCGGTTCCCTGTTAGGCGTAAAATACCAACACTGGTATCTCGCGACGTTCTACAAGCAAGCAAGCAAGGTCCGCCTTTTCTCACGAGCAACGTGTTTTCTTTTAGGTCCGCTTTTTCTCACGAGCAACGTGTTTTCTTTTAGGTCCGCCTTTTCTCACGAGCACCGTGTTTTCTTTTAGGTCCGCCTTTTCTCACGAGCACCGTGTTTTCTTTTAGGTCCGCCTTTTCTAACGAGCACCGTGTTTTCTTTTAGGTCCGCTTTTTCTAACGAGCACCGCATTCATCCTGGTCGGACTCTAGAGCAATGATCGATATTTATTTTTGACATCACAGGGGATTTCGGTTCCCTGTTAGGCGTAATATACCAACACTGGTATCTCGCGACATTAAATGACCTGGTTACGGCCGAGCAGTCTCTCTGGTTGAACTCTAGAGCAATGACCAGAGCAATGGTCGATTTTTATTTTTGAAATCACAGGGGATTTCGGTTCCCTGTTAGGCGTAATATACCAACACTGGTATCTCGCGACGTTCTACAAGCAAGCAAGGTCCGCCTTTTCTCACGAGCAACGTGTTTTCTTTTAGGTCCGCTTTTTCTCACGAGCAACGTGTTTTCTTTTAGGTCCGCTTTTTCTCACGAGCAACGTGTTTTCTTTTAGGTCCGCCTTTTCTAACGAGCACCGTGTTTTCTTTTAGGTCCGCTTTTTCTAACGAGCACCGCATTCATCCTGGTCGGACTCTAGAGCAATGATCGATATTTATTTTTGACATCACAGGGGATTTCGGTTCCCTGTTAGGCGTAATATACCAACACTGGTATCTCGCGACGTTCTACAAGCAAGCAAGGTCCGCCTTTTCTCACGAGCAACGTGTTTTCTTTTAGGTCCGCTTTTTCTCACGAGCAACGTGTTTTCATTTAGGTCCGCCTTTTCTAACGAGCACCGCATTCATCCTGGTCGGACTCTAGAGCAATGATCGATATTTATTTTTGACATCACAGGGGATTTCGGTTCCCTGTTAGGCGTAATATACCAACACTGGTATCTCGCGACATTAAATGACCTGGTTACGGCCGAGCAGTCTCTCTGGTTGAACTCTAGAGCAATGACAAGAGCAATGGTCGATTTTTATTTTTGAAATCACAGGGGATTTCGGTTCCCTGTTAGGCGTAAAATACCAACACTGGTATCTCGCGACGTTCTACAAGCAAGCAAGCAAGGTCCGCCTTTTCTCACGAGCAACGTGTTTTCTTTTAGGTCCGCTTTTTCTCACGAGCAACGTGTTTTCTTTTAGGTCCGCCTTTTCTCACGAGCACCGTGTTTTCTTTTAGGTCCGCCTTTTCTAACGAGCACCGTGTTTTCTTTTAGGTCCGCCTTTTCTAACGAGCACCGTGTTTTCTTTTAGGTCCGCTTTTTCTAACGAGCACCGCATTCATCCTGGTCGGACTCTAGAGCAATGATCGATATTTATTTTTGACATCACAGGGGATTTCGGTTCCCTGTTAGGCGTAATATACCAACACTGGTATCTCGCGACGTTGTACAAGCAAGCAAGCAAGGTCCGCCTTTTCTCACGAGCAACGTGTTTTCTTTTAGGTCCGCTTTTTCTCACGAGCAACGTGTTTTCTTTTAGGTCCGCTTTTTCTAACAAGCAACGTGTTTTCTTTTAGGTCTGCTTTTTCTCACGAGCAACGTGTTTTCTTTTAGGTCCGCCTTTTCTTACGAGCAACGCATTCTCTTTTAGGTCCGCTTTTTCTCACGAGCAACGTGTTTTCTTTTAGGTCCGCTTTTTCTCACGAGCAACGTGTTTTCTTTTAGGTCCGCCTTTTCTAACGAGCACCGCATTCATCCTGGTCGGACTCTAGAGCAATGATCGATATTTATTTTTGACATCACAGGGGATTTCGGTTCCCTGTTAGGCGTAATATACCAACACTGGTATCTCGCGACATTAAATGACCTGGTTACGGCCGAGCAGTCTCTCTGGTTGAACTCTAGAGCAATGACCAGAGCAATGGTCGATTTTTATTTTTGAAATCACAGGGGATTTCGGTTCCCTGTTAGGCGTAATATACCAACACTGGTATCTCGCGACGTTCTACAAGCAAGCAAGGTCCGCCTTTTCTCACGAGCACCGTGTTTTCTTTTAGGTCCGCTTTTTCTCACGAGCAACGTGTTTTCTTTTAGGTCCGCCTTTTCTCACGAGCACCGTGTTTTCTCTTAGGTCCGCTTTTTCTCACGAGCAACGTGTTTTCTTTTAGGTCCGCCTTTTCTAACGAGCACCGTGTTTTCTTTTAGGTCCGCTTTTTCTAACGAGCACCGCATTCATCCTGGTCGGACTCTAGAGCAATGATCGATATTTATTTTTGACATCACAGGGGATTTCGGTTCCCTGTTAGGCGTAATATACCAACACTGGTATCTCGCGACATTAAATGACCTGGTTACGGCCGAGCAGTCTCTCTGGTTGAACTCTAGAGCAATGACAAGAGCAATGGTCGATTTTTATTTTTGAAATCACAGGGGATTTCGGTTCCCTGTTAGGCGTAATATACCAACACTGGTATCTCGCGACGTTCTACAAGCAAGCAAGGTCCGCCTTTTCTCACGAGCAACGTGTTTTCTTTTAGGTCCGCCTTTTCTCACGAGCACCGTGTTTTCTTTTAGGTCCGCTTTTTCTCACGAGCAACGTGTTTTCTTTTAGGTCCGCCTTTTCTAACGAGCAACGCATTCTCTTTTAGGTCCGCTTTTTCTAACGAGCAACGCATTCTCTTTTAGGTCCGCTTTTTCTCACGAGCACCGTGTTTTCTTTTAGGTCCGCTTTTTCTAACAAGCAACGTGTTTTCTTTTAGGTCCGCCTTTTCTCACGAGCAACGTCTTGCTTGCTTGCTTGCTCGTAGAATGTCGCGAGATACCATTGTTGGTATATTACGCCTAACAGGGAACCGAAATCCCCTGTGATTTCAAAAATAAAAATCGACCATTGCTCTGGTCATTGCTCCAGAGAGATTGCTCACGAGCACCGTGTTTTCTTTTAGGTCCGCTTTTTCTCACGAGCAACGTGTTTTCTTTTAGGTCCGCTTTTTCTCACGAGCACCGTGTTTTCTTTTAGGTCCGCCTTTTTTCACGAGCACCGTGTTTTCTTTTAGGTCCGCCTTTTTTCACGAGCACCGTGTTTTCTTTTAGGTCCGCCTTATCTCACGAGCACCGTGTTTTCTTTTTGGTCCGCTTTTTCTAACGAGCACCGTGTTTTCTTTGCTGAGTTGCTGGCAAAACATAAGGACTCTAGAGCAATGATCGATCTTTATTTTTGAAATCACAGGGGATTTCGGTTCCCTGTTAGGCGTAATATACCAACACTGGTATCTCGCGACATTCTACAAGCAAGCAAGGTCCGCTTTTTCTCACGAGCAACGTGATTTCTTTAGGTCCGCTTTTTCTCACGAGCACCGTGTTTTCTTTTAGGTCCGCTTTTTCTCACGAGCACCGCATTTTCTTTTAGGTCCGCTTTTTCTAACGAGCACCGCATTCTCTTTTAGGTCCGCCTTTTCTCACGAGCACCGTGTTTTCTCTTAGGTCCGCCTTTTTTCACGAGCACCGTGTTTTCTTTTAGGTCCGCTTTTTCTCACGAGCACCGTGTTTTCTTTTAGGTCCGCCTTTTCTCACGAGCACCGTGTTTTCTTTTAGGTCCGTCTTTTCTCACACACAAGGCGCATCACACAAAAGGGCGCACCGCTTATTTTGAAGAAAATCGTTTATATGCGCCTTATAGTCGTGAAATTACGGTACATCAAGTTACCAGAGCTAATACATATTCTTTTATATCCTTATTTTGGTGCTTTTATATCAAAATGGAACTCACTGCTGAGGGGAGGGGCTTAGCGTCAATAGATTGCTTGAACTGCTACTTCAAGAACAATTCTCGTTTTAAATTAGATTGTCATCATGTCAGAGATCTGAATTTTTGGCAAAGAGCTTCCTGACGATAAATATTATCCAAATACTTCTTCTTCTCCTTTCGCCATACAAATATTGAAGTTTTTAATCATCAATTTTACTGTTGTAATGATTCTTAATCCTCTTCTTCTCCTTTCGGCATTTCCCTTCAGGGGTCGCCACAGCAAGTCAGTTTCTTCCATCTAACCCTATCTGCTGTATCCTCTTTGGTCACACCAACTATCTTCATGTCTTCCTTCACTGTATCATGAACCTCCTCTTTGGTCTTCCTCTAGCCCTCTTTCCTGGTGGTTCCAAACCCAGCATCCTTCTGCCGATGAACTCGGTCTCTCTTCTCTGCACATGTCCAAACCATCTCAGTCTTGCCTCTCTGACTTTATCCCCAAAACCTCTAACATGTGCTGTTCCTCTGATCCTGTCCATCCTGGTCACTCCCAGAGAGATCCTCAGCATCTTCATCTCTGTTTCCTGTCTTTTCCTCAGTGCCACTGTCTGACCAAACAGCATAGGTCTCACCACGGTTTGTAGACTTTTCCTGTCATTTTAGCTGAAACTCTTCTGTCACACATCACACCTGATACTTTTCTCCCCTCATTCCAGCCTGCTTGAACGTGCTTCTTCACCTCTTTTCCACACTCTCCATTGCTCTGGACTGTTGATCCTAGATACTTAAAATCTTCCACCTTCTTTATCTCTTCTCCCTGTAACCTCACTTTTCCATTTGGATCTAGTATTTACGTCTTGTAGTTTCCGAATACTAGACGCATGAAATGAAAAATCACTTCAGGTATTTTATATGATGAAGGAATAATATTCAAATATGGTAGAAGCCTCTGGAATTTGGATTTGTGTGAAACCCCTTTTTAATTAAATGTTCTTGTTTATACATGTAACATGCTGTTACCATAGATGAGGGTAGGAACGTAGATCGAATTGTAAATAGAAAGGTGCTCCACCAGGTTGAGAGAAGCCAGATGGGGTGGTTTGGGCAACTGGTTACAATGCCTCGCTGGTGAGGTGTTTTGGGCACGTACCACCGGGAGGAGACCCAGGGGCAGGCCCTGACCCACTGGAGAGACTATGTCTCGTAGCTGGCCGGGTAACGCCCCGGGATCATCCCAGGTGAGCTGGAGGATGCGGCTGGGGTGAGGAAAGCCTGGGCTTCCCGTCTGAAGCTGTTGCCCCCGCGACTTAGCCCTGGATAAGTGGAAGCCGACGAAACGGAACTTGTCACATGCAAAAATCTTTTATCTGGCTAGATATTTGGCAAAGTTTTTCAAAAAGTGTCTCCATATCATATAATTTCTTTGTGTGCTTATAGTAGTTTATTCTCTCCCTGTCCTGATACTTGCAGTGGCTCTGTGCATCATCTCTGTTTTATCCTCTCTTCTCTAATAGCAGTACTTACTGCTCACCCCAGAGGCCATCCTGAGCCCTCAGCTTCTCAAATCTCATGTCACCAAACCTCCTTCAGCAAAGGCTACCCAATCTACACAGTTTCTCTCCAATTTTCTTCTTCCTGTGTAGTAGTAGTGTTCTCTTTTCTCCTGGCTTTGCTTCAAGCTCAGTCAAATTGTTTTTCACTTAGAAAGTAGAGGCAGGTGGATTTTTTTTACTATGCTGGCATTTAGGTCTTTATTTGTAAGTAATGAGATTCTTCTTCTCCTTTCGGCATTTCCCTTCAGGGGTCGCCACAGCAAGTCAGTTTCTTCCATCTAATCCTATCTGCTGAATCCTCTTTGGTCACACCAACTATCTTCTTGTCTTCCTTCACTGTATCCATGAACCTCCTCTTTGGTCTTCCTCTAGCCCTCTTTCCTGGTGGTTCCAAACCCAGCATTCTTCTGCCGATGTACTCGGTCTCTCTCCTCTGTACATGTCCAAACCATCTCAGTCTGGCCTCTTGGACTTTATCTCCAAAACCTCTAACATGTGCTGTTCCTCTGATATACTCATTTCTGATCCTGTCCATCCTGGTCACTCCCAGAGAGATCCTCAGCATATTCATCTCTGCTACCTCCATCTCTGCTTCCTGTCTTTTCCTCAGTGGCACTGTCTCTAGACCAAACAGCATGGCGGGTCTCACCAAGATTTTGTACACTTTTCTTTTCATTTTAGCTGAAACTCTTCCATCACACATCACACCTCTACTTTTCTCCACCCATTCCAGCCTGCTTGAACACACTTCTTCACCTCTTTTCCACACTCTCCATTGCTCTGGACTGTTGATCCTAGATACTTAAAATCTTCCACCTTCTTTATCTCTTCTCCCTGTAACCTCACTTTTCCATTTGATCCCTCTCATTCACACACATGTACTCTGTTTTACTCTGACTAATCTTCATTTCTCTTCTTTCTCTCCAGCTTTTCCTCCACCTCTTTCCTCCTCTCACTACTACATCTGTAAGTAATGAGATTACCGTATAAAAATTAGAGTGTTATTGTTTTAGTATCACTACTGTGTACGTATAGTCATTTCTTGTAGGGAAAATATTGTTTGACCAAAAAAGGAAAAACTTCAGGAGTTGGTTTGTTATCCATAAGAAAAAATCTTTATTCATATCCATGCATTTGTTTTTCAAAAACTTGTCTTGAACCAATCCTTTGTAATTGATGGAGCTGTGCTTGACCGGAGCAGAAACGCTGGATATCATCAACCAGAAGATAATTCTAGAAATATTAGTCTTGTTTAGGCTGCGATGTTCCCACTGGATTTATCTCCTCAAGGTAGACATTGGATCCAGAGAATTTTCACAATTTTAAAGCATCATGGTCACTCAATGCATCACCATAATCAAAAAGGCAGGGTTAAAAATAATCTGTACTCGTTATTTTAAGCAGGTGTTAGAGCAGCTGAGAGATGGGTGGAAGTAATGTGGACAAATTTGCATACATTAAAGTGAAATACTGATTAGAATATCTAGAGGTCCATGTTTTTTTTTTCAGATAAGTGCATTTTACTATCTGGCAAACATTTTAATTCAATGTGTGGTCTTCATATGAAAAGTTTAGTTTAGATGTTTAGTATTGACTGGCACTAAGAAATCATAAGTATTCATAACAAATATGGAAAACCATGTTCAACTCAGAGCAAATGTCAGTTTAGGCAAGAATTGGCATGTCTGGGCACAAAAACGGCATAAACCGGCTGGTCCATATTAAAATGGCTGCCGGCTGGTTTTCAGTGTTTCTCTGTACAATAACTCAACATTTAAAGGACCCATCTCATGCAAAATAACTCTTTTCACATTGTATCCTATGCACATACACACGCAAAATGTGGGGTTTGTAACATGCATTACACGATAGTTATGAAAATATATTGATTTGGTGGAGCGCAGTCACAGACCCGGAACTAAGAAAGGCCGGGTATCGCTCATCCCCCCGCCCGTCCTGAGAAAGTACAAGCTCCGCCTTCTGCTCTCACTAAGCCGCTATTCCTCCGCCCATCTCTGAGCGGGATGGAGAAGGCAGGCGTAAACCCGTGCGTAGCGGTTTGGTAGCGTCTGAAATAAGATTTTATCATGTCGATTCATCATAAAAGCATGTTTCAAGCAAGAAAATAAAAAAGACGCAGAGCAGCGAACCAGCCTGTATATCGGACGTTGAAAGCGAGTTTGTGAGGGCGTAAGGCCGGAGTGGAGGCGGGTGAGGAGGGAGGGCGGGTGGTGAGGAGGGAAGGTTTGCTGCGGAGGAGGACGTGTGCGAAGTCCGTCCTGGCTATGTCAAATGCGTCATACTTTAGACAGCCGCGTCATACTTTAGACATCTGCTCATTGGTTGTTTTGTCTGAGCGTACCAGAAATCCACAGCAGTTTGTGAAAAACGGGCTAAATCAATCTAGAAACCCCTTTGGTGACATATACAAGGCCCGGACATCACTCTTACAAGGTAGAAAACTCTGGAAAGTCCATTTTGCATGAGATGGGCCGTTTAAATAAGGTGTTGGCGCAAAGACACAGTAATACCTACAGGACGGCAGGCCTTTGAGACGGACTAACCAGTACTAGTCCTCATTCAACGCAATTTTATGAAGATGTTCGTTTAATCTGTTCATCTGTTCATCGACCGTACTACAGTGCCTGGTGCGGGTGTTGGTGAAGACCTTTAACAAAAAAAAACACTCCTGAAAAGTAAATGAGTATCAGAACAAATTCCACAGACTCTTCTTTTATATACATACAATGAATCGTAGGTGGTTTGCTCGTTTGTATTGGTGACAATAAACCCTACTATATGTTTAAACTTGAAAAGATCCAGCACACGGCACGGTGGCGCACTGGTTAGCACAGTGGCCTCACAACGAGGAGGTCAGGGTTTGAGTCCGGGCGAGGGTGAGGCTTGAAGGTTGATAGGCTGCTATAAAAATTGCCTGCTGGAATGAGTGTGTGTGTGGCTCTGCAACAGATTGGTGACTTGTTTAGGGTGTATCCTGCCTCTTGCCTTAACTTAGCCGGAATAAGCTCTGGCATCCCCTGTGATCCCGTTAGAGATAAGTGGTACAGAAGATTAAACAAAAATGGAACTCCAGCATGTTATAATTTGGTGATAAAGGTTAAAAAAAAGGAATATATCTTGTATCTCAATACAATAAATGAACTTGACCTAAGTTGACCCTCCCACCAACTGAGAAGACATCCTGGTCCTACTCATTTACATAATAATTACAAGTTTGTGTTTGGCGTCAGCAACTTTTGCATTTTCTCAGTAAAAAGTGAAAAGCCTCAGGAAAAATAACTTTAAGCCAGATTGACTGTAGAAGAAAACACTGTCAAGCTCTGAAAGCAACGGTTTGTTTTCTCCTTGTGGTAAATCTTTTTAAATGCTATTGATCTTCCCTTCAAGTAGAAAAAGTAGGAGAGCCTTCACAATGTTGTTTCGCCCTCACGCCGTCTGTGTTGTCTGACAGCCGCACTAAGACTGCGGTAACAAAATACATACAGCAAACAAATCAACGGTGGGTCTATTTCCCAGCACATGGCTCCAATTATACAGAAGTTACCCCAAGGGTGTACGATGTTTAACACAACTCTGCTGGTACCATGACTTATTAACGGCATAGAAACGAAGTATAATAAGAATAAGTCGGCACAACAATATCATACAGCATGCATCCACCTGCACTATATCACTAACTTAATCAGTTCATCTATAATTGCAGTGGAGTAACTATGGGAAGTTTCCTTAAAAACATTTCAGTGTTTTGGGAGAAATTGCATTCGCAACAATTTGTGACCTCGACCTTGACATTCGGTTGCATTACCCTAAAAACCTAATCAGTGTATACGTAAATACCGTAATTTCACGGCCATTAAGTGCACCATACAAAAAGGCGCAGCCTCAGTTATGTGCGCTATTGCTGTATTTAACACACACATAAGGCGCACCGTACGAAAAGGCGCAGTCTCAGTCACACACCGCCTTACAACAACACACACGCAAGCATGCAAATGTGGGTATTAAAAAATAGATCGGGAGCAAAACTGAGTTTGGTTGTGCTTTATTTAAGTAGTATAAACAAGCACATTACCGGTAATAGTCTTTATTCAAATCCGTCAAAGTCCTCATCCTCTGTTTTGGAATTGAGCAGCTGCGCAAAATCCAACAGAGCAAGTCCACTTCGCTCCTCGCTGTCAAAGTCCCTGTCTGTACTGTGCGGCTCCTCAAAAAGGATACCAGCTTTTGGAAAGCTCGGATAACAGTACCAGCAGACACGTTAGTCCAAGCATCTACAATCCATTGGCAAACTGTAGCGTAATTCGCCCGGCGCTGCCTTCCACCCTTCGTGAAACTGTGGTCTCCTTCCATCATTCATCGCTCCCACGCCGCTCACACTTCACTCTTTAACGTTCTCATGTGTTTTCTTTCAGGTCCGCCTCGCCGGCACCGCGTTTTCTTTTAGGTTCGCTTTTTCTCACACACAAGGCGCACCGCACAAAAAGGCGCACCGCTCATTTTGAAGAAAATTTGAGACTTTTATATGCGCCTTATGGCCGTGAAATTTCGGTAGTTATATTTGAGTATTTATAATATAACTACATATACTGTATATGATAGTTTATCTGAGTAAGTGTGTGCAGTTTCATTAAAATTCTTTCAGTTGCTTGGGAGATATTGCATTCCGCCCTCGGAAACCGGAAATTTGCGGGTTCGATTCCCACGGAGTGGGCACATCTAGGGTCCTAGAAGAAGACAACTAACCTCCCATTTCTTCCACTATTGGCACCGTTGTAGCAGCCCGCTGCGGTGTCGTAGTGCAGCACACAAATTTCCCCAGTGAGGGATCAATGGACTATGTAAAAATAAAAAAAATATATACATATAAAAGCATTTTAGGTGTTTTTTTTCTTAACAAACCAGTGATTTATAGACTGAGAATCCCATTTCTATTGTCCTATAACCGTGGACTTTTTTATTGTGTTCAGTTCCCTCAGTGCTTAATAAGCTGAGGTCAGGTCGTTTAATTTGCACTGGAAAGTTGGACAAAAGAGATACCTATTCTGGATTACAAGGCAATAACATCTTTATAAAGACAGTTATTTGTACCTCAAAATTAAAATTCACTATCAAACCAGTATTTACAATTGTTCCAAATCCAGTTTCACTGAGTCAGTAGCCTGTGGATGTCATCTTTTATACAACCTAAGCTCAATGGGTTAGCTGCTGGAAGCTAAATCTGTTTCTAACTCTGGATGTCAGAAACTGCCATAAAACTAGCTTCAAACAAAATCCACAATTCATTTTTATGTTTGAATCAATAGTTTTCAGAGAGATGCTGCTTCAGCAGCACAAATACAGCATAACTTGCCACCAGCTTCTCTTCAGTCAGGGTCAGGCTCCTTCTGCAAACAAAAAGTAATACTAGCTTTTTGTCTTGTAAATAATGTTTTTCCAGAAAATTATGTACAAAAATTTAACTTTTGAAACTTTTTTTAGAAATGAAATTTAAAGACAAAGCCCTGCATTCCTTCACTGGTACTTCTCCCAGCCACTGGTTCTATTACAAGGACGACACCTGAGTGAAGATCAGCAGGAAGTCAAGCCATTCATCAAATACATCAACTCTGTGGACAACAACATCAAGTTAATCCAGGAGGATGCTAGAGAGGACTACTTAACCTGATACACGTTATTTGTTTAGAAAAAAAACCTCTGCCAAGCATTAACTTGCGCAAAAACAGCAAACATTATAAAACAACGTAAAACACATACAAATTTTTCAGTGAGGGAGGTACGTTGTAACTTGCATACTTAAAAATGACACCTCTTAATAACCCTGTAAACAAAGAAAACATTGCATTGTGTCTTTAAATCAGTCGTTAGCGCAACCAAGCTAACTATGGAAGTTAGCAGCGCCGACAAGCTAGCATTAGCTTGAAGTTGGCATGCTGTTTGCGCAAAGTATGTGGAAAACTTTGAGTTTCTGACCACCAAGCCTCTTTGTTACTGTTGCCGCCATGGTGTGTGACTTTCTGGTGACTGCAGGTGTGTTGTGTAGACGGTGTGAACGTGCAGCATTGTAGGGGCGCTGTGCTCTTTCTTTTCACAGACAGAAACGTGAAAGTCTGACGCCTATTTTGTTACATTTTCGTCTCGTCAACAGAAACTTGCATACATCTCGTCACATTTTCGTCACCAAATGTCGCATTTATTTCGTTATCGTTACCTCATCGTCATGAAAAATTGCTTTGTCAACAAAATCATTTCGTTGTTGTCATCGTTGACGAAAACAACACTGCAACAAGGAAAAACTACATGTCTAGAATCCACCCAAAATCTTGTGGAAATCCCAAATGGGCCTTCATCAAAACCAAGAAAGTGGCCCTCTACCAACACCAGGGAGGAACAAGAAACAACAGTAAAGTCTAAGTTATCCAAGTCTATGGGATGGCGATCAAAGAATCGCCATCCTGAACAGCTGAACAGGATCTTCCACAAACACAACATTCCTGTCAGCTTCAAACCAGTAGAAAACCTTGATGCAAAGTCCACTCTAAGGACAAGACACCCAGAGTTGGGTCTGGGTGTAGGATACACCGTTGCATACATCACAGAGCAATGTGGTGTATGGGGTTAAGTGTGGCCATAAATGTAAAGAGTTGTCCTTTGGTGAAACTAAACAGCCGCTGCACATACGCATGAGCCAGCACAGGAGGTCCAACTCCAGTGGAACAGAGTCAGCCGTCCACCTCGATCTAAAAGAAAAAGGACATTATTTTGAGGACAGTCGGATCCAGATTTTCTCCAGAGAACATTGATGGTTTGAGAGAGGAGTCAAGGAAGCCATCTTTAAAGAAAATCCTTCACTTAACACAGGTGGTGGACTTAAACACAACCTTTCCTCCATCTCCAATCGTATTTTGAAACCCCTACCCAAACACACACTGCATGACAATAGGTCTCATTAAACAAAGGAGAACCCCAAGACATGTGACAAAGCCGAATGATGTGAGGAGACGACACGTTCAAATTTTTTATTTATTTATTTATTTCGGTCACAGTGTAATTTCACATTAAAAAAAAGAAAAAAAAATTTTTTAAAATGATATTTTACCAAAGGACTGAAAAGGTATCGGCTGAAGCAAACGCTTATTTCGCCGACCCTTTTTTTAAATCATCATAAAAGCGAAAAAACATACAAGTAAATACTTAGAAATCCATCATAAAACATAAATCAATCATAATACATAAAATGAAAATTAGAACATCAAATGAAAAAGTAATACAAGTACAAAAAGTAATACAATTGTTACTATAATTGTTTACATTATATATAAGCTTGAATTTAACCATCAAGACTTGCATATTTTTTAAGTAATAATGACTTAAATTTCTTCCTTAAACAGAAAAGATTGAAACATAATTTAAGTTCATCATCACAATTATTCCAAAGATCCACACCTTTAATGGAAATACAGAATTTTTTAACATTTGTTCTAAATTTATTTTTAATGAACACAACATTTCCTCTTAGTTCGTATGGACTTTTCCTAATGTTAAACATATTTTGTAGAGAGTTTGACATCACATTATTTTTTATCTTAAACATTTTAAAGTGTGTAATTCCAAATGAGGCTATTGTTGAACATAAAATAACTGAAACTCCAGTAAGCAGAATTTACAGTATACTGGCAGCTCAGTACCAGTGGGACGGAACTGAGGAAGCCACTCGGATGAGAGACGAAACGTCTTCTAACCAGAAAGTTTGTCTAGTTATAATAATAATAATGCATTGAACTTATTTATTGCTTTTCTGGATACTCAAACACGCTTCACATATGCATTATTCATTCACTCCATACTAGATGCACCCAATCCACACACACATTCATTCCTGATGATGGGAGCTGCCATGCAAGGCACATAGCACTATCGTCAAAAGCAACTGGGGGTTCGGTGTGTTGCTCAAGGAGACCTCGGCATGCACTCTGGGCGGGGAATCGAACCTACGACCTTCTATTCACCGGACGTTCGCCCTACTCACCAAGCCATCATTCCTGGGATTTTTTGATTGAGTTGATTTTTTTAACTTTTTTTCTAGTCTGAGTCAAGGAAATATTCGCTATTGCTAAAGTTGGCATAGATGGCATCTAGTTTCTGCTTGTATTCTCCACTGCTTACCATTTATTTATAAGAAACAAGACTGGAGGTTGTGCCATCTTTTTTGTTACAAATGACTGTTCAGATGCACAGGATTTTTAATGTTTTGTTTTGGGTTTTTTTTTTTTTTTTTACAAAGTCCAGCTATGTTGGTTTCCAGAGCAAAGAGACCACCTTGTAGTTTGGGTTTAATGCTAAACAATATATATTTTTTGTATTTTTATGAATATGTAGTTGTTGTAATGGCACACTTTTAATGTTGACAATCAAAATCTTCTTCTCCTTTCGGCATTTCCCTTCAGGGGTCGCCACAGCAAGTCAGTTTCTTCCATCTAACCCTATCAAACCCTATGACAATCAAAATGTTGCTAACAATAAAAAATGGGCCATCCCACTCACATTTTTCTTAATGTTTTATAAGTATCGGCAGTTTATTTGCTAAAGACATCGAGAAGAACCTTGTACTTGGCGTAAGTTGCATAATTGTAGAAAAATGTTTCTTTTCAGTAATACTTCCTTTTGTGGGTGGTGTGAATATGTTTTGACTTAGGATGTCAAGAGTGGTTCCTTTCCCTAAAAGCTCCCATAAAAGCTTTGCATGTGCAGTAATTTCTCAAAGAGGTTAGCAGTTGTCCAACGTACTCGTACCTTCTACAGATAATGCATTAGTGTACAGAGGTTCTATATGGAGTTTGGAGACTGTGGGGGTTGATGGAGCAGTCCATTGGCATCATCCATTAGCCTAATGTGTTCTTTTCTCTCAATACCCAATCCCCTCAATGCCTCCACAACTACTTTGTCATGTGCTTCTCTCCTTTTACCTCTTTGTGTGAGATGAAATAGAAAACATTACTGTGTTGGAAATATGCCATTCCAATCAACAGGAATACATCAACATGTACATTGTCCTCACCCTTTATGCCTGAAGGAACTCTGAAGACTTATGATTGAAAATTTCCATTTTGCTGCATTTAATGACATCAGTTTGATTACCGGTCTTGATGTTGGGAATATTCAAACTTGTCTTACTTTGTTTGTATGTTTATTCGGAAGTCTGGCAAAACATGTGCAACTTGTGGGCGGGTTACTTTCAGCACAAAACAGGAAACAAGTCTGAAGTTGAATAGAGAGTAAACAGCGAGCAGACGATGAGGAGGCACATGATCATTAATGAGCTTCTCTTGCTCTGGAAGAAAGGCGGAGATGTTGCTTCCTGTGCTCTCAACCAAGACAATTTGATGCAGCCAATAATGATTCAGTATGATTCCCAGTCTTTACAAACTGTTAGTGCACATATAGCTTATGACATGTTGTCTTTATACATGAAAGCATGTCAGACTTGGGTTTTTTAAAAGTCTCCACAAGGTCTCTTCAAAGTCTAAGGCGTAACTCGTACTGCAAATTATCTTCTTCGTGTCTTCTTTTCCCCTGATAAATCTTGCATCTGGTGCTGTTTTTCTTTCCTTTTCGATAAACATCTTTCTGTTATGAATCAGAAAACAAGCATGTAAGATTGAGCAGTAAACTCAAGTTTCTGTACACTGTAAAATTCAGTTGTGGAATAGCCCTGTATAATTCTCTGGGGCCCTGGTGGGGATCTGGCTCCGGCCTAGTCTTTTATCCGGGGCCTTGGATCATGGCCGGTGATTGCAGGTGCACGTCGGCTCCTGGTGCGGAGGCTCCTCAGACATCGTTTTCTCAGGTGTTTCATCTGCATCCAGCCCATTGCATTTTAAGTGAGTGCGTATGTGTTGTAAGGGGTGTGTGAAAGGATGAGGATCCACGTGCAGGTTTAACAGTTTATTCAAAGAAAGTGTCCAAAAGTGTCCAAAGGGAAGTGCTGGATGGCCAGGAGGAAAGGCTGACGGTTCCTGTGGAGAGAATGAAAAATAGTTCATGGTGACAAACATAAACATAGTGAAAGCGGTCAGTTTACCACAGGGTTAGCTGAAGCACTGATGACAACTGTAGGTAAGACCAGGTCTTTTATATCCAAGGTGAAGTACGCATAGCTGGGAGAAATCAGCCAATCCTCCCATCAGAAGCCATCCAGCACCTGTGAGTATTGCAGAGGGGGAGAAAGGAGAAAGAAAATGCAGGCCCTTAAAGGCCTCACACAACAGTATGTGTGCCTGTGTACATGTATGAGGGTGTGTGTTCTGTCTGTATTTGTACATGTATGGAGGTGTGTATGGGTACAAGTAGGTTTTTATCTGTGGGTGGGGGACTTGTCTTTGTGTTCAGGGGTTTTTAACATGTAAAGCACTTTGTGATACATCTAATGTGTGAAAAGCACTTTATAAATAAAGTTTGATTGATTGAATTCTTTTATATCTTTATTGAAAGGAGAACTGATTGTGTGCAATGTTGTCTATGAAAGCTCAATTTGTAAACAGATAAATTTCTCTTCACAGTTTCTGGATGCTCAGTTGATTGCAAATGAAGGATGTTCATGTATCTCCACAGTCTTAAGGCAGTGCTATACATCATTGCGTATTTTGACGGACCATCGACATTCATAATGCAAATTCTTGGAGCCATTGTTGCCCTATGCCATCAATCTTGGTTGAAAAACCACACTTTACAAATTTGTTTTCCCGCCCACGGCAGTATGTGACAGCTGTTCCTTACATTATTGCACCACACCACATGCCGGCAACCGGATATCAGCACTTTCATTACAAATGTTTAAGAAAAGAAACTAAAGAATAACACAACAAAGTAATGTTGCAAAGTATAAAGGAAAAAATGTCATATCAATTTTACTGACTAAAAAGCACTCAGAGACGAGAAAAACATTCTACCTGAATGCTAAAAGTTTATTTTGTTACAACATAGTAGTCCTGCTCTAAGGATAAAAATGCAAATTGAAAATCTTTAAAGTATATCTTTTGTTAAAATAAACAGTGCAATGCGGAAGTGTGTGAAAATGTCTGGTGTGTTATTATGTTGGGTTCTATAGTGATGCGTGTTTTGAGGATCCACAGAGACATAGATGGCATCGGGTGTGAGTTATGGCTAATCTTTCATAGTACTTTGTGACTAACAGGGTTGATGCAATAGGCCAGTAGTCAGTCAGCCATGTTGCTGTGTAGCTGTTTGGGACAAAGACTATTGTGGTAATCAGGTGAGGACAAATGGGTTTATTGCACCTCACATTTCGGTGACAGTGTACAGTTCAACAGTACCCATCCCGGGGAAGTGATGGGGTCTGCAGATTTACAGGGTTTGATTCTTTAAAAGATTTTCTCATCTTCACATCAGCTGCAGTCAGTTATATTGTGAGGATGTCTCCAGGTGGTTTAAATCTGGTGGATGACGAGGAATCTGAACAGCAAAGATTAACATTTAGTCATTTACAGTATCTTCTGGATCACTTATCCTTGACGAGGTTTTAGGAGTTGCCGGAGCCTATGCCGGCTGATAACAGGAAAGAGGTGGGGTTACACCCCGAAAAGGTCCGCAGTCTGATGCAGGGCAGTTATGTATGTAATACATAACTGCCCTGCAGTTATATATTTTTATATATATATATATATATACAGTATATATATATATATATTAAAAAATCCGTTCTCACCCTTCCGCGGGTGATCTTCCACACTCTCCAAGCACTGGTCCTCTACCAGAGGCCAGGGAGCTTGAGGGTTCTTCACAGTATCCTTGATGTTCCAAGGACTGCCCTCTTTTGGACTGAGATGTCTGATGTCTCTCCAGGGATCTGTTGGAGCCACTCCACTAGTTTGGTGATCAGTGCCCCAAGTGCCCCGATCACTACAGGTATCACTGTTACGTTCCCTGAGGCCTTGGTACTCCTCCCATTTCTCATACTCCTTCTTCCATATGTTATATGGAACAATACGGAACTCCATATGTACTACTTCATATGCTATTATAGACAAAAACATATTTCAATGACCATGCAGTTGGTTTCAGTCAGTCTGAACGAGATTTTTAAAGTATTGTATTTTTTGTTGTTGCTGTTAACACTAGGACTATCAGAATTCTTGAACTACCTGAACTCCCACGCCATCAATTTGACAATTAGCGCTATGGCGATGACGTCATATACAGAAGTCCTCAGTGACTAACAAACGTCTTCTCAAATCCATTTTTTGATTACTTAGATTTCGCCTGAGTGGCACCACAACGGTTACTAGGCAACAGTGACTGTGCCACGGTCAGCTGCAGGAAAAAAATACAATGTATTTAATAGAGTCGTCAAAATGACAGGTGTGGGAGTTTGAGGAAGAATTACTCAAAACTTGTTTTTAGTGTTTTATTTCAGTGAAATTACGTTTTTACAAAAAATTGAAAAAAGTCAAAAGCCCAGGAACGTCAAAAGTCAACATAACTACAGTAATTAGAAGTCAACTTCTGAGAAATTGAAGGCGTTGGCAGTTCAAGTGTTCAATAGGGAAAAATTAAATCATTTTTTCAAAGCAAATTTGTTGATATGATCGTACGGCTATAGAGACATTTCGGTGTTCCAGTAGTTCCACTTCTCGGGTTTTATCATCTGCATCTTGTGTTTTAAAGGCATGTATTGCAGTCAGAGTAGCATCTGCTTAACAGCTGCCAAAACATTTGAGTGGTTCAAAGCTCAGTGCTTCCGACTGTAAACACGCAATGATGAGATGATTAGCCTTGCGAGAAAGAGAGAGAGAGGCATTTCTCAAATGAGGCAATGCGGATTGAAAAAGGGATAATCACTCGCACAGAAATAAACAGTCTGATCCACAGCTGATGAAGACTGAACTATATATCAGGTCTTGAATGAGTCATAAGATTTTTTTGGCCAGATAAACCCCCTCATCATACCTTTTATCTAGGCATCTGAAAGAAATAAAGAAAGTGCAATATACTTGGGTAATCTGAACATTTAAAACAAGGTCATGACTCTGCAAAATATTCTTAGTGCCCAATTTCAGCTTTTATTGGGTGATCTGAAAAAGATATACAGTAGCATGCTCTGTGCATGGATGTCAAGTCTTTGCTTTGGAAGGCTGGGATGCCACGAGATGTGCAGAATTAAAATATTACAACGAGAGAGAAACATTGCTAAATAACTTGACATCTGGTGGAAAGTTGCGGACTGAATCATCTGAAAGCTTCAAAGCTAATCTCTGTTTCTCAGAGGTTTTATCGTTATGTCTCTGCAAGTATTTTCAGACTTTATGAAGGATAATTTCTTTCACAAGTGTTGTTGCTCTGTTCGCTTGAAAGAGAATTAATTTCAAGTCACGTTTTCTCCCTTACTGTGGGTACAAAGACAAGACATTCAGAGTATTTCCAACAAAACATGATAAATTTGCTTTCAAAGTTTCATTAGGTCTGTGTAGTTTCATGGCACAAACCCACAAACAATAAAACATTTCTTTCCACATGACCCACAACTTTGTTTAGAGGTCGTGGAAACGATAACGTATCTGAGAGGAATAATTTGGATGAATCCAGACAAGCTTACATCAGACACCCGTAACACAAAACAGGATACATTGAGAGGTTGTTGCTATACACACTTGCAAGACTGCACACTGTAGTACCACTTAAAACATCTTAGTCTGAGGTTCTGACCTGATGCATTATCTATTCATGCGAAGGAAACAAAACAATCATCTCTGTATTGTTTGCATGTGTCTGTGCAATAAAAAAAAGATAAATGGTCCTTGTACATGATTTCAAGCCATCAAACTAGATCATTCATATTTGTTTTTGGGGAATCATACACACCTTGACAGATAGTACTTTAGAAGTAACTGAACCCTAAAATATTTTTTTGGCTGATAAACTGTCTAAAAAGGGTTCTTAGAGGCAGTCTGCTTGTTTCTGAGCAATTACTTATATATATATAGATATATGTATCTATATATATATATTTTTTTATTTTATTAATTAAAACGTCTTTAATTTGACTATTTTTGTTTTTAGTGCTGCCGTCTTTGGGTGGAAAAAGGGAACTGCCATTAAATTTTTCAGTTGGCTCTTAGTGGTTTTTGACCACTTGACAAACCGTGACTTTGGTACAAAAGCCAATTTTGTGAATCGTAGATGGTGTTTATTCAAGTTAGCCTTTTGTCACAAGTAACACTTTGATTCGTTACCATGACAGATTAATATAATCACAAAGATCATTTACACACAGTTATTAAGTTCAGTGCTGTTTCAGATTGTTTGTGATCACTGTAGGATAGCGTAAGTTTGCTTTGATGCAACTCAGGCCTTCCAAGGTTCACGAAGCCTCTCGTAACCTTTGGTGGAAAAGGTAGTGAAAAAAACTCCACATGAAAAAAATCGGACCTGAAAAATCCAACCGTTACCCTGTTTGAAATTATGCTAGTCCTGACAGTCGCACTGACCACAATTTGACCATCTGTTTGGCCATTTTTGCGGCATTATTTCAATTTGTTTGGAGGCGGGGTTAGTAAATTGCAGAGAGTGTTACATTACCTGGTGACATCGCACATAGTGATGGGCTCTGACCAAATGAGCCCAATTCAGTCATTATTTTCTGCCAATTGGAATGGCACCACATTGAATCTACGAAGCTAGAATTGTGCAATCCTTGGTCCAGTCTGCAATTGCATAGCAGCCACCTTGCCAACCAGGACTGAGCTTGTTTTAAGGTATGCACCTTGCCACCGCAGACCCTTACTACAGCCAATTCATCTGACTCACAATCAGGCTTCCTGCTGTCAGGAATCGGTGCCTCTAATTGTTGTTAACTCGAATACCTTGTGGTATGATGCAAATAATGACAAAGAGTAATGACTGGCAAATCTTTATTAGAGAGTCAATGGCAGCTGGCCTATATGGATACATTGGGGACTTCCTATTTAGAATGTGGAAGGAAAGAGGCTTGCTACGGTATTTTCCATCCCTCATACCGTACAGTCATTAACTGTGAGTCGTATGATAGTGATTGTAAATGACTTCCCTATAACTGAGATGATGGCTTGCTGTAATGTTACAGGAGTTAGTAAAATGTTTGCAAAATGAGGTAAATTACTGGAATTTATTTGCCTGAGCGAATGAATCACTCAAAACACAAACATCAGGGGGTAATTTCCAAATTACCAAAGTCCAGGAGTCATGCTCATCCCATGCAATTTATGCTTAAGGCTACAATAAGCTTCTTTTATGTTCTGGAATAAATTCCTTCACGTACTTAAAACAACAAGAAACAATTTGTGAGGTTAAATTTTAAAGGCACAAATTCTCTTGTGAGCTGGCAATATTAAGAAGATTTATTCTTTTTGTTTTCCCGTCCTCATTGAATCCCTCATTAGTCAGATACGATAACACTAGTAAACTTCAATATTGCAAAACAAATTATTAATAATAATAATAATAAATTCCTATTAAGTGCAGCTTTTAAACACGTCAGGTTTCTTGAGCATTTCCTTTGTCTGCTATCATTAAAACACGTTTTAGGGTAGTAGAATAACGAGGTTTGTATAGTTTTGAGTTGTTGTAATATTGTGTGTGGTGAGGATTCATTTATTGATTCCACTTCCATTTTTTTCTATTAATATTGTTTCGGGCCAAGTTTGTCTGGGGTAAGCTTCTTTTCCATGTTTCAATAATTAATCTTTTTTTTTTGGTATTTATTCCCCCTCTGGTGTTTTTCTTTCCTCCGAGCAACAATTCTATCTGCAAGTAAAAACAAACTTCTGCACGTAAAAAAGTATACCCAATCATGCAAAAACAACTTTTACAGTGTTTCACCTTCTAATTGGATGTGTGACAAACTCTTTGTTTGACATCAAAGAGTTTTGTGGAAAGATTGAGCGATTTCTGAAAAAAAAAAAATTGTATTTTTTGCACTGACACGACTAGTTACAACAATGAAGGTTTTTACATAGCAGTAAGCATTTCACACCATATCCCCCCATACTTCACGCACTTCTCCCCCAACCCGTAGAAGGGCAGAGGATATAGTGCTACCATATTCAAGAGGTAGACCGGTGTCCTGAAGATTTTTCATGTGTTCCTGGTTCAGTACAGCTGATGCACATAAAGTGAAATCAACAGTCACTTTCAAATTTGGCACATTGACAAAATTTCCTGAATCACGTGTGAACACATGGAAAACCCTCAAGACACTGACCCTCCAAGACTAGAGTTCCCTATCCCTGCTTAAAACAGATAGGGGATGAGTATTAATCAGGTTTTTTTAACTTCCTGGTCAGTGATAAAGCTTTACAAATTAGTACAAACTATTATTTGAGGGAAGTTTCAAAATCCAAAATATGGTTGTTAATGTGCATAAGTTTGCACGCATAATATTAAACTAAAGTGTTTGTAATAGATATTCTTCTTCTTTTGGCATTTTCCTTCAGGGGTCGCCACAGCAAGTCAGTTCCTTCCATCTAACCCTATCTGCTGAATCCTCTTCGGTCACACCAACTATCTTCATGTCTTCCTTCAATGTATCCATGAACCTCCTCTTTGGACTTCTACTAGGCCTCTTTTTAATTAGATGTTCAATGTTCCAATATCCACTCATTCATCTCCTGAACTGTCCATCCCTAACAGGGTTGCAAGGGGTGTCGGAGCCAATCCTGTCTGATTCAAGACCGAATGCAGGGTACACCCCGAACAGGTCGCCAGACTGTCACAAGGCCACACACACAAAAATTCCTAGGGGCAGTTTTATAGTGGCCAATAAACCTAACATGCATGTTTTTGGAGTGTGGGATAAAATCGAAATACTCAGAAAAAAACCTACGCATACACAGGGAGAACATGCAAAGTCCACACAGAAAGCCCAGGTGGTGGTGTGAAAAATGGAAATAACGTTTCTATCAAAAGGAGGCAGGCAATTTCTTCTGTTCCACTCCTTTCTAATTATGACAATAAAAATTTGTGTTAAATGTGACAATGTTGTTATTATTATTTTTTTTTTTGATAAATGAAATGAAAATGAAAAATAAGGTACAGGAAGAAAAGAGTAATTTTCTGTGATTTTGAAAATTACAGATGGGACTTTCAAAATAAGAAGTACACCAGACAAAACCTTTCTTCAAATAATCAGTTCTATTATAAAAACACAAAAATGGATTATAAATATGGTTTTAGCCCTTCTCAGAGAGTGAAATGCAGGATAACACTGTTTCTATGTCACTACGGCAGGTTTGCATTGGAAATCATCAGGCACAGGAAATGGGAGTTTTCACAGAGCATGGTGGGTTACAGTATGTTACCTCTGGAAGGAAATTAACTTCCTGAACCATCAGTGAACTACCGATTACTGCCTGCTTGCAAGGATAGAAATGTTTGCCTAGATGGAATCCTCTGGAAGGATTTGCCTGATTTTCAAATGACTGAATGAGAACATCAAGATGTGTTTTGAGTCATCAATGAAAACTGTCGGAGATGAAATGAATATTCATGATGTGTGATTGTAGGAAACAAAATGATCACTTTTAACAGCATCAGGAGGGGAAAAACACAAATCTGGAGCATTGCAATGAAAATGAATTAAAGCAGATTTGAGCTTTTTAATTTATAGAAAGCGGGACGGGGGAGCATGAGCTGCTAACAGAGCATGTTAGAGCCGTTTGTGTTTGGCAGCCCCTACGCAAAGAAAAGGCTTGTGTTTATCTCTGATGTATTGGTTTAGTCAAAATGGCAGTATTTCAAGCCCACTTGAATGAGAGTGGGTTGGCTAAATTTAGCGGTTTACCCCCAGAGATGACTAGGGCTCAATATTACACTGAATGACTCCACAGGAAAACCAAGCAGCATGCTGGTGGCTGTCAGTTTGGATCATTTGCTGAGTGTTTTAAAAGCAATTCTAAATAAATCGTTTCTATAGAGGTCTGTATTTATCTTGTGCTTGCATTCTTTTTAGAATCATGCAGAAACAATTCCTCTCAGCTCAAGAACCAAATTTGTAAAACATGTGTCATGTGAAATCTGTTCATTTCTGCTTCTTTTAAGTTTAACTTTGACAGATGCTTTGTAATGGAATGTAGTGAAACACTTTTATTAATTTTGTAGGATCGTTGGAAGTCGGCAAAGAATGACACAACACTTCCTGATTATTAAATGCGTTTATTTAGCCTGATTATATATATAAAAGCATAATAGTGGATAATAGCACTTTATGTTTCCATCTCTTACCGCTAGCAAGGTTGGAGAGCCCACAGCCCCGGTAGAGCGTGCATAAAATCTGGTTGGATGTGTTAATCCAAAAGCTCGCAGCAGACTCTAACGAGTATAGAGGAAACCCCGCTTTTCTACCTCATGACAAACAACATTCCATCAGCAAACTTTTCTCATAACAAGGTTCTGTGTTTCTCTCTCCGTACAATTTTCCCCACAACAACCCACATTGAAGGCTTCGTTCTCATAATAATCTTTCTTATAACAAGATTCCGTACAATTTTTCTCATAACATTGAATGAGGACATTTGACATCAAAAAATAAATCCCAATACATTCCACCCTTTATGTCAATGACATCATTCAATTAATGAAATTTTGGGGTTAACAAACAACATTGAATGAGAGCATTTGACATAATAATAAAAAAAAAAAATAATAAATCCCAATACATGGAACAAAAAAAAATGTCCTCTCTTCTCTAAGCCTCCTGTAAGATGCATACAAATTATTCCAGCTGACTAAAATAGCATCCACCCCCAGGCAGACAGAAAAACATCTGGGTATATTCCAGTTGAAGGGTTAATGGCCCTGACATTCAAATTGGAGTCTGACCTGAAGAAAATGGAGACTTTATGCTGTCAGGGATTTACAGACGTGGGTCAGGCGCTTATAAATCAGCCAGATCGCGATAACCGCTCACATAAAAAAACAAATATATATGTTTAAAAAGAGAGATGCCCTCAGAGAAGCGATAAGAACAAATGAGCTCTGTTTCAGACAGCTGGGTCAAAGCTGAAGGCTGCGTATTCCGTGAGGGGTACATTACGTTTCTGCAACGTTTAGAGGCAATATTTGTTTGAGAAAAAGAGGATATAGAAGCAATCGAAATGTGTCAGCATTGTGCGAAAGTCCCCTTTGGCCAGTTTAGAAAAGATCTGCAATGAGATGAAAATAAAAGCTAAGAAAAGAACATTAAAAATACAATAAAAGCACTTAAAGATTCAATCTCATGAAAAATCAACATTTCACAGATTTCAGCTTCTAATGGTGACGTCTGAGGCCTGTACTTGTCACCAAAGTGATTTTTAGAATTAAATTGTATTAGTATTTATGTGCTCTTCTTTGTGACAATAAAGAGCCAGAGTGCCTGTTACAGCCGAGCATTTAAAAAAAACCACACTTCCCTCCCCTATGCTCCTCCTACTCCTCACCCTCATAAGGTGGGCGAATCAGTCAGTCAGTCATCTTCTTATCCGTCTGTCCCTTTCAGGGTTGCGGTGGGTGCCGGAGCCCATCCCGGCTAATTTAAGGCGAAGGGCAGAGTACACCCCGAACAGGTCGCCAGTCCGTCGCGGGGCCACACACATACAACCATCCACACACACACTCATTCCTAGGGGAAATTTAGCACTGGCCAATCAACCTAGCATGCATGTCTTTGGAGGGTGGGAGGAAACCGGAGTACCCGGAGGAAACCCACACAAACACAGGGAGAACATGCAAACTCCACACAGAAAGGACAGTGTTCCAAGCCTCGTCCTCACCCGGGACTCAAACCCATGACCTTCGTGATGTGAGGCCACTGTGCTACCCACTGCGCCACCGTGCTGCCGGTGGGCGAATCACTCAGGATAGATTTTGTAGGCAGACCCTGGGCTTTCTCAATAGGGTCAGGGGAACGAGCAACGGTCAGGCTTTTAAACTTCCTGGTCAATGACAAAGCTCTATATATAAGTTAGATTTTATCATTGTTGTGTAATAGATGTTCCAAATCCTAGTTTGTGGTTGTTTAGCAATAAATCTGTGTAATCCCTCATTCATCAAGGAGGGATCCATTTTAGAAAAGCCTTCAAAGTTGTTTTCTGACAGTGTATTTTCTGATGTTCTGAGACGTTTCGACTTCCATCCGGAAATCATTTCAATCTGATAAAATGGCCTGAGAACTGACTCTACAGAAACTAACCTGAATTTGCCCAAACCCCAGAGGCAGAGCTAACCCCAACAATGCTGTAAGTAACTGTTTACAAAGCTAGGGGTGGTTCTTAGGTAACCTCTATTGTTGTCTAATTGACTTCTATTGTCCAAACTGAACTGAAGCCCCATCCACACGTAGCCGGGTATTTTTGAAAACGCATATCTGCTATCCTCCATTTTAGGAAAACGCCCGCGTCCACACGTAACCGTTTTCAAAATATCCGCGTCCACACGGAGCTGTATAAATATGCTTCTGAGTGTGATTGTGAGCATGCCAGACCAGTAGTCCGCAGTATTTATGTAAGCGTAAGTTCTGAGCTATCCAATCAGAGCACCTCTGTCGTCACTTCCGCAAAACCTGAAACATGGCGTCAGGCATCTCGTTTGTGTGGACTGACAAGGAGGTGGAATTGCTTTAAAAGTCGTCATCGACTATAAAGTTTATAAAATATAGGAATATATAGATTGGGTCCATGCCTCCCAAACCTTGTTTGCGATCCAAACATGGACACAAATGATGTATGCGCATTATTTGTTGCAGGTAGTGACGCATAAAAATGCAAATTTCCAATTTCATATGTCCAAACGCAAAAACAGAGTTTTCCAAACTCTCCACTTTGGCCACAGTTTTCAAAAACGCCGGTCTCGAGTAAAAAAAAACTCTGTTTTTGCGTGGACGGCAGGCCAAAACGAATAAAAATATATGCGTTTTCAAAAATACCCAGCTACGTGTGGACAAACCAGTTTGACGCTCCACTATTGTACACCGGGTGTCGAGACTCGATCAGGACATCAAGTGGCGCCCTCCCCGTCCCACCCGCGCAGGCGGAGGAGAGAGAATTGGGAGGCGACGCGGAGCAGGGGCCAGGTGCGTATGGGAAAAGACTCGGGGTGAGCCGGTGCACGGCGGCGCCCACATATGCTGCGCACGGAGGTCCTGGCTCGGCGGTCTGCGCTTAAGGCAATGAAGGCCCTGCGGGCCTGTGACATCTCCAGCCGCGGGGCGAGCGAGGCTCGTTCCAAGGGATGGAAAAGCGACCCTCAGACAGGCGTAGCCCTGGGTGGAACCTGGGGCTGAAATGTGCGTTCGAAGTGTCGATGATCAATGTGTCCTGCAAATCACATTAGTTCTCGCAGCTAGCTGCGTTCTTCATCTGAAACCCCGTGAACTGAATGATTTCCGGAAGGAAGTCAAAATGTCTCGATCGGAAAATACGTTGTTCAGAAGATAACTTTGAAGCCTTTTCTATGATGGTTGTTTATCATTGAGAAAAGAGGAAGGTTTTTCCATGAAATGGGACCTTTAAACCAGTGAGAATCCTGTTTTTACACACAGACTACAGGAGGGATTTAGGGTATAAAGATTCATGCTGTGACTATCTTGTTTTGGCTCATGTGGGAAGCTGTAGGGGGAAACAGGAAAGATAGAGATTTGACTCAAGCAAACAGAGTACCCTGGAGATGAACATCGGAGCAGTGGAGTGGATAGACAGAAAAGAATGATAAGAGAAAGAAAAGAATTGGATGGGGACAAAGAAAGGGAACAAAAGAGGAAACGTGAATGAAAATACAAAAGCAAATAAAAAAGACGGATAAGGCAGGGATACAACAGAGCATAAATGACGGAATGGATAACTAGCGAGATACATAGTGGGGGAGGAGGGGGGATGAATACCCATAAGTAATTTTGGGTGAACATGTCGATTTTGAGAATAATGCTGTAAAATCTCTGCTCCTTATCCTTCTTTTTGGCATCAGACGCAAAAGTCTGACGCCTACAGCTGGATAAAGCTTATCCTGTGATTGAGACTTCCTCAGAGGTTGCCACGGTGAGAACCAACACCAGAAACTATTTGACATGTTTTCATCAGTGGTGGATGAAGTACTCACTTTTTGTACTTAAGTAAAAGTACAGATAATTAGGCAAAAAATGTACTTAAGTAAAAGTAAAAGTACCAATAAAAAAAATCTACTTAAGTAAAAGTACAAAAGTAGTTGGTGTAAATTGTATTTTTTTAAGTAAAAAGTAAAAGTATTCTATCATAATTCAAATGTTATTTTTTGTGCTGTCACCATGGTAACCAGGATAAATACTCTGCAGGGGTGTGACCCCCCTCTCTCGCCTCTTTTGGTCCACAAAAAAAAAAAAAATTAAAATAAAAAGAAAGAGCCATCCGCTAGAAGGGCCAGTGAATGGGGCACCAAAATGGAGGAAAATGACACTTATTTTTTAAAATGTTTTGGTGGGGAAGCCCCCAGTCCCTATATATTGGTTTTGTCAAAGCCCCAGCCCCCTTTGGAAAATTCTAGATCCGCCCCTGCTCTGTGTAATGACGGCTCAACTTTTTATTTAGAAGTAAACACAACGAACAACGATCTTCTGACTCTTTTTAATTTGTTCTATATTTGATGTTGGGTTTTTGAATGAATGCGGAAAATGTTTCTCGATTCATTACTTCTTCTCCCGATCAACTGCTTCTTTTGATTTTGGCGATGCAGCTTCAAGATGCGCTAAAAAACCTGTGTATTTTTCAAATTCCTGAACAAATATGTAATGAAAAATGTAAAACACACTTTTAAAAAGTAGCGAAGTAAAAGTACAGATATTTGCTCTAAAAATGTAGTGAAGTAAAAGTACTGGTCTTAAGTTTTACTTAAGTAAAGTACAGATACACAATTTTTTTACTTAAGTACAGTAACGAAGTACATTTACTTCGAAGTAGTACTACATTTACTTCGTTACGTTCCACCACTGGTTTCCACATCCCCCAGTCTGTCAAATTTCCTTTTTTTTTCCCAAACAAGCAACTGTACGTCTCCATTGGGCGAACGTGTTCAGTGTCAGTTTCTATAATCCTTTTTATAAAGAAAAATAATGGCACTGAGAACAAAAAACTGAATGAGTGAATGGTTTTATTTTGGCCTTTTCTTCTGAGCAACAAAAGCCTGTGTAAAGGATGCATTTGCTAAAAAGAATAAACAGCCTTGTTCATCATGGCTGCGAAAGGTGAGTCATGACAGCTTTTAAAAGTTGGTAAAGGTTTCCATGTTAGTAGGAGACCTCAGCTTCTCTCATGTCTGTGCCCTATTTTTAAAGGTCACACAACTGAAATCCTGTAAGAGCCATGGAGCTATGGCTAATTTAGCCAGTGAGGGAGAAGGAACAGGGAAAACAGATGCTGGCATTATGGTGACCTGATTACTTTTATTTTTTTGTGTTATTGATCCTTTTGGAGGGAAAGCAGATGTTCGTAGACAAACGCCACAAAAGCAGTTATTCTGCCAAGTTATAATGCAAATACATTATTTATAAAGACTTTCTAAGCCACATTATAATGTGAGGCACAGCAGGTAGTAAAACATAGACACTGGTCCCTTTGCTGTAATGAAGTACAACTTTTGCTAGCTCTGTTTCATGGATTTTTTTTTTCCCAGTGCATTTTTGCTGCGTTATTTTTGACGTCGAATTGTTTTCTGGGTCCCGATCGATGACTGCATATGGAAAGTAGACAATACAAGTTTTTTTCCAATCTAGCGTCAAAAAGGCTCAGCATCCACCGACTTCGATTGAAAAATTAGCAGCTTTAGCTCAGTCGTTAGTGTTGTCCCAATAATCATTCTGGCTTTAATTTTTGTTGTAACTTATTTTCCCATATTTTTTTTTTCTGCTGTTTTTTGGGCCACAAGTTTTTCAGGTTAATAACAGGTCAATCAGATGCACTGATGGAACGGTTATTTCACAAGTTTAAATGTTCTAATTAGACAACTGTATGTTTAACAGACGTGTAAAACTTCTGGTAGTGCAGTAAAATATCTAGTGGTGCAGTAAAACGTCTAGTAGTGCAGTAAAACATCTAGTAGTACGGTAAAACATCTAGTAGTGCAGTAAAATATCTAGTAGTGCAGTAAAACATCTCGTAGTGCAGTAAAACATCTAGTAGTACGGTAAAACATCTAGTAGTGCAGTAAAACATCTAGTAGTGCAGTAAAACATCTAGTAGTACGGTAAAACATCTAGTAGTACGGTAAAACATCTAGTAGTGCAGTAAAACATCTAGTAGTGCAGTAAAACATCTAGTAGTGCAGTAAAACATCTAGTAGTACGGTAAAACATCTAGTAGTGCAGTAAAATATCTAGTAGTGCAGTAAAACATCTAGTAGTGCAGTAAAACATCTAGTAGTACGGTAAAACATCTAGTAGTGCGGTAAAACATCTAGTAGTGCAGTAAAACATCTAGTAGTGCAGTAAAACATCTAGTAGTGCAGTAAAACATCTAGTAGTACGGTAAAACATCTAGTAGTGCAGTAAAATATCTAGTAGTGCAGTAAAACATCTAGTAGTGCAGTAAAACATCTAGTAGTGCAGTAAAACATCTAGTAGTGCGGTAAAACATCTAGTAGTGCAGTAAAACATCTAGTAGTACGGTAAAACATCTAGTAGTGCAGTAAAACATCTAGTAGTGCAGTAAAACATCTAGTAGTGCAGTAAAAAATCTAGTAGTGCAGTAAAATATCTAGTAGTGCAGTAAAACATCTAGTAGTGCAGTAAAACATCTAGTAGTACGGTAAAACATCTAGTAGTGCAGTAAAATATCTAGTAGTGCAGTAAAACATCTAGTAGTGCAGTAAAACATCTAGTAGTGCAGTAAAACATCTAGTAGTGCGGTAAAACATCTAGTAGTGCAGTAAAACATCTAGTAGTACGGTAAAACATCTAGTAGTGCAGTAAAACATCTAGTAGTGCAGTAAAACATCTAGTAGTGCAGTAAAAAATCTAGTAGTGCAGTAAAATATCTAGTAGTGCAGTAAAACATCTAGTAGTGCAGTAAAACATCTAGTAGTGCAGTAAAACATCTAGTAGTGCAGTAAAACATCTAGTAGTACGGTAAAACATCTAGTAGTGCAGTAAAATATCTAGTAGTACGGTAAAACATCCAGTAGTACAGTAAAACATCTAGTAGTACGGTAAAACATCTAGTAGTGCAGTAAAACATCTAGTAGTGCAGTAAAACATCTAGTAGTGCAGTAAAACATCTAGTAGTACGGTAAAACATCTAGTAGTGCAGTAAAACATCTAGTAGTGCAGTAAAACATCTAGTAGTGCAGTAAAACATCTAGTAGTGCAGTAAAACATCTAGTAGTGCAGTAAAAAATCTAGTAGTGCGGTAAAACATCTAGTAGTGCAGTAAAACATCTAGTAGTGCAGTAAAACATCTAGTAGTACGGTAAAACATCTAGTAGTGCAGTAAAATATCTAGTAGTGCAGTAAAACATCTAGTAGTGCAGTAAAACATCTAGTAGTGCAGTAAAACATCTAGTAGTGCAGTAAAACATCTAGTAGTGCAGTAAAACATCTAGTAGTACAGTAAAACATCTAGTAGTACAGTAAAACATCTAGTAGTGCAGTAAAACATCTAGTAGTACAGTAAAACATCTAGTAGTGCAGTAAAACATCTAGTAGTGCAGTAAAACATCTAGTAGTGCAGTAAAACATCTAGTTGTGCAGTAAAACATCTAGTAGTACGGTAAAACATCTAGTAGTGCAGTAAAACATCTAGTAGTACGGTAAAACATCTAGTAGTGCAGTAAAACATCTAGTAGTGCAGTAAAACATCTAGTAGTGCAGTAAAACATCTAGTTGTGCAGTAAAACATCTAGTAGTGCAGTAAAACATCTAGTTGTGCAGTAAAACTTCTAGTAGTACAGTAAAACATCTAGTAGTGCAGTAAAACATCTAGTAGTGCAGTAAAACATCTAGTAGGGCAGTAAGTCCGTGTAGTCCCTCATTCATCCAGGAGTGAGCCATAGTAGAAAAAAAATCAAATAAGTCTTCTGGACAGTTTAATTCTTGAACGAGACGTTTCGACTTCCATCCGGAAATCATTTTCAATCTGATAGAAATGGATTGAAAACTGGATATTTATATATTAACCTAGGTAAAAGGTAAAAAATAGTAAGGACGGGCTCGACCAATGAGCCTGTGTTACCTAAGATGGCCGTGAATTTTGTGGAGTGGCAATGTAGTTTATTCGATCCGTTGCAATGAAGGGAGCTGCAAAGAACACTACATTGGGGAAACAAAACAGCCACTCCACAAAAGACTTTACCAACACAGAAGAGAGGCTCAAGTGGTCCACAGTCTGCTGTACATCTGCATCTTAAATCCACCAAACACACTTTTGAGGACAGCAAGGTGAAGATTCTAAGTAGAGAAAAAGGTTGGTTTGAAAGAGGTGTGAAGGAAGCCATCTTTGTGAAGAAAGAGAATCCCTCACTGAATCGGAGTGGAGGCGTTAGATACATTCTGCCCGGGATTAACAGCAGTATTCTGAAGCCCTGGAACAAAGAGGACACCTGACCCAGATTCACGCCTCGCGTTAGCAGGAATTTCTATTCACTAGGCTTTTAGCACTATTACAATGGGGATGGTCTACTGGTCTGTGGCTACAATAGGAGGTCTGTGGCTACAATAGGAGCCATTCACGGCCATCTTAGGTAACACTGGCTCATTGGTCGAGCCCTTCCTTACTATTTTTTTTACCTTTTACTCAGGTTAGTATAAATAGATCCAGGTTTCTGCCCATTTCATTCAGATTGAAAATGATTTCCGGATGGAAGTCGAAACGTCTCGTTCAAGAATTAAACTGTCCAGAAGACTTTTTGAAATGTTTTCTACTAGTAGTGCAGTAAAACATTTAGTAGTGCAGTAAAACATCTAGTAGTGCAGTAAAACTTCTAGAAGTGCAGTAAAACATCTTAATTTGTACGTTTATTGTAGCGTATTTAGCTAATGGACATCAGTTTGTTTTCGTATTCTAAACTGTGCATTCCTAACAGGGTCATAGGGGGTGCCGGAGCCTATCCTGGCTAATTTCAGGTTAGAGGCAGGGTACACCCTGAAAAGGTTGCCAGTCTGTCACAGGGTCACACACACAACCATCAACAAACACACTCATCCTTTGGAGATATTTCATATCAGCCAATCAACCTAACATGCATGTTTTTGGAGGGTAGGAGGAAACCAGTGTACCCAGAAAAAAACCTACACATACACAGGGAGAACATGCAAACTCCACACAGAAAGGCCAATCTTCCAAACCTCGTACTACCTTGAGGCCATCGTGCCAACCACTGCACCACCATACAGCCCATTAGATTGTTTTTCCAAATGAAAACAAAAGCTAAAAGACTCTTATTAAAAAAACAACGCTATGAACTGCTAAAAAATATTTCAAAGATGCTTAAAAAAGGACAACCAAAAATAGTAAACATGCTAAAGATTTTTCAAAGTGTGCTTAAAAACAGAAGCTGAAACATAAAAACGACAACCGAAATGCGCCAAAAAAATAAAAGCCAAAAACTCCCCAAGGAGCACTCCTCTGGACTAGGACAGGACATGAACTGAACCAATACTAGCTAAGGGTGATGTGGATCCATCAACCCGGCCACAAGGTTCAAAGTTCAACTCTGGTTTCTGAACTTCTCCTGACAGGCTACCAACATGTATAAACAAGCTACCAGTGGTGGATGAAGTACTCACTTTTTGTACTTAAGTAAAAGTACAGATAATTAGGCAAAAAATTTACTTAAGTAAAAGTAAAAGTACCAATAAAAAAATCTACTTAAGTAAAAGTACAAAAGTAATTGGTGTAAATTGTACTTTTTAAGTAAAAAGTAAAAGTATTCAACCATAATTCAAATGTTATTTGTTGTGCTATAGGGTGTCACCATGGTAACCAGGATAAATACTCTGCAGGGGTGAGACCCCCCTCTCTTGCCTCTTTTGGTCCACAAAAAAAAAAAAAATACATAAAATAAAAGGAAAGGGGACAAGTCAAGTTATCCCGTAGAAGGGCCAGTGAATGGGCCGCCAAAATGGAGGGAAATGACACTTATTTTTTAAAATGTTTTTGGGGGGGAGGCCCCCCAATCACTATATATTGGCTTTGTCAAAGCCCCACCCCCTTTGGAAAATTCTAGATCCACCTCTGCTCTGTGTAATGATGACTCAACTTTTTATTTAGAAGTAAACACAACGAACAACGATCTTCTGACTCTTTTTAATTTGTTTTGTATTTGATGTTAGGTTTTTGGCGCCGAATGAATGCGGAAAATGTTCCTCGATTCATGACTTCTTCTCCCGATCAACTGCTTCTTTTGATTTTGGCGATGCGGCTTCAAGATGCGCTAAAAAAATTGTATATCTTTCAAATTTCTGAACAAAAATGTGACGAAAAATGTAAAACACACTTTTAAAAAGTAGCGAAGTAAAAGTACATATATTTGCTCTAAAAAATGTAGTGAAGTAAAAGTAAAAGTACCGGTCTCAAATTTTACTTGAGTAAAGTACAGATACACAATTTTTTTACTTAAATACAGTAACGAAGTACATTTACTTCGTTACGTTCCACCACTGCAAGCTACCAACTTACGTATCTGTAACCCTACTAACACTGTAGTTACTTTCTTCACCATGTTTTCTTCTATGTTACAACGTTTAGCTAACGAACGTTAGTTGTTTTTTTCTTACTTTTAGCTACTGTTGCTTGGTAACCTTTAAATTACATGCTGAAAACAATTTGCAAAGATCTTTTTTCCTTTTTGGATCACTTAAAGCAGGTTATTTTTTAACATTACTCCCTTAACTGAGGGAGGTGTTGAATGTTTTTTTCACTTGTTCACCTTCACCACCCTCTGGTGGCGGGAGTGGCGAGTCCCCCTCCTGCTGTGTGTAAAATCTATTTCTGAGTCAAGAAAGCTGCTGTTCCCCAGTCTCCCTAACTGGTTTTAATTGTTTGTGTGTCTTCATCTCGAGTCGGATGATTAGTATCTCTAATTTCTCGTGTCTTATGGTCCAATGACAATCAATCCTTTTGTATCGCTACCTGTGTTTCCATTTCTGAGGGACCACTATACATAAACCCCAGAACAAAGAATAATCCATTGGCTAACAGTAAAAAATATTGAAAACATCAGATTTTGAGGTAAAATTTAGTGCCATGAGTCTCTTTGTGGCTGAATTTTGTTTTGTTTGTACAGTTTATAGCCTGGTGCACTTTTTGATTTGACCTTATTTATCAGAGAGAACATGTCAGAGAAAATAAAGAAAAATGTTTCACATTTTCAACAAAAACAATGGACTTGTGGACACAATTATTGTTTCATCCTCTGAAACGCTTATCCTTAATGTGGTCACAAGGGGTACCAGAGCCTATTCTGTATGATTTACGTAAGACAAGAGGCAGGGTAAACTCCAATCAGGTAACCCAGTCTCTCACTCGGCAATACCCCCGAACAACCATCCACACTCATTCCTAGGGGCAGTTTCATGGTAGCCAATCAAGCTAACATGCAAGTCATTGGAGGGTGGGAGGAAACCGGAGTACCTGAAGAAAACCCACACATACACAGGAAGAACGTGCAAACTCCACACAGAAAGGCTAGTGTTCCAAGACTCATTTCTCCCAAAGATGCGAACCACAACCTTTTTGCTGTGAGTTCACTGCGCTAACCACTGTACCACTGTGCCGCCCTTTTCAAATTATGAGTAAGCAAAATGTTAAAAAAACAAAACACAAGGACACAAATTGCGAAAAAATTGTATATGTTGTCTAAAAATTTAACAAAAAAGAAAAAAAATCAACAATCACCCTGACACAACTCTGTTTTTTCTTTGCATTTTTAACTGAGCCATTAAGGTATGAAATTGTTGTTGGCCATGCAACGGATGAATCAGAATCATTTTGTGGGGTGCCCAAGAATGCCAAAAATTACTTTCAGAACTTCTAAAAATTCTTGTTTTAAATTCTTTTTGTAACAAGCACCTTTAGAAATCTATACGCTTGTCAATTCAATAGTAAATTGTGCAAAAGTACAAAACAGGGGTAAGGGACAAAAAATACACACAAATACACAAAATACACAAAAAATAACTCTAAGATTAACAAGACACAATTGTTAACAATGGATGATGCTTAAACCAACAAATCAAATTCAGAGGTTTCATGCTTTTAGACTCTCCTTTTCGGTGAAGAAAAACTCCTAAAAAAAACAGCAGTGGGGGAAGAGAAAGTCAATGGAGGTTCACATGAAGGAGAGCTATCCTCCCGGGACGGACAGACAATGTATTTAGCACTGTAAATTGCACGTTAGCTAGCTCTTCTCTGCAGCTGTATCTTTAAAGAAATCAGCAGATGGGGTTCATCGTGATGAAAACGGGCATCAGATCAAGCAATGAGGCCTCTTCATTTTGACGAGGACAGTAACACAGGTGATCGGGAATCAAATCGGGAAACAAAACTCAGTTCCATGGGAAGGAGTAAGAGAGAGAAATACATCCCAAAACCATGAACTACAAGAACAAATGCCATTCTTATTTTTTGACCAAAGGGCTTAATCAATTCCTAGGCTGTTTTTTTTTCTTACTTACACTCTGGTTTGACAAGAAGCGGAGAGGATATGGAGCTGGGGAGATGTTTTGCTAAAACTAAAAGTTATGTTAAACGATTATAAAGTACTGTAATTTCACGGCTATAAGGCGCATATAAAAGTCTTAGATTTTCTTCAAAATGAGCGGTGCGCCTTTTCGTGCGGTGCGCCTTGTGTGTGAGAAAAGGCAGACCTAAAAGAAAACGCGGTGCCCGCGGGGCGGACCTGAAAGAAAAGGCATGAGAACGATAAAGAGTGAAGTGTGAGCGGCGTGGGAGCGATGGATGACCGAAGGAGACCACAGTTTCACGAAGGGTGGAAGGCAGCGCCGGGCGAGTTACGCTACAGTTTGCCAATGGATTGTAGATGCTTGGACTAATGTGTCTGCTGGTACTGTTATCCGAGCTTTCACAAAAGCTGGTATCCTTTCTGAGGAGCCGCACAGTACAGACAGTGACTTTGACAGCGAGGAGCGAAGTGGACCTGCTCTGTTGGATTTTGCGTAGCTGTGCAATTCCGAAACAGAGGATGAGGACTTTGACGGCTTTGAATAAAGACTATTACCGGTAATGTGCTTGTTTGGTATCGTTACTACTTAAATAAAGTACAACCAAACTCAGTTTTGCTCTCGATCTATTTTTTAATACCCACATTTGCATGCTTGCGTGTGTGTTGTTGTAATGCGGTGTGTGACTGAGACTGCGCCTTTTCGTACGGTGCGCCTAATGGTCGTGAAATTACGGTATTTGCTTCTTGCTTGTTTTACAGTAAATGTAGTTGTGACTGTTGTCCTGACGGTCAGCAGGTTCATGTTGTTACTTTCAAAATTACCTCAACGTGTGTGTCTGTTTCTGAGTTATTGTCAGTTGAAAAAACTTCATGGATACAATGACAACGTGCATTATTTCGATGACAAGTTTATTGTTTTGGGTTTTTTTAGCATTAAATTTTTGTCTATAAACTATTAAAAACATTGAGATTTCAGCAGGGGGTGGAGGGGGGGGGCATCAGTCAGATCGTAGTTCAGGACTTTTATTGTGAAAATGAATAGCCTGAGCCACAAAATCCAGCTGGTTTATTTTCCATAAAGCTAAGCACTCTTTATTTGATAGGTCTAGAATTGCTTGAGTGCACGTTTGAGCATTTAGACTAGGTCAAAATCAATTGAACCACTTTGTGTAAAAAGTTTTTTTGTTGTACTCATTGATTGAATATAACGCTGGACACTAAGCAAATTGCGATATACAAAGAAGCTTCTGACTCCAAAACACCTCAGCACCCACAGATTTCTATTGGAAAATCAGCAAGTTTTACTCAGTCACTAGTGTTGTCACAGTAAACATTCTGGCTTTGTTACCTTAGTTATGAAACATTTTCTATGATATTGTGTTTTCTTTGTGGTTATTTGCCTCGTAGCACAAATAATTCAAGATAATAACTGGCCAATCAGATGCACTGACTAATAAATGTAGTGGCTAAAAGTAGATAGTTTAATCCAAGTGGGACGTTTGACATGTTTAATTGTCAGTAGGGAGCCAGACCGTCAGAGTAAGACAGAGTACATGTGTGTGAATGAGAGGGATCCAAATGGAAAAGTGAGGTTACAGGGAGAAGAGATAAAGAAGGTGGAAGATTTTAAGTATCTAGGATCAACAGTCCAGAGCAATGGAGAGTGTGGAAAAGAGGTGAAGAAGCGTGTTCAGGCAGGCTGGAACAGGTGGAGGAAAGTATCAGGTGTGATGTGTGACAGAAGAGTTTCAGCTAAAATGAAAGGAAAAGTGTACAAAACCGTGGTGAGACCGGCCATGCTGATTGGTCTAGAGACAGTGGCACTGAGGAAAAGACAGGAAGCAGAGATGGAGGTAGCAGAGATGAAGATGCTGAGGATCTCTCTGGGAGTGACCAGGATGGACAGGATCAGAAATGAGTACATCAGAGGAACAGCACATGTTAGAGGTTTTGGAGATAAAGTCCGAGAGGCCAGACTGAGATGGTTTGGACATGTGCAGAGGAGAGAGAGAGAGTACATAGGAAGAAGGATGCTGGGTTTGGAACCACCAGGAAAGAGGACTAGAGGAAGACCAAAGAGGGAGTTCATGGATACAGTGAAGGAAGACATGAAGATAGCTGGCATTACCGAAGAGGATACAGTTAGATAGGGTTAGCTGGAAGAAACTGACTTGCTGTGGCGACCCCTGAAGGGAAATGCCGAAAGGAGAAGAAGAGGAGAGGAGGGAGCCAGACCGTCATTCAGACAGATAAAGTATATACCCTGTTGCTCTTTAGTGGCAGGAGTGTGTACCTTCAAAAAGCTCGCTCCTGATTGGCAAGGTGGTTGCCATAGGAGCACAGGCTGGACCAACGACTCTATAATTCAACATGGCACCGACTGTGTGGAAGTAAAGGGCAATTGAATTGGTATACCGTAATTTCACGGCCATAAGGCGCACCTAAAAGTCTAAAATTTTCTTCAAAATGAGCGGTGCGCCCTTTCGTGCGGTGCGCCTTGTGTGTGATCTAAAAGAAAAAGCGGTGCCCGTGAGGCGAGGCGGACCTGAAAGAAAAGCATGAGAACGTTAAAGAGTGAAGTGTGGGCGTGGATTGTGTTTAAAAAAGGTATGTGCTGTATGCACAACATTGCTGTTTTAACCCTGAAAATGGCAAAGAGACACGCTTATGATGCTCGATTAAGCTGAAGGCAATCAGCTACGCAGAGGGACATGGGAAACGAGCTGTGGAAGGCAGCGCCGGGCGAGTTACGCTACAGTTTGCCAATGGATTGTAGATGCTTGGACTAACGTGTCTGCTGGTACTGTTACCCGAGCTTTCGCAAAAGCTGGTATCCTTTCTGAGGAGCCGCACAGTACAGACAGTGACTTTGACAGCGAGGAGCGAAGTGGACCTGCTCTGTTGGATTTTGCGCAGCTGTTCGATTCTGAAACAGAGGATGAGGACTTTGACGGATTTGAATAAAGACTATTACCGGTAATGTGCTTGTTTGGTATCGTTACTACTTAAATAAAGCACAACCAAACTCAGTTTTGCTCCCGATCTATTTTTTTATACGCATTTTATTATGCGTGTGTTGTTGTAAGGCGGTGTGTGACTGAGACTGCGCTTTTCGTACGGTGCACCTAATGGTCGTGAAATTACGGTAAATATTAAAAAAGGTCAGACCAATTGGAATGTTTAATGTTAAAAAAGGGCGCAATAAAATCTTAAAATTCATTCAAAAACTCTTGGGAAGTATGTAAAGGTCAGTGTGGACTGGTTTATTAAACCTTCTCTAATGAATCTATATAGATCAGGACCTCATCTCTAAAAACGACAATACATCGTACCATATCTATTTCTGAAGCGGATTTGCTCAAAATGAATGTTTTCCTTTAAATAAACTTTCCCTCTGACCCCTGCGTGGTGTATTTTCACTCTGTATGTGATGCGGATGATTCAGAAGGCCAGCCTGTACTTTAAAAAAAGGTATTGATTCGGTTGTTTTGTTTCCTCTCGAGCACACAGTAACACCTAAATTTGGCCGAGTGTCGAACTAGATTGACAAGAGAGCTTTGATGGGGACCAGCTGAGCGTATACAAAGTCTTCTGTTTAGTAGAAAAAATGAAAAAACAATATAAAGATAACAAATTTACGGAATAGATAAGTACTCAAATTTAGCATAAAGTAGAATAAAATAATCATTTATGTGTTGTTACCATAGTTTGTCTACACTAAGGATCTGTTGTCATCCTTTGTCTCACACTCCCGTTTTCGGAAGTGAGTTGAGTTGCAGATTTCTGAAAGATTATCTGAGTTCCTGTCTTGGATGCGGCTAGAGTGAGGAGGCCATAGCGTTTGATACATCCACATCACTGTTGGGTGATATTAGGCTCTTCTGTTCTGTGGCCTTTATCCCTCGTTCCTCTGGCCTGTGCCCTTAGCTATGGGCCATTTCCTTCATAATGAAGCCCATCTCAGAGGTAAGATCTTAAACCCAAGCCGGGTCGGGCTCGGGCTTCTCTCTCGCTGACTTTTTTTTTTTTCAAATAGATATATTTTATAAAATGTAAACTAAAACAAGGATTGGTTACTATACTAAGGAATACTTGTTATAAAATTAATCATTTGGATAAAACAGAGAAGTAATGTTTAACTACTAAACAGGTTCCGCAGAGCCAGAGCATGCTCTGCGCACGTGAACGCCTCTTCTTAATTTGGTAATCCTCCAGTCTGTATTTATTTTGAACTGGTATTCCCAATATGAAGGAGTAAGAAGTTAAGGATAAACTAAAAGCAGGAGAACTGAAAAGACAAACACGCACCGGTAAGAGTGAGGTGTGGAAAAGCTTCAAATTTATTGGTCAAAATGCTTCAGAAACTTACGTTGGCTTCGCTGAATGTAGTCAATGTGGCGCTTTGCTTTCATACGACACCAAAAAGACTGGCACCTCGACGCTGAGCAGGCATTTAAACAGCTGAACTGGCAAAAGTGATGATCGTTAAAGATCTATTTTATCATTTGTTTTAAAGATCGTCCCTCCTCTTCGCGCTAAGCAAGACAAGTGCGTTAGGGGTCCAATAGTGTGATTTTTTTTTTTTCATTAAAAAATGTGTTCTTGAAAATGTTCCAATCAAATTGATTGGTTGGGCTCGGGTCGGGTTTTAATATCTGCGGGCTCGGGTCGGGTCGGGCTGGATTTTCTTCGGCCCGATCTCACCTCTGGCCTATCTTCTGTTTTCTTCAAATACATAGCTGCAGAGTTAGATTTGCTAATATTAATTAACAGTGCTACATCCATTGCCTTTCCGTTGAGGTGGGTAAGCTCTTCGTCATGTGGATCTCCATGAGGACTCTTCTTTTTTTTTCGGAGTTGTGTCTGACCAAGAAGGAAAGTCTAAGAGCAGGAAGACTCTGAGTTTATTTAGTTAGTGGACGATTTAGCCATTGTTACTAATTATCTAAGGTTTGTAATCAACTGTGAGGCCTGCACTCATTGTTAAATGTCCTCTTTCTGTATCGCCCAATTTCACAAAATTTTTATCCCTATAGACTTCACACTGCAGATTCAAAAAGAAAAATAAACAAGAAAAAAATGTATAAATACAATAAACCGTTAAAAGCTAACCAACAAATGCTGGCTAAATAGTTTTAGCACATTCCGCCCTTAGACTCTCCTTCACGGTGAGTCATCCCACCCTTGAGTGGGATGACTTTCTCTATCCATCACAAGGTTCACATACTGGTGCATTTTTATTTGCACAGGCATGCTTTGACTTTTCCTTTTCCGTGTATGCAGCTAGATCAAGCTGAGGACTCTAGGTACACTTGGAGTGCGCTCCAATGACCATTTGTTGGCCTCGTTCCATTCGCCCGTACTGACCTGGGAAAAATGCTTTTGTCTCCTCGTTCCCTCCACAAGGAACATTTGACAAAAAACCTGGAAATTAAAACAACTCATTCCTTTAATTGATTTTAAATCCGTGTTTAGATCAACAACAAACTAGGACGCTGCATCGGTTCGTCGTGGTAAAGAGAGAGCTGAGCCAAAAAGCAAAGCTCTCGATTTACAAGTCGATCTACGTTCCAACCCTCACCTATGGTCACCAGCTGTGGGTGGTGACTGAAAGAATGAGATCACGGACACAAGCGACCAAAATGAGCTTCCTCCGCAGGGTGGCTGGGCTCTCACTCAGAGATCGGGTGAGGAGCTCTGCCATCCGGGAGGAGCTCGGTGTCGAGCCGCTCCTCCTCCAGGTCGAGAGGAGCCAGATGGGGTGGTTCGGGCATCTGGTCAGGATGCCCCCCGAGCGCCTCGCGGGCGAGGTGTTTTGGGCTTGTTCCACCGGGAGGAGACCAAGGGACAGACCCCGGACCCGCTGGAGAGACTATGTCTCACAGCTGGCCGGGGAAAGACTTGGGATCCTTCTGGGTGAGCTGGAGGATGCAGCCGGGGTGAGAGAGGCCTGGGCCACCCGTCTGAGGCTGTTGCCCCCGCGACCCGACCCCGGAACAAGCGGAAGATGACGGAACGGAACAACAACAAAAAGAAAGTCATTTTTATTTGTAGTTGTTTTGAATAAGCTCTTTTCTTTTAGTTTTTAATATTTTATTGTAAATGTAACTTATTGATACCTCTTAGTCAGGACTCTCTTGTTTTTAATCTTGACCAAGATATTTCCAGGTTAAATTAAGGTTACTTTTAAATAATAAAGATATTGTTTATGTCAAAACTCATTTTTGTTGCTTTTTTTTTGTTCAGTTTATTGTGTGAAGCCCGTTGAGACCACTGGGTTGTGTTATCAGGCTAAACAAATAAAACTGATTTTTTTTAAATGGACAAAACTAGAGGAGAAATGAAAACAAGAGAGTTAACAAGCCAAATGACATCCAGTCAAATAGATTCTACTTGTAGAGAGTTAAGAACAGGAAGCATGTGTACAGGTCAGTGTTGTTTTCGTCAACAATGACGAAAACGAAATGATTTCGTTGACGAAGCATTTTTTCATGACGATAAATGGACTCTACTTATACAGTGCTTTTCTACCTGCATCGGTACTCAAAGCGCTTTACAGTGTAGCTCACATTCACCCATTCACACACACATTCATACCTGATGGGGATGCTGCCATGCAAGGTGCAAACCACCATCAGGAGCAATTGGGGGTTCAGTGTCTTGCTCAAGGACACCTCGGCATGAACTCATGGCGGGGGATCGAACCGGCAACCCTCCGGTTACAGGGCGGTCACCCTACTCACTGAGCCATCCTTCCCCCGTAACGATAACAAAATAAATGCAAAATTTTGGTGACGAAAACGTGACGAGACGTTTGCAAGTTTCTGCTGACGAGACGAAAACGTAACGAAATAGACGTCAGACTTTCACATTTCTGTATGTGAAAAAAAACCACAGCAGCTGCATCTGTCTCTAACGGCAGCACGCCCCCCACAATGCTGCACGTTCACACCGTCTACACAACACACCTGCAGCCACGAGGAAGTCACACACCATGGTGAAAACAGCAACAAAGAGGCTTGGTGGTCAGAAACTTAAAGTTTTCTACATATTTTGCGCAAACAGCATGTTAACTTCAAGCTAATGCTAGCTTGTCGGCGCTGCTAACTTCCTAGTTAGCTTGGTTGCGCCAAGGACTGTTTCAAATGCATTCCAATGTTAAAAGGTAAAGGCATGTAAATGTTTTTTTGTTTTGTTTTTTTTTACACTAAAACTAGACTAAAAACGTTCTAAGCCTTCCCTGACTAAAACTAGACGAAAACTCTTTTGGGTTTTCTTGACTAAAACGTGACTAAAACGAAACTATAAAGAGATGACGAGAACGTGACTACAAGTTAAATTAAAATTTGTCCAAAGACGAAGACTAAAACGAAAACTTATATGGCTGCCAAAAACAACAATGGTGCAGGTCAATTCTGAGGTTTGGTGATGATGACAGGTGTGAACAGACTGGGGGAAGTAGGTGAATGACATGGAGCCTTTTGACATGCTTCTGTGTCATGAACATGGCATTGAGGAGGTTGACTCGCTGTCACACTGTTATACTTCCCCGGGACACACATTGTTAATGTTATTAGAAACACCTCTGCTTTTCAAAAAGCCTGCTGTGGAACAACTATTTACAGCACAGTCGTCTAGAAATACTCCCTGGCTCTTTTTACACACTTCTTTGAAGTCTAAAATAAATTCTTTATGTGTTGCAAACGGTTTTCTGAGAGCTGGAATGTTACAGTTCTTACCATGCTCTTCCAGTTCAACCAACCAAGAAGCAGTTGTGATGCTTGGTGTTCTAACCCAATGCCACGAGTGCTGACCGGATTTTGAAAATGAGGTATTCTATTAAAGAGATGGTTACAAAGTTTAGTTCACAGTTCAAATGAAACTGACTTCAGACTGATTAAAGCCCTGCTGGACCATTTTGAAACAGAAGTAATTGGGAGTGTGTCAGCCAATCACAGGGTAGGAATTAAAGTAGGATCAATGCCGAGCCAATACCCTGTGAACAATGGAGCATAACACTTTGCATAGAAACAGAAGAGAAAATAGCTCAAGATATTTTAGCTGTGACAGACTTTATTTAAATCTCATTCATCAAGGGTACAAAGAGTTCCTCTAAAATGAGCATCGGGAAATTGCAACGTTCTCTGAAACAGTTTTTTTTTTTTTAAAAAAAGAGGGATGTCAGACTTGAGAAAAACATGTTTAAATCTGTGTGTGTAATATTTGGTGGGGTCTTGCTTTGTGTGGATGTGAAGAAGCTCGGAGGTGATCAATCTATAGCACTGCTCAGGTGTGGAAGCCCAGTGGTCTCTAATGGTTACCCTCAGGTCATCTGCGTTGTCTCTTTTTCTGTCTCACTGAATGTGCACTGACATTGTAGAATTACAAAAATAATTTTCTTTTCATTTTTCTAGAAAAAAAAAAAGCTCACTGTGCTGATTGGTCCATTTATGATGGCCGGCGTGTGCATGATTGATTGTCCTTCAGTGTGTGTATGTGTGTGTGTGTGTGTGTGTGTGTGTGTGTGTGTGTGTGTGTGTGTGTGTGTGTGTGTGTGTGTGTGTGTGTGTGTGTGTATTTATCTATATATGTGGATCCTAACATCAAGTTTACACGTGAAGACTCCAAGGACAACCAGTTGGCCTTTTTAGACTGCGCTGTGATCATAGGAGAGGACGGAAATTTGCAACTGGAAGTATACAGGAAACCCACTCACACAGACCAATACCTACAGTTTGACTCTAATCATCCATTGCAACACAAACTGGGTGTCGTCAGAACTTTACAACACAGGGCTGAGGAGGTACCCACGAGCACAAAGGCTAAGAAGAAGGAGACACAGCATGTCCAAAAAGCCCTCTCGGTCTGTGGATACCCCAAATGGGCCCTGAATAGGGTGAGAGCGTCCAAGAAACATGAGAAGAGGGAAACAGAAACTGACAAGAGGAAAAATGGAGTCTCTATTCCCTACGTGTCAGGACTGTCCGAGAAGGTACAGAGAATCTTCAGACAACATGACATCCCGGTTTTCTTTAAACCGGTCAACACATTACGGCAGAAACTAGTACATCCCAAAGACAAGATGCCTACAGAAAAACAGAGTAATGTAGTTTATTCGATCCGGTGCAGTGAAGGGAGCTGCAAAGAACACTACATTGGTGAAACTAAACAGCCACTCCACAAAAGACTTTACCAACACAGAAGAGAGGCTCAAGTGGTCCACAGTCTGCTGTACATCTGCATCTTAAATCCACCAAACACACTTTTGAGGACAGTGAGGTGAAGATTCTAAGTAGAGAGAAAGGATGGTTCGAAATAGGGTGGAAGCCATCTTTGTGATGAAAGAAAATCCCTCTCTGAATCGGAGTGGAGGCGTTAGATACATTTTGCCTGGGATTTACAGCAGCCTTTTGAAGCCATGGACTAAAGATGACACCTCGTGACCCAGTTTCACGCCTCTCGTTAGCAGGTATTTCTATTCACTAAGCTTTTAGCATTTTTAGAATAGGGTCGTTTACTGTTCTGTGGCTACAATAGGAGCCATTCACGGCCATCTTAGGTAACACAGGCTCATTGGTCGAGCCCTCCTTACTATTTTTTTTACCTTTTACTCAGGTTAGTATAAATAGATCCAGTTTTCTGTCCATTTCATTCAGATTGAAAATGATTTCCGGATGGAAGTCGAAACGTCTCGTTCAAGAACTGAACTGTCCAGAAGACTTTTTTGAAACTTTTTCTACTATTTTTCTATCTATACATAAACTATGTGTATGTATACATCTATACACAGTAGGTGACCTCCCTCATCTTTTCACTCATCCTTCTATCAATACCCTCAGTGTGAATAATAAAGATGTAAGCGTCTCCACATTTTTGATTGCATCAAAGGTAGTGTGCAAGATCTTGTAAGTCCAACAGCCCAGAAAGTTTTTATGAATATTGGGGTAGCATTAAGAACTACTGTTAGGTAGAAAATGTAAATATCTGGATACGTATTTTGTTACTTCTTTTCTTTTCATCAATCAAATGTGTCTTTTAGTTTACTGTGAGTCAATCCGCACCTCGCAGCTGCATCACACAGGGTATTTATTCCCCACTACCATAACCCATAACAGTACAACCTTTGTCTTAGTTACTATGTAGAAAAGTATACCATTTTGTTTCATCCTTCGTTACCCCCACCCCAACGCCATACACACACTCACACACACACCATTTGTTTCTACAACTGCATAAAAAAAGTGCTCTGGATGGTTGTTCCCCTGTAGACACTTTGCAAAGTCTAGTCGAGCATCTATCTATCTAACAATCTATCTAGCTTGCTCTCTCTCTCTTTATCTATCTAGCTATCTAGAGCAGGCATAGGCAAGCTACGGCCCGCGGACCACATGCGGCCCGTTAAACGTTTTATTCCGGCCTGCCGAACTAGAAAAAATTAAATAAATAAAACCTGTTAGTTTGATTTTTCTGGATTTTCTTTATTTTTTTATGTTCGTCACTAGATGGCGCCAAAAATACAACAACACTGCTCCCATTAAAATGTGTGTCTCCGTGATGCGCACAGATATGGAAAGCCATCGGACCCAATACACGAATGTAAACAAGAGTGTTAGATGTTAAAACAAGTAAAATGTTACATCAAGTGCTTAGATTTCAAACCTAGCGCCGCTAAATGCACATTTTTTAAGCGCTATCGCACTAGATTTCAGACCTAGCGCGCTAGATTTGAAATTTAACGCTCTTGATGTAACATTTAACATGCTTGTTTAAAATCTAGAGCACCATTCTATTGATCAAATCTCGCAGTTACCAAAGCATGCCATCCATCTGCTCTTGTTCCCAGGGGCGAATCCAGGATTTTCTAAAAGAGGGGGGCACAAAACCAGCATCTATGGTGCTCACCAGTATAGAGGGGTCTGGGGGCATCCCGCCCAGACCTTTTTGAAAAAAAAATTTATTTTCTGCATTTTGGTGCATATTTTAACCAAAGTTTACAGTAATTAAAGTAGTAAGAACAGTTTTTTTGTCGACCTAAAGAGGGGGGGTCCCCCAGACCGCCCTGGATCCGGCCCGCATGTCAAATTTTAGAACTCAATGTAGCCCGCGAGTCAAATAGTTTGCCCACCCCTGATCTATCTATTTAGCTCTCTTTCTCTCTCTGTCTCTCTATCTATCTATTTATCTATCTAGAGCAGGCATGGGCAAGCTACGGCCCGCGGACCACATGCGGCCCGTTAAACGTTTTAATCCGGCCCACCGAACTAGAAACAATTAAATAAATAAACTATGTTAGTTTGATTTTATTTGATTTTCTTTTTTTTTTTTTGTTCGTCACTAGATGGCACCAAAAATACAACAACACTGCTCCCATTAAAATGTGTGTGTCTCCGTGATGTGCACACTTTCAAACTAAACTGTGTGCACAGATATGGAAAGCCATCGGACCCAATACATGAATGTAAACAAGAGTGTTCGATGTTAAAACAAGCAAAATGTTACATCAAGTGCTTAGATTTCAAACCTAGCGCCGATAAACGCACATTTTTTAAGTGCTATCACACTAGATTTCAGACCTAGCGCCGCTAGATTTGATATTAAACGCTCTTGATGTTAAACAAGCATTTAACATGCTTGTTTAAAATCTAGAGCGCCATTCTATTGATCAAATCTAGCATTTACCAAAGCATGCCATCCATCTGCTCCTGTTCCCAGGGGCGAATCCAGGATTTTCTAAAGGAGGGGGGCACAAAACCAGCACCTATGGTGCTCACCAGTATAGAGGGGCGTGGGAGTATCCCGCCCAGGCCTTTTTGAAAAAAAAGTAATTTTTCTGCATTTTGGTGCATATTTTAACCAAAGTTTACAGTAATTAAAGTAGTAAGAACAGTTTTTTTGTCGACCTAGAGAGGGGGGGCCCCTCCGCGACCCCCTGGGTCCGGCCCGCTTGTCAAATGTTAGAACTCAATGGGCAAGCTACGGCCCGCGGACCACATGCAACCCGTTAAACGTTTTAATCCGGCCCACCGAACTAGAAACACTTAAATAAATAAAACATGTTAGTTTAATTTTTCTTGATTTTTTTTTTTTTCGTCACTAGATGGTGCCAAAAATACAACAACACTGGTCCCATTAAAATGTGTGTGTCTCCATGATGTGCACACTTTCAAAATAAACTGTGTGCACAGATATAAAAAGCCATCGGACCCAATACACGAACATAAACAAGAGTGTTCGATGTTAAAACAAGCAAAATGTTACAAGTGCTTAGATTTCAAACCTAGCGCCGCTAAATGCACATTTTTTAAGCGCTATCGATTTCAGACCTAGTTCCGATTGGTTTGAAATTTAACGCTCTTGATGTAACATTTAACATGCTTGTTTAAAATATAGAGCGCCGTTCTAATGATTAAATCTAGCAACCCCCAATCCCCCACCCGTCTGTGTCCGGCCCGCATGTCAAATGTTAGAACTCAATGTGGCCCGCGAGTCAAACAGTTTGCCCACCCCTGAACTAGCTAGCTAGCTCTCTATCTATCTATCTATCTATCGATCTATCTATCTATCTATCTATCTATCTATCTATCTAGCTCTCTTTCTCTCTCTCTCTCTCTCCCTATCTATCTATTTATCTATCTAGAGCAGGCATGGGAAAGCTACGGCCCGCGGGCCACATGCGACCCGTTAAACGTTTTAATCCGGCCCACCGAACTAGAAAAAAATTAAATAAATAAAACATATTAGTTTAATTTTTTATGATTTTCTTTATTTTTTTTTCTATTCGTCACTAGATGGCGCCAAATATACAACAACATTGGCCCCATTAAAATGTGTGTGTCTCCGTAATGCACACTTTCAAAATAAACTGTGTGCACGGATATGAAAAGCCGACGGACCCAGGCCTTTTTGAAAAAAAAGTAATTTTGCTGCATTTTGGTGCATATTTTAACCAAAGTTCACAGTAATTAAAGTAGTAAGAACAGTTTTTTTGTTGACCTAAAGAGGGGGGTCCCCCACCGCCCCCTATGTCTGGCCCGCATGTCAAGTGTTACAACTCAATGTAGCCCGCGAGTCAAATAGTTTGTCAACCCGTGATCTAGCTAGCTAGCTCTCTATCTCCCTATCTATCTATCTATTTATCTATCTAGAGCAGGCATGGGCAAGCTAATGCCCGCGGGCCACATGCGGCCCGTTAAAGGTTTTAATCCGGCCCGCCGAACTAAAAAAAAAATAAAATAAATAAACCATGTTAGTTTGATTTTTCTTAATTTTCTTTACTTTTTTATGTTCGTCACTAGATGGTGCCAAAAATACAACAACACTGCTCCCATTAAAATGTGTGTGTCTGCGTGATGCCAAAATGTCAAAATAAACAGTGTGCAGAGATATGGAAAGCCATCGAACCCAATACACGAACGTAAACAAGCGTGTTAGATGTTAAAACAAGCAAAATGTTACATCAAGTGCTTAGATTTCAAACCTAGTGCCGCTGAATGCACATTTTTTAAGCGCTATCACACTAGATTTCAGACCTAGCGCCACTAGATTTGAAATTTAACTTTCTTGATGTAACAATTAACATGCTTGTTTAAAATCTAGAGCGCCATTCTATTGATCAAATCTAGCATTTACCAAAGCATGCCAACCATCTGCTCCTGTTCCCAGGGGCGAATCCAGGATTTTCTAAAGGAGGGGGGCACAAAACCAGCACCTATGGTGCTCACCAGTATAGAGGGGTATAAAAGGGTCTGGGGGCATCCCGCCCATGCCTTTTTGAAAAAAAAAGTGATTTTTCTGCATTTTGGTGCATAGTTTAACCAAAGTTTACAGTAATTAAAGTAGTAAGAACAGTTTTTTTGTCGACCTAGAGAGGGGGGTCCCGCCCCACCCGCCTGGGTCCGGCCCGCTTGTCAAATGTTAGAACTCAATGTGGCCCGCGAGTCAAAAAGTTTGCCCACCCCTGATCTAGCTAGCTAGCTCTCTATCTTTCTATCTGGCTAGCTAGCTAGCTAGCTCTCTATCTATCTATCTATCTGGCTAGCTAGCTAGCTAGCTCTCTATCTATCTATCTATCTATCTATCTATCTATCTAGCTAGCTAGCTAGCTAGCTAGCTCTCTATCTATTTGTCTATCTAGAGCAGGCATGTGCAAGCTATGGCCCGCGGGCCACATATGACCCGTTAAACGTTTTAATCCGGCCCACCGAACTAGAAAAAATTAAATAAATAAACCATGTTAGTTTAATTTTTCTTGTTTTTCTTTACTTTTTTTAATGTTCGTCACTAGATGGCGCCAAAAATACAACAACACTGCTCCCATTAAAATGTGTGTGTCTCCGTGATGCACACTGTCAAAATAAACAGTGTGCACAGATATGGAAAGCCATCGGACCCAATACATGAATGTAAACAAGAGTGTTAGATGTTAAAACAAGCAAAATGTTACATCAAGTGCTTAGATTTCAAACCTAGCGCCGCTAAATGCACATTTTTTAGGCGCTATTGCACTAGATTTCAGAGCTAGCGCCGCTAGATTTAAAATTTAACGCCCTTGATGAAACATTTAACATGCTTGTTTAAAATCTAGAGCGCCATTCTGTTGATCAAATCTAGCATTTACCAAAGCATGCCATCTATCTGCTCCTGTTCCCAGGGCCGAATCCAGGATTTTCTAAAGGAGGGGGGCACAAAATCAGCATCTATGGTGCTCACCAGTATTGAGGGGTCTGGGGGCATCCCGCCCAGGCCTTTTTGAAAAAAAAAAAGTAATTTTTCTGCATTTTGGTGCATATTTTAACCAAAGTTTTCAGTAATTAAAGTAGTAAGAACAGTTTTTTTGTCGACCTAAAGAGGGGGGGTCACCTACCCACCCCTCTGTGTCCGGCCCGCTTGTCAAATGTTAGAACTCAATGTGGCCTGCGAGTCAAAAAGTTTGCCCACCCCTGATCTAGCTGGCTAGCTCTCTATCTATCTATCTATCTATCTGGCTAGCTAGCTAGCTAGCTCTATTTCTCTCTCTCTCTATCTATTTATCTATCTAGAGCAAGCATGGGTAAGCTATGGCCCGCGGACCACATGTGGCCCGTTAAACGTTGTAATCCGGCCCGCCGAACTAGAAACAAATTAAATAAATAAACCATGTTGGTTTGATTTTTCTTGATTTTCTTTATTTTTTTTATGTTCGTCACTAGATGGCACCAAAAATACAACAACACTGCTCCCAGTAAAATGTGTGTGTCTCCGTGATGCACACTGTCAAAATAAACAGTGTGCACAGATATGGAAAGCCATCGGACCCAATACACGGACGTAAACAAGCTTGTTAGATGTTAAAACAAGCAAAATGTTACATCAAGTGCTTAGATTTCAAACCTAGCGCCACTAAATGCACATTTTTTAAGCGCTATCGCACCAGATTTCAGACCTAGCGCCGCTAGATTTAAAATTTAACGCTCTTGATGTAACATTTAACATGCTTGTTTAAAATCTAGAGCGCCATTCTATTGATCAAATAAAGCAGTTACCAAAGCATGCCATCCATCTGCTCCTGTTCCCAGGGGCGAATCCAGGATTTTCTAAAGGAGGGGGGCACAAAACCAGCATCTATGGTGCTCACCAGTATAGAGGGGTCTGGGGGCATCCCGCCCAGGCCTTTTTGAAAAAAAAGTGATTTTTCTGCATTTTGGTGCATATTTTAACCAAAGTTCACAGTAATTAAAGTAGTAAGAACAGTTTTTTTGTCGACCTAAAGAGGGGGGTCACCCACCCCTCTGTGTCCGGCCCGCTTGTCAAATGTTAGAACTCAATGTGGCCCGCGAGTCAAAAAGTTTTCCCACCCCTGATCTAGCTAGCTAGCTCTCTCTCTCTCTCTCTCTCCCTATCTAGCTATCTATCTATCTATTTATCTATCTAGAGCAGGCATGGGCAAGCTACGGCCCGCGGACCACATGCAACCCGTTAAACGTTTTAATCCGGCCCACCGAACTAGAAACACTTAAATAAATAAAACATGTTAGTTTAATTTTTCTTGATTTTTTTTTTTTTTCGTCACTAGATGGTGCCAAAAATACAACAACACTGGTCCCATTAAAATGTGTGTGTCTCCATGATGTGCACACTTTCAAAATAAACTGTGTGCACAGATATAAAAAGCCATCGGACCCAATACACGAACATAAACAAGAGTGTTCGATGTTAAAACAAGCAAAATGTTACAAGTGCTTAGATTTCAAACCTAGCGCCGCTAAATGCACATTTTTTAAGCGCTATCGATTTCAGACCTAGTTCCGATTGGTTTGAAATTTAACGCTCTTGATGTAACATTTAACATGCTTGTTTAAAATATAGAGCGCCGTTCTAATGATTAAATCTAGCAACCCCAATCCCCCACCCGTCTGTGTCCGGCCCGCATGTCAAATGTTAGAACTCAATGTGGCCCGCGAGTCAAAAAGTTTGCCCACCCCTGATCTAGCTAGCTAGCTCTCGGTCTCCCTATCTATCTATTTATCTATCTAGAGCAGTCATGGGAAAGCTACGGCCTGCGGGCCACATGCGGCCCGTTAAACGTTTTAAACCGGCCTGCATAACTAGAAAAAAATTAAATAAATAAACCAATTTTAGTTATATTTAGATAGATAGATAGATAGATAGATAGATAGATTTACTTTATTAATCCCACACTTGGGAAATTTGTCATGAAATTTGAAATGTGAAAAATTTGAAATTTGAAAAATGAAAGAAATGAAAAAAATGAAAAACTGAAAAAAATTGAAATTTGAAAAATGAAAGGAAATTTGATGAAACTTGGGAAATTTTTCTTGATTTTCTGTATTTTTTATGTTCGTCACTAGATGGCGTAAAAATAAAACAACACTGCTCCCATTAAAATGTGTGTGTCTCCTAGCTCTCTATCTATTTATCTAGCTAGCTAGCTAGCTAGAATGTCCTAGCTAGCTAGCTAGCTAGCTAGGACATTCTAGCTAGCTAGCCAGATAGGACAGCTAGGACCCCAGTCTAAAGTTTATTAATATACATTTATTTATTTTCTGTCCTATTTATATGCCCAAGTCCAACCAGTGGTCAAATTTAAGCAAGATCTAGAAAACTTTTGTAAACATTCTCCATACCACGTTTAAAAGAATTGAAGATGATGATGTTCCATTAAAAGATAACATCATTATCATCGTTTTAGATCAGCTCCCTGAGCAGCATATGATCTCTAACATCAGATCACCTTTCATCATCAAAACAATTCTGGGTGTGAGGATCAATGAAAGCGTAAGTACAGAGGCGGTTGTCTGAAGATCTCATAATGAGGAGCAATTAGAGGAGCGGTGATGTTTTGAATAAAAAATGCTGCAAACATAATGTTGTCGAAAATGAGGACGGAATAGAAGAGCTGCAGCAGTGTCTTTAGCAGCAGAGCTTAGAAGTCTGTTTATCTGTTTTCTCCAACTGTTCTGGCTTCAATCAGACCGAGTACAGCCACGCATGTTTCACTGGTCACAAAGTAAACTTGTCATTGGGAGAATCATCACCCTTTCCCCAGTTACCACGACTACATCATCACATACAAACTATCAGAACCTATCATAAAAGTACTGGCTTTCATTCTACAGCAAATAATCACATGAATTAACAGCAAGGTTAATGTCAAATCAAACTGATCAATAGGTCAGGTTTCTGACTGCCCGCCCAAATGAAATGTGCCAACCTGTTGCTTGGTATCCACAAAAAGGGATGATGAAACAACAGTTAAAACTTGACAGTTGAAAAACTTGAACCCTCTTCGTAAAACTGAAGCCTAAGACAGATTGAAGAATTCTGTAGATCTTCTTTTTCTCCTTTCGGCATTTCCCTTCAGGGGTCGCCACAGCAAGTCAGTTTCTTCCATCTAACCCTATCTGCTGTATCCTCTTTGGTCACACCAACTATCTTCTTGTCTTCCTTCACTGTATCCATGAACCTCCTCTTTGGTCTTCCTCTAGTCCTCTTTCCTGGTGGTTCCAAACCCAGCATCCTTTTACCAATGTGCTCTCTCTCTCTCTTCTCTGCACATGTCCAAACCATCTCAGTCTTGCCTCTCTGACTTTATCCCCAAAACCTCTAACATGTGCTGTTCCTCTGATATACTCATTTCTAATCCCTTCCATCCTGGTCACTCCCAGAGAGATCCTCAGCATCTTCATCTCTGCTACCTCCATCTCTGCTTCCTGTCTTTTCTTCACTGCTACTGTCTCTAGACCAAACAGCATGGTGGGTCTCACCACGATCTTGTACACTTTTCCTTTCATTTTAGCTGAAACTCTTCTGTCACACATCACACCTGATACTTTCCTCCACCCGTTCCAGCCTGCCTGAACATGCTTCTTCACCTCTTTTCCACACTCTCCATTGCTCTGGACTGTTGATCCTAGATACTTAAAATCTTCCACCTTCTTTATCTCTTCTCCCTGTGACCTCACGTTTCCATGTGGATCCCTCTTGGAAAGAATTCTGTAGATGAGGAGGATTTTTTAATTTAAACAGTGCATTACAGCAGTGAAGAGTTACCGGTCAGCAATGGCTGTAGAAATGTTTGGAAAATCCATTAAACAACTGAAGCAAGAGTGAACCATGGCCAAATCTGCTTTAACCAAACAGGCAAACTTCCTAAGCAGAGGATCAGGGTCATGACACACATGGAATTGCAGGAAGGGTTCAAAAAGCTCACCTCTGACGCTAGGTATATAAGCGACACAAATGTAGATTATAAAGCTGGACTCTTAGTTGTGGGGGGTGGACTCCTGTGTGGACTAGTACACAGGATAGTGTGGACTCCTGTGGGCGGTGCTCCGGGAGCACAGAGTCTTGGAGCCTTTGGTACGGGCTGTTCGGTCTCTGTACGACCAGAGCCAGAGCTTGGTCCGTATAGCCGGCAGTATGTCGATTCCATTTCTAGTGAGAGTTGGATTCTGCTCTTTGTCACTGATTCTGTTCATCACCTTTATGGACAGAATATCTAGGCACAGTCGAGGTGTTGGAGGGATCCGATTTGGATCCCTCAGGATCAGATCTCTGCTTTTTGCGGATGATGTGGTCCTGTTGGCTTCATCAGACCGTGATCTCCAGCTCTCACTGGATTGATTTGCTGTCGAGTGTGAAGCGGTCGGGATTGGAATCAGCGCCTCCAAATCCGAGACCATGGTCCTTGCCCGGTAAAGAGTGGAATGCCCTCTGCAGGCCAGGGACAGGGTCCTGCCCCAAGTGGAGGAGTTTAAGTATCTCGGGTTCTTGTTCACGAGTGGGGGAAGGATGGAGCGGGGAATCGACAGACGGATCTGTGTGGCATCAGCAATAACCAGGACGCTGCATTGGTCCGTCGTCGAGAAGAGAGAGCTGAGCCGAAAAGAAAAGCTCTCAATTTACAAGTCGATCTATGTTCCTACCCTCATCTGTGGTCACCAGCTGTGGGTGGTGACCGAAAGAATGAGGTCACTTGTACAAGCGGCCGAAATGAGCTTCCTCCGCTCATTTGGTGAGGCGTTTTGGGCACGTCCCACCAGGAGGAGGCCGAGAGGCAGACCCCGGACCCACTGGAGAGACTATTTCTTACAGCTGGCTGGGGAACGACTTGGGATCCTTCTGGGTGAGCTAGAGGATGCAGCCGGGGTGAGAGAAGCCTGGGCTTCCCATTTGAGGCTGTTGCCCCCGCAACTCAGCCCTGGATGATCGGAAGATGACGGAACGAACTAACGGACTTTTAGATGATATGGAAGCCAGTGCTGGTAAACACTGGTGGTAAATATTCAGTAAAATTATTCAGCTTAACAAACGTTATAAAAATCAGATGAATGTAACTGTCCGTATTTACGTGACTAACTTACATCTGCGTGCCGTTTCGTGAAATCTTGTGATGTGATGTATCGTGAGATTTTCGAGCGTTCCATGGGTTATGATTTTCTGGCAAGGTACAAAAATCCTCTACCCTAAACCCCTGGCTTTCTATCTCATTCATTGTTCTCTATTGTCTGTTTATTTAGAATTACACTGCTAGTTGGTACAATACAATTCACATGTTGTCCACTTCTCTCCTTCCTCTCTGGGAGAGAGCCCCATTCAGGACTCTGCGTTCCTGTCCTGGGCATGGCCACACCGAGGCGACCTCCGCGCTTCTTCATCCCCGCTCCATCAAGATGAAATCCATCTACTCATCCCCGCCGTGGGCATCGCTGGGCTGAGGAGCCCCCCGTGTTTCCATCAGGATGAAGAACATTTATTGACTTCTTTAGATATTTAGCTGTAGATTAGATTAAGCTAATATTTAAACAATAATCTTTGACACATTGGTTGCTCGTCCCGGGGGAGGGATCTCTCTTTCATGTGGATCCCCACAAGGTTTCTTATTTTTTCCCCACTGATGGGTTTTTTAGGAGTTTTTCCCTCAATGTGAAGGAGAGTCATAAATGTGCTAGTCTTGTTTAGTTAGCATTTGTTAGTTATTTTTCTTGTTGTATATTTGTTTTAATACATTCCTCTTTTTCTTGTGAAGCCCATTGAGACGGACATTCTGTGATTTTGGGCTATACAAATAAAATTGAATTGAAAATCTTGCAGAACACCTGAATCCAAAAACCCTGAGAATCAATACAACGCATTCCAGACAAACCAAATCTATCATCTTTACACTTAAAATTCTATTTGTGTCATAATTTGGAACACATCGTAAATTAATACCTTAACGTGTGTGTAACTGTAATCCCAAAAGAAAATAGTTGCGTTTGATAGGTGTAAAAATCAGTACCAGAGAGAAGATTGTATTTTAAATCTTGCTTGAAAAAAACATATTTGCAGCTTCTGACGACTGAAGTGAGAAGCAGAGCTAATTAAGAGTTTTAAGAAGTAATTCATACAAGACCTCCCAAACGTTTTGCAGGTTGAGTTTGCTAAATTTGTTCCTAGAGGTTTTTAAAGGTTAAGTAAACTTGAAGGATTAAATTAAATTTGAAATCGAGTTGATTTTTTTTGCTTAAAACTTTCTGAGGAGAATAAATTGAACTTTAAGTGACGGGACTGGAGGGAATATGAATGTCAAAGGGATTATAAAAAAAAAAAAAAAAAAACACACCAAACCACCAAACTTTAATGTGTAAAAAAGTTTTTATTACAGTTTTCACAGGATGTAAAATCATTAATCAAACATTTTAAAATCGAAAGAAAATTTGTCCCACCATCATCCACCACCGTCCCTTCAGCAGTCTAAGGAGTTTCACCCTGAGCGTTAGCGTCCCATCCTTACTGTGCATTAGCTGATGAGCTGCAGTGCAGTAACATCTTATAGAATACATATTCACACATCCTGCAGAAAGAACATCATCCGCCCGCACTTAACTTATTAATCTTACAAAAAGAATTGAAAATAAGTGAAAAAAGGCATTTGTTGGGAAGTCAGGCACTGATTCTGAAGGGAAAAAAGAGATGTGGTTTATTTGTAAAAGGTCTTTTTAAGATGAAAAAAAAAGTAGTTAAAAGTAGAATTATTAAAAAAAAACATTTCTCTGATGGATCATTTTCATCAGAACGTGTGAATTGTTACACAAGTTGGTAGTAACCAGACATGATTGGGTTTTAACAATACAAATACAATACGTTACCATGGCAACAAAGTTCATACAGAAGACACAACGAATAGTCAGTGATTTCAAAGTATCTCGATTCAGCAGCTTTAGTGGTCAAAGACTGAAAGTTCAAAACTAAAGCATCAAATTTCTTCCTCTTCTTCTTCTCCATTTCCCTTCAGGGGGTCGCCATAGCAAGCCAGTTTCTTCCATCTGATCAAATTTATTCATTCATTAAAAAGGAGCCCTAAAAGATTTAAGACTGTAGAAAAGAGTTTTTTCTTCTTTGGGCAGGTGAGTGTGTAAATTGGACATGCAAAAACAGACTCGTACACCCAGTTTATTTTTTCCACGATTCGTTATTCCCTCAGTTTAGGTAAACAGAAACAAACATGCCCTCAATGACTTTATCAAACATTATCACTGAGTTAGCATTTAGCTTAGCAGCAATAGGATTTGTAGCCAAATAGGGAGGAATTTGGAGTGCGCCACAATTACATGACGAGTTACATGAGTGAGAAAAGTGACACTAAATAAAACGTTGTAAATGCAGAAGTAGAAACTTTAAAATTTTGCATTTGACCCTGCAGCCTATTTATGGATTTTTCGAACGGCCGCCATGGACGCTCAAGCAGAAAAGGTACCAGGGAGACGCTAATGTAGGTGGACGTTTGTTTTTTCTGATGGATGGAAGCAGGAAGAACGAGAAAGCGCAATCCACCGTTCCTTGTTTACGTTCCGTTACGTCATCTTCCGCTTGTTCCGGGGTCGGGTCGCGGGGGCAACAGCCTTAAGCGGGCAGCCCAGGCCTCTCTCTCCCCAGCTGCATCCTCTAGCTCACCTGGAAGGATCCCAAATCTTTCCCCGGCCAGCTGTGAGACATAGTCTCTCCAGCGGGTCCGGGGTCTGCCCCTTGGTCTCCTCCCGGTGGGATGTGCCCGAAACACCTCGCCCGCGAGGCGCTCGGGGGGCATCCTGACCAGATGCCCGAACCACCCCATCTGGCTCCTCTCGACCTGGAGGAGGAGCGGCTCGACACGGAGCTCCTCCCGGATGGCAGAGCTCCTCACCCAATCTCTGAGTGAGAGCCCAGCCACCCTGCGGAGGAAGCTCATTTCAGCTGCTTGTACCCGCGATCTTATTCTTTCGGTCACCACCCACAGCTGGTGACCATAGGTGAGGGTTGGAACGTAGATCGACTTGTAAATTGAGAGCTTTGCTTTTCGGCTAAGCTCACTCTTTACCACGACGGACCGATGCAGCGTCCTAGTTATTGCTGATGCCGCACCGATCCGCCTGTCGATCTCCCGCTCCATCCTTCCCCCACTTGTGAACAAGACCCCGAGATACTTAAACTCCTCCACTTGGGGCAGGACCGTGTCCCTGACCCGCAGGGGGCATTCCACCCTTTTCCGGGCGAGGACCATGGTCTCGGATTTGGAGGCGCTAATTCCCATCCCGGCCGCTTCACACTCGGCAGAAAATCGATCCAGCGAGAGCTGGAGATCATGGTCCGATGAAGCCAACAGAACCACATCATCCTTGTTTACGTAGCCGGCATATTTTCTTGTCATATCCATTCATCCGTTATTTGCTAAAGTTAATCACTATTATTTTGTTTTTACTTCTGTTGCAAGTGACCCACTGTCTGTTTTACGTCATCTAGTATTTATCTACACCTGCACACCTTAGTATATTAAGTCCATAGAGCACACATCCTGTAAGTAGTAGTTCTGGAACACTGTTACGGCTGTAAGTACACATTTTATCTGTTTGGTCATAATTTTCATAAACATGTTCCTGTTTTCTGAAAAACCTATCGAAAAAAAAAAGAAATCTTCTTCTGGTGATCAAAATTGACACAAATTTGAAATTTTGTGCCTTGTAGATGAAAATGTAAACACACTCTCATCGTGAAAAACTCTTGAAGAAATCAGAATGGCGCGGATTTAAAGTTAAAGTAATGGAGCTGGCTGATATAGAAGGGAAGAAAGCTGCCGCATGTAAACTTTGTTTTAATTGTGAGACATTTGGAACGCGAGGTAGTAGCAAGTACTGCCGTGGCGCTAGAGTATTACTGCTGCGTTACAGACTCTGTTTGGAAAGAAAAGTTAAAGGGCCCATCTCATGCAAAATAACTATTTCACATTGTATCCTCTGCACATACACTCGCAAAATGTGGGGTTTGCAACATGCATTACACGATAGTTATGAAAATATATTGATTTGGTGGAGCGCAGTCACAGACCCGGAACTAAGAAAGGCCGGGTATTGCTCATCCCCCCCCTGAGAAAGTACAAGCTCCGCCCTCTGTTCTCACTGAGCCGCTATTCCTCTGCCCATCTCTGAGCGGGAGGGGGAAGGCAGGCGTAAACCCGTGCGTAGCGGTTTGATAGCGTCTGAAATAAGATTTTATCATGTCGATTCATCATGTTCAGCCCTACATTTTGGATCCAGAATCAGACGAGTATTTTGAGGTGCACGAAGCACAAGCACCGCGGCGGCATGGGACGAATGTTACTGATTGGTAAAGTATACAAAATGCTTGTAGATTAGTGGAGTGAGTAGGGCGGGCAGGTGGTGAGGAGGGAGGGTTTGCTGCGGAGGGGGGCGTGTGCGAAGTCCGTCCTGGCTACGTCAAATGCGTCATACTTTAGACATCTGCTCATTAGTTGTTTTGTCTGAGCGTACCAGAAATCCACAGCAATTTGTGAAAAACGGGCTAAATCAATCTAGAAACCCCTTTGGTGACATACACAAGGCCCGGACATCACTCTTACAAGGTAGAAAACTCTGGAAAGTCCATTTTGCATGAGATGGGCCCTTTAAGGTATGTTATTAAAACCGCTTTCTGTGTAAATATTTCTTTCTTTGTAAGAAGAAAAGCTTTTCTTTGTAAATATTTTGTTCTTTGTAAGAAGAAAGACTTTTCTTTATAAATATTTTGTTCTTTGTAAGAAGAAAGACTTTTCTTTATAAATATTTCTTTCTTTGTAAGAAGAAAGGCTTTTCTTTGTAAATATTTTGTTCTTTGTAACAAGAAAGGCTTTTCTTTGTAAATATTTGATGTTAAAATGTGGACACCTGCAGCTTACAAACAGGTGTGGTAATGTTGGTACAAAATGTGTTTTCCTTTAAAAATGTAGCGGGTGCGGCTTATACTCAGGTGCACTCTATAGACTTAACAATACAGTGAGTTAGTCATTGATAATTAGGGATGGGTACCGAGAACCGGATTTTTTTCTGAACCAGTTCCGCGGCCGTCATTGTGACCGACCCGATAAGCGCTGTTCCAAACGTATCTGCTATTGGTTCCGGTCACACTGTGCCGCAACACTTACGTACCTCTTCAAGCAGCAGCAGCACCTCACGCACATGCCGACAATGCACGTTGTCTAAAGTGTAATAAAATATTTTCATGTAAAGGTGGAACCACAAGCAATTTGTCAAACATGTTGCCAAAATCCACGACATTCACTGTGTTTGACGAGCGTGTTGAAGCAGCATCAAGCAGCTCTGAGTCCAATGCAACAGGTATGCTAATAAATTACGGCACAAGCACACTTGAAAACGCACCGCTCTGTGTTTTATCATATAAAAAACCCAATAAAACAAACTTTGACCATTCAAGTTCAACATCAGACATCGGCCCGGGAAAAGCAACATGGTGGCAGATTATCTTTCACGGTTGCCAGACAATGTCAACCTGGGAGAGGAGGAGGGTGGTGTAACGGAGCAGACCCAAACATAGCAGCACATACACATGTACGTGCACACACTCACACGTTTTACACTCACCTCAGCCTTATACACTCCGTAACAAACAGCAGGTTTTCCGGGATAGTATCAGTGGTGCACACTTGGTATTTTACCGGGGAATAGTCGCTGTGGGTACACCGGTGCACCAGAGGGGTTTCAAACCGAGGCAACGCCTAAACAGCTGTATAAATTCCCGTCCGGATCAGCGGGCGGAAGTGACGTCACGTGGGAATTAATTGGGGTTAAGTGGAACCTCAGCCTTGAGGAGAGGGGCGTAAAGTACCGTATTTTCCGGACTATTAGTCACTCTGTTTTTTTTAAAAAAAACAATAATAAAATAATACATAGGCACTAGAACCCATAACAGTGCCTTTTAACACGGCAGCAACTTTGCTGGTTAAAATGGAACAGAACCAATAGAAAATAACTAGTATTTACTTTTTTTTATTTTTTATTTTGAATTACTCTTTTCATCCCACACCGGGGAAATTTGTTTGCTGCACTCCTTACACCGCAGCAGGCTGCCCTTCAACGGCGCCAATGGTGGGAGAAGCGGGGGTTAGGTGTCTTCTCCAAGGACCCTAGACGTGCTCTCCGTGGGACGCGAACCCGCAACCTTCCGGTCCGCGGGCGAACGCGCTAACCACGCGGCCACCGTCTCCACCTTAATGTCATTTCTCCTATGTTTAATCTTTTCCTTGGGGGAATTCAGGGGGGGTTTCTGGCAGAGAGTGGTCCGTGCCCTGATGAACAGGTTTTTACAAAGTCTCATGAATCTGAAACACCATGACGGCCCTGCTTTGAAATCTTCAATATTCATTCCGCGCGCTACTGTTTTGGCTTTAAGTCGGATCTGAACAGTGGATACACCACTACCACCCGCTCTCTGGATGTTCACCCACTCCTCTAGGACATTTTCAAATTCAGGCCACCTGCTTTTTTTGTGCTCTGAAAGCTTTCCTTGACTTTCGGCGTTGCAGGAGCTCTTCCCGCTGTCCCCCTAGCGTCTCACCATACATTCATTGATGCTAAGCTTGCGTGCAGCCGCACAGTTTCCTTCCTGGATAGCAAGATTGATGGCCTTCAGTTTAAAACTCGCACCATACAAACTTCTTCGTACCCCTGCTAGTTACCAGTTGTCGTGCTCACTAAGCTAAATGCTAACCTAGTTTACTAGAGTTATTGAGGGCGACATAATGAGAGGTAGAGGAGAGGTACATTTTGGATAGTAAAAAACGGTGGTGAGTACTTTTAAGTTTTCTGGCACCGTGATGCATTTTGAAACCCTTCTTTCAGTATTTCCCTCCAGGGGGCGCTACAGCGAATCAGTTTCTTCCATCAAAGCATTTCGAAACCCAGTTGTTTCATTTACACGTTTTATAAAAATAAAAAGCATAACAATCACAGAAGTTTGTTCACAACTTCAGAGGCGATGCCCTCGATCAGGCAGTTTACTAGAAAAACTTTTAGAAAAACGTCTTAACGTCCGACAAGTTTAAAAGTCCAGTGATGTCGGTCAAACTGTTCAGCAGAGGAAACTAAAATGTTTCTTGACGTTAATTTTTGTTTTTTTTTCTGACAATCTTTTCACAGTGTGAGGGAACTCTCTGGCACAGTGACCTCTAGTGACAGAGACGACATTCTTGCTACCTCGCGGAATCGGGAACGAGTCTTTTAAACCAGCGGCTGACGGCCACGTCCACTCGCATCACCAACGTGACCCCAAAGAACAGGAATATGCAGCTCACCAGGAATGAAGAGGCCTCAAACATCAACCTATAAACAAAACAGATCAGATTGATTAATATTTGTTTTACTGTCAGAGCCGAGCAGAAAAATCCAACCAGTCACTTACTTTGGTGCAAAAACCTTCCAGACCATCAGGTGTCTTCTGAGGATAGCGGCGGCGCAGACCGAGGAGAAGAGCTGCAAAGGAGGTCGAACCATGTGATTATCAAACCGTACATATTAAAGTGGTACACCGCACCTGTACTCCATGTGTGAAGAGGTAGCGAGTTGAAAGCTGTAACAGGGCGGAGCTGAACTTTCGGGGGTTTCCTCTCAGTCTCATTTCCATTACACCGTCCTCCTCTTCGTCTCGCCCAGCTCTTCCCCCGCGCGGCTCACATACCAGTGGCCAGAACAGTAACAGCGGACACGTCACTGCAGGAAAAACAGAATTTGATCTTTTTTTATACAAAGAATTGGCTCATTTTTTTAATCAAAGTTACACACAGAATGGTGTTAATTTAAGGTGTGCACAGAAAATACACCCTAGAGTGCGGATCATTTATAAAGTTAAGTACATCTGTCGCTTTTAGGCTTCAGTAAATCTTGATAAATGATGAACGCGGCAGCAGGAAGTGAACGTGTTTTTATATATTCAGATCCATGCTCAGTCACACAGTTGTTTTATAACATAAACAGAACAAAGAAAATGAGGTAAATAACTGAACAGTTTTGCACGTTTGAATGCTGATCACTTTTTGGTACGACACTAGCTCTGTGACAAAAAGTGACTTGGTGCCAAAAAGTGATCAGTTTATTTACAACACATGTAAATTTTGTCAAAAATGTTTCAGTAGATAATCTTGTTAAAACATGACGGCTTAGTGTGTAAATTATGGATTTTGAGTGTTAGAAGTAGACAAAACTATCATTTGATATTCTCAACACTAGGACCGCCTCCTTCTAAATCTACCTGCAAGCGCCATGACCGTCAATGTGACTACTTATGTAATTATTCATGTTTTGTGCTGCTATATTACTTAAATAAACTTTTACACCACTCAATTTTAAAGTAATAATAATAATTTCTTCTTCTTCTTTCGGCATTTCCCTTCAGGGGTCGCCACAGCAAGTCAGTTTCTTCCATCTAATCCTATCTGTTGCATCCTCTTTGTTCACACCAACTATCTTCATGTCTTCCTTCACTGTATCCATGAACCTCCTCTTTGGTCTTCCTCTAGGCCTCTTTCCTGGTGGTTCCAAATCCAGCATCCTTCTGCCGATGTACTCGGTCTCTCTTCTCTGTACATGTCCAAACCATCTCAGTATTGCCTCTCGAACTTTATCCCCAAAACCTCTAACATGTGCTGTTCCTCTGATGTACTCATTTCTGATCCTGTCCATCCTGGTCACTCCCAGAGAGATCCTCAGCATCTTCATCTCTGCTACTTCCATCTCTGTTTCCTGTCTTTTCCTCAGTGGCACTGTCTCTAGACCAAACAGCATGGCCGGTCTCACCATGGTTTTGTACACTTTTCCTTTCATTTTAGCTGAAACTCTTTTGTCACACATCACACCTGATACTTTTCTCCATCTGTTCCAGCCTGCTTGAACACGCTTCTTCACCTCTTTTCCACACTCTCCATTGCTCTGGACTGTTGATCCTAGATACTTAAAATCTTCCACCTTCTTTATTTCTTCTCCCTGTAACCTCACTTTTTCATTTGGATCCCTCTCATTCACACACATGTACTCTGTCTTACTCTGACTAATCTTCATTCCTCTTCTTTGTAGTGCAAACCTCCACCTCTCCAGCTTTTCCTCCACCTCTTCCCTCCTCTCACTACAGATCACAATGTCATCTGCAAACATCATTGTCCATGGAGATTCCTGTCTGACCTCGTCTGTCAGCCTGTCCATCACCATAGCAAACAGCAAAGGACTCAGAGCAGATCCTTGGTGCAGTCCCACCCCCACACTGAACTCCTCTGTCTCACCTACAGCACACCTCACCACTGTCTTACAGCCCTCATACATGTCCTGCATGTATGAGTATGTACTTTTGTACGTAGCAATAAATATGTAGATTTTTTTTACTACTTCACAACATTGTGCCTCTTTGTTGGACTTTCACATTCCAATAAAATAGATTTATTTCTGCAGTGAACAAACCACCTGCGAACAGGATGTGCGAGGCGAAGGTGTTGCAGGTAACCATAGTAGCAGGCAGAAGTGTCCCCGTGTGCCCATCGGGGAATCCCATGAAGGCGGCTCCCCACTGAATGGAGGGGAAGGTGGGAAGGTGACCAGTGGCGTGAAAGAACTGTGTGGCCGCCAGAGACCAGAGAACGATGGGAGTCCAGGGTACGTTGAAGCCTTCTAGAGGGGATCAGAAAGACGACGGGTTTAGATTCTAAGGTTTTTGTGAGTTTGGAATAAAAAAAAAGTTGTTTCTGTAAGTTTTACCAGCATGAGAAGCGTGTGGGCCGGTCAGCGCAGAGCAGGAGGTGTGTGTGTACAAGATGGCGGCCATCTCCAGCAGCAGCAGCAGGAAGGACAGCGCCATACCCTCCGGGTGCAACAGTAGAAGTCCCATTCCTATCAGGCTGCTAAGCAGCAACAAGGGTGCCGAGTAAACCGTCCCCAGTCCGTAGGCCTCCAGGGTGGGCCTGTCGTCCTCCTCGATAACCGGCTTGCCGTCGTCCATCGAGTAACGCATGCGCTGGTAGATTTGCGGAATGAGGTGGTGTAGCTCGGCCTGTGGGCTCATGCCGGTGCTGGCGCGATAGCGTGGCAGCGGGAGATGAGAGCTTCTGCTAGTCGCGGGAGCCCGGGTCTTCACAAACACAGACAGGGGGTCCAGCCAGATTAGGGTGAGGCCCAGCCCGAGCAGGCAGAAGGTAAGACGGGGGAGGGCGAGCTGGGACAAGCGAAGAAGCTCCGACAAGTTCGGGAAGCTGTCCTCGGGTGTGGCGCTGACCGCCCAGTGGAGGAAAAGGCAGACGGGTAGGATGGGGAGGAGCCACCGCGCCGCCAATACCGTCCCGCCAGATGAGTTTAGGTTGCCATAGTGACAAAGGTAGTGTCTGACCAGATAGGTGTAAACGCTGAGCGAGAGAACGGAGAGAACGTAGTGCAGGTTCTTCAGCTGGTTGTCTTGGAGACGGGACAACGGTGAGAGGAAGGGGGAAGGCTGACAGAGACCTTGTTCCTCCCTGCAGCCGTGGAACGAGAGAGAAAGGTACAAGCTGCTCACCAGGACCCCCACACACACCAGCACCGTGCTGCTCTCTCTCCTCGCCGTCGATAGGGGGAGGAAGGTCGGCGAGCCGGTTGGGAGAAGCAGGCCGTCCCAATTCAGCCGGATAGGGACGTATAAAACCAGCGAGAGGAGGAGGAACGTCACCACATGACCTTCTGCGATCACGTAGCTGTCGGAGAGTAGCGAGGCACAGCGGAGGAGGGGGACGGTGAGGGGAGGGGCCAGCAGTTGGTGCAGCCAGCACCCACCCAGCAGCACCTTGACTCCGTTCTGTAAGCCCTCTGGTACATTCATGTGGTATGTTCTCCAGAAGAACAGCAGTTGGGAGGAGAAAGCGGCGCCCGCCAGGCACCACGCCGCTTCCACGTAGCCCCACATCAGCAGCTGGATTGCCGCCATGGCAATGCCAGCCATTAGAGCCACGGTGACTGGAGCCTTCAGCCCTGCCTCTTTTTCGTTGAGCAGAGGGAGGGCGAGCTCAGACACCAGCAGGCACATCAGGCAGGCGCAGGCCAGGATGGTGAGCCCCGCCCACATCTTCAGCTGGTTAAACTTTGCCCAGGAGGCACGGCACGTCTCCCGCACCGCACTCAGGTAGTTCTGCAGAGAAACCAGCAGCTGGGGTGTGGGCGACCCACCGCGGTACTCTGAAGAAAGCCGCCTAAATTCCTCCGACAGCTGATGTAAGCTTTCAGGTGGGATGTCTTTGGCCATCCCAGAATACGTCTCCAGGAAACGGTTCACCTTCAAAACAATAACAACATACTGGGGTTCAGAAGAAAAGCTTTCCTTTGAAGTGGGGCGATTTATTTGGAAAACAAGCACACCTGTTTGGCGTTGATCCACAGCGCCTCCAGCTGGCTGATGCCACCAACTGCATCCGTCTGACTCTGTGGGGGGAAGATGGGGAGGAGAACCTGGCCCACGCTGCTGTAAGGGATGGGGACCCCCAGCAGGAGAGCCAGGGTGGGAACCAGGTCCGTTTGGGGAACCACATCCGGCTCCTCCTAGGAATGACACACAAAGCTGCTTTTCTTTGATTTAAAGGACCATCTCATGTAAAATAAGTCTTTTCACATTGTATCCTCTGCACATACACACGCAAAATGTGGGGTTTGCAACATGCATTACAGCATAGTTATGAAAATACCGTAATTTCACGACCATTAGGCGCACCGTACGAAAAGGCGCAGTCTCAGTCACACACCGCCTTACAACAACACTTTCTTTACAACACTTTATTTTCTGTTTCAGACTAAAAAACAACGTTAATAAAGCTGTTCTTTTTTTTTCCTTTAATGTTAATGAGGATACAATGTTATGCAGAAGTGTACTTCGAACCAGGGGTCCCCACCTTTTTTGCGCCACAGACCGGTTTAGTGTCTGATAATATTTTCACGGAACGGTCTACAGGTGATAAGACCAGCCTGAAAAACTGGCTTTTTTAATCAATAATAATACATTTAAATCCACTTTGTCTTCACGAGAAAATTTATTAGCAGCGTCTTTATAACGTGGAAACATTCTCTCTGCTCGAACGCACTCTGGTTGCCATGGTAACGGTAAACATACCTTCAAAATACAAGACATCACAAAAACAAAGTGAATAAAAATACTAGTTGGGCCCCTCACACTAGGGGTGGTTCACCTGGTGGTTGGGGACCACTGCTTATAACAATTTCATAGACAAATGATACTAATTATGGTCATGGCGGAAAGTGGGGGGAGGGGCGCAAAATATTTTCTTCTTTCTAAGGGGGAGCGCAACAGGAAATAATTGAGAAGCACTGTCTTAGTCCAAACATCTACAATCCATTGACACGTTAATGCTGAAATTTCTCGCGGCGGCTCGATTCCCATGTTCCTCCACGTAGCTGATTGCCTTCAGCTTAAACTGAGCGTCATAAGCGTGTCTCTTTGCCATTTTCAGGGTTAAAACAGCAATGTTGTGCATACAGCACATACCTTTTTATACACAATCCACGCCCACACTTCACTCTTTAATGTTCTCATACCTTTTCTTTCAGGTCCGCCTCGCCTCACGAGCACCGCTTTATCTTTTAGGTCTGCCTTTTCTCACACACGGCGCACCGCTCATTTTGAAGAAAATCTAAGACGTTTATATGCGCCTTATAGCCGTGAAATTAAGGTATATTGATTTGGTGGAGCGCAGTCACAGACCCGGAACTATGAAAGGCCGGGTATTGATCACCCCCCCCGCCCGTCCTGAGAAAGTACAAGCTCCGCCCTCTGCTCTCACTGAGCCGCTATTCCTCCACCCATCTCTGAGCGGGAGGGGGAAGGCAGGCGTAAACCCGTGCGTAGCGGTTTGGTAGCGTCTGAAATAAGATTTTTATCATGTCGATTCATCAAACCGACTCATTCATACAGCCGCTCCTCCTCCAGGTCGAGAGGAGCCAGATGGGGTGGTTCAGGCATCTGGTCAGGATGTCCCCCCGAGCACCTCGCAGGCGAGGTGTTTCGGGCACGTCCCACCGGGAGGAGACCAAGGGTGCAGACCCCGGACCCGCTGGAGAGACTATGTCTCATAGCTGGCCGGGGAACGACTTGGGATCCTTCCGGGTGAGCTAGAGGATGCAGCCGGGGTGAGAGAGGGCTGGGCTGCCCGTTTGAGGCTGTTGCCCCTGCGACCCGACCCTGGAACAAGCAGAAGATGACGGAACGAACGGATTCATCAAAAAAGCGTGTTTCAAGCAAGAAAATAAAAAAGACGCAGAGCAGCGAACCAGCCTGTATATCGGACGTTGAAAGTGAGTTTGTGAGGGCGTAAGGCCAGAGTGGAGGCGGGTGAGGAGGGAGGGCGGGTGGTGAGGAGGGAGGGTTTGCTGCGGAGGGGGGCGTCTGCGAAGTCCGTCCTGGCTACGTCAAATACGTCATACTTTAGACATCTGCTCATTGGTTGTTTTGTCTGAGCGTACCAGAAATCCACAGCATTTTGTGAAAAACGGGCTAAATCAATCTAGAAACCCCTTTGGTGACATATACAAGGCCCGGACATCACTCTTACAAGGTAGAAAACTCTGGAAAGTCCATTCTGCATGAGATGGGCCCTTTAAATACATAGAAGCACTGGTCTCACCTCATTCTTACCAACCTGAGAGGGGGGTCCGAGGAAAATTGGAGAAGAACTGTAAATAAAGAGTGTGGCATCCGTCTCCTTCTGGCTTTCTCCTCCATGGTCTCCAGTATCGGTCATCCCGTGGTCACCCATCACCACTAACAGGGTGTCATCCTCTAAACGCTCCATGACTGACCTGAAAGAAAAGAACCAATCCCAGCAGAGATTTAAAATGGCTTCCTAGATGTTAGAGATGGCTGATGTTTATTATTTATAACATAATCGAGCCGCCGCGAGAAATTTCAGCATTAACGAGTCAATGGATTGTAGATGTTTTGACTAACGTGTCTGCTGGTACTGTTATCCGAGCTTTCGCAAAAGCTGGTATCCTTTCTGAGGAGCCGCACAGTACAGACAGTGACTTTGACAGCGAGGAGCGAAGTGGACCTGCTCTGTTGGATTTTGCGCAGCTGTTCGATTCTGAAGCAGAGGATGAGGACTTTGACGGATTTGAATAAAGACTATTACCGGTAATGTGCTTGTTTATACTACTTAAATAAAGTACAACCAAACTCAGTTTTGCTCCCGATCTATTTTTTAATACGCACATTTGCATGCTTGTGTGTGTGTCGTTGTAAGGCGGTGTGTGACTGAGACTGCGCCTTTTCGTACGGTGCACCTAATGGTCGTGAAATTACAGTAAATACACCAGACAGAAATGGCTGTGAAATAGTGAGTTCATGTTATGTATGCTGCATCGTTGTTTTTGGCAGCCATCTAAGTTTTCGTTTTAGTCTTCGCCTTTGGAACAAAAATTAATTTAAGTTTTAGTCACATTTTTGTCGTCTCTTTATATTTTCGTTTTAGTCACAAAAACCCAAAAGAGTTTTCGTCTAGTTTTTGTCAGGGAAGACTTCCAACGTTTTTTGACTAGCTTTAGTGTAAAAAAAACAAACAAAAAACTTACTTTAACAATCGTGTCTTTTTTACTGAGAATGATGCAGGTTGTTTGTTAAAAAACAAAAAACTTTGCCGAGCTTTAACGTGTACAAAACAGCAAACATTGTAAAACAACGTAAAACAAATAGAAATTTTTCAGTGAGTGAGGAACGTTGTAACTTATTCATACTTAAAAAATGACACCTCTTAAAGACCTCTGTAAACAAAGTAAACACTGCATTGTGTCTTTAAATCAGTGGTTAGCGCACCCAAGCTAACTAAAGAAGTACGCAGCGCGGACAAGCTAGCATTAGCTTGAAGTTAGCATGCTGTTTGCACAAAATATGTGGAAAACTTTAAGTTTCTGACCATCAAGCCTCTTTGTTACTGTTTTCACCATGGTGTGTGACCTCCTCATGGCTGCAGGTGTGTTGTGTAGACAGTGTGAACGTGCAGCATTGTGTTGTGTAGACGGTGTGAACGTGCAGCATTGTGTTGTGTAGACAGTGTGAACGTGCAGCATTGTGTTGTGTAGACGGTGTGAACGTGCAGCATTGTGTTGTGTAGACGGTGTGAACGTGCAGCATTGTGGAGGGCGTGCCGCCATGAGAGACAGGATGCCGCTGCTGTGTTTTTTCTTTTCACAGACAGAAATGTGAAAGTCTGACGCCTATTTTGTTACATTTTCGTCTCGTCAACAGAAATTTGCAAACGTCTCGTCACATTTTCGTCACCAAAATGTCGCATTTATTTTGTTATTGTTACGTCATCGCCATGAAAAAATGCTTCGTCAACTAAATCATTTCGTTGTCGTCATTGTTGACAAAAAACAACACTGGTATGCTGCGAACTAAAAATGGAGGTTGTTTTGATGGAAGAGCACTTATCAATTAGCAAATTAGTGACCCAGAGATGGTTAGAATGACACAAAGTAAAAATGCTAAAGATTTACGCAGGGCTAGATGGTGAAAAATGGTACAAACTGAAAAAAATGTAGGTCTGAGAGGCACACCCATTGCTGTGACAATGCCTGCTTTGCTGTCTGTTATGGGCAAAGCCATTTGGGGGATGTTTGGGTTTTGTTTTTGTTGTCCTCTTGTGTTTTTCCCTTACCTCTGACACCCAGGCTCCCAACCTTCCCCACCTGTTGGGCAGTTACAGATGATTGCTAGTTGGCTGAATAAAAATTACTGGTGCCAAGCTGAGACGGGACCCGTCTGCAGCGTTCCCTAAAGAAGCTTTTCAGTTGCTGAGATACGGTTAAAGATTGATTGTAAATAAGAAGTATACTTTTTTAAACACCCTACTCTTCCTCATTCTTCAGTTGATTGTTTTACTCCGTCTACGTGTCGGCCTAACCCTAGATCATACGAGTCGTAACACTGTCTGACACCACAATCTATTTTTCAAAACCAGATATATTGCTTTATTATGTTTATGGTTACTTAATACCATAAAAGATTTTTTTTTTTTTTTGTTCATATCACCCATTCCTAATGCTTTCCTTACGGAATGCACAGCGTTCATGCCTGACCTGATGACTCCGTCCATCTGTGTGAGTTTGTCGGCCATAGCTGGGTGGTCAGGGCCAAACCTGTGACCACAGTGATCCACACCAAGGAAGTGAGCGATCAGAACGTCCCAGTCATCTTTCACCACTGTTCAAACCGACAGTTCGAGAGAGACAGATTAAGCATGAAAGAACTCGTGAGCGTGAAGTGATGTGGTGGTTAATACATACTGGTTGTGTAGAGATGCTGTAGGATCCCGTTATCCACAGTGTGCAAATCTTTTACGTTGAATGAAGGAAAAGGCAGAGAGCGGTAAAACTTTTTGGGGTAAAGGTTCTCCCAGGTGTCATCTCCCATGAACACCATCTTCTTACCTGTAGAGGGAAGCATATCGTGTTAGTTTAGACGAGCACATCTATTGCTAGCAGGAACTAACAGAAGAAAACACATTTACTCCTGAATTCCTTCCACTAACCTAAATCAGTGCTTCTCAATTATTTTCTGTTGCGCCCCCCTAGGAAGAAGAAAATATTTTGCGTCCCCCCGCTGTGACTATAATTAGTATCATTTATCTATGAAATTGTTATAAGTACACCTTTTTAGTCTGTAACAGAAAAAATTTAAAGTGCATCAATTAATTTGAAATTCAAAAAGCGCCAACTACTGTAGTGCAGTGGTCCCCAACCACCGGACCGCGGTACTTCCATTATTTCCATTTGGTTTATTATTTGAGCTTTTATTGTAAAGGTTTTCTTGATTCTTGATCTTCTTCTTCTCCTTTCGGCATTTCCCTTCAGGGGTCGCCACAGCAAGTCAGTTTCTTCCATCTAACCCTATCTGCTGCATCCTCTTCGGTCACACCAACTATCTTCATGTCTTCCTTCACTGTATCCATGAACCTCCTCTTTGGTCTTCCTCTAGGCCTCTTTCCTGGTGGTTCCAAACCCAGCATCCTTCTGCCTATGTACTCTCTCTCTCTTGTCTGTACATGTCCAAACCATCTCAGTCTGGCCTCTCGGACTTTATCTCCAAAACCTCTAACATGTGATGTTCCTCTGATATACTCATTTCTGATCCTGTCCATCCTGGTCACTCCCAGAGAGATCCTCAGCATCTTCATCTCTGCTACCTCCATCTCTGCTTCATGTCTTTTCCTCAGTGGCACTGTTTCTAGACCAAACAGCATGGCGGGTCTCACCACGGTTTTGTACACTTTTCCTTTCATTTTAGCTGAAACTCTTCTGTCACACATCACACCAGATACTTTCCTCCACCCGTTCGAGCCTGCTTGAACACGCTTCTTCACCTCTTTTCCACACTCTCCATTGGTCTGGACTGTTGATCTTAAGTACTTAAAATCTTCCACCTTCTTTATCTCTTCTCCCTGTAACCTCACTTTTCCATTTAGATCCCTCTCATTCACACACGTGTACTCTGTTTTACTCTGACTAATCTTCATTCCTCTTCTTTCTAGTGCAAACCTCCACCTCTCCTGCTTTTCCTCCACCTGTTCCCTCCTCTCACTACAGATCACAATGTCATCTGCAAACTTGATTCTTGATGACGATGTTTTAATTTGAAAAGTGCCCGGATACAGAGTTACAAAGCAGACTGGACTTTAGAAACACTCTTCAGGTTTCAGGTCAAGATGGGACTGTCTGGTTTCAGCAAAACAAACTCTGTGTGTTAAATTGAAACTAATGGAACTCACCTGCTTCCACCAGCTGATGGATGAGATTATCTTCCAATATGGCACTGGACGCAAAGTTATTCCCAACATCTATAAATGTGGGCAGAGATCCGGTGGTGAAGCCCTTAATTCTCTGCATGGTGGTCGTGGGTGGGTCAGCTCTGAAAGCATACAGGCGGCTTTGGGACGGCCTGGATGAGACCGCTTCATCCAACACGGGCAGCTTGTTCTCATAAGGTTTGGGAGTATTTTTGGAGGGGTCGAAACGGGCAAAGTCGATCTTCAAGGCATCGATGATGAGGATGACAGCTCTACGAAACTTTGGGGAGGACCTACAGAAATCTGACGAATCTCCTGGAGGGTGAAGAACATCCTCACAGGAACTGGTCCGGTTCACCTCCAGCCGGACCAACAGGAAACCACTCATGAACAGATAGATGCCCACTAGGTACACCGCACTGGTCCAGAGGAGCAGGGACAACACTAGAAGAGCCCTCATCCTGAAAACACAAATTAAATGTTATAGTATCAAACCAGATGGTTTGATACTATAACAAGGAGAGATGGTGGCTCAGTGGGTAGAACGTTCGCCCGCAAACCGGAAGTTCGCAGGTTTGCATCCCACTGAGTGCACATCTAGGGTCCTTGGAGAAGACCCTAACCCCTCGTTTCTCCCGGTTCTAGGATATTTCAGCCACGGATATTTGAGCCAAAAAACTGCAACCTAGGATATTTGAGCCATGTGGGCCCCCGAATTTAGGACATTTCAGCCACGGACATTTGGGCCAAAAACCTATTTTATGTAGAAAATTGTGATATTCTGATATTTTATGTAAAAATTTTATCGTAAATAAACAGTTGCACTACAGAAAATAATTGGTTTTAGTCATTTTAATCCCATGGCTCAAATAAAAATTTCTGATATTTTTAAAAATGTTTGATATTTTACGTAAAAATTTTATCATAAATAAACAGTTGCACTACAGAAAAATTGCTTTTAGTCTTAAACATTTTTATCGTGCTTTTAGTCATTTAAAATTTTTTTATCGTAAATAAACAGCTGCGCCCAGGTTGCAGTTCTTCAAATGTCCGTGACTGAAACGTCCGAGTCACCGTGGCTCAAATGTCCTAGGTTGCAGTTTTTGGCTCAAATGTCCGTGGCTGAAATGTCCGTTCACCGTTTCTCCCACCATTGGCGCCGTCATAGGTGGCAGCCTGCTGCGGTGAAATGCAGCACAATCATTTCCCGTGAGGGATTAATAAAGTATTTAAAAAAAAAGTAAATATTTGTGAATACTTTTTTTGAGACCTGCCTTGAGCTGGTCTCTAACCAATAGAAATACTTACTTGTAATGAAAGCAGGAAGTTGAAGGGATTGGCAGGCTCTTGGCCAATGATTTTGTTCACCATCGGTCGAGGTTTAGAAAATCCCACAAAGTCTGCAGTTTATTATACGTATTTATTTTCAGTCCATTGGTAGAAAGACGTAAACACAAACATCTTCCATATTGACCGTTAAGGAGGAACTCTGAGACACTGACCCACGCCCACGTGCCGTCACAAGATCAAAACCCCGACTTTAAATCAACTTTACTGCTCGTGGATTTAAAAAAAAAAATGAAGTAGAAAAAACAGCGACGGTTTTTTTTCTCTATCAGATACGAAGGGTTTTCTTTGATCACTTGACCTTGTAGCAGGTTGATTTCTGTCCTCTGTCTGATGGCGGCCGGACGTTAATGTACATCATCAACACAAGGTTTCAGGTGAGAGGAAAACGGGGCGGGTCGCTCACCTTCATTGTTACTGTTACAATGAGATTTGACGGTTAGTGACAGGGTAGGAACGTTAGTCAGCAAACCAACCGGAATTTAACAGCCGGACTTCTTTTTATGCAACACCAGTACTTTTGTGTTTTTATGCCCGGAGTTTAAACTGTCAGGAAAAATATCAAAATGCTTTAATAAAATTACGTTTTTTAATGGTGATGTGGAGAAGAGTAAACAATGATAGTGAATATTTAAAGTGTGTTGTTTATGTTACAATCATTGAATATTATTAAAGTTATCGTTTTTTCTAAGAACATTTTTAGTAGAAATTGAAGCCGTTTAAGTCTGTAAGACAAAAAAACGGGTTTAGAAAAAAAATGGCAAATGTAGTTTTTTAAAATTGTAGTTTTCTTACTCAAATCAAAATTTAAAATAAAATGTCAATGAATTGAGTTTGTGGTTGAATTTTATGTGTTTTATCTTAATAAATAAATTTATTAAAAATGATTTTCTAGTGTATTTAACCATTTTTTTTATTTTTCTCCCTTAACCCTATATAGCCCAACCAAAGAAATAAATGTCAGAAAATTCTCATTTTTTTGAAAAATAATTAAATAATAATAATAAAAATAATAAATTAATAATAAAAAAAAATTGCGTATCAAATATGATACGTGGGCTTTATAGGGTTAAAATCGTGAATGTGTTTGGATATGAATCACAAAAACGTATTTTGTCGCAACACACAAGAAATTTGAGAACAAATCTAACGCTTTTTAAGTGAATTTCGTTTTTTCCTTTAATTTTTCAGCCATTTTAAACAAATTATAAATATTAGTGGATGAAAGATGTTTTCCTCCATGACAAACTTTCTCCAGGTCGAAAGGAGCCAGATGGGGTGGTTTGAGCATCTGGTTAAGGTGTCTCCCGAACGCCTTCCTGGTGAGGTGTTTCGGGCACATACCCTCCAGAGGTAGTGCCACGGACCTGCTAAAGAGTCTACGTTTTACAGCTCGGGTAATCCCGGCTGAGCTGGAAGATGCGGCCGGGGTGAGAAAATCGTGGGCTTCCCGTTTGAGGCCGTTACCCCCCCCCTCCCCCCGGATAAGCAGAAGAGGACACAACAAAACCAACCTTCCAACTGTTTATTGATTTTATTCCATTTTAAGCAGGCATTTCCATTCACAACAACCTTTAGAAGCTCGTCTAATTCCTGAGAGTTTCCAACAATAAAGTCGCAATTCATCAGGTGTCCTCATTTTCGCAGTCAGTCAAATAAATATATCCCCATGAGACATAAAAAAAAAAAAGGTGAAAAGATAGGAACATACAAGACGAAGCTCACTGTGCACTTTGAGAGTAGAGTGGGGTCGAATTAGATCATAGTTTGGGATTAAGTTGAAATAACTTTAGTTACGTCGTCACAATAGTCAATTTCATTTGAAAATGTTAGCCATGTTTTGAAAAAATATAGAAGAGGTAGCATTTTGTTTTCATCCAACCAATCACAATTCATTCAAAAGAGGAAAATATTTTTGTTCAACAACTCATGAACAAATACCAACATAGTAAACATTCTCTAATGAATAATTTAGATTTGATTAATCAGCTAAATTTTTCCTATTGTGATAAAGCAAAATTCATGTGTTTTTAAAGTCCCATAAAACGTCCAGCTGCTCAAACAAATGTCCAGAGTTTTAACTGTTGACATAAAAACTGATCCAATAAAACCGGTATGGAGTTATTTAGAGACTCCAAAAAGAAGAAAATACAATAATATTTCATTTAAATCTTCGTCTGATCACCTGGTGGTTTGCTAGACGTATCCCAAGTCGGTAAGGATGGCTCGATGATGGTTGTTGATGGTGACTGAGTCAAAAGCAAAGTTGGTGAAGATGGACAAAAATGACTCCTCCTCTCGTTCCGTGTCGAGAACATAAGACGACCTAACGGTGCGTAATCCTCTTTTTTTTTTTTTCAGGAGTTGGGTTCCACAGTGATCCATGTTCTGTGTTCATTCACAGAGTCCTTTGTTCTTCTGGTGATTCTGTTAGACTCTGAGGCCCGTCGATCTTCTCTTGCACCTCTTCTGGTAATTTGGGGCTGGGTTTTGCCAGCGTACCGTAGATGGCCATCGCCTGAGTGGAAGAGAAACATGGTGAGAAAAAAAAAAACAGAGTAGAGGCTTAAGATGAAACGAAAAGTGGGAAAAATTTGGAACCCACTTGAATTTAAGATGGAAGGAGACGTGATTTGAAGAATGAGATCGCGGGTGAAATGAGCTTCCTCCGCAGGGTGGCTGGGCTCTCACTCAGAGATTGGGCGAGGAGCTCTGCCATCCGGGAGGAGCTCGGTGTCGAGCCGCTCCTACTCCAGCTCGAGAGGAGCCAGATGGGGTGGTTCGGGCATCTGGTCAGGATGCCCCCCGAGCGCCTCGCGGGCGAGGTGTTTCGGGCACGTCCCACCGGGAGGAGACCAAGAGGCAGACCCCGGACTCGCTGGAGAGACTATGTCTCACAGCTGGCTGGGGAACGACTTGGGATCCTTCCGGGTGAGCTGGAGGATGCAGCCGGAGTGAGAGAGGCCTGGGCTGCCCCTTTGAGGCTGTTGCCCCCACAACAGCCTAGCCTTTTGGCTCTAGAAATGGTTTCTACCTTTTTATTTTACAGAATGATTAACATTTGTGGTGGCACAGTGGGTAGCACAGAGGTCTCACAGCAAGAAGGTAGTGGGTTTGAATCCTGGGTGGGTACGAGGCTTGGAACACTGTCCCTTCTGTGTGGAGTTTGTATGTTCTCCCCGTTTACGTGTGGGTTTTCCCACCCTCCAAAAACATGCATGTTAGGTTGATTGGACAACATAAAAATTGCCCATAGGAATGAGTGGTTGTGTGTGTGTTGGCCGCGACAGACTGGCGAACTGTTCGGGGTGTACCCTATCCCTCGCCTTGAATCAGCCGAGATGGGCGTCCCGCAACCTCAGAAGGGATAGATGGTTGAGAAGCCCAACATGGTGTTTAAGTAACTATTACCGTAATTTCACGGCTATAAGGTGCATATAAAAGACTTAGATTTTCTTCAAAATGAGCGGTGCGCCTTTAGTGTGAGAAAAGGCGAACCTAAATGAAAACGCGTTGCCCGCGAGGCGAGGCGGACCTGAAAGAAAAGGCATGAGAACGATGAAGTGTGAGCGGCGTGGGAGCGATGGATGACCGAAGGAGACTACAGTTTCACGAAGGGTGAAAGGCAGCGCCGGGCGAGTTACGCTACAGTTTGCCAATGGATTGTAGATGCTTGGACTAACGTGTCTGCTAGTTCTGTTATCCGAGCTTTCTCAAAAGCTGGTATCCTTTCTGAGGAGCCGCACAGTACAGACAGTGACTTTGACAGCGAGGAGCGAAGTGGACCTGCTCTGTTGGATTTTGCGCAGCTGTTCGATTCGGAAACAGAGGATGAGGACTTTGACGGATTTGAATAAAGACTATTACCGGTAATGTACTTGTTTATACTACTTAAATAAAGTACAACCAAACTCAGTTTTGCTCCCGATCTATTTTTTAATACGCACATTTGCATGCTTGCGTGTGTGTTGTTGTGAGGCGGTGTGTGACTGATACAGCGCCTTTTCGTACGGTGAACCTTATGTGTGTGAAATTACGGTAGTTGTTTTTTGCACAATTACAAAAAAAAAGCAAAAAACTAACATTTATTAAGTTGTCATTTTTATCCGATTAATCGATTAATCGTTTAAATAATCGGCAGATTAATCGATTATCAAAATAATGGTTAGTTGCCATTGTTTTGGCGACTAATCAAAACAATAGCCAATTGTTTTGGACATTTCTACGCGTGTTTATTTGCACGTGTAAATAAACCAACCCGTGTGTATGTTTATATTTTTGGTGTACATAACATTGTTTAAAAGTGTGTGAGCCCACCTGGGAGACCATTCCGGTGATGTCTCCGGTGTTGGAAGGCAGCAGGATGGTGTTGGTCTGTTTGGCGAGGTTGGAAAACGCAGACACGTATTGTTCGGCCACGCTGAGCGAGGCGGCGGCGTTTCCGTTCTGTAGAGAGGACAAAAAAAAGCAAAATGAACTCAAACTTTTCCAAATGGTTTTAATTGTGATCGGGTTATAAATAAAAAGAGGAATGTACATGTTCAGTCAGAGCCTCGGACAGCAGACGGATGGCTTTACTTTTCGCTTCCGCTTTGGCTAAAACGGCCTGAGCCTCACCTGAAAGGAAAACAACTCCGATTTAAAAAAAACTGGCTTTATTTTTATGAAATCGTCTTTTTTTACACCGACCAGCGGCTTTATTTATCTGCTCTGCTTTTTGACCCTCCGAGGCCAGGATCTGAGCTTGTTTACGACCTTCGGCCACGTTAATGGCCGCCTCTCTCGTTCCCTCTGATTCCAACACTGTAGCTCGTTTTTTCCGCTCAGCTTCCACCTGTGCAAAAGAATGCAGACCGATTGTTTAGTAAAAAAAAAATCTGTAGATAAAAGCAAACATGTTAACTCACCTGCATCTGCATGGATTCTTTAACGCGAGGCGGGACGTGGATGTCTTTGATTTCGTAACGAAGGCATCGAATCCCCCACTCATCTGAGGCTTGATTAATGGAGTGGACGATGTTGGAATTTAGCGACTCCCTCTCCTTGGAAACGAACGCACAAAGATTTCATGATCAACAGAGATAGGCCACGATGTTGGAAAACATTTCGTTCCATATCACGAAAACTGGAGGAAAGAGTTAATAATGTCTACTTATTGTCGTTCTAATTCTTAACAGATTTAAATACGAGAAATCTGAGGTTGGTGATCGTAGGTGAGGGTTGGAACGTAGATCGACTTGTAAATCGAGAGCTTTGCTTTTCGGCTCAGCTCTCTCTTTACCACGACGGACCGATGCAGCATCCTAGTTATTGCTGATGCCGCACCGATCCGCCTGTCGATCTCCCGCTCCATCCTTCCCCCACTCGTGAACAAGACCCCGAGATACTTAAACTCCTCCACTTGGGGCAGGACCCTGTCACCGGCTGTGGGTGGTGACCGAAAGAACAAGATTGTGGAAACAAGCGGCCGAAATGAGCTTCCTCCGCAGGGTGGCTGGGCTCTCACTCAGAGATCGGGTGAGGAGCTGCTCCTTCTCCAGGTCGAGAGAAGCCACATGGGGTGGTTCGGGCATCTGGTTAGGAATGCCTCCCGAACACCTCCCTGGTGAGGTGTTTTGGGCACGTCCCACCGGGAAGAAGCAAGGAGGGAGGCCCCGTGCCCCACTGGAGAGACTATGTCTCACAGCTGGCTGGAGAACGACTTGGGATCCTTCTGGGTGAGCTGGAGGAGGCAGCCGGGGTGAGCGTAAGAAGACGGAACAAATTTGAGGATACTTTTTTAACGCCTGTCCCTGATCATCAATAGAAAACTTTAAAAAGGTGTTTTGTTTTGTTTTTTTTACCCGAAATACTTTGTCCAGAGTGAGTTTGCCGAGTTCGGAGCGCATGGTGGTCTGCGCCAGCTGTGTGACGGCGTACTCTGGATCCTCCACTCCGTAGCTGGCCTGAAGGCAAAGACGAAAGAAAACTTAACAGCAAGTGTGACACTTTGGTTGGAGTGGATTTCAAATAAAACATGGCGTACCTTAAAAGGATCCAAGATCCGTAAGTAAAGCACCCCGTCTATCTGTAGCGTTACGTTATCTGTGAGAGCAAAGGAACGACATCACACGGTTTTAAATCTAACTGATGAGCTCGTCATCGTTAGGGTTTACTCACCCAAAGACACAGCTGACTGCTCGGGGACATCGATCACTATTTCTTTGAGACTTTGAACGTAGCGAATTTTGTCCAGTACGGGGATGAGGAAGTTTAAACCCTGCGAGGAAGAAGATGTTTAGTGGCTCTTAAGTTTACTGGATTTAAAAGATGTAAAAATATAAATCTATTCACTCAATTCAATTTGATTTGTATAGCCCAAAAATCACAGAATTTCTGTCTCAATGGGCTTCACGTGAAAGATTCAATAGACGAAAAACAAGAAAAAAGAGGAACGTGTAAACACAAATAAACAGCAAGAAAACAAGCTAACAAATGCTAGCTAAACAATATTTGCACATTTCTACACTTAGTGAGAAAAAACTCCTAAAAAATCCATCAGTGGGAAAAAAATGAGAAACCTCATGGGGATCCACCTGAAAGAGAGATCCCTCCCTTGAGGGAGACACATGACTTGTTTTTTACTGTGAAAACTGAAAGAGAGTAAACTCACGACACCAAAAAAAACTCAACGATTGGACACGAGCTTAGAACTGAAATGAAGCTCCGTGAAGTTGGCCCCTCTTAAAAAAAAATATATAAACAAAAATAAACAAATAATATGTCAATCGTTTGTGCAGTTTTGTGCTGTAAAATTTTTTTGTTTGTGTAGTTTTAGTTTATTTAAATTTTAGGGTAACAATTTGGTCGATGACGTCATCAAAGATGGCGACGCCCGGAAATAAATAAAGGTCTGGATGACGTTATCGTCCAAATCGTTTTTCTTCAAATTTAAATAAAGTAAAATGGCACAAACAAACATTTTTACAGCAATTCAATTCAATTCTAACTTTATTTATCCGTTTGGAACTTCATTTACAGCCAGAACGCCGGGGCAAACACAGACAAATGCATACATAACCACATTCATTAAAAACATCATAAAACAAATAAACAAAATAAATAAACAAATAAAATAAAAATAAACAAATAAACAAAAATAGCACAAACGTAGCACAAACAATTGACACCATTTTTAAGAGTTTTCTCGCATTTTTAAGCAATGTGAAAGGTGGATGACCGCAGATTGACCTATCGTGAATAGAATCGTGAATATATAAAAAATAAAATAGCACAAACGAATTTTTTTACAGCACAAACAATTAACACATTTTTTGTTTGTATTTTTTTTTTTTAAGAGGGGCCAACTTCACAGAGCTCTGAAATAAAATAGATTGATGTTTGACGGAACAAGAAAACTAGAAAAAGTTTTCCAAAATGTTGTTCGTTTGTATTTAAAACACACAAGTAAAGCCAATCATGACATTCTCCTTGCATCAGCTTCTTGATTTGGTCTAAAAGGGGACTCAGCGACAGACGAGGGACGTGATTAGATTTTTCAGTTTAAAACACATCTAGAATGTTTTTATACATGGTATGTTTTTTGTTTTCTCCATCTTGTGTTTTGTGCTCTTGAGCGTTTTTACACTGTTTTCAATATGTTTTTAAACTAAAAATAACAATAAATTGAAATAAAATTGAATACAAATACAAATTCCCTTATGGGGAATTATTGGCGATAGCGCTCCGGAGCTGCAAAACAGCTACTAGGTGGTGCCAAGATTGGTGGAGTGGACCTGGAACAGCACCTTGGTTGAACAGCAGTTTGTTAGAATCTAACAGGAACAGCCGTTGGTGGAACAAACGACAGTAGGCTCTGCGCTGAACTAAATGTGGGTTACTATGGCAACGATGTTCGAAAGCTCCAGTGAATCATATTTGAGATATAAACCGCCACTAAGACCTCTACATTTTAACAACAACCCACATCCTTCACTGTGGTTGGAACAACGCCATTTGTTGTTCTCAAAAACCCCCAGTCAACCATTTTTAGTTTCGCTGTATTTTTCCACGTATCTGTCCTCAACGTTGATGTCGCTCAGCCAAGTTTGTAAAACAGACTAATAGTCTTTGTTATTACGACTTTTGCTTTACTCCAGTACGGAACATCTCAATACATCCGCTCTAACTCGACATTCCTCACTGGCTAAGTACCGTATTTTTCGCCCTATAAGGCGCACTGCATTATAAGGCGCACCTTCAATAAATGACATTTTTAAAAACTTTTTTTCATATATAAGGTGCACCACATTATAAGGCGCTACAGTAAAGGCTGTTCAACTTTGTCCTCTAACTGTGGCCATCTCGCTTTTTGTTCCCGCGGAAACTCTGTTTAGTCTTGTTTACTTGGCGCAGCCCATCCTCTTGCTTCCTCCACTTCCTCACCATTGATTCATTGATGATAAACTCTCTCACTGCGGCTCTATTCCCGTGTTCTACTGCGTGACCGATCGCCTTGAGTTTAAACTCTGCGGTGTAACAGTGTCTCTTGGTAGGAGCCATTTCCGGGTCTTTACACAAACACACAAATGAAAATGAGACGCCCTTTCATATATCCCAGCATGCACCGCGCACTACTTCATCTACGGGGGAAATGGAGTCGGCGGCTGCTTACCGCAGTTGTGACACCTGTTGTAGCTCAATATTAATCCATATATAAGGCGCTCCGGGTTAAAAGGCGCATCGTGGACTTTAGAGAAAATTTGAGGTTTTTAGGTGCGCCTTATAGTGCGGAAAATATGGTAGCTCATCTCTTGATACTTCAATTGAAAACTACAAAAAAAAAAACTAAAAAATACCTAAAAAAAAAAAAAAAAAGTTGTGTGCTTCATGGACCTGCTGCCATCATGAGTAGCGCATTTTTAAAAATGTTTTTGTGCACAAAGTTTGTTTTCACACAAAAAAGTATTGATAAAAATACTGATTATAAAATCTTACTGATATCACACCCTAACTTTCTTATCAAACGCACGACCCCAAAAGACAAGTCATTAAAACACCGGCTCATTTTCAACAGAATTTTAACCTTTTTATATCACATTCTAAGTTTTTAGGTTCATTTGTGTATCTCTTGCAGCTGTGTAATCATGTGTGTATTCTTGTTTTATCTGGGTTTTTTTCTTTACTGCGATGCGGTCACAAACCAACTGTCGCTAAATGAGAACTTACCGGCTCCAGTATGCGGTGGTAACGACCCATTCTTTCCACCACCCAGGCTTCCTGTTGCGGTACAAACAGAACCACGGTGTTCACAGGAAGACTGGAGGCCCATCGCTGCCGGGCAGGAGTCATCCACAACCTGGGAACAGTCCGCTGGCTCTGCAACGTAAAATAAATAAATAAACAATAATAATAAAAAAAACAATGATTACTGTATATTCACAAGTATAAGGCACATTTAAAGTGTTAGTATTTCTTCAAACTGTGCATCGCGCCCTATAGTGTGGTGTGCCCTATGTGAGTTGTTGTAAGCCGGATGTGGTAGAGGACACCATGAGAACGGTTAAGGGGAAAATGCGGGTGTTGATTCTATAGAAAAGAACGGTTATGTGCGTTCTGCAGAACATCGCTATTTTAAAACCCTTGAAAATGGTAAAGAGTCACAGTTTAAACTGACAGAACATGGAAATCAAGCAGCCACGAGAAAATTTAAGATTCATGAATCGATGGTTGGCAAGTGGAGGAAGCTGGAAAATGAGCTCCGATAGGTCAAGAAGACCCAACTGAGTTTCCACGGACATACGTTTCCGAAGTGACCATTCGACTGAAAGCAATAACGCTAGAAGATGAAATGAAAACTGAACATTTCCAAGAAGGTTCATCTTGGTGCTTTTCTTTCATAAAACTGTACCATTGTTCCATCCAGATATGGACTACGATAGCGCAGCAACTTCCAGATTACTATGAAAACTTAGCTTTGCTCAGTTTAGGTTTTGTGTTTTACCATGCCCATGTCTATCGATGATTAAACTTTGTAATGAATACTTTAATAAAGCAAAACCAAACTTAGTTTTACTCCAGCGATCAGAGGAATGAAACCTTGAGGCACACCATTAACCAAACACGTTGATAACTATTCTCTATAGCCTTTATTCTTCTTCTTCTTCTTCTTTTCTCGGCATTTCCCTTCAGGGGTCGCCACAGCAAGTCAGTTTCTTCCATCTAACCCTATCTCCTGCATCCTCTTTGGTCACACCAACTATCTTCATGTCTTCCTTCACTGTATCCATGAACCTCCTCTTTGGTCTTCCTCTAGCCCTCTTTCCTGGTGGTTCCAAATCCAGTATCCTTCTTCCGACGTACTCTCTCTCTCTCGTCTGTACATGCCCAAACCATCTCAGTCTGGCCTCTCTGACTTTATCTCCAAAACCTCTAACATGTGCTGTTCCTCTGATATACTCATTTCTAATCCTGTCCATCCTGCTCACTCCCAGAGAGATCCTCAGCATCTTCATCTCTGCTACCTCCATCTCTGCTTCCCGTCTTTTCCTCAGTGCCACTGTTTCTAGACCAAACAGCATGGCGGGTCTCACCACGGTTTTGTACACTTTCCCTTTCATTTTAGCTGAAACTCTTCTATCACACATCACACCTGATACTTTTCTCCACCCGTTCCAGCCTGCCTGAACACGCTTCTTCACCTTTCTTCCACACTCTCCATTGCTCTGGACTGTTGATCCTAAGTACTTAAAATCTTCCATCTTCTTTATCTCTTCTCCCTGTAACCTCACTTTTCCATTAGCCTTCATTAGCAATACATTTAACAAAACTTTTTTTTAGTTTGAAACAATGAAATTTTCAGAACATTTACCCAGAATGCACAAAAAACTTTCTCCTCTTTAATGTCTTTCAGAAAATGTGAGATTTCGTTACAAACCACAATTTTTCTGCTTTAAAACGCAACCTAATTTTTTTTCATAATGTCTCAAAAACATGTAGAAAATATGATCCAATAGCTGGGTTAGTTTTAGGGAGGGGTGGACAGCAGCACGCGACAAAAAATCAGAGAAAAAGAGTGGGTTGCTATGGTTACAGGACAGCTCTGCCTATCTCTAAATAAAATGACAGGATTTTATAATCATAAACATAAATAAATATGCTTTAATCCATTTTTTTAAAAACACAAATACCATGAAATCAACCAAAACAATCTTTTGGAACTTTCGATAAACCCAATCATAAGGCGATGAAATAGGATCGTTTCCTATGAAACATCTGACGGTACACTAGTGTGCCGCGGAACATAGTTTGAACAACGCTGGTATATTTTATATTTCTAACTGTTGAGTATAATGTAAATAATTAATACGAACAATAAATATTCATTTAAGATGTATTAATTAAGTTAGCTAAAGATACAAACAGCTCTGACGTAGCTAGTCCTATCTCAGATGTTAGGATAACTAGATTAGTATAAATAAAGTTTAACGTTGTTTATAAACTGATTCTCAATTATTTTAACGTATTTATTCAATATTTTTATTTGTTTTCAGTTTTTAAAGTAAACACAGATGTATTCATAAAAATAAAATAAATCCCGACACAAAGTTAGTAAATCTAACCTAAAAATAAACATTGAGATTTTCTCATTTGCTTTTCAGTGTTATTAATCTCTGTTGCACGCTGCCGGCGGGATGCTAGCACGATCTTAAAGCTAGTTAAACTTACCTGTAAAACAATTCCACCAGCTCGACACAGCGATCGTAACATCTTGGACTTATTTTAACGAATAAGTGTTGTAAATTCAAGCAGAACGAGTTCGATCTGAACTCATGTGAGTGGTAACCTTTTCTGACAAGGAAACGTAAGTTACATCAGTAGCGCTCATCTGAAAAGAGTCCGCCACGGAGAGAAACAAATAGAATTGGTTCCTGTATTTAAATCCCGTAAATAATAATAATAATAAAAATTCGGTGCAAGTAAAAAATTTGAATAAACGAACGCAAATCTTTTTTAAAAGACAAAAAAAAAAAAAAACTAAAAAAAAAAAAAAACTTAAATATTTTGAAAAAACAAACAAACAATAACGGCAAAAAATAACTTCCTGTCTGGCGTCAAATCTAGTGTAGATTTATTATAAACTTATTATTAAAAATAAATAAATATCCACGCATTTTAAAAGCTACAATTAAAACATGTTTTAAAACTAATTTTTTTCTAAAATAATGCCTTGTAAAAAATAAATAAATAACTATTTTAGCCGACTGTAAAAACTTCAAGCATCCACTAGATGGTGCTGTTTCATTTGTTTCAGTTTTTATTTTATGAAAATAAAAAAACATTTTTATTTTCATTTTATAAAATAAAAAAAATATATGACCTATATATATAGTATAGTATATATATATACATATATATATAATATATATATGTATATATGACCTATGGTCACCAGCTGTGGGTGGTGACCGAAAGAATGAGATCGCGGGTACAAGCGGCCGAAATAAGCTTCCTCCGCAGGGTGGCTGGGCTCTCACTCAGAGATTGGCTGAGGAGCTCTGCCATCCGGAAGGAGCTCGGTGTCGAGCCGCTCCTCCTCCAGGTCGAGAGGAGCCAGATGGGATGGTTCGGGCATCTGGTCAGGATGCCCCCCGAGCGCCTCGCGGGCGAGGTGTTTTGGGCACGTCCCACCGGGAGGAGACCAAGGGGCAGACCCCGGATCTGCTGGAGGGACTATGTCTCACAGCTGGCTGGGGAAAGACTTGGGATCCTTCCAGGTGAACTGGAGGATGCAGCCGGGGAGAGAGAGGCCTGGGCTGCCCGCTTGAAGCTGTTTCCCCCGCGACCCGACCCCGGAACAAGCGGAAGATAACAGAACGGAACGGAAAAAAATATATACACAATAAAAAAAAAATACACAAAATGAGTTTATAAAGGTAAAAAAAAGGCATGAATTGTTTCGTTTACCGATATCCCAGGGAGTCCCGGAGGCTATCCTGGCTAATTTCAGGCAAGAGGCAGGGTACACCCCAAACAGTCTTGCTCGGCCACACACAAACAAACAACCAACCCACCAACTCATTTCCCGGGACATATTTTTTATAGCGTCCAATGAACCTAACAAGCATGTTTTTGGAGGGTGGAAGGAAATCGGAGTTCCCGGAATGACCCACGCATCCACGGGGGAGAACATGCAAACTCCACACAGAAAGGCCAGTGTTTAGAGCCTCTTCGCACTTGGGACTTGAACCCTGACCCTCTTGCTGTGAAGCCAGTAAAAAATATAGACATATTATTTTCACTTTTTTTTTTTTTTTTTTACAAATAACACTTTTTTTTTTTTTTTACATTAATAACCTACTATAAAAACCAAAAGTGTCCACACGGTGGTGGTGTTTGTTTTGTTTCGGATTCAACTTGGTCAAAATCTAAAATAAATTAAAAAAAACATTAAAAACGACTCTGATTGAGTTTGAAAAGTTATATATAATATATATGTTTTATATAGATTATTTTTATTATTGTGTAAATGCATTTATAATTTGCGTTGTAAAAATATTTCTTTGACTAGATTACACTTTTTGAGTTGCTAACGTAAAAAATAAAGAAAAAATAGAGGTAAAAAACTATTTAAAAGTTGTGTTTAATATTGAAAAAGAAAACATGTTATAAAAGTAATAATAACCTGTTCCATCCTTCAAAGATTCCCGTTCGGTGATTGGTTGAATTTCTCACCGCTCTGATTGGTCCGTGAGGATGTCGATCACAGGTGTTTTCCTCCCACCACTCTTTCGGTGAGTCCGTCTGTCCGTCAGTGATGAGAGTTTTAATAATGGCGAGGACTTGGTGGGGGGTTTCTGCTCTCTGCCAACGTCCTGCATCACTTTGCGACTTTTCAACATAATATTTTTAAAGAGTTTTAACAAATATTTGATTTGTTTTTTTATAATGTTACCTGTTAAATAAATCTCTTTCCTGAGATTTTTAAACTCCGAACTGAAACTACTGCTTTGCGTCTGGGATCGCGTTGTCATGTCGTTACTATGCGTAAGAGGTAAGTTCTCCTCTTTATTTCTACTTGTTGACCTGAAATCAGTCTAAGTTTTATTTTGATTGTTTATATTTCTTCATCTAAACAAGTGTCGGAACTGATTGGGACTCGTTGATTTTTAGCTTGTGCAAAATGTTTAAAAGTAACTTGTTTTATTTGTCATTTAAAAATATTGACATCATTTTCTTTTCAAAAATCATTTGAGTTGATTTAGAAGTGAAAATCTTCAAACGTGCGCTTTGATTATTCTGACTTATCTCTGAATTCATGCAGAAAAACAAGCTTTGACGTGACTTTAACTAAAATAACCATCAGGTTATCGCTTTTGACAGTTAATTACCCAAATATATTCAAATATAAAGTAAATATTTTTGTTCTGATTTACTTCTTAGATCCATTACTTATTGATGATCATGTACAGCACCCTTGTTTTACCCGAAAAACACTGAATGAAATGTAATATTTATTAATAATATGATTAAGAATCATCACTTAGGATCTTAGGATCTTACTTAGGATCAACAGTCCAGAGCAATGGAGAGTGTAGAAAAGAGGTGAAGAAGCGTGTTCAAGCAGGCTGGAACGGGTGGAGAAAAGTATCAGGTGTGATGTGTGACAGAAGAGTTTCAGCTAAAATAAAAGGAAAAGTGTACAAAACCGTGGTGAGACCGGCCATGCTGTTTGGTCTAGAGACAGTGCCACTAAGGAAAAGACAAGAAACAGAGATGGAGGTAGAGATGAAGATGCTGAGGATCTCTCTGGGAGTGACCAGGATGGACAGGATCAGAAATGAGTACATCAGAGGAACAGCACATGTTAGAGGTTTTGGGGATAAAGTCCGAGAGGCCAGACTGAGATGGTTTGGACATGTACAGAGAAGAGAGACCGAGTACATCGGAAGAAGGATGCTGGGTTTGGAACCACCAGGAAAGAGGGCTAGAGGAAGACCAAAGAGGAAGTTCATGGATACAGTGAAGGAAGACATGAAGATAGTTGGCGTGACCGAAGAGGATTCAGCAGATAGGGTTAGATGGAAGAAACTGACTTGCTGTGACGACTCCTGAAGGGAAATGCCGAAAGGAGAAGAAGAGGATTAAGAATCATCACAACAGTAAAATTGATGATTAAAAACTTCAATATTTGTAATGTAAATATACATTATGTAAATATTAAAACCGTATTTGTAAAATAAATACTTTTTTAATTACTATTTGTCAATTCAGTAGCACATGTTGTAAAAAAACAGCAGTGTTCTGTAAATACTAAAGTAATCTAGGTTTAATTGGGTGAAAGAAAGTGTTGTAGGTAATAAAAGAGACCTTCTGAGTTTAGATTGGAAAACTCTAAGTGGTGTGGAAAAGGAAATAAAGCACCCTATGTAATGTTCATCATGCTGAAAATCACCGGTGCAAATATTTCAAGGGTTTTTTTATCGTTAAAAAGTTAAATAAAAAAGAAAACAAGTGAAGGCGATCATGTCTGCATCCATAGTGAGAAATCAGTTATCATGGTGTGTAGAAAGTGCACATGAATGGTTTCACTGAGAATCATTTTTCTAGCCGTTTGAAATGATCTCTTTATTGACTTGTATAAAAACAAAAAGTGTCGTTTACAAACAAAAAAAAACATTTGAGAGTTTTACAGCAAAATAAATGTTTGCAGGACGCTGCATCGGTCCGTCGTGGTAAAGAGAGAGCTGAGCCGAAAAGCAAAGCTCTCGATTTACAAGTCGATCTACGTTCCAACTCTCACCTATGGTCACCAGCTGTAGGTGGTGACCGAAAGAATGAGATCGCGGGTACAAGCGGCCGAAATGAGCTTCCTCTGCAGGGTGGCTGGGCTCTCACTCAGAGATCGGGTGAGGAGCTCTGCCATCCGGGAGGAGCTCGGTGTCGAGCCGCTCCTCCTCCAGGTCGAGAGGAGCCAGATGGGGTGGTTCGGGCATCTGGTCAAGATGCCCCCCGAGCGCCTCGCGGGCGAGGTGTTTCGAGCACGTCCCACCGGGAGGGGACCAAGGGGCAGACCCCGGACCCGCTGGAGAGACTATGTCTCACAGCTGGCCGGGGAACGACTTGGGGTCCTTCCAGGTGAGCTGGAGGATGCAGTCGGGGAGAGAGAGGCCTGGGCTGCCCGTTTGAGGCTGTTGCCCCCACGACCCGACCCCGGAACAAGCGGAAGATGACTGAATGGACCGGAATGTTTGCAATTGTGTTGAATAATTTATTTATTTATTTATTTACTGGACTTGTTTGATTTTAACTAAAATATTGAGCATAAAGAACGTGAAGGCTAAAATCGAACCCATTTTAAACTGAAACTCTCTCTTCTCTGACAATATCTTCCGGATCAAAATATCTAGGTTCATAAATCGTTCAGATGAAAAAGACGAGATTAAATTACGTCCTCTTTAGAAACGCTTAAAATGTCTTAAAAAACAAAAAAAAAAAGACAAAATTTGCAACAAAAACCCAGTCTGATGGATCAGTTTGAGGACTAATTAATTGTTTAAAACACTAAATATTATTTCCTAAAAATCATTATCATGAAACTTTATTTCCAGACGGACATCAGGTCACTTTGGATTGTATATCTGATGGAAACAAGATTTAAAGCTTTCTGTTCCATTACACTGTTTATTTAAAGCTGCTTGGATGCTCTATCTGATCATCTGACGTGTGATTTCACAAACAAATACCTCACAGTTTTAAGTTTGTTTAAAAGCCCTTGTCAAGTGTCCAGATTATTGCTGAATACTCATTTTTTATTTTAGTGTCGCGAAGAGACACTTGTCTCCTCTCCTAATCCATAAAAATGTTAAATAATCCTTCTTAGTCATTGGTGGTTGTTAGTAGATACGTATCTATATATTTTGTTTTTTGGACCAGTTCAGAGTAGGTTTCCAATGTTGCACCAGGTTATTGTGATTAAAACATTTTAAACCAGAACATAAACTCAGCGTTGCCGTGTGATAGAAGAGTTGTGGTTTCTGTCTTTCACCGACAAACCAATTGCTGGCGTGATGTTGTGAAAAGTGTCCCATGTCGTTGTTCCCTCCTGCAGACCATACTAATACCCAGTGGTGGATGAAGTACTCACTTTTTGTACTTAAGTAAAAGTACAGATAATTAGGCAAAAAAAAAAAATACTTAAGTAAAAGTACAAAAGTAGTTGGTGTAAATTGTACTTTTTAAGTAAAAAGTAAAAGTATTCGATCATAATTCAAATGTTATTTTTTGTGCTATAGGGTGTTACCATGGTAACCAGGATAAATACTCTGCAGGGGTGTGACTCCCCTCTCCCGCCTCTTTTAGTCCACAAAAAAATAAATAAATAAAAGGAAAGGGGACAAGTCAAGCTATCCGCTAGAAGGGCCAGTGAATGGGCCGCCAAAATGGAGGAAAATGACACTTATTTTTTTTAAATGTTTTTGGGGGGAGGCCCATAGTCACTATATATTGGCTTTGTCAAAGCCCCACCCCCTTTTGGAAAATTCTAGATCCACCCCTGCTCTGTGTAATGATGGCTCAACTTTTTATTTAGAAGTAAACACAACAAACAACATTCTTCTGACTCTTTTTAATCTGTTCTATATTTGATGTTAGGTTTTTGAATGAATGCGGAAAATGTTTCTCGATTCATGACTTCTTCTCCCGATCAACTGCTCCTTTTGATTTTGGCGATGAGGCTTTAAGATGCGCTAAAAAAACCTGTGTATTTTTCAAATTCCTGAACGAAAATGTAACGAAAAATGTAAAACACACTTTTAAAAAGTAGCGAAGTAAAAGTACAGATATTTGCTCTAAAAATGTAGTGAAGTAAAAGTAAAAGTACCGGTCTTAAATTTTACTTAAGTAAAGTACAGATACACAACTTTTTACTTAAGTACAGTAACGAAGTACATTTACTTCGTTACGTTCCACCACTGCTAATACTTTCTATACATTTTTTTTTAAATTGACAGCAACAGGTTGTAAAGTTCCAATTCACTACGAAATCATCTTAAAAAGTGAAATTAACAAAAAAAAAAAAAAAAAAAGTTGGAAAACTATATTTATTTCCAAATCATTCCGTTGATTTTCATGGTGCTACGCGATATCACAATCAATAATGTTTTGACAATATGAAAGTAGGTCAGGGGTTTGGATCCCAGAGTGGGGGCAAGTCTTAAAACACTGGCCTTTCTGTGTGGAGTTTGCATGTTCTCCCTGTGTATGCGTCGGTTTTCTCTGGGTACTTAGGTTTCCTCCCATCCTCCAAAAACATGCATGTTAGGTTAATTGGTTGCTAAGAAATTGCCCCAAGGACTTTACTTGTTTGGGGTGTACCCTGCCTCTCACATAAAATCAGCCGGGATAGGCTCTGGTACCCACCGCCACCCTGTCAGGCAGAAGCGGTTTAGAAGTTAAAACAATAGAAAAGTGCCATTTGGTGGGTCAGGGGGCAGAGCCTATCTAGGTTCATAAATCATATCGTGCAGCACCATGAAATTTCAGGCAAGAGGCAGGGTACACACCGAACAGATTGCCTGTCTGTTGTGGGTAGCCATTTTCTACCAACTGAAAATACATCAAAGATTGACTATTTTCGGGAGAGAGCACTCACTCTGAACAAAAGAAAAATGATCCTAAAAATTGTAGATGTCTCACTCCAACATTTTTTAAACATTCAACTTCTTTATCATTTAAGTAGAACTATTTATTATTGTGTTGTTATTTATTTTTTTTTTTTTTACCTCTCTAACTGACATGAGCGTTGCCGTTTTATTTCATATCTTTATTTTGAAAAAGAGATTTTCAATCTCATTTAAATTATTTGTCCTGATTCAATAATGGTAAATAAAATGAAATATTTGTGCTCTAAATTATGTTTCTCATTTGTGACTGTTCAGGTAAATCTCCCTTCAAAATAAAATGGGAGAAAAACAAGCAGTATTGTAATATATTCATACCTGTGGAAGAAAAAAAAAATATATATAACTTCTTTAGTCATGCTCAAGATGAAGAACTTTATTTCTTAAAAAAAACTGTGAATTTCCGGCATATTTTTATCAAATTTGGAAGTTCGGTCTGATTAAAAGTCACTAAGAAAGAAACTTGTTTGGTGCCACCTAGTTGAGTGTTTCACTTAAATGACTTCACCAATCCCCAACTTACCATACGTAATTGGGGCCTTTCCTCCGTGGAGTTCTCAGACCATATGTTTTATTGATCGGTGACTTTAAATCTGGTGGGAGACACACAGCCAATGGGACTGGATGGAGGGTGCTGTGATTAGCTAATGTTGTGACTCATCCTCTTCTCGCTTGGCTTGATAGGGTTGCGTATTTATTGCTAGTTGAGATGTTTCATCTCCATGGTGATGTCTTTACACAACAGATAAGTGGTGTGCCCCTTGCATGTGGACATGTGGGGAAGAGTCTTGCTGGGGAGTGGGCACATGGACACATCACATGGACCTCACCATCATACAGGATCTAAAATGTGTTTCATTAAGCTACGTAATAAATCGGAAACCGGTAAGGCCCTATAAAGTTGAGAGTTTGTCAACTGAAAGCCTTTTTTTTTTTAAGCTACAACATAAGATACTGTATATGAAGAAGTTAAAGTAATTTTAGGGGTGAGTTTGGCATCTTTGGAGATTTAAATGAGGACAAATTCGTAAAAGATAGAATATACACTCATATGAATATACATATCAGCCTGCCTGCAGACACTTCTTCACCTGTTTTCCACACTCTCATGAGCTTTTGGAAAAGAATATAGTAGAAACAAAGTCATTGAAAAAAACTAGATAAGTTAATTTTATTGTGGAATATTTATGTTCCTCCCCTCACCTATGGTCACCAGCTGTGGGTGGTGACTGAAAGAATGAGATCGCGGGTACAAGCGGCCGAAATGAGCTTCCTCCGCAGGGTGGCTAGGCTCTCATTCAGAGATTGGGTGAAGAGCTCTGCCATCTGGGAGGAGCTCGGTGTCGAGCCGCTCCTCCTCCAGGTCGAGAGGAGCCAGATGGGGTGGTTCGGGCATCTGGTCAAGATGCCCCCTGAGCGCCTCGCGGGCGGGGTGTTTCGGGCACATCCCACTGGGAGGAGACCAAGAAGCAGACCCCGGACCCGCTGGAGAGACTATGTCTCACAGCTGGCCGGGGAACGACTTGGGATCCTTCCAGGTGAGCCGGAGGATGCAGCCGGGGAGAGAGAGGCCTGGGCTACCCGTTTGGGGCTGTTGCCCCCACGACCCGACCCCGGAACAAGCGGAAGATGACGGAACGAACAGAATGTTTATGGATGTTCAACTTAAAAGTTCTTAGCATCACGTGCACTTGGACAGAAAACTGGTGCAGTAGCTCCGTTCCCACTATTCTTTTTTTTTTTCTCAACAAAACATTTTTCCGTCACTGCTTTATTGTTCTTGTCTGATGTATCATTCTTCTATTTTCCGTTGAGTCAATTCCTATTTACCGCTTCTAAAGCTGCCATTTAACAGTCTGCCTGCCCGAGGCAGTCTGGCCAGCTGGTTTTTGTCGCAGTGTCCGGAGTTAGTTAGAGAAACTAAGTTTGGTCCACAGAACAGAAAACGATAGTGGAGTATATCCAGCAGCACTGTAGTGGAATTATGAAAGAGGTGGAGTGAGACGGAGAGTGCTTAGAGATTGAGGGAGTAATCCCCTGGCCATCTGCTTCTCTCTATTTCTCTTTTTTTTTCTCTCTTCCAGAACAATTTACCATTTCGTAAATAATAAGTTCTCTATTTGAAATAAATTGTCACTGCATTATTTAATTTACACAAAGCTGTTTTTTTCTGGTTTGAAAAGTTAAAAGTGACGAGGATATTTAAATACCACAGGATTCAGTCGTACTGCCGATTACATAATCACTCTGACTTTATCAAACCAGTCACACGATGCATAATGAAATCCAACTTTAACCACATTTTTACGTTTTAAATCCCAAATCCTAATATTTTCCACCCTGTAAAGAATGCAGTCAGCATAGCCAAATTTTACAGTGCGACATACTCGATAGTTTATTCTTTACATGTTTATATTAATACAGAGTAATAACATGCTGCTCTTCAGGTGGCACATTTTATCTCTGGCAGGACGAAGAAATTAAAAATGATCATTTTTAGTATTCTTTTTTTGGTTCTCGCCCGGAAAAGGGCCCCCTGCGGGTCAGGGACAGGGTCCTGCACCACGTGGAGGAGTTTAAGTATCTCAGGGTCTTGTTCACGAGTGGGGGGCTCTCACTCAGAGATCGGGTGAGGAGCTCTGCCATCCGGGAGGAGCTCGGTGTCAAGCCGCTCCTCCTCTTGGCCGAGAGTAGCCAGATGGGGTGGTTCGGGCATCTGGTCAGGATGCCGCCCGAGCGCATCGCGGGCAAGGTGTTTCAGGCACGTCCCACTGGGAGGAGGCCAAGGGGCCGACCCCGGACCCGCTGGAGAGACTATGTCTCACAGCTAGCCGGGGAATGACTTGGGATCCTTCTGGGTGAGCTGGAGGATGCAGCCGAGGTGAGAGAAGCCTGGGCTGCCCGTTTGAGGCTGTTGCCCCCGCGACCCGACCCCGGAACAAGCGGAAGATGACCGAACGGAAGTATTCTTTTTTTCTACTGCTACGTACGTCCAGAGTATGGGTATGAAAATAGTAAGGGTAATCTACATCGGTGGGTGCGGAGGTAATAGCGCTCATACTTTAGTGCGTAACACCGCAATGCTAGTTGTTTCTATAAACAAAGTGCCAGTTGAAGAAAAGTAAAAACCGATCAAAATGACCTGAAATAGCTGAAAATATAAAATCTTAAAATATCTTCTGGCTTTTAGTAAATAAAAAAAGTTTAAAAAGCTGGCAAGAACTAAGACGGTATTAAACCAGTAAAACGTTTTATTATTATTGAGCCGTAATTCTCTTCAAACAGTAGCTTCAATGAAGGAAAAAGATAAACATCTATTTCCATTACGATGTCACAGCGGTTTTAACATCCTGGTAAGGGTGACATGAGACCACCGTGCCAGCTCATTTGGTTTTAGTGGAAAGTAAGAGAGGAAAAAGTACCGCTGCTTAATTTGTTTTGTTTTCCCCTCTTTGTTTCCCACTGTGGTATGCACAAGACTGGAAACATTAGGAGCCGTTGTTGTTTTTTTTTTTTTAACCTAAAAGACCGGAAGTGTAAAATGGAATTATCATAGTTAAAGTCACCTATTACCTTTACTATATATATATATATATATATTTTAACCTAAAAGACCAGGTGTGTAAAATAGAATTATCATAGTTAAAGTCACCTATTACCTTTACTATATATATATATATATATATATATATATATACTGTATATATATTTTTTTTTTTACCTAAAAGACCAGAAGTGTAAAATGGAATTATCCTAGTTAAAGTCACCTATTACCTTTACTATATATACTGTGTCTATATATATATATATATATATATATATATATATATATATATATATATATATATATATATATATATATATATATATATATATATATATATATATATATATATATATTTTAACCTAAAAGACCGGAAGTGTAAAGAATGATCCTAGTTAAAGTCACCTATTACCTTTACTATATTTTTTTCCTTTGAGTCAATTTTAGATAAAACCATTGCAATTTGTTCTCTCCCAGTTGTTTCACTGTGCATAAAAAAGAAAGAAGAGGATGCTGCAATAAAAGGGAAAGCATCATTTGTGCCTGTGTGATCCTGTCCAGCCCATCTGGCATGCCAGGCTCTAAAGGTTTAGAAGGTCCCGTGCTCGAACACATAACCCTGGTACTGCAATCACAACTAATCTCCCTCCCGAGCCCATTTTACAATCTCATAAACAGTATTGTATGGATGCATCAGATCTCCGCTCCAATCACCCTGCAGCGCCCCCCCCCCACCCCGCCTTAAACGTTTTTTCAAAGAAAAATAGTCACTTTTTAAATATGTTTTGTAATCCCAATTCTCACCCTCTGCACCTTTTTTTTTCCTCTATTGTGTTCATATTTATTTGTTTATTTATTTATTTGTTCACCAGCTGTTGTATTGTTTTGTATTGTGAATGCAGCTGTCGAGGCTTATGCTTCATGATTATATTTATTTATATGTTTTCACAGGTTGACACACTTTTCTAGGGTTTTAAATGAAAAGTCAGGGACCTACTTTAGAGAATATAAAACTAAATAAATAAATAACAAATAAATAAATAATAAATAAATAAAAAATAAAAATAAATAAAAATAAATAAATAAAAAACAGCAAAGCCCTTTGCTGTTTGTAGCAAATTTTTTTCTTGTAAGTATTTAAACAGTTCTAACCAAATAAAAATACGTTTATATTTGAAAGTCTTATTATTTTTTTTAAGCTAATTTAGGAAAGAAATTTTAGTCCACAATTTTTTTTCTGAATGAGTCCGGACGGGGGTCAGTCAGTCAGTCATCTTCTTATCCGTCTATCTCTTTCGGGGTTGCGGCGGGTGCCAAGGCCCATCCCGGCCAATTTAAGGCGAATGGCAGTGTACACCCCGAACAGGTCGCCAGTCTGTCGCTGGGCCACACACATACAACCATCCACACACACACACTCATTCCTAGGGGCAATTTGGCACCGGCCAATCAACCTAGCATGCATGTTTTTGGAGGGTGGGAGGAAACCGGAGTACCCAGAGGAAACCCATGCAAACACAGGGAGAACATGCAAACTCCACACAGAAAGGACAGTGTTCCAAGCCTCGTCCCCACCCGGGACTCGAACCTACAACCTTCTTGCTGTGAGGCCACTGTACTACCCTCTGCGCCACCGTGCTGCCCGGGGCGGGGGGTATGAATTAGATTTTATTTAAGGTGCGAAAAGTAATTAAAGACATGTGCAAATCTCTGAAAGTTGTATTCTTTCATTTTGACAAAACAATTGTTAAAAAATATTAAAAAAATTAGAACAGGGGTGGGCAAACTTTTTGGTTCACGGGCCACATTGGGTTAACATTTGAAAAAGGGGCCGGAACAGCAGCAGATGGATGGCATGCTCTGGTAACCGCTAGATTAGACCGATAGAATGGCGCTAGATTTTAAACAAGCGTGCTAAATGTTACATCAACAGCGTTAAATTTCAAACCCAGCAGCACTAAATCTAGTGCTATAGTGCTAAAAACCTGCATTTAGCTGTGCTAGGTTTGAAATCCAAGCACTTAATGTAACGTTTTGTTTGTTTTAACATCTAACACGCTTGTTTACGTGCGTGTATTAGGCCCGGTGGCTTTCCATACCTGTGCACACTGTTTATTTTGACAGTGTGCGCATCACGGAGACACACACATTTTAATAGGAGCAGTGTTGTTGTTTTCTCAACAAAGCCAATATATCTAGAGTGCACCATCTAGTGAGGAAACACCAGAATCGCAGGGAAAATAAAACATTAACAAGACTTATTTATTTAATTTTTTCAAATTCGGTGGGCCGGATCAAAACATTTAACGGGGCACATGTGACCCGCGGGCTGAAGTTTGCCCATGCCCGATTAGAATCACTTGACATGCACATTAAAGTTCTAATCTCACGCAAAAATGAACTTTTCAGAGCTTTCTACCTTCTAATAATGGGCGGGTTTTTTATTTGAACCAGTGCTTTTTAAAAGGAGTGTTGATGAGAATTGTTTGACTTTGACTTAATAACAAACAAGCGGTAACTACAGTTATGATACGTTAGCTACAGTGTTGAGGAAACATTTCGCTCCCTTTCCACCTCTACGGGTTGGATGGAGTTTGGGCGTATCAGATTTCAGAGGCGATGTCTGCGATTTTACAGGACAGCTGAGGGATGAGCAATAGTCAGGCTTTCAGACTATACGTTTTGTGATAAAGCTTTATAAATCAATAAGATTTCATAACTACTATATAACATGATGGTTGTTCATAAAGCCAAATTTTGGTTGTTTAGGAGACAATGAGAAAAGACTTACCGTAATTTCACGACCATTAGGCGCACCGTACGAAAAGGCGCAGTCTCAGTCACACACCGCCTTACAACAACACACACGCAAGCATGCAAATGTGGGTATTAAAAAATAGATCGGGAGGAAAACTGAGTTTGGTTGTACTTTATTTAAGTAGTATAAATAAGCACATTACCGGTAATAGTCTTTATTCAAATCCGTCAAAGTCCTCATCCTCTGTTTCCGAATCGAACAGCTGCGCAAAATCCAACAGAGCAGGTCCACTTTGCTCCTCGCTGTCAAAGTTACTGTCTGTACTGTGCGGCTCCTCAGAAAGGATACCAGCTTTTGCGAAAGCTCGGATAACAGTACCAGCAGACATGTTAGTCCAAGCATCTACAATCCATTGGCAAACTGTAGCGTAACTCGCCCGGCGCTGCCTTCCACCCTTCGTGAAACTGTGGTCTCCTTCGGTCATCCATCGCTCCCACGCCGCACACACTTCACTCTTTAACGTTCTCATGCCTTTCCTTTCAGGTCCACCCCGCGGGCACCGCGTTTTCTTTTAGGTCTGCCTTTTCTCACACACAAGGTGCACCGCACGAAAAGCGCACCGCTCATTTTGAAGAAAATCTAAGACTTTTATATGCGCCTTATAGTCGTGAAATTACGGTGTTTTACATACCAGGATGGGACCTTTAAAAATGAACTGTTTCCCTCTTGAACTTGAAAGAGTAAAATGTTGTTTGTGTTTTGATTCATTGGTGACTGACCACAGTGTGCCAGAACAATCACTTCTGTTGGTTTCAGATGACATCATGACGTGTGTCTCTAACACAGGTGTCAGCACTCGTACCTAACATGTCTGCTTTTTACTGAAATCTAGAAGCATAACAAGCATTAGTTTTTTAAAACATATAAATCTGTTAAATAACTGTTTAATCAACCTAAATCCCATTTTTTGTGTTTTTTACAGTGAAGAAAGCAAAGCTCCAAGGACCAGCAGGTAAGAAGTTGGACTTTTAAACATTTTTTAATGCTGTTTATGTAATTTTCTGTTTTCTGCTGAGCTTGTTCAACATAATAAACGTGAAGGTATGAAGGAATAATCAGTGGTTGTTCTCTGATCAGAACTATGCTGAAAATCAATCCCGCAAATTCTGGCGAGTCACTGAAATGGACGCCGGTTGTCACCTTATGTAACACTGCGTCCTTGCCCGACAGGTTGTGCACAGGTTAGCTTAGATGGGTTACTCCTAAATCCAAATCCTAGTGCTCTCCACCTGAGCAAATCCCCTCAGAGTGCATGGTCACGCCTCCCTGTAAAGCCGCAGACAGCAATACGGAGGGAGAGCTGTCGTCTTCACTTTGAGTTTGTCTGGAATGCTCCTCTACTTAGAGTAGACATCTTTACAAGATCAGCCTCTGGTTCACATATAGAAAGTATTTTGGAGGCTTTTATAAAGAATTTATTTGTCAATATTGTGGCCAATGGAGCGGCACGGTTTTTATTGTTCATACTTTTAAACAGATTATGTTTGACTGCATTGAGAACTGTTAAATTTACTCAGTGGTGGATGAAGTACTCACTTTTTGTACTTAAGTAAAAGTACAAAAGTAATTGGTGTAAATTGTACTTTTTAAGTAAAAAGTAAAAGTATTCGACCGTAATTCAAATGTTTTTTTAGGGTGTCACCATGGTAACCAGGATAAATACTCTCCAGGGGTGTGACCCCCCTCTTCTGCCTCTTTTGGTCCACAAAAAAAAAAAAAAAAATCAAATAAAAGGAAAGAGGACAAGTCAAGCTATCTCCTAGAAGGGCCAGTGAATGGGCCGCCAAAATGGAGGAAAATTACACTTATTTTTTTCAAACGTTTTGGGGCGGGGAGGCCCCCAGTCACTATATATTGGCTTTGTCAAAGACCCCCCAACCCCCTTTGGAAAATTCTAGATCCGCCCCTGCTCTGTATAATGATGGCTCAACTTTTTATTTAGAAGTAAACACAACGAACAACGATCTTCTGACTCTTTTTAATTTGTACTAGATTTGATGTTAGGTTTTTGGCGCTGACTGAATGTGGAAAATGTTTCTCGATTCATGACTTCTTCTCCCGATCAACTGCTTCTTTTGATTTGGGCGATGCGGCTTCAAGATGCGCTAAAAAAAAAAACCTGTGTATTTTTCAAATTCCTGAACGAAAATGTAACAAAAAATGTAAAACACACTTTTAAAAAGTAGTGAAGTAAAAGTAAAAGTACCGGTCTTAAATTTTACTTAAGTAAAGTACAGATACACAATTTTTTTACTTAAGTACAGTAACGAAGTACATTTACTTCGTTACGTTCCACCACTGAATTTACTTCTTATTAAAACAAATAAAGGCAGAACCAAAATACTAAATATTTGTTTGTTTTGGACACAAGTTTATCTTTTCTTTAACAGCTTGGAGAAAATATTTATCTCTTGCATCAAATATTTTTAAATATCAAATATGAAAATACAAGCGGCCGAAATGAGCTTCCTCCGCAGGCTGGCTGGGCTCTCACTCAGAGATCGGGTGAGGAGCTCTGCCATCCAGGAGTAGCTCGGTGTCGAGCCGCTCCTCCTTCAGGTCGAGAGGAGCCAGATGGGGTGGTTCGGGCATCTGGTCAGGATGCCCCCCGAGCGCCTCGCAGGCGAGGTGTTTCGGGCACGTCCCACCGGAAGGAGACCAAGGGGCAGACCCTGGACCCGCTGGAGAGACTATGTCTCACAGATGGCCGGGGAACGACTCTGGATCCTTCCGGGTGAGCTGGAGGATGCAGCCGGGGAGAGAGAGGCCTGGCCTGGCCATTTGAGGCTGTTGCCCCCGCGATCCGACCCCGGAAGAAGCGGAAGATGATGGAACAGAACGGAAATATAAAAATATAAATTATTTTTAGGGCAAATTTCAACGCCCAGTTAAAACGCAACATCAAAATCCACCACAGTGCTGTCATCATTAAATAACTTAAACTTGTACATAATAATGTAACAATATGCAGGAAACCTGCCTTACCGCTCTGATCTGTTAGCTTCCTCAGATTTATGTCGTCTGTAACAATCAAACAATTGGAGGTTTTAGTTTTGCATACCGACTGGTCAATGGCTATAAACCACTAAAGTAAAACTGGCCTGACTAAAAGATAAGGTGACTCTGTGAAACGGCTGTGTATAGATTATTTAAGATGTCAAATTTTGATGCCAAATGGTACCCTGTCCAGGGCGTACCCCACCTCAGGTCTACTAACTAGCCAGGCTAGTCATTGGCATCCTATTTTCATTATTTTGGAAAAAGAAATCAAATGTTATGCAGTGGATTTTGGACAGTTTCTCTATAAATGAAGTAAAGTTTGAAGAACTTTAGGACTGAGACCAATTATCAGTAGTCAAAGCCAGCTGATACCTGATTTTCAGAGTTGATATTCATTTGATGTTTGCAGATGACATTGTGATCTGTAGTGAGAGGAGGGAAGAGGTGGAGGAAAAGCTGGAGAGGTGGAGGTTTGCACTAGAAAGAAGAGGAATGAAGATTAGTCAGAGTAAGACAGAGTACATGTGTGCGAATGAGAGGGATCCAAGTGGAAAAGTGAGGTTACAGGGAGAAGAGATAAACAAGGTGGAAGATTTTAAGTACTTAGGATCAACAGTCCAAATCAATGGAGAGTGTGGAAAAGAGGTGAAGAAGCGTGTTCAAGCAGGCTGGAACGGGTGGAGGAAAGTATCAGGTGTGATAGAAGAGTTTCAGCTAGAATGAAAGGGAAAGTGTACAAAACCGTGGTGAGACCCACCATGCAGACAGTGCCACTGAGGAAAAGACAGGAAGCAGAGATGGAGGTAGCAGAGATGAAGATGCTGAGGATCTCTCTGGGAGTGACCAGGATGGACAGGATTAGAAATAAGTATATCAGAGAAACAGCACATGTTCGAGGTTTTGGAGATAAAGTCAGAAGATGGACTGAGATGGTTTGGACATGTACAGAGAAGAGAGAGTACAAAGGAAGAAGGATGCTGGGTTTGGAACCACCAGGAAAGTGGTGGTTGCCTGGTCCCTTGCAGGGGTTTCCCTTCAGGGGTAGCCACAGTAAGTCAGTTTCTTCCATCTAACCCTATCTGCTGCATCCTCTTTGGTCACACCAACTATCTTCATGTCTTCCTTCACTGTATTCATGAACCTCCTCTTTGGTCTTCCTCTAGGCCTCTTTCCTGGTGGTTCCAAATCCAGCATCCTTCTGCCGATGTACTCGGTCTCTCTTCTCTGCACATGTCCAAACCATCTCAGTCTGGCCTCTCGGACTTTATTCCCAAAACCTCTAACACGTGCTGTTCCTCTGATCCTATCCATCCTGGTCACTCCCAGAGAGATCCTCAGCATCTTCATCTCTGTTACCTCCATCTCTGTTTGTTTTAAACAATTTATTGTGTGTTTGACTTGATAGCGTCATAAGTCCATTGTGACTGGCTCTGTAATTTAATTAGCCTGACGTGGCACGGCTAAATAAATTGATAGCACATAGCCTGCTAACAGTTAGCATGTCATTTAGCAGGATTTTAAAAACATTAAAAAGTGGCTTTTTCTTCGTCTTTGTCTTCTTTTCACAGAAATAATCTCTCTATTTAAGCGTTGGATTTTTTTAAAACTCCAAACGTTGCGTTCTAACCGCAGGAATCATCTGCTTTTTGAGCTTCATTCATTCTAAAGTGCTTGCTAACAGCTGCTGGAAGTGTGTGACTACCTGTTTTAACCACACAGCACCAACATGTGTAAACTGGCTTTATTTCAACCAGTCTTTTGTTTTAAGAATTAATCCTTAAATAATGTGCTAGTCATCTTTCTTTCCTCAGGATAATCTTTTGTCATTCTGCTTAGGCACACAAGAATTATGGGAAGAGGCCTTAAAGTTTACATAAGGTTGGTCCTGACTGGTGTTTGCATTGTGCTTCCACCCTCCCCAACCACACACGGTGACGGCATATTTTGAAAGATTAGAGCGGTTCTGGAGAATGCTGACTTTGTAGAAGTGAATGTGGCCTTGCACAGGCTGCTGGCCAGCTGCTTTCCTTTCCACTGACTGTCACAGGAAACTGGAGCGTGATAAATCCCACGTGGAGCTGGAAACACGACTGCATGCGTTCACATATGTAAATGCGAGTCCTTCCGCGCACCCGTGCTGTGCTCCTCAAGTTTTATTTCCAAAAATCCCTCGCAGATCGGAGTTAAAGGGTGAACTTCCTGCGTGCAACATTTATGAGCGGACTGATCTGTAAATGTCAGTTTTCCAACTGCCTGCCTTTTCCTGACTAATTTATTGGTGGGAGAAAAAAAAAAAAAAAGAAACAAGTCGTCATCGATCAATAATAAATGAAGATGTTTGACTAGAGGATCGGGGGTGTGTGGGTGGCTTAAAGGTACAAGTGGTGGGCATTGGCAGAAAACATCAGTTCACAATTCATCTAATCTGGTACACAGTCCCAACAACACACACAGACATACACACACTGTTTACCAACCACAGACACTACGCACACAGACATATATCTTTCCTTTGTTTTCGACTTACATTCATCAGTTCTTATTTGTTTTTTTTTTTTCAACCGTTCACAATAAATTCATGTTCTGAAGAGATTTTCACTTAAAATAGGACAAAAACACATGAGCATTATTTTAAGCTGCTTTTCTCTTTTTTTGGGGAAATTCAAAGACTTTCCAAGTAAAATATGATGAAAAACACTCTTCAAATACATGTTCAAATCAAAATCAGCATGAGATGTTATTTCATGTGATTTTTGAAGTCGAAGGTCTAAACTTTGTTAACCCTTCGTCCCTTACGTCTCTTTCCTATCCCTCTGATGCGATAAGGACAAGATGCCCTTTATCTTTCTGGATCGGAGACATTTAGTCATGTAGCCCTAAAGCTCGGGTTACAGACAAACAAACTGACCTTTTTTTATGTTTTATATTATCTGCTTAAAGAGGGGGGATTCTGCTTTTGTAGGGTAAGAATTTTTATCTCACATATAAATAAAGACGGTTCCTTTTGTTTGCATTTATGAGCAAAAAATGTAAAAATACATTTATTCAGGTTCACTTCCATTTTTAATGTTGAATCCGTCCTCCTCTCACTTGCTGCTTAGTCCTGCCCCCTGGGTGTGTGCACGACATAGCGTAATAGTGTCCCCCCTGCAGGACACTCTGTCTGCACTAAAAAGTAACTTCAGTGGCAAGCTGCTCCACCCTCGCTGTGTGAAGGAGAGATTCAGGAGGTCTTTCCTTCCTTCTGCTGTGAGACTCCTTCTTCTTCTTCTTCTCCTTTCGGCATTTCCCTTCAGGAGTCGCCACAGCAAGTCAGTTTCTTCCATCTAACCCTATCTGCTGTATCCTCTTCGGTCACGCCAACTATCTTCATGTCTTCCTTCACTGCATCCATGAACCTCCTCTTTGGTCTTCCTCTAGGCCTCTTTCCTGATGGTTCCAAATCCAGCATCCTTCTTCCGATGTACTCGGTCTCTCTCCTCTGTACATGTCCAAACCATCTCAGTCTGGCCTCTCTGACTTTATCTCCAAAACATCTAACATGTGCTGTTCCCCTGATATACTCATTTCTGATCCTGTCCATCTTGGTCACTCCCAGAGAGATCCTCAGCATCTTCATCTCTGCTACCTCCATCTCTGCTTCCTGTCTTTTCCTCAGTGGCACTGTTTCTAGATCAAACAGCATGGCGGGTCTCACCACGGTTTTGTACACTTTTCCTTTCATTTTAGCTGAAACTCTTCTGTCACACATCACACCTGATACTTTCCTCCACCCGTTCCAGCCTGCTTGAACACGCTTCTTCACCTCTTTTCCACACTGCTGTGAGACTCCACAATGAGCAATCTTAACCATGTGCTCTTTATGCTATTTCTCACCAGACCTGTGCGGTAGCTCACTTTGAATACATGTTTTTGTCCTTAGTCTATTTTGCTTTTTTTGTTTTTGTTTTGTTTGTGCATACTTGTCATGACCTTTTTTCTTCCTGTGCCTATTCTGTTGCATACTGCAATTCCCCCATTGTGGGACAAAATAAAGGTATTCTTACTTACTTCAAATCTTGCTCAAAGCCGCAAATACAGTTTGATGCACATCAAGTTAGCAATGCTAGCGCGTTATTTTTTTATAATCTTGTTTTCATTCAATTCAATAAAAATGGCACTCCCTACTGAAGGGAGGGACCAAGCATGAACAGAGCGGATATAATGTGGCCAAGAACATCCTGTTGTTGGATTGGCATCCGAAAACTTGGCGGAAGGGATTGCAACGGACTCAAAAATGCATGAATGAAATAGAAAACTACTTGAGATATGTTTGGATTTGAGAATAACATTCAGACACATTAGAAAATTCTGAACAAGTTGATTTCGGTATGAATTATATTGGCGTGTGGAACGTGCTGCTGGAATTTCTAACCCTTACCGTTACTGGCTCACCAGCCTTTATTTGTTCTACTTTTTCGTTTTTGGCTCTGCAAGCAAGTCTGTGAGTTTGGGTGGTTGTTTTATTAAAATTAGTTATTAGTTTTATGTTTTTGTTTTTTTTTATATGAGTATATGTGACGTTTCTTTCGTTGCCTGGCACTGCAGATGTACGTTTGCCTGAGGCTAACTGGAAAATAGGCTCATTGTACATGGTTCCCTTCTAGTAATAAACTATTATCTGAACTGTAGCATCGTAATACTGTGTCGAGGACGAGGAAAGGGGGTGCTTGAATTTGAACGAAAAAAAAAAAGACTGACTGCCCGGAAAAGGGTGGAATGCCCCCTGCGGGTCAGGGACAGGGTCCTGCCCCAAATGGAGGAGTTTAAGTATCTCGGGGTCTTGTTCATGAGTGGGGGAAGGATAGAGCGGGAGATCGACAGGCGGATCGGTGCGGCGTCAGCAATAACTAGGACGCTGCATCAGTCCGTCGTGGTAAAGAGAGAGCTGAGCCGAAAAGCAAAGCTCTCGATTTACAAGTCGATCTACGTTCCTACCCTCACCTATGGTCACCAGCTGTGGGTGGTGACCGAAAGAATGAGATCACGGATACAAGCGGCTGAAATGAGCTTCCTCCGCAGGGTGGCTGGGCTGTCACTCAGAGATCGGGTGAGGAGCTCTGCCATTCGGAAGGAGCTCGGTGTCGAGTCGCTCCTCCTCCAGGCCGAGAGGAGCCAGATGGGGTGGTTCGAGCATCTGGTCAAGATGCCCCCCGAGCGCCTCGCGGGCGGGGTGTTTCGGGCACGTCCCCCCCGTGAGGAGACCGAGGGGCAGACCCCGGACCCGCTGGAGAGACTATGTCTCACAGCTGGCCGGAAAAAGACTCTGGATCCTTTCAGGTGAGGTGGAGGATGCAGCTGGGGTGAGAGAGGCCTGGGCTGCCCGTTTGAGGCTGTTACCCCCGCGACCCGACCCCGGAACAAGCGGAAGATGATGGAACGGAAAAAAGACTGATGCTATTTCTAACGGCTAACATCTTATTGTCCTTTGGGTTTACTCTAAACTAATAAACAATCTGTCTAATAGAAATGACTACAGCCCTGCAACGCTTACGTCTGTAGTCATGAAGTCATTCGAACGCCTGGTCCTCCCTCATCTCAAGCACTTCACCTCTCCCTCTCTGGACCCTCTGCAGTTTGCCTACAGAGCCAACAGGTCTGTAGACGACGCTATCAACCTGGCCCTCCACTTCACCCTGCAGCACCTGGACTCCCCGGGAACCTATGCTAGGATCCTGTTTGTGGACTTCAGCTCTGCATTCAACACCATCCTCCCTACCCTGCTTCAGGACAAGCTCTCCCAGCTCAACGTGCCTGACTCCACTTGCAGGTGGATTACTGACTTCCTAACAGACCGGAGGCAGTGCGTGCGGCTGGGGAAGAATGTCTCCACCTCTCGGACTATCAACACAGGATCTCCACAGGGCTGTGTCCTCTCTCCCCTGCTCTTCTCCCTGTACACCAACTCCTGCACTTCCAGCCATGACTCTGTCAAACTGATCAAGTTTGCGGATGACACCACACTCATTGGGCTCATCTCTGATGGTGATGAGTCAGCCTACAGGATGGAGGTAGACCGGCTGGTGTCCTGGTGCAGCAACAACAGCCTGGAGCTCAACGCTCAGAAGACAGTGGAGATGATCGTGGACTTTAGGAAAGTCACAGCTCCCATTCCCCCCCTTGCACTGACAGACTCCCCCATCACCACTGTAGACTCTTTCCGCTTCCTCGGCACTACCATCACACAGGACCTAAAGTGGGAGCCATCCATCAGCTCCCTGATCAAAAAGGCCCAGCAGAGGATGTACTTTCTGCGGCAGTTGAAGAAAGCCAAGCTGCCCGCCCAGATGTTGGTGCAGTTTTACACAACAGTCATCAAGTTGGGTGGCTCCTCCATCACTGTGTGGTACGCTGGAGCCACAGCCAGGGAGAAACATAGACTGCAGCGCATTGTGCGCTCCGCAGAGAAGGTGATTAGCACTTCCACCTCTCCTCGACCTGTACTATATCTCCAGGATTCGGGGGCGTGCATATCGGATAGCAGCTGACCCTTCCCATCTTGGACATGAACTTTTTAAGCCACTTCCCCCCAGGTAGGAGGCTCCGGTCCATTTGGACCAGAACGTCCCACCACAAAAACAGCTTCTTCCCTTCTGTCGTTGGACTTGTGAACACTTTATAACCTGGATCCACTCATCACTTGGTCACTTTACTCTTGTCAATTTACTGTCTTTATTGTTTTTTATGGCGTTGCACTACAGATACAATTTTGTTCTGAGCACTCTTAATTTTGTTAAAATTAGTTTAGTTAATATTTGTTATTTTTTTACCATAGTTTACATCTTCTATTAGCTATTAGCTATACAGTTGTGGTTGATGTAGCTAATGTGGAGATTTCTTTTTTTTTTTTGTTGCTTCTGCTTCCTGTTAAACGCTGCAGATGGTATCTGCCTTTCTGTGGACGGCACCTGCTGCAAAAGATCCCTAGCTGCTAAGTGGCTCTTATCTAATCCATACATCCTTTTACCTTATCTGCTTCTCACGGGAGCCGGCCCAAGTGTGACACAAGGCATTGCCTATCTAATTAGGGGGAAGGCTCCAGCACCCCTCCGGCTCTCTGGAATATTGTCTGTGCTTTGTTACCTCTTCAGACACTAATTACGTTTGTGTTTTGTCACTCGGGGTTGTGGGATGGACTGGAGTCTCTGTGTCCTGTCAGAGGGTTCTTTTTTTTTTATTGTTCAAGTTGAGTCACGGGTCTGTTGAGTGAATCTAGGGCCCCCACCGATTATTTTGATAATTGATTGCATCAATTAATCTATTTATTAATGAATCAATCTACCAATTATTTAATCAATTAATCTATGAATTATTAAATCTAAAAAGCAATATTTTACAAAATGGTAATGTTTTTAAATATTTTTTTGTGTTTCTTCAACTTTTTGAACAAAACAAGTGTGTTTAAAAGCAATCATAAAAAATATATGATATTTACTTGTAAACGTTTATTTTCCTTCTACTTCCAGAAAAGAACACAACAAACAATAAGTGTGAGAACTTGTGCACAGAGTTAATTCTGTAAAATGTTTCTCAAACTAATGGAATTCATTGCAGTGTAGAAACTAAAGAAGCACAAAGCTGCCATGCATAGAAGAGCCCTTCATCCAGTCGTAGGCATGCCATGCCTCATTGTAGCATAGTAAATGTGTGGTGTACGCGTGATATTGTACAAATATGAGACTTGTCACATTTTTACATAATTTCATATGGAGAAAACGCTTTATAAGGGGATATGCAGTGGTGGATGAAGTACTCACTTTTTGTACTTCAGTAAAAGTACAGATAGTTAGGCAAAAAATTTACTTAAGTAAAAGTAAAAGTACCAATAAAAAAATCTACTTAAGTAAAAGTACAAAAGTAGTTGGTGTAAATTGTACTTTTTAAGTAAAAAGTAAAAGTATTTGATCATAATTCAAATGTTATTTTTTGTGCTATAGGGTGTCACCATGGTAACCAGGATAAATTCTCTGCAGGGGTGTGACCCCCATCTCCCGCCTCTTTTGGTCCACAAAAAAAAAAAATGAATAAATAAAAGGAAAGGGGACAAGTCAAGCTATCCCCTAGAAGGGCCAGTGAATGGGTCGCCAAAATGGAGGAAAATGACATTTATTTTTTAAAATGTTCTGGGGTGGCGGGGGGTCACTATATATTGGCTTTGTCAAAGCCCAACGCCCCTTTGGAAAATTCTAGATCCGCCCCTGCTCTGTGTTATGATGGCTCAACTTTTTATTTAGAAGTAAACACAACGAACAACGATCTTCTGACTCTTTTTAATTTGTACTATATTTGATGTTAGGTTTTTGGCGCTGAATGAATGCGGAAAATGTTTCTCCATTCATTACTTCTTCTCCCGATCAACTGCTTCTTTTGATTTTGGCGATGCGGCTTCAAGATGCTCTAAAAAAACCTGTGTATTTTTCAAATTCCTGAACAAAAATGTAACGAAAAATGTAAAACACACTTTTAAAAAGTAGCGAAGTAAAAGTACAGATATTTGCTCTAAAAATGTAGTGAAGTAAAAGTAAAAGTACCGGTCTTAAATTTTACTTAAGTAAAGTACAGATACACAATTTTTTTACTTAAGTACAGTAACAAAGTTCATTTACTTCGTACATTTACTTCGTTACGGTCCACCACTGGGGATATGTTGCGGCGTAGGGCATTTTACGTTTTTACAATATCCATATTTCTGTGACAATTGAATGAAATGCGCTTTAAAACATTATTTTAGGGATAAACTTTGTGTAGAAACTTTTCCTCATTTTTGTTCGGGGTGTCTTTTGTCACTTGCACCATCTTGTTTATTATGCCCAAATGCCTGATGGGAAAGAAAATGAAGGCCACCGACTGGTTGGTCACTACATCGTCTTCTGACCTGGTAAATCTAACCATAAGATTACTCACCACCATCTTCAATGGAGGCCACAATAATTGATAACAAGCCACTTCCAAACTTTGCCATTGTTTAACACAGTGGTGCCCAACCGCACATAAAGAAGAAATAACTTCCAGTATTTCCATTTGGTTTATTATTCGAGCCATGACGATGTTTTAATTTGAAAAGGATTTTCTTCCTTACATCCATCAATGACTCACCAATGACGCATCATTCCATTAAATTTAAACCACTAAACTAGCAAAATGAGTAAAAAACCATAGATTTATAAGAAGCTTCTTTGCTAAGGGGAGGTACAGAGTTACGAAGCAGACTGGACCTTAGAAAAACTCTTCAGGTTTCAGGTCAAGATGGGACTGTCTGGTTCCAGCAAAACAAAATCAAAACTCAGATTGATCTAGTCTTACAGTGAGGAGCCTAACTGGTATTTTTATTCACTTTGTTTTTGTGATGTCTTTTATTTTTAAGGTATGTTTACCGTTACCGTAGCAACCAGAGTGCGTTCAAGCAGAGAAAACGTTTCCATGTTATAAAGACGATGCTAATACATTTTCTTGTGAGGACAAAGTGGATTTAAGTTTATTATCTATTAAGAAACCTTTTTTTTTTTCAGTCTGGTCTTATTTCGTTTTTCTGCTACACCTTTAGACCGGTCTGTGAAAATATTATCAGACACTAAACCAGCGCAGAAAAGATTGGGGACCACTGGTTTAACACATTAGGAGTACCGTAATTTCACGGCTATAAGGCGCATATAAACGTCTTAGATTTTCTTCAAAATGAGCGGTGCGCCCTTTCGTGCGGTGCGCCTTGCGTGTGACAAAAGGCGGACCTAAAAGAAAAAGCGGTGACCGTGAGGCGAGGTGGACCTGAAAGAAAAGGCATGAGAACGTTAGAGTGAAGTGTGGGCGTGGATTGTGTATAAAAAAGGTATGTGCTGTATGCACAACATTGCTGTTTTAACCCTGAAAATGGCAAAGAGACACGCTTATGATGCTCAGATTAAGCTGAAGGCAATCAACTACGTGGAGGAACATGGGAATCGAGCCGCCGTGAGAAATTTCAGCATTAACAAGTCAATGGATTGTAGATGCTTGGACTAACGTGTCTGCTGGTACTGTTATCCGAGCTTTCACAAAAGCTGGTATCCTTTCTGAGGAGCCGCACAGTACAGACAGTGACTTTGACAGCAAGGATCAAAGTGGACCTGCTCTGTTGGATTTTGCGCAGCTGTTCGATTCTGAAACAGAGGATGAGGACTTTGACGGATTTGAATAAAGACTATTACCGGTAATGTGCTTGTTCAGTATTGGTACTACTTAAATGAAGCACAACCAAACTCAGTTTTGCTCCCGATCTATTTTTTAATACGCACATTTGCATGCTTGATGTGTGTTGTTGTAAGGTGGTGTGTGACTGAGACTGCGCCTTTTCGTACGGTGCGCCTAATGGTCGTGAAATTACGGTATGTTGAACAACTTATTGATGAGCAAAATAGTTTCTAACGACTTTAAAATCATATTCAGTTAGTTGTTTTTTTCAGCTCTACAAGAATCTGTCTGTTACGAGTTGAGTTTACTTATCTAGCTGTGTGTGCGCGCGTGTGTGTGTGTGTGGGGGGGGCAGAATAAATGTTTTGGCATGTCGCCTAGGTAACCAGGAAAATCTTTGTTTGGTGCTGTCAGATGATTATTCCACAAAGGAACAGCGGAACACTTTGCTTGTTTTTGTTTCCCAAAGTCCCACAAGTTCAATTTTTTTTATACCGATGTCTAAAATTTGTTTTAAAAACATCATTTTAAAGTTTGCTTTTGCTTTGAAATTGAAATACTGAATACATTTAAAAACTTTTTAAACTTCTAATAACAAAATAATGGATCATAATAACGCAAATTTGTTTGTTTTTTTCTTTTAAGAAAAACTCAAGTTTATTTGTAAAATAGTTTAGTTTTGACTTGAAATATTTTTAACAACATTATTTCATGTTTTTAGTCAAGCCGACATTTTACCATCTAGTTTATTTTACTAACGTCAAACAGCACTTGTTGATGCTTATTTTTCGCCTGCAGGAAATGGAAAAAAAAAAAAAAAAACGGTAATTTTGACATGGGTCATATAATCCCCTCCTCTAAATCCCCACCCTTCCCCGGTTCAGTGCTGCCAGCTGGTGCTTGCAGTTTTTGCAGCTCTGTTGTCCGGCAGTGCAGAGATTAGCAGGTGTGAAAGCACACAGACTGACAGACACGAGTCCACGTCTGGACGACGGGTCACACCAACCAGTGGAGTCCCAGCTGGGGTGCACAACTGGGGTGTAGGGCTTTACAACCAAATGAAAAAAAAAAAGGAACCTGTCACATTTAGGTTTTCCCATTTGATCACATTCTATGCAGTGTGTGCGTGTGTGTGTGTGTGTACCTATTGAAAGCAGGAACATTGAACTCAGCCGATAACATCACCACCGACTCAAGAGAATACTCTGGTATTGATGGTATCGGGGTGGACAGCGACCTTTTTCCGCTGCAATAACAGGTCAGATATGACTGGCCTTTTAACGTCATCATCTGATCAACTAGTTTTTTTTTGTTTTTAAATGTTTGGAATGCAAACATTAATAAATGTTCACTATAAATGTTAGAATTGACCATGTTATAAAGCTGCGTCAGACTGCCGGAGCCTGGTGTGATGTGTGACGTAAAGATGTGGCTTTCACTGGAGATTAACAGGGTTAGTGTGCTGGCTTGGCCCGGCTTGGCTCGGCATTGCCAGGGGGAGGGGATTTATCTGCTTTCACTCTCACTGGTTACTCTTGAGCTTTAACACACAGAACCAAAGCAGTTCTGCAAACGTAACTAATACTGCTCATATATGCTGAATATTTCACATGGAACAAAAACGGAGAAGATCTGTCGTCAAACAAAACCCACGTACACTCATGCTGACTAATCTGCCTTTGTGTTACATCCAACGAGCCGGTAGATTGTTTTCACCTCATTCAAACTAAAGCAGTATCACACACCTGATGTACTTTAAAAAATTTACATGTTCCAATCATGATTGCAGTGTTGTTTTCGTCAACGATGACGAAAATTAAATGATTTTGCTGACTAAGTATTTTTTCATGACGATGACGTAACAATAACAAAATAAATGCGACTTTTTGGTGATGAAAATGTGACGAGACGTTTGCAAGTTTCTGTTGACGAGACGAAAACGTAACAAAATAGGTGTCAGACTTTCACATTTCTGTCTGTGAAAAGACAAAAACACAGCGGCTGCATTTGTCTCTCATGGTGGCACGCCCCCCACAATGCTGCATGTTTACACCGTCTACACAACACACCTGCAGTCACGATAGAGTCACACACCATGGTGAAAACAGTAACAAAGAGGCTTGGTGGTCAGAAACTTAAAGTTTTCTACATATTTTGTGTAAACAGCATGCTAACTTCAAGCTAATGCTAGCTTGTCCGCGCTGCGTACTTCTTCAGTTAGCTTGGGTGCGCTAACCACTAATTTAAAGACACAATGCAGTGTTTACTTTGTTTACAGAGGTCTTTAAGAGGTGTCATTTTTAAGTATTCATAAGTTACAACGTTCCTCACTCACTGAAAAAATTATATTTATTTTATGTAGTTTTACTATGTTTGATGTTTTGCGCAAGTTAAAGCTCGGCAGGGTTTTTTTTTTTTTTTTCTAAACAAATAACTCACATGATTCTCAGTAATAAAGACACAATTGTTAAAGTAAGTTGTTTTTTTTTGTTTTTTTTTACACTGAAACTAGACAAAAACTCTTTTGGGTTTTTGTTGACTAAAACGAAAATATAAAGAGACGACAAAAACGTGACTAAAACTTAAATTGATATTCGTCCAAAGATGAAGACTAAAGCAAAAACTTAGATGGCTGCCAAGAACAACAATGCATCATTGACAGCTTCCGACAAGGTGCCTAGAGGGAAACTGTGGTACTACATGTACTGTATGTTAGAGGAGTTTAGAGTCGAGGTGGGACCGCATCAGGGATCTACTTAAAGTCATCTTTTATGTTTTCGCACATTGTCCCTGACCTAATAAATGAGGTTAGACCGGATTCTCCATGAACTGTGTGAATGAGAGGGACCGAGGTGGAGACGAGTAAGGTTACAGAGAGAAGACAGAAAGAATGTGGGAGATTTTAAAGAGAGTTTCATCTCAAATCAGATTTTTACAGATTTCTACTATGTTCGAACATTATTGCCATATAAATAAAACAAAGACCTTGTCCACACGCAGCCAGCTATGTGATAAAATTGATGCTATAATTTCACGACCATTAGGCGCACCGTACGAAAAGGCGCAGTCTCAGTCACACACCGCCTTACAACAACACACACGCAAGCATGCAAATGTACGTATTAAAAAATAGATCGGGAGCAAAACTGAGTTTGGTTGTGCTTTATTTAAGTAGTAATGATACTAAACAAGCACATTACCGGTAATAGGCTTTATTCAAATCCATCAAAGTCCTCATCCTCTGTTTCGGAATCGAACAGCTGCGCAAAATCCAACAGAGCAGGTCCACTTCGCTCCTCGCTGTCAAAGTCACTGTCTGTACTGTGCGGCTCCTCAGAAAGGATACCAGCTTTTGTGAAAGCTCGGATAACAGTACTAGCAGACACGTTAGTCAAAACATCTACAATCCATTGGCAAACTGTAGCGTAACTCGCCCGGCGCTGCCTTCCACCCTTCTACAGCTCACATCCACGCCCACACTTCACTCTTTAACGTTGTCATGCTTTTCTTTCAGGTCCGCCTCGCCTCACGGGCACCGCTTTTTCTTTTAGGTCCGCCTTTTCGCGCACCGCACGAAAGGGCGCACCGCCCATTTTGAAGAAAATCTAAGACGTTTATATGCGCCTTATAGCCGTGAAATTACGGTATATTTTTATCTGTTTGATCTGTCATCCACAAACCTGCAGGTTTTTGTCACTCAAATCCGTCGTTTTTGAAAACTCCGACCAAAGTAAAGATTTTGGAAAACTTCGATTTTGCGTTTGCATGTGGACATGAATAACCGGCGTTTTGTGTTTCTAAACATAACAAACTGCGACAAATAATGCATTAACGTCATTTGTGCGGCTTTGTTTTTAATGTCAGACGGTGGGCCGCATGGATCCTCTAAAAAAACAAACCCGCTCTTTCCTTGCTTTTTTTACACACTGAACTGCTCTTGCTTCTTGTCGAGGGGTAAAAAGGAGGAGAAATGCGTTATAATCGGTTATTATCCATCGCATAAGCCTTCCTAGCTCAGAGCTTACGTTTAGATATATACTGCCCACTACTGGTCTGGCATGCTTATAACCGCACAAGAAGCGTATTTCTACAGGTTCCTGTGAATGCGGTTATGTTGAAATTGGTTATGTGTGTACGTGAGAGTTTTTCTAAAATGGAGGACAGCAGATATACGTTTTTAAAAATACTCGGCTACGTGTGGACACGGTCTAATTTAAAACCAAGGTGTCAAACGAAATGCCTCCGCCTGCTTTACAATGAGGTCATTTGATAACTAGGTTGAAGCAGTCAAATGTGTAATATTTGAAAAAAAAAATGTGACCCTGACCTTTGTGACATACAGCTTTGGTAACATGACCCTGAAAATGTATTCAGTTCATCTTTAGCTGGTACTGAGTGAGTTTGGGCAGTTTCATTAAAATCCCTCAAATGTTTTTGTTGAGTATTGTTTTTACAAGAATAACTGTAACCCTTTGGTTGCATGAAACAGGTTAGTCAGTTTCGGGTACGACAATCGAGGTAGACAATAGAAGGTAAGCTAAGCATCCGCCAACCTGTTAAAAAAATATTAATTAGTTTTAGGGGTTAGCGCCTCCATATCCGAGACCATGGTCCTCGCCCGGAAAAGGGTGGGATGCCCCCTACGGGTCAGGGACAGGGTCCTGCCCCAGGTGGAGGGGTTTAAGTATCTCGGGGTCTTGTTCAGGAGTGGGGGAAGGATGGAGCGGGAGATCGACATGCGGATCGGTGTGGCATCAGCAATAACTAGGACGCTGCATCGGTCTGTCGTGGTAAAGAGAGAGCTGAGCCGAAAAGCAAAGCTCTCGATTTACAAGTCGACCTACGCTCCAACCCTCAGAATGAGATCGCGGGTACAAGCGGCTGACATGAGCTTTCTCCGCAGGGTGGCTGGGCTCTCACTCAGAGATCGAGTGAGGAGCTCTGCCATCCGGGAGGAGCTCAGTGTCGAGCCGCTCCTCCTCCAGGTCGAGAGGAGTCAGATGGGGTGGTTCGGGCATCTGGTAAGGATGCCCCCCGAGCGCCTCACGGGCCAGGTGTTTCGGGCATGTCCCACCGGGAGGAGACCAAGGGGCAGACCCCGGACGCGCTGGAGAGACTATGTCTCACGGCTGGCCGGGGAAAGACTTGGGATCCTTCCGGGTGAGCTGGAGGATACAGCCGGGGGGAGAGAGGCCTGGGCTTCCCGTTTGAGGCTGTTGCCCCCGTGACCCGACCCCAGAACAAGCAGAAGATGACGGAACGATTAGCTCATCCTCGGGGGTAGGACAAAAACTCTGGATAATATAAATACAATCTACTGTCAGACTGCATTTATCAGTTTATTTTCTGATGTGAGTCGAAATGTCTCGATCTCTAAATACGCTGTCCAGAAGACGACTTTGAAGCCTTTCTATGTTTGATTACATGACCCTAAAAACCAGATCCATTTGAGAGGAGAGAGAGGGAATATATCAGCTGAAGGTTGCTAAGCCTGGAATGGAACTGGCAGGCAGGAGATCGAGAGGAAGATGGAGAAGAATGTTTATGGATGTAAGGGAGGAGGACATAAAAGTACCGTAATTTCACGGCCATAAGGCACATATAAACGTCTTAGATTTTCTTCAAAATGAGCGGTGCGCCCTTTCGTGTGGTCCGCCTTGTGTGTGAGAAAAGGCGGACCTAAAAGAAAAAGAGGTGCCCGCGAGGCGGACCTGAAAGAAAAGGCATGAGAACGTTAAAGAGTGAAGTGTGGGCGTGGATTGTGTATAAAAAAGGTATGTGCTGTATGCACAACATTGCTGTTTTAACCCTGAAAATGGCAAAGAGACACACTTATGACGCTCAGTTTAAGCTGAAGGCAATCAGCTACGAGGAGGAACATGGGAATCGAGCCGTGGAAGGGTGAAAGGCAGCGCCGGGCGAGTTACGCTACAGTTTGCCGATGGATTGTAGATGCTTGGACTAACGTGTCTGCTGGTACTGTTATCTGAGCTTTCGCAAAAGCTGGTATCCTTTCTGAGGAGCCGCACAGTACAGACAGTGACTTTGACAGCGAGGAGCGAAGTGGACCTGCTCTGTTGGATTTTGCGCAGCTGTTCGATTCTGAAACAGAGGATGAGGACTTTGACAGATTTGAATAAAGACTATTACCGGTAATGTGCTTGTTTAGTATAGTTACTACTTAAATAAAGCACAACCAAACTCAGTTTTGCTCCCGATCTATTTTTTAATACACACATTTGCATGTGTGCGTGTGTGTTGTTGTAAGGCAGTGTGTGACTGAGACTGCGCCTTTTCGTACGGTGCACCTAATGGTCGTGAAATTACGGTAGTTTCAGAGGCGTTAAGACAGGGTTAAATGGAGTTGCTGTGGATAAGGCTATGTTCACATAAAGAGATGCATCAGTGTCCAGAAAAATCGCGTCAATTTTCCTGTGTGTGAATCGCAAGCGATGAGGGTTTTGGGATAGGTGTTGCTCACATTAAAGTCACATGCTGCTTTTATTGCTGCCAGCAACAAAATGTTGCGCTATATATCGAGGCGGGCAACCTGTTCAAACTATTACACACCAGTGGGGTGCTTGTGACCCTGGTGAACACTTTTTTTTTTTCCCATACAACAATAAAGTGTAATTGCACATCCACTACAGTAGTTGGCAGTGTCGCTCTGATTGTCAAAGTGTACATAGGAAACATTAGCTCTATGGTTCAAAGGGTTTTGATAGGAAGTGCAGTAAACAAACAAGTGGGGGGCACAAATTGTTTTCTTCTTGCTACTGTGGGTGTGGCAGCAGAAAATAATTAAGAAGCACTGGGTTAACGGGTCCATGACACATTATCTCAGCAGTGGAGGACTTTTTGGATAAGTAGACAACTGAAGTCAATGTGAAAAACAGTCTGGTTTTATTTTCAGGACATTTGTCTCCAGTTTTGCTGAATTAGTCGTAATGTTTACTTTGCGGCTGGTTAATGAGTCTGTGCTCTGAGTAGTTAAAAAAAAATGTTTGAGTGCTGGAGGCAGTTTTGGACAACAATAAATCCAGGATTTTGCTCATGAGTCTTATAAAACCTTCAGAATCGTCCAAGTAGTTGTAAAGACGTTTAAACATGCGTTGGAATGCTTAAATTCTCAATTTGCGAATGTTTTCATTTCAGATTGTGTTTGTTTGCCATGTGGGTGGTAACCTCATGTTTACTCAATAAACCTGATGGTCCAATGTCACACCTGTAATTCCACCAACTGCTTTTCTTTTGTTTCAGATAAGTTCAACACCTACGTGACACTAAAGGTTCAGAATGTTAAAAGCACAACCATCACCGTACGTGGAGACCAGCCGTGCTGGGAACAAGATTTTATGTTGTAAGTTATTTAATAAAAGCACCTGAATCATCTTCTTCTTCTCCTTTCGGCATTTCCCATCAGGGGTCGCCACAGCAAGTCAGTTTCTTCCATCTAACCCTATCTGCTGTATCCTCTTCGGTCACGCCAACTATCTTCATGTCTTCCTTCACTGTATCCATGAACCTCCTCTTTGGTCTTGCTCTAGGTCTCTTGCCTGGTGGTTCCAAATCCAGCATCCTTCTGCCGATGTACTCGGTCTCTCTTCTCTGTTCATGTCCAAACCATCTCAGTCTGGCCTCTCGGACTTTATCTCCAAAACCTCTAACATGTGCTGTTCCTCTGATATACTCATTTCTGATCCTGTCCATCCTGGTCACTCCCAGAGAGATCCTCAGCATCTTCACCTCTGCTACCTCCATCTCTGCTTCCTGTCTTTTCTTCAGTGCCACTGATTCTAAACCAAACAGCATGGCGGGTCTCACCACGGTTTTGTACACTTTTCCTTTCATTTTAGCTGAAACTCTTCTGTCACACATCACACCTGATACTTTTCTCCATCCGTTCCAGCCTGCTTGAACACCCTTTTCACCTCTTTTCCACACTCTCCATTGCTCTGGACTGTTGATCCTAAGTACTTAAAATCTTCCACCTTGTTTATCTCTTCTCCCTGTAACCTCACTTTTCCATTTGGATCCCTCTCATTCACACACATGTACTCTGTCTTACTCTGACTAATCTTCATTCCTCTCCAGCTTTTCCTCCACCTCTTCCCTCCTCTCACTACAGATCACAATGTCATCTGCAAACATCATTGTCCATGGAGATTCCTGTCTAACCTCGTCTATCAGCCTGTCCATCACCATTTCAAACAGCAAAGGGCTCAGAGCAGATCCTTGGTGCAGTCCCACCCCCACACTGAACTCCTCTGTCACACCTACAGCACACCTCACCACTGTCTTACAGCCCTCATACATGTCCTGGACCACTCTAACATATTTCTCCGTCACACAAGCACCTGACTGTTTATTTTTAAAGACGTTTTCACCTGTTAATTAGAATTGGTGTCTGTGGCTTAATGGCCACCATGACCTCTGCCAAGACGATTACTGGTCAGTATCATGTCCTTGTTTGTTTGTTCATTAGTAGGATTACTCAAAAAGGTATGGCTGGATTTCTGTCCAGTGTCTTGTAAAAAAATCCTTACAGTTCAGAACTCTTTCCATGAAAAGAACTCAGTAATTTGCTTTTTATTCTTATTATTCTAATGTCATTTCTCCATTTTCTTATCCTGTTAAATGGTAACTATGGAGACGAAGAGAGCCGACATGTTGATGCATGTGTGTCATTGTTTGTCTTTTGTTAATTCCCCTCATTGTTTGTTTTTCCAGAACATCGTTCTTCCCGCCATTACCAACATGCTGCTCTATTTGATTCGGCATGGAACAGAAAAATTTAATCAGTTTTAAACTTAATGAGAACAAAATGAAGGGAAAAAACAAAAAAGCCAAAAAGTTTCAATAAAACATTTTAAAATTGAACTTTAAAAGTAGTTATTTTGATGTAAAACATCAAATGACTGAATTAGCGATGTAGTGCTAATTCACACGAGTGAAAAAGAAATACTCTATTCATCCCTCACCGGGGAAATTTGTGTCCATGCATTTAAAAAAAAAAATAAATAAATCAAGCAATTTATCTAAAAATGTTGAGCAAAAAAAATAAACCAGACGACTTCATTCAAATGATCTGGAAAATAAGTTCAAATGATTTATTTAAGTGTTTAAATCTGGCTCATTAGCTCAGATAAATTTACACCAATTGAAACTTTTTTATGTTAAAATAAGATTGACTTGTTGTACAGTGGTCTCACAGCAAGACGGTCAGGGTTCAAGTCCCGTGAGACGAGGCTTGGAACTGTGGCTTTTCTTTGTGGAGTTTGAATGTTCTCCCTGTGAACGCGTGGGTTTTCTCTAGGTACTCCGTTTTCCTCCTACTCTTCAAAAACATACATGTTAGGTTTATTGTCCGCTACAAATTTGTCCCTCGGAAAGAGTTTGTGTGTCGATTTCACCTGTTAATTGGTAATAGAATCAATTAACATTACAGACTGGCGACCTGTTCAGGGTTTACCCCGCGTTAAATCAGCCCGGATAGGCTCTGGTACCTCTTGTTTACCCCTTTAGTGATAAGCTTTTCAGAAGATGAAATGACATAATTAAAATGTTCAAATATTTCCCGAAAGAAATATTTTGTAAATCTTTCCGAAAGAATGAGATCGCGGATACAAGCGGCCGAAATGAGCTTCCTCCGCAGGGTGGCTGGGCTCTCACTCAGAGATTGGGTGAGGAGCTCTGCCATCCGGGAGGAGCTTGGTGTCGAGCCGCTCCTCCTCCAGGTCGAGAGGAGCAAGATGGGGTGGTTCGGGCATCTGGTCAGGATGAGAACACATGTGTTTATTTGTTTTTTTTGACACTGTAAATTTTTCCCACTTGTCACTTGAGTCCATATATTCAGTGTAAAGTGCATCAAGTTTGCAAAGCGAACACTTATTCTTCTTTATTGTTATTTGGTGCATTTACATAAAGAAGAGGGACTGAGTGTGAGCAGAGAAAACTCTCTGCTTACGTTAAATATTGTCGTTGTGGAGAACAAAAAGCGAAGTGAAAAAAAGGCCTTTGTTTTAACCCAGACATGTCCAAAGTCCAGCCCGGGGGCCAAATGCGGCCCTTTGTCAATTTTTATCCGGCCCGCAGCCTCCATCATAAAATCAATAGCGCCTGGCCTGCGTGTAGAATTACGTAATACATTGGGCAGCAGCGCTGTTACCTGCGTGTTCTAAATGCTGCCATCTAGAGGCTAAAATAGGAACAGCAAATTAGTATATGAGCCCCCCAATTTTCTAAAATGGCAGCAATTAATAAAAGGAGGAAAAAAAGAATCTAGCACACCATTTAACCAGTCTAAACTAGTGGTTACCAAAGCATGCCATCCATCTGATCCTGTTCTCAGGGGCGACTCCAGGATTTTCTAAAGGGCTTTTTGTCTATGACCTCAAGGGAATTTTTTTTTGTTTTTATGACGGACTGTCGCTATTATGTTTGTTCCGTTCCGTCATCTTCCGCTTGTTCCGGGGTCGGGTTGCGGGGGCAAAAGCTTCAAACGCGTAGCTCAGGCTTCTCTCTCCCCGGCTGCATCCTCCAGCTCACCTGGAAGGATCCCAAGCCGTTCCCCAGCCAGCTATGTGACATAGTCTCTCCAGCGGGTCCGGGGTCTGCCCCGTGGTCTCCTCCCGGTGGGACGTGCCCGAAACACCTCGCCCGCGAGCTGCTTGGGGGGCAGCTTTACCAGATGCCTGAACCACCCCATCTGGCTCCTCTCGACCTGGAGGAGGAGCGGCTGGACACCGAGCTCCTCCCGGATGGCAGAGCTCCTCACCCGATCTCTGAGTGAGAGCCCAGCCACCCTGCGGAGGAAGCTCATTTCGGCCGCTTGTACCCGTGATCTCATTCTTTCGGTCACCACCCACAGCTGGTGACCATAGGTGAGGGTTGGAATGTAGATCGACTTGTAAATCGAGAGCTTTGCTTTTCGGCTCAGCTCTCTCTTTACCATGACGGACCGATGCAGCGTCCTAGTTATTGCTGACGCCACACCGATCCGATCCGCATCCGATCTCACGCTCCATCCTTCCCCCACTCGTGAACAAGACCCCGAGATACTTAAACTCCTCCACTTGGGGCAGGACCCTGTCCCTGACCCGCAGGGGGAATTCCACCCTTTTCTGGGTGAGGACCATGGTCTCGGATTTGGAGGCGCTGATTCCGATCCCGGCCGCTTCACACTCGGCAGCAAATCGATCCAGCGAGAGCTGGAGATCACGGTCCGATGAAGCCAACAGGCCCATTATTATGTTTGTATGTTTTTTTTTTTTTTTATGGAATCCCTAACGGCACGGACGAGCTGCAACTACTCTTCCTGGGTTCCACTTAAATTAAAACGTACAAATTACATACATGTTTCCATTTCGTGAACAGAAAAAATAAACAGGTCAGAGTTTCAAACTATTCCAATTTTGTCTTACTTCATTATATACAGTGGTGGATGAAGTACTCACTTTTTGTACTTAAGTAAAAGTACAGATAATTAAGCAAAAATTTTACTTAAGTAAAAGTACTAATAAAAAAATCTACTTAAGTAAAAGTACAAAAGTAGTTGGTGTAAATTTTACTTTTTAAGTAAAAAGTAAAAGTATTCTATCATAATTGAAATGTTTTTTTTGTGCTATAGGGTGTCACCATGGTAACCAGGATAAATACTCTGCAGGGGTGTGACCCCCCTCTCCCGCCTCTTTTGGTCCACAAAAAAAAGGAAATAAATAAAAGGAAAGGGGACAAGTCAAGCTATCTCCTAGAAGGGCCAGTAAATGGGCCACCAAAATGGAGGAAAATGACATTTATTTTTTAAAATGTTTTGGGGCGGGGAGGCCCCCAGTCACTATATATTGGCTTTGTCAAAGCCCCACCCCCTTTGGAAAATTCTAGATCCACCCCTGCTCTGTGTAATGATGGCTCAACTTTTTATTTAGAAGTAAACACAACGAACAACGATCTTCTGACTCTTTTTAATTTGTATTTGATGTTAGGTTTTTGGCACTAAATGAATGTGGAAAATGTTTCTCGATTCATTACTTCTTCTCCCGATCAACTGCTTCTTTTGATTTTGGCGATGCAGCTTCAAGATGCGCTAAAAAAAACTGTGTATTTTTCAAATTCCTGAACGAAAATGTAACAAAAAATGTAAAACACACTTTTAAAAAGTAGCAAAGTAAAAGTACAGATATTTGTTCCAAAAATGTAGTGAAATAAAAGTAAAAGTACCGGTCTCAAATTTTACTTAAGTAAAGTACAGATACACAATTTTTTTACTTAAATACAGTAACGAAGTACATTTACTTCGTTACGTTCCACCACTGATTATATACAACATAAACACCAATTTCTCCGACATAATGAATGAAATAGAAAACCATTTGTGTTTATTTTTTGATGTGGGGATAACGTTGAGTTTAATCGCTTGTTGAATAACGTTAAAATGTAACAAGATGTAAATGACGCATGTACAACAGAAGTGTCACAGTTAAATGAAGCCACAGTTTAATTAAAATAACTCACAACATTTCATTATTCTGCACTATTGTCCACAAGCAAATAGTGTAGGAAAGCTTTATTTGTGCACCTGGACACTCATCTCCCTCCCCTTCACTTCTCCCAATTATCTGCTCTCTTTGATTATCTTTTCTCGCATCTTCCTTTTGTTTGCTCCCTCGATCGTTGTAAACTGCTGCTGATGAGAATATGCAAATGACATTGTCACGAGGCTCTTTTTAAAATGGATATGCCATTTTACCGCTGTCATCGGGTTGTTTTAGCCCTTTGAATAGCTCGTTGAATGAAACCAGACAGAAGTAGATTATGGCAACTAAAACACATTGAAAAGGAGACCTTGTTTTTATGCGCTGCTCAGGCTTTGTATTCATTCTGTGCAGATTTCTGCTCTTTAGAATGTCACATTACAAGTGTCTCTGTCTAAAAATATATATTTTATCTGTTTGGTTTAACACTAGGACTACCATAATTCTAGAACTACTAGAACTCCCACGGCAGTCAATTTGACAATTAGCGGCGCTCTGGCAATGACGTCGTATACGGAAGTGCCTCAGTGACTGACAAACATATTCTTAAATCCATTTTTGCTCACCAAGATTTTGCTGGAGTGGCACCACAGCAGTTACTATACAATAGTAACCGTGCTACGGTCAGGCGCGGGAAAAGTTACGATATATTTAATAGAGGCGTCAAAATGAAGGGTGTGGGAGTTAGAGGAAGAATTACTGAGAACTCGGTTTTTGTGTTTTATTTAAGTTTAATTACAAAACAATATACAAAAAAAAGCTATGGTTTGTTTTGCTTAACCAGACGACCAGCTAAGGTTGGTATTTTGAAAGTTTTGTAGCATGTTCCAGCCATTGCTGTTACATACTTACTTTAGGTAATATTTATTTACTTTTTTTTTGTTTTAATCCTTTCTTTATTTATTATGTATTTATTTTCATTGCACATTTAGATGTTGTACTCCTCAGTGAAACATCTAGACGCTAACCATCCAAATGGTTGTGCAATGGGCAGAGTGGCCCAGAAAATCACAGAGGTTGTGTCAGGAAGGGCATCTGACGTAAAACTATGCCAAATTCAAGCATGCAAGACAGTGTAAGAAGATCAACGTAACGACAGTAATTAGACATCAACTTCTGTGAACCGTCAAATTGACGGCTTTGGTAGTTCTAGTAGTAACACACCCATGCTTATTTGTTTTCTTCTTCTTTAGTGAGATCAACCGGTTGGATCTTGGCCTCATTGTTGAAGTGTGGAACAAAGGCCTCATTTGGGACACGATGGTGGGAACTTCATGGATTCCTCTTCGAAGCATCAGGCAGTCTGAAGAGGTTAGACTACACAAAGAAACCCAAAGCTCTGCAATGGTTAAATTGTTTGATCACTGAATAGATATGTTGATAAATAAAGTTTATTTACAACACACTGATCAAAGTGCTTTCCAAAAATAAAAAATAATGCCAAGAACGTAAAGCAAAAGAGAAACAAATCAATGGAACAGAATAGAAACAATAACAATGTGTTCAAATATTACAAAGTGTTGAGCCTTGATTTAAAAAGACTGAAATTATTAAATGTTGTGCATAAACAAGTTCAAAGGAATGCGTTAAGTGTAACACGACAATATTATCAGGAAGTTAAAGTGAATACAATGCATTTGTAAACAGTGGACCTGAACGCAGACTACCGTAATTTCACGACCATTAGGCACACCGTACGAAAAGGTGCAGTCTCAGTTTTGTGCGCCATTGCTGTATTTAACACACACATAAGGCGCACTGTACGAAAAGGCGCAGTCTCAGTCACACACCGCCTTACAACAACACACACGCAAGCATGCAAATGTGCGTATTAAAAAATAGATCGGGAGCAAAACTGAGTTTGGTTGTGCTTTATTTAAGTAGTAACGATACTAAACAAGCACATTACCGGTTATAGTCTTTATTCAAATCTGTCAAAGTCCTCATCCTCTGTTTCTGAATCGAACCGCTGCGCAAAATCCAACAGAGCAGGTCCACTTCGCTCCTCGCTGTCAAAGTCACTGTCTGTACTGTGCGGCTCCTCAGAAAGGATACCAGCTTTTGTGAAAGCTCGGATAACAGTACCAGCAGACACGTTAGTCCAAGCATCTACAATCCATTGACTTGTTAATGCTGAAATTTCTCGCGGCGGCTCGATTCCCATGTTCCTCCTCGTAGCTGATTGCCTTCAGCTTAAACTGAGCGTCATAAGCGTGTCTCTTTGCCATTTTCAGGGTTAAAACAGCAATGTTGTGCATACAGCACATACCTTTTTATACACAATCCACACCCACACTTCACTCTTTAACGTTCTCATGCCTTTTCTTTCAGGTCCACCTCGCCTCACGGGCACTGCTTTTTCTTTTAGGTCTGCCTTTTCTCACACACAAGGCGCACTGCACGAGAGGGCGCACCGCTCATTTTGAAGAAAATCTAAGACGTTTACATGCGCCTTATAGCCGTGAAATTACGGTAGTTCCGATTGTGTGTCGGCACCGTTATTCATGTTCAATTATGACATAGTTTCTTTCTGCTGAAACAGCGTGTTCTGTTCACTGCCGGTGTTTTATCAGCAGGTGGTGCTACATGGCGTCTTTGGCTTTACATTGCGTTTTACCCACAAAGCAATTGCACTCGTAAGCATAACAACATGGCAACCTTACCGGTGTTGTGTTGATCTGAGCATGTTGTCCAATTGTGAATCATCTTTTACGATTAGTGTGAATTAAAAAATTGTTTTACCTTTGTTAAAACAAGCTTGCACTGACTTCACTTTAAATTTGTTCATTAAATTTAAACTGCTATCAAGAAGGACTTTGAGATTTTTAGCAGCATGTCTGCGCTTCAAAATGATTGCACCAAGATTATAGAGTGGGTGGAGTCACCAAACTGATAATATTTGGTTTCTTCTTCATTTAAATGAAGAAAGTTTTGGCCTAGAAATATCAATGAATACTGATCCAATGTTAAAGCCCTACCGTATCATCGGGGTCGGGTTGCGGGGACAACAGCCTCAGCAGGGAAGCCCAAATTTCCCTCACCCAGGCCACAAAGCCATGTTGCCATGTCCTGGCTGGTTGAGGAAGCACAATCCCTTAATTGACTGTTTCACATTTGGCGGCAAATCACTCTTTAAATCAGGAAAAGATCAAATGTGGCTAAACATGCACACGTCTTCTTGCAGGAGGGTTCGGGGGAATGGATTTTCATGGACGCAGAAGTCCTGATGAAAGCAGATGAGATTTATGGCACCAGGAACCCTACTCCACATCGAGTCTTGCTGGATACGCGCTTTGAGCTGCCTTTTGGTGAGACTATCGAAAACACTCTTTGAAAAAAAAAATCATCTTAATGTGTTTTTTTTTTGTTGTTGTTTTATTTAAATAAAAGGTTGACGTCTCTGATCTCGTAAGCAGGCACTTCATCAGGAATACCGGAGGGGAAATAAAAGAGTAGTTCTTCTTAAATATCAGCAGTAGAAGAACTCTCCAGATTAATCCGTATCACTTTGTGTGTAAATCTAAATTCAGTGTTCCCAGTTCTTACCTTTTGGAACTAATGAGGTTCATAAAATGATCTAATTTTGTGTTCATTTCTGATGATTATGGAGAAACGAATTATGTAACATGGAAATCAAGTTCTGTGATCTGCTCCTTGTTTTACTTCCTGTCATTAATCTTACTCTTGACCAGTGTTGTTTTCGTCAACGATGACGAAAACGAAATGATTTCGTTGACGAAGCATTTTTTCATGACGATGATGTAACGATAACGAAATAAATGCTACATTTTGGTGACGAAAATGTGACGAGACATTTGCAAGTTTCTGTTGACGAGACGAAAATGTAACAAAGTAGGCGTCAGACTTTCACATTTCTGTCTGTGAAAAGAAAAAAAACACAGCGCCCCCACAATGCTGCACGTTCACACCGTCTACACAACACACCTGCAGCCACGAGAAACTCACAAACCATGGTGAAAACAGTAACAAAGAGGCTTGATGGTCAGAAACTTAAAGTTTTCCACATATTTTGTGCAAACAACATGCTAACTTCAAGCTAATGCCAGCTTGTCGGTGCTGCTAATTTCTTTAGTTAGCTTGGGTGCGCTAACGACTGATTTAAAGACACAATGCAGTGTTTACTTTGTTTACTGGGTTATTAAGAGGTGTCATTTTTAAGTAAGTATAACTTACAACATTCCTCACTGAAAAAATTATATTTATTTTATGTTGTTTTACTATGTTTGCTGTTTTGTACACGTTAAAGCTCGGCAGAGTTTTTTTTTTCTTTAAACAAATAACCTGCATCATTCTCAGTGATGAAGACATGATTGTTAAAGTAAGTTTTTTCTTTTTTTTCCCATTAAAACTAGACTAAAAACTTTCTAAGTCTCCCTGATGAAAACTCTTTTGGGTTTTCGTGACTAAAACGAAAATATAAAGAGATGACGAAAACGTGACTAAAACTTAAATTAATATTTGTCCAAAGACGAGACTAAAACGAAAACTTAGATGGCTTCCAAAAACAACAATGCTCTTTGACCAACATTTCCCTCATTAACACGACACGACTGTCTCAAACATCAAAGGTTAAGAAAAATGTCTGTCCAGTGAGTGGGAAGCAGCTTCTTTCTTTCTCTCTAACATTGCACATTGCTGTGTGTGTGTGTGTGTGCGCGCGCGTGCGTGTGTGCGCGTGTGCGTGTGTGTTTGTGCCACCAAAGCTGTTCATTAGAGTTGTTGGTCGGTGTGTCTTTGAAGCTCTGGCCTTTGTATCGGTGGCCTTTAAAGCGCTTCTGTCTACTGAGCAGGATAGAGCCACTTCAAAAAAAAAAAAAAAAACAGGGGGAATGATGGGACTATCTGATTTCAGACTCCGTTTGGTTTCAACCCACTTCTATTGTTTGGAAAGACCTACAAAAAAGATGAAGACAATCCACTTTTAGATTTTGCATATTTAATCATCTGCATATGTTACATGTGTTGCTGATTTCAGACTTTTTTTAAGTATTCCCAAACAGCTTCTAAGATATTAAACAGTCATGAATATATCATAACAGCTATCTCAAACAAGATGTTTGAAAAACAACTTTTTTTATGCACGTTTGTTACCAGACATCCCAGATGACGAAGCGCTGTATTGGACCGGTAAGCTGGAACGGATCAACACCATGGGAATACACGATGAGGTAAGAAGACATCTTTACTAATAAATCCATGTTTTTATATTTAATGATGATTATAAATTAAAGCTTCTGTCTGTTTGGTTTTTTTTTAGTACCCTCTTCCAGACGATGAGCACAGTGGCCCACTACCGTTTGCAGCCTCTCAGTGCTGTGAGTGTTAGACACATCTCATCCTCTGGGTGGCGCCACCTCCTCACCTTTTGAACTCTGTTTTGTTTTTATTTACATTCTTTACTCCTTTTTCTGTTTTAACTCAGGGACACTTTAGTTCTCTCGTTTTTTTTTTTTTTTTCATTCTCTCTTTTAATCTTACCCTCGTAGTGATTTTAACATTTGCACTCTCACCAGGCAACTATTTCGGATGGGCCGACCCACAGAGTATGTAACCCACTTTCTCACTTTGATGGATCGTTCCCTTTGCTCAATGCCCTCGCCCCGTTCCCTTACCAGACATTTCTCCATATCATGAAATCCATCCAGTAATCACACGCAATCTAAAAAGTCTTTTAATTGTAATTTAACCAGTACTTTTGATCACTGCTTCCCTGTTTTCCTTTCAGCCTCTCTTTGTGCTATCATACATGTCTCATTGTTCTATTAAATATTGTACTGCTTCTATAACGTCAGGGATTTGGCGTGAGGAACACAGTTGTCTCAATGGTTTTCACATAAAAAATTTAAAAACCCACAAGTATCAGTATTATGATCAAACAATGGCTAATTGTTTATATTTAATTCTTAAACTAATCCAAGCAAACTCCGAACGTTCTTGCCCTCAGATGAAAATCACGATTTCATGAAATCATGAATATCCAGATAATGCAGGGTTCCCCTCCCAGGGTGGAACGTACGTACGACCGCCATTTAAATACTATCAAGATTAGCTCTAACGTTTGATGCATTTTAAGAAATGAGCAGATGGGCCTCTTCTTGATGGACAAGGGCTATAGCTGAGTGCATAGATGAGAGGAATCAGAGATGAGATGGGAGCCATGGGACAAGAAATTTAGGAATCAGCCAAGCACAATTCTGGATACATCAAGGTCTCCTCAGTATGACGACACCCAGGACAAGAACATCGACAATCTATCAGGAATCTGGAAGAGAACGCTCCCCAGATGGGAGTGAGAAAGAGACAACATATTAATTACACTGTACCAATGATTAATGTGGAATACTAAATGAAAGGAACTAGAGAAGTTAGAGAGATGTTTTACTACCAAAACATAACTGTCAACAAATATACAGGATAAAGTTGGTTTCTTCCTTTTTTTTTTAGACACTGTGGTAATAGCTCATAAAGTGTTCCTATGACAACATGCACTGACATGTCTTTACTCCTCTTACAGCTCTGGATGACCAGGACAGTGCTGTAGATGACCGTGACAGTGACTACCGCAGTGAGACCAGTAACAGTTTGCCTCCTCGCTACCACACAACAGCTCAGCCAAACTCATCCATGCACCAATATCCCATGGGACCTCGGCCTCCGCACCACCCAGACTGCTGCACCGATTCTGTCCACAGTTTCGATTTGGACTACAGAGACCAGCGGGGAAACAGGTAGAAGGAGTATTGACAACAACGACCTTTATAGCCGCCATGAAGGCAGCACATTCCTATCACAGTTAGAACTACTATTATTTCATTTAACTTTTTGTTTTTCTTTCTAATTTTGCAATTATACATCAAACATTTTACTGAAAGGTTACTAATAAGTACGTTGTTGACATGGACAGCTAAAACATATTTTTGAAAAGAATAAAATTGTAATGAAAAATCTTTAATGCTCCTACAAGTCTTGTAGTTCAGAATTGGGATTGCCAAAGTGTTGCTGTTTTGAGGCCAAATCAAATGGTCCTGGCACAGGAAAATTATTCTGCAAGAATTCATGTGCAACAAAAACGTCTGCATTGGCTGATAGCAAGCTGATCCGGATAATTCTCCATCAAGGGGGGAAAAAAAAATGACAAGATTACAACTGGGAAATGCTAGCTGTAGATGTCTAGTTTAGTCACAAGGGCTTATTTTGTTGTCGGAACTCCCTGTAGTCTGAACAGAACAGAACCCTTTATTCCGATCTTACTGGCAATCCTTCTTTTTGGCTTCATGAGGGATTTATTCAGAGACAAGCAAATGATCTTTTTTTGGTGTTTCAAACCTTCTCATCAAATGCCATGTGATGATTTGGTGTAATCACCATCATGAACTCTGGGGTAGTGTTTAAGTACTGATAAGTGTGAGAATGGCAATGGGGATTAACTAGGATCTAACTTCACCAAAGCAAACGTAGACCGTACGTACCATGTTTAACCGTACTAGCATGCAAACAAATTAACTGTTGAAATGTGTAAAGTTCTGATAAAAGCTCAGTACCTTCAACAAAGGTTGGCTTAAATCTAATGAGATTATTACTGAATAGCCGATGATCTCACTAAACACAACTGTATTTTTTTTCTGCTTGTTTGTCTGCATGAAACTGTTTCTGTCTGTTTTCTTTCAACTTGATTTATATCATGCAGCTTAACCTGAGATTTTTCTTTTCTTTTGCATTTTCTGTCTTTACTTTCTCCTGTCTCTATATTTACTCCCACCCATGTAAAATTTGTCCTTTAACCCTAATTAGATCTTTAAACCAGAAAGGAAGGGTCAGGATCATACCTGTAGATTCAGGGATGGGTGTAGAAGATTGGGAAAACAAATATAAAGGGCGGACAAAGCCTCGGCTGAGCGACTTCTTAGATGATGAGGAAGACAGTATAATCTTTCGTATGGGAAGATCTTACCCAGAGTCATCAGACACAGCAATTGCTCGTAACATAAAACCCAGTAGTTCGCTGGCTGCCTCCTACCCAGAAGGCTACAGCACTATTGACAGACGGCGAAAGAAAAAAATAACCGACCCTGGAGGGTTACTCAGTTCAGAAACCAACAAGCTAAGAGAAGAAGCTTCCAACCTTGCGGTGCTTCATGAGAAAAGAGGGGAGCTTTTTATGGAGCAGGTAGTGGAGATGCAGGAAGAAGAGGAGTACACAACATCATGCCTCCATCCATACAAAAATGGTCTCCTGTATAAAACCAGGATGTGGGCTAAAAATGAATTGGATCACACTTTGGAAAATTATGTGGCGTATAAAAAAGAGCAAGAAACGAGAAGGAGAGCACGGTTTGATTTTGAACTAGAGAGTCCCCACGATGTAAACTACCCTCGAGAAAAACTAGATGATTTAGATCATATTGCCTTCATGACTGAGGGATTGTACTTCGATAATCCGAGACATTACAGAGACAAGCTTTCTTCCTTTTATGATGGCCACTTAGAAAATTCCCAAGGTTATCGGGAGAAGAAGTGTGGCAAATCTAAAACTGGGGGATGGGCTTCAGAGGCTATGCTCTCTCCTGTGGAGGAACCACTAGAGGAATATGTGGACCCCATGGATGAGCTCCAGTGCCTAGTTGAAACTGTTTCTGAATACCTCGCTGAAAAAGAGGAAGAAATTAGTAAGTATGGTTCTCTTACCAAATCAAGCAAATCCAGGCTATCTTCTCAAGGAAGCAACAGAACAAATTCTTTTGAAGAGAACCAGAATGGCACAAAAGAATCAAAAGGGGAATCCCAATCAACAGCTCCTCCTGATCAAGGTATTTTAGGTGTGAAAAATGCCATGAGTTCATTGTTTGGATCTTTAACTGACAAAGTTGGAGGAGGCCCCAAACAGCCTGCTCCATCTCCAAAAGCACAACCCGCACAGCCATCACAATCTGGAATAACTAAATTGTTTTCTTTTATACCTAAATCAAACAATACAGCTCCTGTAGCCGTTGTATCCCCAGTAGAAACATCACCCAAAACATCCTTCAGTTCTTTGCCTTCTCAGCCACAATGTGATGCCAAAGACTATTATCAAGAAATTCAAACAAGTGCAAAAGAACCTGTCCCTGAAAATGTAAGCAAACCTCAGGGGCCTCCAGGAAATTCCATTTTGGGAAAATTGAATCCTTTAAAGATGTTTTCTGCAGGGGACAGCAAAGAATCTGTTGAAAACAAACAAGCAGATCCCAAGTTTCCTAATGTGCAAGAAATTGAAAAGACTCCTCATTATTCTAGACAAGGGATAATTTCTAAAGTACAGGGCGAATCAGAAAAATTAATATCATCACAAACTAAGGTTTGTGGCCAAAATCAAAATGAATTTGTACATGGTAGACAAAATCAGCTGAATTCCAAACAAGAAAATATACCATTTTCAAGGCCAGAAAGATCTACTGATCAGGCACATTCTGTACAAACTGGATTCTTTAGTCCTTTTAAGAAGTCATTAAGTTCACTTATTACACCAACAGTTCCAGTCCCAGCACACGGGCCTCCTCCTGTGGCTGTTTATCCTGTGTTCCGAACCACAGAGGTACCCCAACCACAGAAACCTGCGGATGATTCAACACTGGGTAGTAAATTGAAACTACCCTTCCTTTCCTCTGAAAATGTTTCTGCTCAGCAACATCCCAAACCAGAAGGAGGTGTGCTTTCTGGGTTTTTGAAATTTTCCTCTAGTGAAGATATCAGTACCTCCAATAAAACACTTGGTCATCCACAAACAAATCAGAACTATGCTTCATCAACCTCTACCACCCAGAGTTCCTCATTGCCCCATGAAAACTCTGAAAAAGGATGGTTTTCAAACATACTCAACCCACCCTCTGCCCCTGGTTACAACCAGACTTTACCTGACCATCAACAATCTCAAAACAGTAGAGTGCCACCTGGTCCACAGCTTAACTCAAATCAGAAATCAATAGGAAGTCCACAAGCATTGCAGCAGCAAATTCCTAATCAGCCTGAACCACAAGGTTTTTTTAGTGGCCTTTTCAAAGGCAGCTCAGCTGATGATGTCTCTCAGACAAACACTAATCAAACCAAGCAAGGAGGACTGCTATCTGGCCTGCTCAGATTGGGCTCTACCGGGGATTTGTCTAACACTGGGCCTCAGCAAGAAAGAAATCAGCCACCCAAGAGTAATACTTCTCCTCGCCTTCAGCATCAACCTGCCCCACAGCAAAGTTGTTCAGCTCCACAGACAGGTGGCCTCCTCTCTGGGCTATTGAAATTTTCATCAACTGAAAACATCCAGCAAAATGTACAACCTGCTGAAACCGAAAGGTCGATTAACTTTCCTGCTAATCACCCTGCACAGAATCAAGGAACAGATGAAACAAAGCAACCTCAACAAAAAGGATTGTTTTCTGGCTTTCTTAAATTTGGATCAGTTGAAAACGTCGCCAGTAGTCAAACAATTTATCAACCTAGAAATATTCAGCACAATCAACAAGCTGTTGACCAACAGCCCATGAATGCTCTGAATACTGATCCCAATCTAAATAATCCAATGATTTTGGGACAGCAAGGCGTTCTTAAGGGAACAAGTAAAACTGGCGTTACTCGTCAACAAACCGTGCCACTTCAGCAACCACCATCCCAAAAGAGTTCATCTGGTCTTTTTAAATTTTCTTCAGTTGACAATATAAATGTGCAAAATCAGCCATCATCTCAGTCACATGGAATTTCCCCTAGTAAATCAATTCAGGAGCAACCCCGATCAAATTATGTCCCATCTTCAAACCAGAATCAAAAACAAGCCAGCAGTGCACAAAAAACAGCTCAAGCAAGTGGAATTTTTTCTGGGTTATTCAAATCTTCTGAAAATACAGTTCAACAGCCGACTGTCATTGAGACAAACCAACTATGTAGAGTTCCAAGTAGCCAGCCGGGTGTGGTGTCAGAAACTGCATCAAGTCAATCAGGAGTGCTGTCTGGGTTGTTCAACAAGTTCACGAAGAGTCCTGAAAGCACTGAAATTGCTAGCCAGACATCCATAGGACAACAACCGCAACAGAAAACCATGTCTGTGGCCACAACACAAACTCCACTGCATAAACAGTCAATTGAGAATGCTTCACAAGTCGAAAAAGAAAAGAAAAATCCACGTGCAGGTCAGCAAGGGTTTCTATCTGGATTATTCACCAAAAATGTAACCGAAGACCCTAGTAATGAACAAGTATTAATTCCAAGTCAAAATGTGAAAGAAATACCCAAGACCAGGGATGTGGGGTTAGATACAGATACATTAAAAAGCACCACTCTTGAATATAGAAGGGAAGGGCAACAAAGATCTGTTCCGCTTTCTCTTAATCCAGAACAGAGCAGACACGCTCTGATCAGGACACCTGTATCAATCCATGCAGAGAGTTTAGATTTGCGAACGTCGGCTACTTTCGCAAGATCTCTTCAGACTCAGGCAGCATACTCTTCATTTAGCACAGGTGATTTATCTCGGTTATACTACTCAGACTCACTCGCGCCAGCCAACCCAGTGGCTTATAGTGCAGGAAATATTCATTCCCTTTCGCAAAATCCACCTCTTTCTCCAGTCATGACTTTTAGGCAATGTATTACTGGAAGCAGTCCTTCTTTGTTTGGGGCCACAAATCCAAATCCGAACATCTACCCAAGTCAATTGTCTGCATATGCAATGAGTCCTTCTTATGATGAAAGCCAATGGATTCGTGAAAGTGCTCTTTGGCAACAGTTTCAGAATGAGTCACTGAATTATAATTATCAGATTGAAGAGCAAGACAATGGGCAAAACTGTGAAAGTACATCTTTACAAAGTACACCTTTATACCAATGCAGTTCCTTGAATATCAGTCAGCCAGTTACCAATGCAACTTGGCAAGGTGTTTCATATAACCAGGAACAAATGGAACCATGTGTGTTTGTTGGACACACAAATGAAGATCCACATTTCAAAAGAAAGTTATGGAACAGTTATGATGACCTGGGAAACCTTGCATACTCCCCTAATGAAGAAATTGCGTTAAACTTAACCACAAAACAAAGTAATGCTAAATTGGGGAAATGGCATTCATTCAATGACGGTAGTTCTTATAGCCTGAATGGTGTTTCATATCATGAAGGATATTATGAGGAAACTGCCCCAAGTTTATCTTATTCTGCAAATTGGCAGAATGGAATGGATTGTGCCAAACAACAAAATGTTCATATTAATGACTCATTTAATGATCCATTTTATAAATTGGGAAACCCACTAAGCACTGGTATGGAGACTGATGATACACTATATCTAGAAGACACTGAATGGTATCAGCAGTGGCTTGCTCTTTTGGAGCAAGGGATGTGGTGGCCAGCAGAAGATGGTGACTGTGGCTACTTTGTTTATACAGACCACGAGTACATTTATGCCTTGCTTACGGATGCAGCTGGAGAATATGTCTATGCATGTGCACCCGAGGGTGAATCATGTGGAAATGCACAGAAAATGGGTAGCTTCCCCATTGCTTGCCTGAACAACGAAATGGTTTTAGTTTGTGGATTTAAAATTCCTCTTTACAATGAAGATGAGCTCCTTTGGCTTCCTGGTCAAGATCCCTGTGGTTCACAGCTTCTCAATGCCCCCTTAGATCTGTCTGCTGCCTATAGAAAAGGAAACCAAATCATGAATTTAAATCTGGAGCAGTTCTCTGAACTGTTTGAAAACTCTTTCATTTCACATGGGCAGCAAGTTTTGGATTTTGGGTCTTATAGATTAAATAAAATAAGGATGGATCCCATGCACCCTATGTACACGTATGGCAATAACTCTCAGGATGTCATTGATCTTTCATGTCACAACCGAGATTACAAAGGCCTCAGCTGGAACAATCAGGAAGTTAAATCATTTTTGGCACAAAAGGTTTCTGTTTCCTTGAATTCTACTCCGACAGCTAATTCAAATCAGCATGTACTTTACAATTGTTATCAACCCAGCCACCGACGGCGTTCATCTACTGCTGTGACAGTTAAACATGTTGATGATGTTTCTGAAGTCGAATGGAGGAAAAGAGTTTATCCAGTTGAAGAATTGCCCAATCGTCAGGTCAAAAAGATTTCTTCCCAAACATCTTTAGTGAGCAAACCTCAGCAGTTGGAATCAAAAAAAGGATGCACAGCTAATCGAGATCAAAGTTCTGACAAACCTAAGAACATTTTGTCATCTGGTTTCCAAAGTCTCAAGTCAAAGATTGTCAAAGAAGAGTCTCCTGTTGTCGTAACCCAGCCAGAAAGTGTTAGACAACAAATGTCAAGACCAGCTACCACTCAGGGAAGAATTCTACCAACTATACCAACATCCACACAAGTGTCCCAGCCTTCACCACTCCCACATACATTACAGAAACCAAGACTTTCACGCCAAAGTACTTTAGCACAACAGACAGCTCCACCAGCAGAGTCCAGTGTGACACACTCTGCAGTATCTAACGAGTCAATCAAAAAACCTACACAACCCTCAGTTTCAGTTGAAAAGCCAGCGGCTGTGCCATTAGAAAAAGACTCTGAACAACCGCAATCAGGCTTTATGAGCTTTCTTAAATCTACAGTTGGAATAGAGGAGCCCAAACCAAGCCCCCAGAAAATTTCTCAAACACCCTCCAATCAGCAAAGCAATATGGGTTCCACTGCATCTTTACCAGATAGTGCCACCACAAGCAAAGAAACTACAGGAGTCTCAAATCTATTTGGGTCAATAAGCAGCTTATTTGCTAATGAGCCACCTCCATCACAAAAACAGCAGTTGAAACCTAGTGCTACAGAGGGTTCACTTCCTTCAAAATTAAGTATGAATGAAAGTGTAGCATCACGATCAGCACAAAGCCAAATCCACAAAAGTAAGTCACAAGTCTCTTCTACCCCTGCTTCCACAGGCCCTGCAGTTAGTAAGTCTGAAACAATGCCGCCTACAGGGCAGGCAAGGCTTGATGGAGGAAATAAAACATCAGGTGGGCTATTTGGATTTTCAATTGGCGAAATGCTGTCAGGAGCAACACCAGCTGCTCAGTCTAGCCCTGTACCTCAATCAAGTGCACCTCCACAGGAAGAATCATTGGGTAAAAGTATATTTTCAATGTTTTCAGCCCCCAGTCCTCAACAGGTAGCACCTAAAACCCGCACTACACCTCAATCAAATTCTTCTAGTTCAACTGTCCAACCTCCTCAACAGGAGACACTTGGTAAAAGTATATTATCAATGTTTGGAGGGTCAGGTCCTCCACAACCTCAAACTGAAGCAAAGTCTGCTGCTGAGGTACCACAACTTGGAGCTAATCCTCCAAAAGATCCTCCATCCACAGGGTTTCTTTCCATGTTTGGAGGTCCAAGCACACAACAGTCCACTGCTCAGGCTGGATCTTTTCTTGGTGGAATTCTGCCTGGACAATCAAGTTCATCTGAAAGTCCAATGAAGGGTTTTTTCTCAGTCTTTACTGATCCTAGCCCTACTCAAAGTCAGCCAACAACCATGCCGACTCAACAAAGAGGACCTCAGACACAACAACCTCGTACACAAACCAAGCCACAAGAGCCTCCGCAACCACAAGAACAAACTGCAACTTCAGTCCTTGGAGGCTTGTTGGGTGGATTGTCTGCCTCAACTGAAAGTCCCAGAAAAAATTTGTTCTCTATGTTTGGTGGCCCCAGTACTCCTCAAACACAAGGAACCAGTGGAACAAGTTCAAACATGTCCTCTACACCTGGAGCCACAGCACCCGATGGATCCCATAAAAGTAGTGTTTCTGTTTCAAACATTGACATTTCACACAAACAATCTCCCAGTTTATCATCATCCACTAAAGAATTTCAGCAACCTAGTTCCCCACAAGTGTCTACTAATGACAAAGAGCTAACAAACGCTAGTGAAACTCTTGATAGCAAATCCAGTGTCTCAAGTGAAATTCATGCAAGCCTATCCCAGGATGTTACCGTAACTGTGCCAAGTTGTAGTACAGAAGAAGCCACAGGAAAACCGAAGTCTGATTTTGTTGTAAAAAAAGAGACTAGCATTGCAGCTGCACCAGATGTCCCAGTATCTAATGAAGAGACATCAGCTTCCAGTTTGTTTTCTGTGATCAGTGGATCAGGATCTCAACCTACAGCATCATCTGGTTTTATTTCAGATGGCGTAGGAAAAAGTTTGTTATCTCTGTTTTCTGGTCCCAGCACGGAGCCTTCCATCAGCAAGACTGACCCTGCACAAACAGAATCGGCATCAGCAGAATCTGCTCCCAAGGATCCACCAACCAAAGGTCTTTTCTCTGTTTTTGGAGGTACTAGTCCTCAGCCTTCCTCACAGCCCGGAAGTTCACTATTAGGGGCAATGTTTGGAGGGTCTTCACCTCAGACTCCAGCTACCCAATCAGCAGGCTCATTACTTGGCGGTCTGTTTGGAGGGCCTGTTTCTCAAAGTGCTCCTCAAACTGGCCCTTCTAAGGCTACTGGAGCTGTTCCTCAATCTGCAGGACCTCAGACAGGGCCATCATTACTTGGAGGTCTATTTGGTGGATCTGCTCCTCAAGTTGCTGGATCTCAAACTGCTGGATCTATTTTGGGTGGAATTTTTGGAGGCTCAGTAAACACAGCATCAGCACCACAGACAACTGGGACCAGTGCTACACATACTTCAACTGCCCAAAGTAGTATTTCTACTCAAGGAGGACCCACAACTCAAACTGCACAAACTGGTACGTCTTTTCTAGGAAACATTTTACCAAGTGGTGTTCCAAGTGAGACTCCTGCTAAAGGATTTCTTTCAATGTTCGGGGGATCTGTACCAGCAGCAACACCAACTCCAACGGCTACTCTATCTAACGAAGACAAGAAAACCTCGCCTAAACCTATGGAAGGTATATCAAGTGCAGATATTTCACCAAAACTCACTGCTGAAACTAACCAAGACAATACAGAATTGGTTGTGACTGATACTGTCACTTTACATGAAAAGCAAGAGCAACACGTACAAGATGCTGACATAAGCTTGTCCAAAACTGAGAAACACCTCACTGAAGAAGTTGGGGATACACACTCTGATAAGCAAACTGCCAAAGCTGAAGAAAATCAGTCAAAAGAATCAGAAGTCTGTTCATCATCAAAGCCAGAGCTTGTAAGTTGTAAAAATGAAGGTGTAGCACCCACTATAATCAAAGCAGAAACACCGGCCCCAGAGTCAGTGGTTCCTTCAGCCCAGATGGAACATAAGCCACCTGAGCCAGACAAATCTACAAGTGACTCAGCAGCTGATGCAGTTACAGGGTTTATGTCCTCTTTGTTTAAACCAGCGGCTGCTCCCACTGCAGGTCCTCAGCAACAGCAGAAGAGCTCACTGTTCGGGTTAGGTGGAACAGCGACCCAAACTCCTTCTGCTCAAACTGGACCATCCTTGTTGGGGGGGATATTTGGAGGATCTAATACACAGCAAAGTGCATCTCCCCAGACTGGCTCATCATTACTGGGTGGCTTATTTAAAGGAGCTGCACCACAGACTGGGCCTCAAACCCCAGCACCACCCACTGGTGCATCAATATTGGGAGGAATGTTTGGAGGAGGATCTGCAGCTCCGCAGAGTGGGGGATCATTACTAGGTGGAATGTTCAGTGGAGCTGGAGCAACATCAGAGACTGGTAGTTCCCTCCTCGGAGGGATGTTCGGGGGGGCTACAAGTCAGACTGCTGGACCACAAGCTGGAGCTTCAATTCTTGGCGGGATTGGTGGATCTCTGTTTGGGGGAATGACACAACCACCTAAGGCCCCTGAAACGGTGCCTGCTGGGCCAAAAGTCACCGCTGGGGCTACGCCACAGTCACAGGATAAAAATGAAAATGTTTCACCTCACATAGCACCACCTAGTGGAGAGACTACAAATAAATTGGAATGTGATCAGATAACATGTGACGGCAAGACTGGCTGTAGTCCACTTACATCTAAGCCAGACTGTGGGAACACCCCTGAAGTCTTGAGCGAGCCACCAAATATTGCAAAGGATGTTGTTGGTCAGATAGATAACACGTTGAAAGATAAGCCTGTTTCTGATGGAGAGGTGATTCATGAAAAGCCTTTGGTCACAGAAAGAGAGATTGAAAGTAAAGGTGACAAATCAGTGCCACCCGCTTCAAAAGAGCCAGATGTTAATAAACCCTCCCCAGCTGCTAACAGTGCTGAGCAACCTCCATCTAAGTCCCTGTTTGGTTTTATGTCGACGCAGAGTGATGTTGGAAAATCTCTGGGATCGCTCTTTTCACCTGGAATACCGTCAGTTACCCCTTCAGCGCCTCAAACAGAAGGAGGGGGTGGATTGTTCTCGGGATTAAAAACACTTTCTGGAGGCCTGTTTCAAGAGGAAAGTACTGCATCTGAAAAACAAGATCAACCCTCATTATTTGGAACAAAGATTAATTTTCCCTGGCAAACAGAGCCGTCCAAGCAACAAGCCGTACCAGTTAAAACATCTCAACCACAATCCAGCAAACCAACAGGTTATCAAACCCAAACTGAACAAAAAGTTGCAACATCTCAAGGCAAAAACACTGAACCGGTAGGTTCCTCGGTTGGTATTGAAACTCCCCACATTTGCATCTCCTCTCCTGAAGTAGATCCTTCAGCATCCCTGACCCCAGAGGAGAAGGAAAGACTTGTAGAAACACACCCCTCTGCAGGTTCTGCTTCTGGAGTGCAGCTGGACAACCAGTCCAGGATGGATCTGTTGAATGATAAAAGGCTAGTAAAAAAGCACAATAAATGGTATCCCCTTCACCATTTATCTTGCATCAATAGTTTGAAAAAAAAAAAAAAGAAAAGAAATTTTAATTGGTCCAGTTCTGCAGTCCATTTGTGCCATTTTAGCTTATTTACCTCCATCTGTGTGCATATTTGTGTGTGTTGACAATTTCATGTTAGTCTCAGAACAGAACTCCAGCACAAAATATTTACTTTAAAAATGAACTGTTTAGATGCAACGTAAACCTCAATTGTTTCTTTTGAAACATTTTGTTTTATGTATATAATTTCAAAAAGATTAATTTTTTTTCCTGAATTTGGTTAATTATTATTAAATACTACCATTCAAATCGAAATTGGCAGAACTTAAAAACAGATTTAAAAAGAGTTTCTCTGTTAACATTTGTAAATAGCACAAATTGTTTGACGATGGAGTTCTGATTTGACTGTAACATTTTTATAACTCATCTTCATATTTCTTAACCTGTCTGTCTGTCTTAGTACCTTAGCTCATCTGACCTCTATCCATGCAAGAAAACAAAGCTAAACATACAGTACAATTCTGCATGTTGGATTTTCTAACTGCCCCAAACTTTAAGTTTCCTTCAAATGCTTTCAAATAAGAAACAATAAAATTGAAAATAAATAATGCAGATGTACTGTATATAGAAATGTTAATAGATTTTTTGGTTGGTATTTTGAGGGAATTAAATACCGCTCACAACAAATTGAATCAAGCATTTAAATGTGCCGATTCATTTCAGAAGTTCAGTTTTAATGTGAAGAACCATGTGTAATGTACAATGCACAAAATTTGACGACAGTATTTTTTATTATTTCTAACATGCAGCTGCCTCATTGCAAGGTTGAGTATCTATTTTAGGAACGTTTAATATGTACACGTCCAATAATTCAGAGTAAAAAACTTGTTAAAATATCTTGTGATATTTAAATATTTCCTAGCGAATGGATAATACCAATTCAATAATTCAGTATTCTTTGACAATCAATTGTATACAGAAAGTACTTTAATTTTTTAATTACTATCTCCCACAAGTCTTACCCTTTTTTAATGACAAAGATTAACCCTCATTTCTCAAATTTGCGCAGAAAGTGCCGCATATTTTAAGCAGACATGGATAACACATTAGACGACGCATTGCATTTATCAAAATGGATGTACTTGTCGTTTTAAGCGTATGCAAAGCGTGATCTTGATGAATCTGGCAACCTAAAATAACTGTACGTATATTCGGATTTATCGTCAGTGGCATCTTTTTTTTTCCGGCATTGAGGGACAAAAGACAATAAATTAGAAGACCTGTTTATTAGCTGATCGGTTTTGTAAGCAAAAAACACCAATTCAATTGAAATGTTTTTTAATAATATTTAAAAAAGTGTCAAATACACATTTAGTAACTGATTTCCTACTAGCGCTAGCACAGATGTGCTGTGGTCAGAAAAAACATCATGGTTTTATGGGTAAAAGGATGAATGTTGAGCATGTGATACACACATAAAAATATGATCGGATGTTGTTGAGGTCATTAAATCATTTAAAATAACTATTTTTTTTTAACAGTTAAAGATGCTATTATTACTATCTGGTTGATAAATACAGTGCATATTTTCATAAACATTTTGAGTAAGTTGTTTTAAAATGTACTTGAATCTTTAATTATTGATCAATTTTGTTAATATTTGTAAATAATTTGTAAATATTTTGTTTTTTATTTTTTTCACATTTTTAGACATGCTTAAGTGTGTACAAACAGGTTCTGCGTCTTACGCTGACGCATCCCTGTGCTCTTTTGATTATGATCTATATTCAAAAAATGTTTACAAAAACCCTTTATTTAACACAGCAATTCGGATACATCATACTCTCACATTGTTTTGATAAATCCAGATAAAGGCATCGTTTTGGCCGTACATCGCCCACAAACCAAAATTTTGCGATACGCAACTTTGATAAATGAGGTCATGTAGGATTTACATGTACGTAGATATACTTTGCAGTAGAATTTAAACTACTCAAACTCTGATTATTTTTCTTGTTTTTGTGCCATTGTAGTCCAGTGGAAAGTAGTCGCTTCGGGTCATCGGGTAATCTGAGCCAGACCAGCTCCCAACTGAGCGAGACTGGCCATGAGAGCACTGGAGGCTCAGATCAAGAAGAGTCCTTTCACTCCTTCCATAGTACGGGTTTACACCCCTCCACCAATGGCCAGCCATGTACAAATGGACTGCTTTCCACCAATGGACATGATAATAATGTCTGTGATCAAAAAGGAGAGCGGCTGTCTTCTGAGAGGCAAGACAGTTTGAAAAATAACATTCCAGCTGAAAGATCATCAAAACTCCAAAGGTATAGTACTTTCAGAGTTTTCATCCTAATGGGCTTATTCACATATAATGCATTAAAACTGAGCTGTGTGCTTTGTTTTTCGTAAATAGGTTTCATGATGGAGGGCCACCGTTACCTTTCTCCCCATCGAGACTTCGCTGGCTGAAGGCTATCAATAAAGTTCGAGTTCAGCTCCGTGAGGTAAGGAATAAACACACATTTGTAGGCTGTGATTTCTTGACATTGGTTGAGTTTTACTTCTCTAGATGTTTAAAGCTTTCGTTTTCGTGTTACTCCATCCATCATCTTTGTTGCATTCTGTGGTACTCAATCCCCTTTTTTTTGGGTTTTTGTTCGGTCATGATAATTTATGTTTAACAAATCTCCATTATCGAGGAAAGTTTGTACCAAAGACAAATTAGCTGAACAGTGTTGTTTTCATTGTTTTTGTTAACGGCATCCTCGACTCCCAGGCGCGGTCGGTAGGCAAACTGCAGGGGCTCCATAGAGGAATTCACCAGCGGTCTCATGTGTGCTGACACCAGCCTCTCCAGCATTTCCATCTCCATTTGCTCTGTGAAGTAACTTTACGTTTGAAAAGTGCTTTACAAAAAAGTTTGTTTTGATTTTATTTAAATGGATATTCATTTTTTATTTTATGTTTGCAAGTGAGTGGGTGGGCAAATTGTGTCACAGCACAGCTATTGGTCAATTTCAAGTGAACGCGAGAGTAATGCATTAAGGCCTTAGCTCGCATTAGCAATGGATCACTAACAGATGGCAAATATCTGTTAGTGATCCATCTGAATCTTGTGGTCAATTCAGAAAACTTTACACTATACTTTATGGAGTTTGAAAATTTATTTGAGAGAACTCGTTCAGTTTATCTGACAACACTGGCAGAGAAATTCTGGCAGTAGTTTTTGACCTATTGAATGAATCTTTCAAGAGAGCGAGAAAAGACCAATCAGTCATATATGTACGTCTTCAGAAACTGATCAATTAATAATAATAAAAAAAACCTGCCCGCTCATTTATCTATAGAAAGGGGGAAAAAAAACAACAAACAAAAACGGTTTGGACTATTTTTCTAGGGATTAAATGTAAAACTAAATCCAAATTTCCAAGGGGTATGAAACATTGTGAGCGACACAATAACTGATCAATGTTTCAAAAAAGTCTTCTGGACGGTTTAATTCTTGAACGAGACGTTTCGACTTCCATCCGGAAATCATTTTCAATCTGAATGAAATGGAGCGGTGCAGTGAAGGGAGCTGCAAAGAACACTACATTGGGGAAACGAAGCAGCCACTCCACAAAAAACTTTACCAACACAGAAGAGAAGCCTCAAGTGGTCCACAGTCTGCCGTACATCTGCATCTTAAATCCACCAAACACACTTTTGAGGACAGTGAGGTGAAGATTCTAAGTAGAGAGAAAGGTTGGTTTGAAAGAGGGGTGAAAGAAGCCATCTTTGTGATGAAAGAAAATCCCTCACTGAATCGGAGTGGAGGCGTTAGATACATTTTGCCCGGGATTTACAGCAGCCTTTTGAAGCCATGGACTAAAGATGACACCTCGTGACTCAGTTTCACGCCTCTCGTTAGCAGGTATTTTCTATTCACTAGGCTTTTAGCATTTTTATAATAGGATCGTTTACTGGTCTGTGGCTACAATAGGAGCCATTCACGGCCATCTTAGGTAACACAGGCTCATTGGTCGAGCCCGTCCATACTATTTTTTTTACCTTTTACTCAGGTTAGTATAAATAGATCCAGTTTTCTGCCCATTTCATTCAGATTGAAAATGATATCTGGACGGAAGTCGAAACGTCTCGTTCAAGAATTAAACTGTCCAGAAGACTTTTTTGAAACTTTTTCTACTATCTATTGAATGAATCTTTCAAGAGAGCAAGACAAGACCAATCAGTCTTATACGTCTTCAGAAACTGATCAATTAATAATAAAAAAACCCTGCCCACTCATTTATCTATAGAAAGAGGGGAAAAAAAACAACAAACAAAAACGGTTTGGAGTATTTTTCTAGGGATTTAAAGTAAAACTAAGTCCAAATTTCCAAGGGGTATGAAACATTGTGAGCGACACAATAACTGATCAATGTATATCTTTCTTTAAACCACTTCTAAAAACAAGTAAAATTTCAATCACCAATAAAATTTCAATCAGCAGGCTGAACATTTTATTTCTTTGGATGTGACTAAAGAACATATTGCAAGTTAAAAGAATCAATCACATTTGGCTCCAATTGGCAGTTGTAGAAACACAGAAATGGTGAATTAGTCTTGTAGCTGGCAGTGTTACAAGCACGGATTAGCTTTGCACTGAAATACATCAGCAGCGGACAGCAGCAAAGAGAGGGAGAGAGAGAGAGAGAGAGAGAGAGAGAGAGAGAGAGAGAAGGAGGGGAGGCAAGTCAGGATGGTTGAGTACATCATAGAGTGCAAGCTATTGTGAGCTGCATTCTTTTTTGTTAAAAAAAAACCCCACTGTTCTAAGAAGGCAAAAGACTTTCACTAGACTTTTAAAATACTAATGCGGATTCAGTCGTGTTAACCTATAAACAAAGCTGTTTATTTTTCTCAAAAAGGTAAGAAATATTTTTTTCATATTTAATTCTATTTCATTTGTTTTGACTTGGAACACATTAAAATAAAATGCATGCTGTGATGTTTGATAGTTATGCAGATTTGACTGGTGGGGGGGGGTTGGTGGGTTCAAAGGTGCTCTCTGTTTAGAAAAGTGAAAATGATGCACAATCAACGTTTAAAAAAAAGAGCGGTGAAACTGTAAAAAGAAGATATTTAAATCTCAGTTAACATAATTTAAGAACTTTGACCTTAATTTTTTTATTAGTTTTGTCTCCAAATGTCTTTGGAAGTTGAAAAAAAAATATGCAAAAATAGCTGTCTTTAGTTTTTTGTTATGTTTTGGTTTTTTTGATAAAATCAAGAGTAAGATTCTAAAATGATCTAAAAAAATAAACAAACTTGTTTTCAAATGCACTTACTGACTCAGAAAATATTTTTTAACATTGCTTCTACTCTGAAAACATCATTTTGTATGTAAATCATCAGAAGATGGATTTACAACATATTTTTGTAAATAATAATGATAATAATAATAATAATAATGGAGGGGTCCATTTACACAGATAATTTAGAAATCACATGTTGATAACTTAAACTTGATTTTACTTTTCTGCCCGACAGACCCTTATCAGACTGGCACACACCTGCACCAGATAAGGCTTGTCGGAGTCTTGAAATGAAGTTAATTTTCTTGGCAATTATATATTCACTAGTATTAAACAAATAAAAAATGTTGTCTAATTGCAAATGTGTCCCTAAACTAAACGTCATTGCTGTTGTTTATTAATAATAATTAGAATTTTACCAACCCCCATGCACCCGACCCCCTAACCGCCCCCACCCAAAAAAAAAAAAAATAAAAAAAAAAAATAAACATAAAACACAAGTCCTCAGATAGAATCATATACAAATATTTCTGTAGGCAGATGACTTTTTGATTCTTGTATGTATTTTAGTGTAACTTTTATTCTTAAATCAGGAGTAGTTTACGTGCATTTTTGCTGGTTTTTATTATATGGCAAGAATAACTTTTTTTCCTCATAGATGTGAAAAATGTTTTGTTTTGCTTCGTAGCTCAATAAAATATTGTCTAATGATGACCTGTTTTATTTTAGAAGTGTTCAAACAATTTCAAATCTTGTTTATCATGTGCCCTTATTAAGCTGCTTAAAAACAATTTCTGTGGACTTTTAACACTAGAAGCCCCAAGATTTTCTCAGCCTCCTGTCTACCCCAAAAAGAGTAATCTGACACCTCTACATGACCTGCACACTGAGGAGCAGAGTCGTTTTTGCGATTCAATTAGTCTCCTAGTCCTAGTCTCCGAGTATTAAGTGCCTTCCAAACAACTCTTAAGTGTCTTGTTTTAATAACTCAAGCAGAAGGCCTTGGGTCTCGAGACACCTCCAAGGAGCTTTCAGGTAGTTGTGGTCAATTGACCCACTAGTGAGGGTTCTAGTATTAAATAGTTTTATCTTCTAGAAGAAGACATTTAACAATAATAAGTAATTCTATCAAAAAAACAAACAGTATGTCACATTTCTGATGGCAGGTTTAATGATCTGAAATTTGTCTCACATTTTTTTGTAAATCTCCATATAATAAATCCATATATGGTGGTTCTTACATATTTAAAGGGATTTTAGTTCTCTTTTTGTACATATAATTGGTAGGTGGTCAGAATTTTCAGTCTGAACAGCTGGTCTGGCTGTGAGGCTGACCTGTCATGTAATTACCATGTTGTCTTTCCAAAGCATCTTAATCACACGCATCTGAGCAGCTGCGTGGTGTTAATTCTTCAAGTTGACGTTCTGATAGAAAGGTCATTTAGAAAAGAAGATACTGAAATCACTCAGGGACTTTTAGATTTAACATTGTTCTAAAAATGTGCCACTGCACGTTTTTATTATTAACGACTTAATCAGCTTGGTGCTCATTGAGCAAGCCTGTTGGACACTGGAAGCAATATTATTGAGGTTAATATTTGTGCATATTCAAACATTTCAATTTAAAAAATGAAATACCTGGTTCAGCTGTCTTAAAAGACTCCTCCAAAGAGTTATTTATTGTCTAATGTGTTAAATCTGCGTTCAACAATACACCATGCCAGTCTATCGTTTGTTTAATAGGATCTGATATCAGAGCTTCATACAAGGTTTTTTGTTTGCGTTCAGACTCCTCCCTGTTATTCCTTGTCATCTTTTAAATGGCATTTAAACCCTAACCCTAAAGTTTATGAAGGTTTCAAATCTTAAAAAGGGTAAGGTTCATTTTGAAATGTCTTCTCTGTTACCAGCATAATATATAGATTATCTAGAATATAAGAGAAATGCCATTTACTGGTGATAATATTTGTGAAATAGTTTTAAATTATGTAATGTGAGTGATAATACATCAACTTTCCTAGCTGTAGTGAACAGAAGAAACAAAATTTGTCCACTATGTTACTGAAACAAAGGTAACATAAATACATCATACAGATGTAATTAAAAGTACATCTGTAAAAAAAAAAAGGGGCCATCGGCAGATTTGGGTCTCTAAATCAATCCTTTATCAAAAACAAAAGAGAGTAGGACCCTATGAATATACTTATATTTTATTTTTTCACTAGCTAAAATGGAAAGAAATTTGAAAATGACCCATATATATAAAAGGAAAAGCCAGTAAATTATCTGAATGAGTCACTTACCGCTTGTTGGGCTTCAAAACTGCATATGAACAACCAAAACACAAACCTAGAAGCAGGTTTTCCAAATCATCATCAGTTAAACAAGATCCTTACTGCTGCTTTCAATGGTACGAAATAAAACTGAACAAGTTCATATGAGAGCTAAAAAGAAGCCAGCAGCAAGATTTAGGGAATCTCTGGACCATATGGGGACAGATCAGTATTTTACTCATATCCTAATGTATCAAAATATGCTTTTAACCAGTCTTTTTTATGCTGCATTTTACGCTTGTCACCAAAAAAGTTTTTATTTTTCTTCCAAACACCAGTTTTTACGCATTTTTAGTCATAAAACAGCATTCTTAGATTTTTTACAAAAAATGGCAGTTTTGTTAGTGCCTTTTGTGCTAAAGTGTAACTTGACTTGCCATAATGTTACAAAAAAGCGATATAGTGCATTTGGTGTGGTGCGCAGCACTCATTTAGACAGCACATGCACGTTTGCATATGCACCTCTGAACAGGTTTAAATATGTGTGTGTGTGAACGTTTATTAATTTTGCTAGAATGTATAGCATACGCACCATACATACATATGAGTGTGTTTGGCTGTTACTTAATGATTATTATCACCAACTGTTCTGATTGTTTATTTTTCAACAAAATTACTTGTGATTTGCTGCAGGTACTTGCTTACACACTCGTCCATGTTTGTATGCGCTTAAGCCATTCCAAGGACTCGCACAGCTTGTGGTCAGTCCATGAGTGGGAATTGCTGATCAGGAGCGCCACTTCTTAGGGATGTTCCCCAGAGAATCCTTTAGTGGACAGCATGAATCGTGCACTACAAAGACACAGACGTTTTCTCCCAAGAGAGAAGCTCTTCAAAAAACATTCCAGAGCCCAAACAAAAGACGAAGTGCATGCAAAGATGTGGACGATTCCTTGTGTTTTGACAATCCCTCTCATGACTTGTCAAAAGTCAATGCTACAGCAAACAAAGCTGACATAGTACCACCCAGAGAAGATAGAGGCCAAAATGACAGTGAAGATGCATTGCTTAGGCCACCTGAAAAGCTCAGAAGTGATGAAGAGAAGGAGAAGGTGGAAGATGAAGAAACTGAGCAAGGGTCTAGCAACTTAGTGCAACATATTCTGAAAGAACTGAAAGGTATTAACAAGATTCAGGAAGAAATTTCCGACCTCAGACAATACCTAACATCTGTACGTGGATCAGTTGATGAAGTATCTTGTTGTGTTGATGCAGTGCTAAGTGAGATAGGTGAGCTTTACTCTGGAAGTTCAGCAACACCTGCCCCCAGTTCTGGTCCCCAAACGTCAGGCGTCAGACGGGGAAGCCTGGGAAGCCTGGGTCGACAGAATGCAATTGCATCATTGCAGGAGAGAGATCTTAGTCCACTGTTGGGCCACAAAGAGTTAGGAAAAGGGTTGGAATGTACACCATTTCGCACACCACCTGAGCTTTGGCAAGTCACTGAAGCACCGCTTCGATCAGACCAAGACAACTCTGACATGCACGTGTTGAGTAATGCAAAGCCTGATCTCTGCTACCTGGAGCTTCAATTTGAACAGAACTATCAAAGCACCAGCTCTTTATCATCTTGCCACAGCTCCAACTGTCCTGAAGCAGGCTTTCTTGTTGGTGACACAGAATGTGATCAGTGGCCTTCTAATGAGATGCAATACAGTAGGAGTAGAGAAGGAGGTTGGAGTGAGGAAGACATCTCCTCTTGTACAAACAGCGGCGAAGAGCTGGAGAATTGCAGACATGTTTGGAACAACTGTGCTATTGAAGAGACACAAAGTAGTACTCCCGGTCTTTCCTCTCACACCAGTTCTGAGCACATCTCTCTGTTATTTGAACACTATTACAATTCTCCATCAAGTTCTTCAAGTATGTTGGATCCGAGGCCTTTTCACTGCCAAGCTGAGAAGGAAAATTTGGAGTGCAACTGTGCTTCAAACTGCCCATTTTCACGTAGCTCCGGTTACTACACCATGGATGCTTGTGCAAATGAATTCAGTAGTGGTCCATCCAGGAGCCTGAGCTGCTCTACAGCACTGTTAACTGACAATGATGATGGTTACTTGGAGTCTCATTCACCGTGTGATGATTGCCCTTCATCTGGGGACACTCTTGATCTTGGGTCCACTGAAAGTTTAGACAGGGAGTGGATGGATCACAGCATTTCTAAGGAAGGCATAAGAGAATCTTTTTCCCCAGTGTCTTTGGAAATTGATTCAGAGAACTTACCCAAAAGCCTCGATGCAGGTTTGGATGTTCCAACTTTAAACAAGGCCGTGCTCACTTTCAGATCAGCATTGAAAGGAGCTTTGAAAAAGTTGGAAGGATCCAACATAGAGGAAGAGAGGAATGATGAAGCAAAACTATCTCCAAATTCTAGTAGACATTCCATTAAAAATAAAGTGAAGCAAAGTACTTGTAAACATACGATGGACGGTTGCCTAACGGAGGATCACAATTTTTCTGCTTCTCCAAAAAATAGTGAGACTTCTGTGTACTTGGATTGTGGTGAGATACTTGAGAATACCTCGTTCTCTTTACAAGCATCCCCAAAAGAATCAAGCCACTCTCCCTGTACACCTACAGAGTATTTCTCAGCGGAGATTTCAGAGGGAAGAGATGAATATCTGACAGATGGGGATTTGTCCAACCTTGATTTGACACCGGAGCAAAGCCCGGCATTAAGGGACAAATGCTCTCGAGGTCCAGCATTTTGCACAGATGAGGGAAGGTTAAGTCCAATTAAGGAACATTTTTTTTATGCTGATGTGAACGACAGAAAGCCAACTGATGCCGGTCACAGGGAGCGTATTGCTAATTTCCAGCGTATTCTTAGAGAAAAGAAGCGAAGTCGCCATAGACTCTCAAAATCTACCCAAGGGTCTTATGGTTCCCAAGGTTCTCAGGGATCCCAATCTCAGGACGAATTTATACCAGGTAGTACAAAATTTCTATTTAAAAAAAATCATTTTACTGTCATTTTACATTGGAATATAAAATTATTAGAGATGAAACTTTCTGCAGTGATATTTCTTATTCAGTATGACAAAATTATAAATCCATTTTATTTACTTAATTACTTAATTTGTGTTGTTTCTTTTCAGAAATTTGGAAAGACGATAATCAGGTTACTAATAAAGTTTTATGTTTAAATGTATATATTTTGTTTTTTTATTTATTTTACTTTTGATTGTGGGAAAATTTTGGTTCATTTTATTAATTCTCCCTGATTTTGTCTTAGTTTTTTTTTTTTTATTATGTTTGCTTTTTAAAGAAAAGATGCTTGTTTTGACCAAAAGCATCATGCACGACATAAAGATGACTAAGTTTGTGGTTTTGGTGTAGAAATAACTGCATAAATGATTTTGGCATTCTGGAAAATACATTTGTCTTCTTTAATGTTGCATTCAGTGCGTGTTTTAGTCATCTTGGATGCATCATTGGTTTGTGTTGGCTTCTGGCTGTTTGAAGACTTGCTTTTGAACCATGCCATTTTAGAAGCAAATTCCTTTGCTGTACTTTTTTGGTTTTTATTGTTATCATTTACAGAAACATATATGGGAACAGTCCCAAACTCTGACCAGATAAAGTTAGGTTTTTTAAGAAAATATAACGATACTACAGGGTAAAAATGATATGATTTAGTAACAGGTTGACTATAGATGATACATAAGTTCCTTAAATGCACTTGTTTACTCAGCTTTTTGTCCTATTTGACAGTTTTGATCCTCATTTTTTGTATTAAACTGGTCTCTATGCCATCCATATTTGTTATTTTTTTATTGTGTGTGATTAAACAGGACAAATTGCTGTAAAAATTCACAAATAGGTACAGGGGTAAACAGAATGCAGCCATGATAAATAAACATATCCATAATTTCAAAGCAAGTTTATTAACCAACATTGCGCAGTTTTACTTCAACGCCGTACTTATTTTGGGTCACATTTATTGTCTCATGTTGAGCAATTAAAGAAATCCGCATGTTTGTGTGTGTTCTTTGTTGTTTTTTTTTTTTTTTTTTTTTCGCAAATACCATTATAAAAAAAAAGCATGTTTTTTGTTTTGAGAAGTAAACCTCAACCAAATCTGTTTTCATTGCTTGCGTTTTTTTTCCTACTGTCATTTCAAACAGCTTAAATTTCAAACCCCAACAGGTCCGAGATGTGGAACCGAGCACAAGACAGGCTTGGGTCAAACCAGGGTATGTTATATACAATCAACTTTTTGACAAGTCTCCGATGTACAGGTAGCTTTAAACTCATCACTATTTGTAACTCTTTACAGTAGTGGATCTGGTCTGTATGGAATTGACAGCATGCCCGATCTGCGTAAGAAGAAACCCATTCCCTTGGTCAGCGATGTGGTGCGTATTAATCCCTCATTTTCGTTTTCTCAAACATTCTCAATGTGATCTGCCGTCCTGTCTGCCATGCTCTTATTTTTAGAGTCATGTCTGTCAGTTTGTGAAACCAGTAGAAGTTTACGTTGTGCTGTTGTTTTTAAGCTGAACTTGGAATAAGATCATCATCCACACGTGGATGCAGATATGAAAATCAGACTTCTAATTTCTTTCTCCCTCCTCTCTTAAACCTGAAACTATTCCCCACAACTCTCTTGAATGCATTCTCTCTTCTCGGTCAGGCTATGGTAAGTCCTAGAACGCAGCTGCCACTCCCCTTTTTATACCCCTTTCTAAAACACAAAATATCAAGTAGGACAATAAACTTTGAACATGTTTGTGTTCAGCATGTTGATCCTCTTAACTTTAGACATTTTGTTTTAAAGCAACTCAAATATGCATGCATCCTTTTGGCCTTGGTAGCCCTTCTTCCTACTTGATATTACCACCATTTAGACCTTTAATCCTTCCTCCACCCTTATGGTTCATATTTTTTCCTCCCTTGATGGGATTTTTTTCTTTGTGGATGAAGCAGAAACAGCTAAAAAAAATTTTGGGTTTATCTAAGCTTACTTTAATTCTTTTTTTAAAAAAACTAACGATACTCACATGGGTTTTCCACAGCGAGTTCACAAACGGGTAAAACAAACTTCTAACACTACTGACCACACCTGTAGACTTCTCTCCCATTCACTTTTAAAGCAACCTTATGCCAGTGCTCTTTGGTTGTGGGTTAGACAAATATTTATGTGCTTGATGCAAATGTATGCAAATGGTCATTTTACATGTCTTTTTCAGTCTCTCGTCCAAGCCAGGAAAGCAGGAATTGCCTCCGCTATGGCTGCTCGGTCTTCATTCAAAGATGAAGAGCTGGTGAGTGAAACGCCTTTAAAAAATTAGACTAGTAAAAATAGAAATATTACTACTTACACTTTTTTAAATATATCTAATAAATGGAAACAGCCGCCCCTTGTTTGTCGCTGGTGTAATGTTACAAAAGGAACCTGCAGTAGGTTAAATCCACTAAGAAGTCAAACATTTTAGTTTGGTTTTTGTAGATGTTTTAAACTACAAAACCCATCGCAACAAACTTTATAGACTTTTGTCTTAACATTTTCACATTTAAACGATTGAGTTTGAAGTTTTTGTAGAAAATAATATGGAGTTAAAACAGTGACATTAGAACTGACGGGTGTTTATGACCAAACTAAACCGATATTATGAAAGTATTTTGTATATTTCGTGCCATACATATCATGCTCTGTACCACTCAATTTTTTAAAGTAATAATAATAATAAAATGTTAAATATTTTTAAAACCTAAAATAAAAAAGCAAACACCAAAGTAAAATGATCTATTTCGTCAATAGGCTACTTTATTTCTGCATTTTGTGCTGCTGCTTCAAAAATGTCCTCTTTATAAATTGGCTATAGGCTATATTCCAATATGTTAACCTGAACTTTCAAGACTTATCTAGAAAACATGGCATACTTTATTCAGAAAACAATTGTTCTTACTTTTTTCATGGTATCTCTTTAATATTATCCCACTCAATCTTTCAAATATGTTTCTGTTTTGGCGTCAGTGTCCTCCTTGTCTCTCTCCACAAATATAAACACACACACTCACATATGTACATATGTGGCCATAGCAATGTGTTTGTTGCCTGGCAACATAGCAACAACTGCCAATGCACACCTACTCCCAGCTGCTTTGCCCCGGTTAGAGGAGATAAAATGCCTATAAATTTTGAAATGTTTTTTTTTAGAACACAAAAACTAACATGATAAAATAGAAAACATGTTTATATTAAAAGTTATAAAAGGTCAGCCTCCTAGGTTGACCTTTACAAGTTGACCTTTACTAGGTTATACTAGGACCCGTTGTGGCCTAGTATAACCATATAGCGCCTATACTAGGCGCTATATGGCGCGTATATAGTATAGTATAGGCGCTTATATACAGTGCATCCGGAAAGTATTCACAGCGCTTCACTTTTTCCACCTTTTGTTATGTTACAGCCTTATTCCAAAATGGATTTAGTTCATTTTTTTCCTCAAAATTCTACACACAACACCCCACAATGACAACGTGAAAAAAGTTTTTTTTTTTAATTTTTGCAAATTTATTAAAAATAAAAAACTAAGAAACCACATGTACATAAGTATTCACAGCCTTTGCCATGAAGCTCAAAATTGAGCTCTGGTGCATCCTGTTTCCACTGATCATCCTTGAGATGTTTCTACAGTTTAATTGGAGTCCACCTATGGTAAATTCAGTTGATTGGACATGATTTGGAAAGGCACACACCTGTCTATATAAGGTTCCACAGTTGACAGTGCATGTCAGAGCACAAACCAAGGATGAAGTCAAAGGAATTGTCTGTAGACCTCCGAGACAGGATTGTGTCGAGGCACAAATCGGGGGAAAGGTACAGAAAAATTTCTGCTGCTTTGAAGATCCCAATGAGCACAGTGGCCTCCATCATCCGTAAATGGAAGAAGTTTGGAACCACCAGGACTCTTCCTAGAGCTGGCCGGCCATCTAAACTGAGCGATCGGGGGAGAAGAGCCTTAGTCAGGGAGGTGACTAAGAACCCGATGGTCACTCTGTCAGAGCTCCAGCGTTCCTCTGTGGAGAGAGGAGAACCTTCCAGAAGAACAACCATCTCTGCAGCAATCCACCGAGCAGGCCTGTATGGTAGAGTGGCCAGATGGAAGCCAATCCTTAATAAAAGGCACATGGCACCTCGCCTGGAGGACTCTCAGACCATGAGAAACAAAATTCTCTGGTCTGATGAGACAAAGATTGAACTCTTTGACATGAATGCCAGGCGTCATGTTTGGAGGAAACCAGGCACCGCTCATCACCAGGCCAATACCATCCCCACAGTGAAGCATGGTGGTGGCAGCATCATGCTGTGGGGATGTTTTTCAGCGGCGGGAACTGGGAGACTGGTCAGGATAGAAGGAAAGATGAATGCAGCAATGTACAGAGACATCCTGGATGAAAACCTGCTCCAGAGCGCTCGTGACCTCAGACTAGGACGACGCTTCATCTTTCAGCAGGACAACGACCCTAAGCACACAGTCAAGATATCTAAGGAGTGGCTTCAGGACAACTCTGTGAATGTCCTGGAGTGGCCCACCCAGAGCCCAGACTTGAATCCTATTGAACATCTCTGGAAGGATCTGAAAATGGCTGTGCACCGACGATTCCCATCCAACTTGATGGACCTTGAGAGGTGCTGCAAAGAAGAATGGGCAAAACTGCCCAAAGAGAGGTGTGCCAAGCTTGTGGCGTCATATTAAAAAAGACTTGAGGCTGTAATTGCTGCCAAAGGTGCATCAACAAAGTATTGAGGAAAGGCTGTGAATACTTATGTACATGTGGTTTCTTAGTTTTTTTATTTTTAATAAATTTGCAAAAATTAAAAAAAAACTTTTTTCACGTTGTCATTATGGGGTGTTGTGTGTAGAATTTTGAGGAAAAAAATGAACTAAATCCATTTTGGAATAAGGCTGTAACATAACAAAAGGTGGAAAAAGTGAAGTGCTGTGAATACTTTCCGGATACACTGTAGTATAGGCCTAATATTACCATATAGCGCCTAGTGTAGGCACTATATGGTTATACTAGGCCACTGTTCTTCGCTGTTCTAATAGAACAGCGCAACTATACTAGGGCTAGGGCTGTATAGTTGCGCTGTTCTAGTAGAACAGCGCAACTATAAAACAAATATTCTATTAGCAAAGAATAGTTGCTAATAGTTGCAGCAGGTTATACGTATTAAGGACTAAATCTGTTCTTATCTCATTGAAAATCAATGAGCAGGATTTGCGCTCAGACACAAAACTTTTTCTTTTTTTCTCTAGAAAAACCATGTGTATAAGAAGACTCTTCAGGCTCTAATCTATCCCATATCCTGCACTACACCCCATAACTTTGAGGTTTGGACAGCCACAACACCCACATACTGCTATGAGTGTGAAGGACTGCTGTGGGGAATCGCTCGCCAAGGTATGCGATGCTCGGAATGTGGAGTCAAGTGCCATGAAAAGTGCCAAGAGCTCCTGAATGCAGACTGTCTTCAACGTGAGTACTGTCCAGGAAATAAAAGAATAGGATTAACACTAGAAGCCCCAAGATTTTATCAATCTCCTGACTACCCCAGAAAGAGTCATCTGACACCTCTACCTGACCTGCACACTGAGGAGCAGAGTCGGTTTTGCGATTCAATTAGAGTCTCCTAGTCCTAGTCTCCAAGTGCTAAGTGCCTTCCAAATGACTCTTAAGTGTCTTGTTTGAATAACTCAAGCAGAAGGCCTTGGGTCTCGAGACACTTGCATGGGCTTTCAGGTAGTGGTGAACAATTCACCCCTTCGTGAGGGTTCTAGTGTTAATGGAATTTTTTTTTTTTTCGCTATTTTAGCTCTCTCCATTTCTGTTTCAAAAGAATCAAAACCTCATTTTTTTTTTACTTCCAGGTGCTGCGGAAAAAAGCTCTAAACATGGAGCGGAAGATCGGACTCAAAACATCATCATGGCCATGAAGGACAGGATGAAGATCAGGGAAAGAAACAAGCCGGAGATCTTTGAGCTGATAAGAGAAGTGTTTGTCATCAGCAAAGCTGTTCACGCTCAGCAGATGAAGGCTATCAAACAGAGTGTGTTGGATGGTACATCCAAGTGGTCAGCTAAGATCACCATCACAGGTGAAAATGATCACAACATGTAAACACATCCAAATATTGCTTGTTGTCTAAAGTCTCATTGCCTTAAATCAGCTGAGATAGGCACCAGCACCGACTCATTGAGGGACAAGCGTTTCAGAAGATAAATGAAGTAATAAAGTTGCTCATGGTTATAATTATTTCTTTTGTTTAGTTGTTTGTGCCCAAGGGCTGCAGGCAAAAGACAAGACTGGGTCCAGTGATCCCTACGTGACCGTTCAGGTGGGAAAGACCAAGAAGAGAACAAAGACTATTTATGGCAACCTAAATCCAGTCTGGGAGGAAAAGTTCCACTTGTAAGTTGATGGTAGTTTTATTTGTTACGGGAGCAGTTTCTTCTTCTTCTTTCGGCATTTCCCTACAGGGGTCTGCATAGCAAGTCGGTTTCTTCCATCTAACCCCATCTGCTGTATCCTCTTTGGTCACACCAATCTGTAGTGAGAGGAGGGAAGAGGTGGAGGAAAAGCTGGAGAGGTGGAGGTTTGCACTAGAAAGAAGAGGAATGAAGATTAGTCAGAGTAAAACAGAGTACATGTGTGTGAATGAGAGGAATCCAAATGGGAAAGTGAGGTTACAGGGAGAAGAGATAAACAAGGTGGAAGATTTTAAGTATCTAGGATCAACAGTCCAGAGCAATGGAGAGTGTGGAAAAGAGGTGAAGAAGCGTGTTCAAGCAGGCTGGAACGGTGGAGAAAAGTATCAGGTGTGATGTGTGACAAAAGAGTTTTAGCTAAAATGAAAAGAAATGTGTACAAAACCGTGGTGAGACCGGCCATGCTGATTGGTCTAGAAACAGTAGCACTGAAGAAAAGACAGGAAGCAGAGATGAAGATGCTGAGGATCTCTCTGGGAGTGACCAGGATGAATAGGATTAGAAATGAGTATATCAGAGGAACAGCACATGTTAGAGGTTTTGGAGATAAAGTCAGAGAGGCCAGACTGAGATGGTTTGGACGTGTACAGGGAAGAGAGATCGAGTACATCGGCAGAAGGATGCTGGATTTGGAACCACCAGGAAAGAGGACTAGAGGAAGGCCAAAGAGGAGGTTCATGGATACAGTGAAGGAAGACATGAAGATCGTTGGTGTGACCAAAGAGGATACAGCAGATAGGGTTAGATGGAAGAAACTGACTTGCTGTGGCGACCCCTGAAGGGAAATGCCAAAAGAATAAGAAGAAATACAACAAACCTTCTTTAAACAAAATGTTTTCCAAATTAAATATTGAACATTTAAAGTTTTATTTTTGTCTGTTTTTCATAATCAGGTGTGTGTTATAAAACTAAACACACCTGACTTTAAAGAAGTCCTAATCCGTTCAGCCTTCCGTAGACTCCACCTGTCTGAATCAGCCTCTAAGTAACTATTTAACAGTTATAAAATCCTCTCAGTTTTCTCTTTTCTTCGTGTTCTTTTTTCTTTTTTTTAATCAAGTGAGTGCCATAATTCTTCTGACCGAATCAAAGTTCGAGTGTGGGATGAAGACGACGACATAAAATCCAGAGTGAAACAGCGTCTGAAGAGAGAATCTGATGACTTTTTAGGCCAGAGTATTATTGAAGTTCGAACGCTGAGTGGAGAGATGGACGTCTGGTACAACCTGGGTCAGTATGAACCTTGACCATTCTTCATTTGTTACACGATGAATGTGGCTCGGCTCACACTCGTTCCCGCCCCTCAACAAGCAGTGCCATTTTAACGAAAGGCACAAAAATCGAACCATGAAAGAATAGTTTCTAATTACCGTATTTTCACGACCATAAGGCGCACCTAAACATCTCAAATTTTCTTCAAAATGAGTGGTGCGCCCTATTTTGCAGTGTGGCCTATCTAATTTGTGATTTGCGAACATATTAGAGAACCAGGAGGTGGCGCAGTTGAGATAATGAGAACATTAAAGGTGGAAGTGTGGGCGTGGATTGTGTATAAAAGAACAGGTGTGTGCTTTATGAAGAACATTGCTGTTTTAACAACATTGAAAATGGAAAAGAGACACGCTTATGAAGCTCAGTTTAAACTGATGGCTATCAGCTACGTGGAGGAACACGGGAATCGAGCCGCCGCAAGAAAATTTAAAATTAACGAGACAATGGTTCGTAAGTGGAGGAAGCTGGAAAACGAGCTGCGACAGGTGAAGAAGACGCAGCTCAGTTTCTGCGGAAATAAGACGAGGTAGCCAGAGTTGGAGGAAAGACTCCAGCAGCGATGGATGACCAGAGGAGACCACAGGTTCATGAAGGGTAGAAGGCAGCGCCGGGCGAGTTACACCACAGTTTGCCAGTGGATTGTAGATGCTTGAGCTAATGTGTCTGCTGGCACTGTTGTCCGAGCTTTCGCAAAAACAGGCATCATTTCCACGGAGCCACTCGGTACAGAAAGTATCTGACAGTGAGGAAAGTGAACCTGCTAGGTTGGATTTAGCGCAGCTGTTAGATTCGGAAACAGAGGATGAGGACTTGGATGAATTTGATAAATGACTTTATGACGACTGTAACTAATATTTAAATAAAACCAACCAAACTCAGTTTTGCTCCCGATCTATTTTTAAATATGCACGTGCATGCGTGTTGTTGTAAGGCGGACGTACGTAGTAGAGGATATGTATATAAAACCCGCGCCCTATCATCAGGTGCGCCTTATGTGTGTGTTAAATACAGAGCACGCAAAATTTGGACTGCGCCTTTTAATACGGTGTGCCCTATGGTCGTGAAAATACGATATATAAAAATTAGTACACCACAAAAATACGATCCCCCCCGCCCCACACCACCCCCATCCATTTAAACCAGGAGACATGACCTGCTCAGCTTTTAAAAGGTCAGGCTAAGGTACTTGAATTTTATTTTCCTCCAGTAAAAAGTCTTTATTGTTCAATAAACTGTATCGTTCATCATAAATATTTCCGTTCTGCTTCTAAACCACGTTTCCTCTCCTTACTCACGCCCCTCTCTCGTCTTGACACAAAGTTATCAAGTGGCAATGCTCCAGTTGGAAATGGAACTGCTCCGTCGACATGTACAAATTACCCATAATGACGTCCCTGTCAGGGCAAATAGCAGGGCAAGTCGCCGAGCGCTCCGCCTCCCCAGGAGCTCGGGCTGAAATGTCGTCTTTGATAAGGCACACATCCACGCAGCCGCCCGACCCCATCCTTTCTCTCTCTCTCCCTCACGATGACAGCCTGTAATTAGCACTGCGTTAACTGTTCTGGTTTCATGTGGTTTCTAGATTCAGAACTCTGATTCTAGAAGAAGCAGGTGCACGTGTGTTCATTTAAGCTGTGACTGTTTGGTTCTAATTACAGAGAAGAGGACGGACAAGTCGGCCGTGTCTGGTGCCATTCGGCTCCAGATCAACGTGGAGATTAAAGGAGAGGAGAAGGTGGCGGCGTATCATGTTCAGTACACCTGTTTGCACGAGGTAGTTTTCACGCCAACAGACACAAAAACATTTATAAACTAGTTAAAATTTAAAGATATCGTCAAACTTTTGTTGTAATTTTACTTTAAAAACAATCCATCGTGGTTTTAAATTTAAGACTCTGTCTTCGATACGTTAAAAATGGCCGACCTCTGTCGTTTGCAGAATTTGTTCCATCACTCCACCGATGTGCTCGGCCAAGGTGTGGTAAAAATCCCAGAGGCCCGTGGAGACGACTCCTGGAAGGTGTACTATGACGATGTGGCTCAAGAGATAGTCGATGAGTTTGCCATGCGCTACGGGATCGAATCAATCTACCAGGCTATGACGTAAGAACTCCCTCTAAAATACTTCAAAACTTCTTTTGTTTGTTTTTTTTCTCTGACTGGTTAAACTTTAAGTATTTGTTAGAGATTTAAATTCTCAGAGTTTAAATGGACCATGGTCCTCACCCAGAAAAGGGTGAATGCCCCCTGCGGGTCAGGGACAGGGTCCTGCCCCAAGTGGAGGAGTTTAAGTATCTCGGGGTCTTGTTCACGAGTGGGGGAAAGATGGAGCGGGAGATCGACAGGCGGATCGGTGCGGCGTCAGCAATAACTAGGATGCTGCATCGGTCCATTGTGGTAAAGAAAGAGCTGAGCCGAAAAGCAAAGCTCTCGATTTACAAGTCGATCTACGTTCCTACCCTCACCTATGGTCACCAGCTGTGGGTGGTGACCGAAAGAATGAGATCACGGGTACAAGTGGCCGAAATGAGCTTTTTCTGCAGGGTGGCTGGGCTCTCACTCAGCGATTGGGTGAGGAGCTCTGCCATCCGGGAGAAGCTCAGTGTTGAGCCGCTCCTCCTCCAGGTCGAGAGGAGCCAGATGGGGTGGTTCGGGCATCTGGTCAGAATGGCTCCTGAGCGCCTCGCTTGTGAGGTGTTTCGGGTACGTCTCACTAGGAGGAGACCAAGAGGAAGACCCTGGACCCGCTGGAGAGACTATGTCTCACAGCTGGCCGGGGAGCGACTTGGGATCCTTCCAGGTGAGCTGGAGGATGCAGCCGGGGTGAGAGAAGCCTGGGCTTCCCATCTGGGGCTGTTACCCCCGCGACCCAGCCCCGGATAAGTGGAGTGAGAGCCCAGCCATCCTGCGTAGGAAGCTCATTTCGGCCGCTTGTATCCGTGATCTCATTATTTTGGTCACCACCCAAAGCTGGTGACCATAGGTGAGGGTTGGAACGTTATTTTAACTTTTACTTTCCATGTTATGTCATTATTTAAACGACACAAGATTTACAAAACTTTTAATTTCACCAAATCATCAAATTATTTTTTTTTAAACTTTAAATAAAGTGGATTGTCTTTAATCATTTATCACTTCACTCACATTAACTTGGAAAATAATTCTTTGGGGTGAAAGAAGGTATCCCTAAAAATCTTCCTGGTCGCTCACCAAGACAAACAAAGAATTTTTTTTTTCTCCTTTCAGACACTTTGCCTGCCTCTCCACCAAATACATGTGTCCTGGTGTTCCTGCTGTGATGAGCAGCCTGCTTGCAAACATTAACGCCTTCTACGCCCACACCACCGCTTCCACAAATGTGTCCGCTTCCGACAGATTCGCCGCTTCCAATTTTGGGGTGTGTACTGGTGGAATGTGCTGCACAACATACTGCTCTTGTTCTTTCTCTGAAACTACCGTATTTTCCGCACTATAAGGCGCACCTAAAAACCTTAAATTTTCTCTAAAGTCCACGATGCGCCTTTTAACCCGGAGCGCCTTATATATAGATTAATATTGAGCTACAACAGGTGTCGCAACTGCGGTGAGCAGCCGTCGACTCCATTTCCCCCGTAGAAGAAGTAGTGCGCAGTGCATGCTGGGATATATGAAAGGGCATCTCATTTCCATTTGTGTGTTTGTGTAAAGACCTGAAAATGGCTCCTACCAAGAGACACTGTTATACCGCAGAGTTTAAACGAAATGGCTCCTACCAAGAGACACTGTTACACCGCAGAGTTTAAACGAAATGGCTCCTACCAAAAGACACTGTTACACAGCAGAGTTTAAACGAAATGGCTCCTACCAAGAGACACTGTTATACCGCAGAGTTTAAACTCAAGGCGATCGGTCACGCAGTAGAACACGGGAATAGAGGCGCAGCGAGAGAGTTTATCATCAATGAATCAATGGTGAGGAAGTGGAGGAAGCAAGAGGATGCGCTGCGCCAAGTAAACAAGACTAAACAGAGATTCCGCGGGAACAAAGCGAGATGGCCACAGTTAGAGGACAAAGTTAAACAGCCTTTACTGTAGCGCCTTATAGTGCGGAAAAAGTTTTTAAAAAATGTCATTTATTGAAGGTGCGCCTTATAGTGCGGAAAATACACCCGATCTCTTGGTCTTGGTTTACCGCTGGCAAACTGGTCTGAACCACAGCCGGACATCTAACTGTGTTTGTCCTTTTTTTTTAATGCAGAAAGAACGATTTGTCAAGCTGTTGGACCAGCTGCATAATTCCCTGCGTATCGACCTCTCGACCTACCGGGTATGGAACGAGGAAGTTTCAGCTCAAATGTTGATTCTCTGCTTTTTTTTTTTTTTTTTTCTTCTTTTATGGTTTTATTTGTTATTAGCAAATAAAATATAAAATTATACGTTGCCATATTAAAAAAATAATCACTGGTACTTTTTATTTACATTTGAACAAAAGCTTGCAAGTTATTTCTATTCTTTTCCCTAATGAAAAAAAAAAAACATACACAAAAAGTACATTTTTTCAATACCCCAAATATTTTTTTAAGTCAAAAATTTGTGAGGAGTCTTTGTCTGGTCTGTCCGGTCTTTGTACGACCGAAGCCAGAGCTTGGTCCGTATAGCCGGCAGTATGTCGATTCTATTTCCAGTGAGAGTTGGACTCCGCCAAAGCTGCCCTTTGTCTTCAATTCGGTTCATCACCTCTATGGACAGACTATCTAGGTGCAGCCGAGGCGTTGGAGGGATCCGGTTTGGTGACCTCAGGATCGGATCTCTGCTTTTCGCAGATGATGTGGTCCTGTTGGCTTCATCGGATCGGGATCTCCAGCTCTCACTGGATCGATTTGCTGCAGAGTGTGAAGCGGCCGGGATCGGAATCAGCGCCTCCAAATACGAGACCATGGTCCTCGCCCGGAAAAGGGTGGAATGCCCCCTGCGGGTCAGGGACAGGGTCCTGCCCCAAGTGGAGGAGTTTAAGTATCTCGGGGTCTTGTTCACGAGTGGGGGAAGGATGGAGCGGGAGATCGACAGGCGGATCGGTGCGGTGTCAGCAATAACTAGGACGCTGCATCGGTCCGTCGTGGTAAAGAGAGAGCTGAGCCGAAAAGCAAAGCTCTCGATTTACAAGTCGGTCTACGTTTCAACCCTCACCTATGGTCACCAGCTGTGTGTGGTGACTGAAAGAATGAGATCACGGGTACAAGCGGCCAAAATGACCTTCCTCTGCAGGGTGGCTGGGCTCTCACTCAAAGATCGGGTGAGGACCTCTGCCATCCAAGAGGAGCTCGGTGTCGAGCCGCTCCTCCTCCAGGTTGAGAGGAGCCAGATGGGGTGGTTGGACCTGCTCAGGATGCCTCCCGAGCGCCTCGCGGGTGAAGTATTTTGGGCACGTTCCACCGGGAGGAGACCAAGGGACAGACGCCAGACCCGATGGAGAGACTGTGTCTCACAGCTGGCCAGGGAACGACTTGGGATCCTTCCGGGTGAGCTGGAGGATGCAGCCGGGGAGAGAGAGGCCTGGGCTTCCCGTTTGAGGCTGTTGCCCCCGCAACCCGGCCCCGGATGAGCAGAAGATGACGGAACGAAATTTGCGAGGTGTATTAAAATGTATGAGCTGTACTGTTTGTTGTCTTATTTTTCCAAATAAACTTGTCTCTTTTTGTAGAACCATTTCCCCGCGAGCAGCAAAGATCGTCTGCAGGATCTAAAATCCACCGTGGACCTCCTAACCAGCATAACCTTTTTCAGGATGAAGGTAACTCATTGTTTCATGCACCCAAAAACATCCAGCATGAAGATTTGTTAATTGGTTTTACTGTGGTCTCTAGTTATAACGTACTTAGCTTGTCCATAGATTATTTTAGTTTAATTTTGCAGCTTTATTTTGGCGGAACATGAACTAAAACTGCTCTCTGGCGCCAATTTCTTGATAAACTACCCTCTCGATTGGCCTGTAGCTGCTTGTGAATGCATTTTTGATGTAAACCCATTGTTGTTTTTGGCAGCCATCTGCGTTTTTGTTTTAGTCTTCGTCTTTGGAAAGAAAATTAATTTAAGTTTTAGTCACATTTTCGTCATCTTTATACAGTATATTTTAGTTTTAATTACGTTTTAGTCACGAAAACCCAAAAGAGTTTTCGTCTAGTTTTCGTCAGGAAAGACTTTGAATGTTTTTAGTCTAGTTTTAGTGTAAAAAAAAAAACAAGAAAAAATACTTTAACAATCATGTCTTTATTACTGAATTTAATGCAGGTTGTTTGTTTAAAAAGAAAAACAAACTCTGCCGAGCTTTAATTTGCGCAAAAACAACAAACATTTTAAAACAACGTAAAATAAATAGAAATTCTTCAGTGAGTGAGGAACGTTGTAACTTATGTATACTTAAAAATGACACCTCTTAAACATCCTGTAAACAAAGTAAACACTGCATTGTGTCTTTAAATCAATCGTTAGCGCAACCAAGCTAACTAAAGAAATTAGCAGCGCCGACAAGCTAGCATTAGCTTGAAGTTAGCATGCTGTTTGCACAAAATATGTGGAAAACTTTAAGTTTCTGACCACCAAGCCTCCTTTGTTACTGTTTTCACCATGGTGTGTGACCTCCTCATGGCTGCAGGTGTGTTGTGTAGACGGTGTGAACGTGCAGCATTGTGTTGTGTAGACGGTGTGAACGTGCAGCATTGTGTTGTGTAGACGGTGTGAACGTGCAGCATTGTGTTGTGTAGACGGTGTGAACGTGCAGCATCATGGGGGGCGTGCCGCCGTGAGAGACAAATGCAGCCGCTGTATTTTTTCTTTTCGCAGATAGAAATATGAAAGTCTGACGCCTATTTTGTTACATTTTTGTCTCGTCAACAGAAACTTGTAAAAGTCTCGTCACATTTTCGCCACCAAAAAGTCGCATTTATTGCGTTATCGTTAAGTCATCGACATAAAAAAATGTCAACTAAATTATTTCATCGTCGTTATCATTGACGAAAACAACACTGTGTAAATCTAAAAATAAAAAATGCTATTTTACATTTTTGTGCTTGAAAATGTAAAAAGCTATTCTTAATCTGTTAAAAAAAAAAAAAAAAATGAATTACTCTATTCATCCCTCACTGGGGAAATTTCTGTGCTGCACTCCTTACACCGCAGCAGGCTGCCCTTCGACGGCGCCAATGGTGGGAGAAGCGGCGGTTAGGTGTCTTCTGCAAGGACCCTAGACGTGCTCTCTGTGGGCCGCGAACCCGTGACCTTCCGGTCCGCGCGCGAACGCTCTAACCACTGAGCTGCCGTCTCCTCCCGTCAAGCTCACATGACTGCCAAATTCTTCCGAACCGAAGAGAATCAATGTGGTTATTTTTTTATTTGTGTAAAGAAATACTATAAATAAAACATAAATACTTTCATTTCATGTATCGTGGGTTTTTTTTTAAATGCAAACCTCACAATTAATAAGAGAGCACTCAGTTGGCGCTGTGTAAAGTTTGGTTGAGCTAACTTTGACTCGTTGTACAGGTCCAGGAGTTGCAGTCCCCCCCCAGAGCCAGCCAGGTTGTGAGGGACTGCGTCAAAGCTTGTCTGAACTCTACGTATGACTACATCTTCAATAACTGCCACGAGCTGTACAGCAGGCAGTACCAACCGGCTGACACGGTCAGTCACACCATTACGGTTAATCTTTTTAGATTGTGTTTACATTTGAATTTTCTGAGGTTTCTATGTTTGAACATCTAAAACATACTTGAAGTGCTTTTCTATTTTATTCATGCATGTTGGAGAAGATTGCAAACTCTACCGTCAGTATTTGTACATTATTTAGACACCAGATTGTTTTTGGACGCACATTTTGTTCACAATCTAATATACACAGATTTTTTTTTTTAACAACAGTGCAGGCGTTCTGCTCATGCTCAGTCCTTTCTGTTACAAAACAACTTTAAAAGCGGAATCACATCAAGATCATTAAACACTGATTTTTTTTTTTTTATTTGCTTGTTTTTCTACGAGTCCAAAAAGCATAACGATTGTTACGTTTCCAAAACACGAGGCGACCGGGGAACAGGTGTTTTCAGACTGGCATCAAACATTTTCAATTTCAGTTGCTATCGTTTGACAAATATGACAAGTACACTTTTGATCACGACATATTATTGTGAAAACGAGACCAGGAACATAAGTTAGTGTTTAGTGATGCAGTCATACATCGTTTGTATTATTAAAAATGTTAAAATTTTTACATTTGAAGTAAAATTACCATAAATAAATATACATATGCAACAATATAAAGAGGTTTTATGAGATATTGACAATTATTTTATTGCATATAAATAAGCATAGTACCCTTTGCCCTATTTTTTTTTTGCGCAGAAATTTATGCAGAGAATAAAAAGGCACTACATACAGTGCCTTGCAAAAGTATTCAACCCCCTTTGAACTTTGCGACCTTTTGCCACATTTCAGGCTTCAAAGATAAAGATAGACAACTGTAATTTCTGGTGAAGAATCAACAAGCAGGACACAATCATGAAGTGGAACGAAATTTATTGGTTATTTCAAACCTTTTTAACAAAAAAAAAAAACGGAGAAATAGGGCGTGTAAAAGTAAAAATGTCAGTGTCTCAATGTGCAAAACTGTAAGTGACATACCCCAACCGACTTAGAGCTGTATTCGCAGAAAAAGATGGTGCAAGAAGGTATTAACTTAAGGGGGCTGAATACTTTTGCACGCCCTTTTTCTCTGTTTTTTTCTTTGTTAAAAAGGTTTGGAATAACCAATAAATTTTGTTCCACTTCATGATTGTGTCCCACTTGTTGTTGATTTTTCACAAAAAAATTACAGTTGTATATCTTTATGTTTGAAGCCAGAAATGTATGTAGTGCCTTTTATTCTCGGCATAAATTTCTAAGCAAAAAAAAAAAAAAAAAAAAAGGGTAAAGGGTACTATGCTTATTTATATGCAATAAATAAGAGTCATAGGTGAGGGTTGGAACGTAGATCGACTTGTAAATCGAGAGCTTTGCTTTTGGGCTCGGCTCTCTCTTTACCACGACGGACCGATGCAGCATCCTAGTTATTGCTGACGCCGCACCGATCCGTCCGTCGATCTCCCGCTCCATCCTTCCCCCGCTCGTGAACAAGACCCCGAGATACTTAAACTCCTCCACTTGGGGCAGGACCCTGTCCCTGACCTGCAGGGGGCATTCCACCCTTTTCCGGGCGACCACCTCTGGTCACCAGATGTGGGTGGTGACTGAAAGAATGAGATCGCGGGTACAAGCGGCCGAAATGAGCTTCCTCCGCAGGGTGGCTGGGCTCTCACTCAGAGATCAGGTGAGGAGCTCTGCCATCCGGGAGGAGCTCGGTGTCGAGCCGCTCCTACTCCAGGTCGAAAGGAGCCAGATGGGGTGGTTCGGGCATCTGGTAAGAATGCCCCCCCCCACCCGCCCCCGAGCGCCTCGCGGGCGACGTGTTTTGGGCACGTCCTACCAGGAGGAGACCAAGAGGCAGACCCCGGACCCGCTGGAGAGATTATGTCCCACAGCTGGCTGGGGAAGGACTTGGAATCCTTCCGGGTGAGCTAGAGGATGCAGCCGGGGTGAGAGAAGCCTGGGCTACCCGTTTGAGGCTGTTGCCCCCACCACCCGACCCCGGAACAAGCGGAAGATGACGGAACAGAAAATAAGAGTCGATATCTCATAAAACCCGTTTAATTCTTTTTCTTTTTTTTCCAGAACAAAGAGGAGTTGCCGTTAGAAGAACAAGGTCCAAGCATAAAAAACTTGGATTTCTGGCCTAAACTCATCATGCTGATTGTCTCGATTATTGAAGAAGATAGGAACTCCTACACACCTGTGCTCAACCAGTTCGTACCTCCAACCCTCACCTTTTGCTGTTTTTATTCTCGGTTATTTTCAGTTTAATTGAACAGAAAAAAAACTGTTTTTCCCTTCAGGTTCCCTCAAGAACTGAATGTTGGAAAAGTGTCTGCAGAAGTCATGTGGACACTGTTCGCTCAGGATATGAAGTACGGTATGGAAGGTGGGTGCAGAGAGCTGAGAAGCCATGAACACGGGGGTGAGGGGTGAAGCAATGATGACATTTATGAGGAATTCTGGGAAACAATAATACATTCTAATACAAACTGGTTTGGGGAGCAAAATGCTGAGTGGGCAGATTTTAAAAGCGGCTTATGTCTCCCCGGAGCCCATTCATCCTTTTTCACCACCATATTGTACAAACATTTGTCCCCAGATGTACTGGGGGTGTTTGTTCTTGGTCCTGTCCTCAAAATGAGTCCACTACAGAGACTCTTGCTGTTAAACAACGACGATTGATGTAAAATAAACAAAATATGCTTGTCCTGTTTTTCTAAAAAAAAAATCCGCTTTGTGATTGGTTTAAATCTGAGGCACTATGAAAACAAAATGGTCACCTGCTGTGATTTACGTTACTTTCCTCGTGTGTGTGCTCTCTTCCTTTGACTTGGTTCCCACAGATCACGAGAAGCACAGACTGTGTAAAAGTACAGATTACATGAACCTGCATTTTAAGGTCAAGTGGCTCTACAACGAGTACGTGAAGGAGCTCCCAAACTGTCAGGGTGTTGTTCCCGACTACCCATCGTAAGTACACATGGGTTTTTTTTCTTTCCGATTCTGCTAATTATCAGCTTACACCAGTGGCGGTCCGTGCATTTCACACCTAGGCCTTCGTTGATGTGCTACTTTGTCCGACTTGAATAAATACCCCTCAAATATCATCATTAATGACACCACGGCTGGAGAAATTATATACAGAAGCAGACGTAGGCACTACTGGGCGTTGCATCACCATAATTGTGTACAACAGGGATCCTCAACCATTTCTGCGCCACAGACCGGTTTAGTGTCTGACAATATTTTCACGGACTGGTCTTAAGGTGATGAGACCAGCCTGAAAAAAATGGCTTTTCAAAATCAATAATAATAAAATTAAATGCACTTTGTCTTCACAAGAAAATTTATTAGCAGCGTCTTTATAACGTGGAAACATTCTCTCTGCTCGAACGTAATCTTGTTGCCATGGTAACGGTAAACATGTACCTTCAAAATAAAAGACGTCACAAAAACAAAGCGAATAAAAATAACAGTTCTGTGCGGCCCAGTACCACATGACCCGCGGCCCTGTACCAGTCCGCGGCCCAGTGGTTGGGGACCACTGGTGTACAACACAGGCAATTTTCAAGAGCATTTAAACATCAATATACCCGCGTATAAAACATATACTCACCAAAACAGCTGTCCCCCAAAACACTTATTTCAACACAAAATCCATTCTGCTTTCTTTCTTCAAGACATGAATGACTCGGTTTACAGTTTGTCTGTGCGTTTCAGTTTGAACAATAAATCTTTTTCTATCTACATGTGGAGGCCAATGGAAAAAGCTGTTTGTGAAAATTTTCTCCGGTATGTCTAAAAGTGCTGAGGGTCGAGAAGGTAGAGAAACAGTCATTTTTCGTGGTCTTGAAATCGATTCTGCCATTCTGAAACCCTTCTGCCATTGTTGGTGAAAAAAAACGAGTAGATATTTTAGATTTTTCTGTTAAAGGTTCTGGGTCTGGCTCTAGTGTAAGTTTTGTTGACATGCTGAGGGTTGCTTCCGCTTACGTCAAGTGAGTATCCAATCACAAGACGCGTACATGTCACGTTCAGCACCTTCGTGAAGGCGTACATGTCAACAACTCATGATCTGATTGGCTGTCAGAAACTACAGGTGCCCGTTTACTATACAGTAAGCAGGGCCCACACTGCTCGATCTGAAGGCCTGGAGGCAGATTTTATACAGCCTAGCGACACCAGCGAGCTGAATTCTGATTGGATAAAAACTTTAACCTAACGTTACAACACTAGAAGCTGTATAACCAAATGGATATAATATTCAATTCAATTTTATTTGTATAGCCAAAAATCACAGAATGTCCGTCTCAATGGGCTTCACAAGAAAAAGAGGAATGTATTAACACAAATACACAACAAGAAAAATAACTAACAAATGCTAACTAAACAAGACTAGCACATTAATGCACTTAGACTCTCCTTCTCGGTGAGGAAAAACTCCTAGAAAACCCATCAGTGGGGAAAAAATAAGAAACCTCATGGGGACCCACGTGAAAGAGAGATCCCTCCCCCGGACGAGCAAACAATGTGTCACAGATTATTGTTTACATATTAGCTTATTCTAATCTACAGCGAAATATCGAAAGTAGTCAATAAATGTTCTTCATCCTGATGGAAACACGGGGGACTCCTCAGCCCGGAGATGTCCAGAACGGGGATGAGTAGATGTTCTACATCCTGATGGAAACACTGGTGGACTCCTCAGCCAGGAGATGTCCAGGACGGGACATATAATATGACATGAAGAAAACAGAATATGGAGAATAATTATATATTTATTTAGGAAAAATACATTTAAAATGAAATTGACTTTTATTATAATTATGATAATGATGTCTGGTTAAGTTAGGCCAGCAGAGAAGGCCTTGCTGGCTCTGACCGCCCGCCACTGGCTTACACAATATTATCATAAGTCAAAGTAAAGGTTTCTGAGGAGAAAAAATGTTGGTTTTTATATTCCTTATTGATCTTTTTTTTTTTCCAGATGGTTCGTACAGTTTGTGTTGCAGTGGTTGGATGAAAACGAGGACGTATCTATGGAGTTTATGCACGGAGCTTTGGAGAGAGACAAAAAAGATGGCGTAAGACATCAAGAGACCTCACTGACATGCTGTCACATGTCACACACCGAGCTTTAGAAAAGTATTTTGTACTGTTTGTATTTGCTGCTGTTGGATCCACTGACCCTCATCATCAAAGTAGTTGTGTAAATTTTAAGCGCACACATAAAGAACACCATAGGGTGGTCGGTATTTATGAAGAGGAGTTCACCCGTTCCTTTTTGGCATACACAAGATCATACATGGATCATAATAAATGCTGATCAGGTCTTGATTAGCTAAATAAAGCATAATTTCTTTTCATGATAAATTAAAAATGAACATAATTATATTTAAAAGGGCGAAATATATTCATATCCATGCTCAGTCACATCCTTCCTTATTTTACAATGTGATGGCAAATAGAAGGAATTTTACTAAACAGTGTGTAATAAACAGGCTTCTTTTAGTTCAAACTTCCAAAAAAAATTCTCCCAAAAATGTACTTGAATCTTAAATTATTTTTTTTAATATTGAGTACACATTGTTTTCTGTACTGAACTTAAAATCTTCCACCTTCTTGATCTCTTCTCCCTGAGTGAGGTTACAAGGAGAAGAGATAAAGAAGGTGGAAGAATTTAAATACTTAGGATCAGCAGTCCAGAGCAATGGAGAGTGTGGAAAAGAGGTGAAAAAGCATATGCAGGTTGGCTGGAAGTTTCAGGTGTTATTATTTTATCATTTATTATTTATTTATTTATTTCGGTCACAGTGCAACCTCACATCAATGAATTAAAGAAAACAACCATATTCCAGCAAAGGACCGAAAAGGTATCGGCTGAAGCAAACGCTTATTACGCCGACCCTTTTTTTTTTTTTTTTTTATGTCATCATAAAAGCAAAAAGACATAAGTAAATACTAAGTCATCATAATTGTTATAACACATAACATAATAATATCATAACACATCATAACACATAACATAATCATAACACATCATAACATATAACATATAACATAATCATAACACATAATCGTAACACATAACATAATCATAACACATCATAAAATGTGTTATGTGTTAAAAACACCTCGTCCAGGTGTGATGTGTGACAGAAGAGTTTCAGCTAAAATGAGAGGAAAAGTGTACAAAACCGTGGTGAGACCGGACATGCTGTTTGGTCTAGAAACAGTAGCACTGAAGAAAAGACAGGAAACCGAAATGGAGGTAGCAGAGATGAAGATGCTGAGGATCTCTCTGGGAGTGACCAGGATGGACAGGATTAGAAATGAGTACATCAGGGGAACAGCACATGTTAGAGGTTTTGGAGATAAAGTCAGAGAGGCCAGACTGAGATGGTTTGGACATGTGAACACAGAAGAAGGATGCTGGGTTTAGAACCACCTGGAAAGAGGACTAGAGGAAGACCAAAGAGGAGGTTCATGGATACAGTGAAGGAAGACATGAAGATAGTTGGTGTGACCGAAGAGGATGCAGCAGATAGGGTTAGATGGAAGAAACTGACTTGCTGTGGCGACCCCTGAAGGGACATGCCGAAAGGAGAAGAAGAATGATCTGTTGTATTTCCATGCAGGTTTTGGTTTAAACACAGACCACTCAATGACTGTCCATATTATAATTTACAGTTTTATCATCGTTCTAGTGCTCAATTCATTTTGGTTCCATCTTATATAATCACCTCATTTTGATAACTCTGGACAAAACTCTGGACAAATTTTCCACGCGTGGGACCAATAAAGTGAATCTGATTGCATCTTTTTGATTTCAGACTACCTATTCATCTAAATTTAGCTTTGATAAACAAGGTCCAGTTTGTGTAGAAATAAGACAAGTTTCTGCTCTCTCAGTTCCAGCAAACCTCTGAGCATGCTCTTTTCTCCTGCTCTGTGGTGGACATCTTCACCCAGCTTAACCAGAGCTTTGAGATCATCAAAAAGCTGGAATGTCCTGATCCGACCGTGATGGCTCAGTACAGCCGACGCTTTTCCAAAGTAAGCAGTTCTGTTGGATTTTGGCAACTTTACATTTTACCTCAAAAAACATTGTGGTTTAAAAAAACTCCACTTTTTAAATTGTTTTTTTAAATTATTATTATTCCTGCTATTGTTCTTTTAAAAAGATAAAAAGTAACTTGTCCTGTATTTGTCAATGAACATAACCCATAAGAATCCCTGAGCATGGTTTAACTTTTGGAAAAATAACTACATGTTTCTTACTTCCTACGACGACGTTTTAAGTACACTTGATGATTTGTTTTCTTGTTTTTTAGGGAATCTATGTAAAAAAAATGGAGCACTTAATCAAAAAGTGAAATATCATTTGTTTTTGTACATTTCAGTAAAAATATACCAATAAATGTTTTTGCTTTTTCACGTTTCCTAATTTTCAGACAATTGCCAAAGTTCTCCTGCAGTACAGCGCCATTCTGACCAAGAGTTTTTCTTCTTACATCGACAAAGAGAATATTGTAAGTTGTGAACTTTTCATAATCAGGTGATCTGTAGTGAGAGGAGGGAAGAGGTGGAGGAAAAGCTGGAGAGGTGGAGGTTTGCACTAGAAAGAAGAGGAATGAAGATTAGTCAGAGTAAGACAGAGTACATGTGTGTGAATGAGAGGGATCCAAATGGAAAAGTGAGGTTAATGGGAGAAGAGATAAACAAGGTGGAAGATTTTAAGTATCTAGGATCAACAGTCTAGAGCAATGGAGAGTGTGGAAGAGAGGTGAAGAAGCGTGTTCAAGCAGGCTGGAACGGGTGGAGAAAAGTATCAGGTGTGATGTGTGATAGAAGAGTTTCAGCTAAAATGAAAGGAAAAGTATACAAAACCGTGGTGAGACCCGCCATGTTGTTTGGTCTAGAGACATTGGCACTGAGGAAAAGACAGGAAGCAGAGATGGAGGTAGCAGAGATGAAGATGCTGAGGATCTCTCTGGGAGTGACCAGGATGGACAGGATTAGAAATGAGTATATCAGAGGAACAGCACATGTTAGAGGTTTTGGAGATAAAGTCCGAGAGGCCAGGCTGAGATGGTTTGGACATGTACAGAGAAGAGAGACCGAGTACATCGGCAGAAGGATGCTGGGTTTGGAACCACCAGGAAAGAGGCCTAGAGGAAGACCAAAGAGGAGGTTCTTGGATACAGTGAAGGAAGACATGAAGATAGTTGGTGTGACTGAAGAGGATGCAGGAGATAGGGTTAGATGGAAGAAACTGACTTGATGTGGCGACCCCTGAAGGGAAATGCCGAAAGGAGAAGAAGAAGAAGTGAACTTTTCATAACATTTAAAGATTCCTGCTATCACATAAATGGGAGCGTGTGTTCTTTATTTATTTGTTTTTCCTTTTCCTGCAGCCGTGTGTCCTAATGAACAACGTGCAGCAGTTAAGAATCCAGCTGGAGAAGATGTTTGAGTCAATGGGAGCCAAACAGGTGAGTGAGGGGATAAATGATATGGTTTTGAGAACTAAACGGTTCGTAATAACATGTTGACGTTTCTTAGTGAGTCACATCAAAGTTAGTTGTGCATACAAAGTTGTGTTTGTGTTTCTTGTGAATCAGACGGCAAACGAGGAAGCTGAGGTACGTGAAGCAGAGTTAGTTTAGAAAACGGGACGATTGTTAGGATATTGCGTGTGATGTCACTGCCCCACTTGATTTTCACTGGTTCTATGTTGGACGGCAAGTTTGTCGGACCCTAAATACAGCTAGCAAAGAATATTGTTATAGTTTGATGCTGGTTGTTGACCGTTCTGCTGTAAACCGTCCCAATGGACAGGAAGAGAACCTCATTAGTTTTAGTTAGTCATCGTTAGTTAGTCTTCGTTATTAAGAGAAGAATAGCTGTGTACTTCAAGCTTTGCAGCCATCATTTAATTTCCATCACAAGTCAATACAAATAAAGCTATATTGTATCCATTCAACCAGATATGTCCAAAGTCCGGCCCAGGGTCCAAATGCGGCCCGTTGTCAATTTTCATCTGGCCCACAGCCTCCGTCATAAAATCAATAGCGCCTGGCCCGCTTGTAGAATTACGTAATACATCGGGCAATAGCGCTGTTACCTGCGTGTTCTAAATGCTGCCATCTAGAGGCTAAAATAGGAACAGCAAATTAGTATATGAGCCCCCCAATTTTCTAAAATGGCGGCAATTAATAAAAGGAGGAAAAAAAGAATCTTGCACGCTAAACTAGTGGTTACCAAAGCATGCCATCCATCTGATCCTGTTCTCAGGGGCGACTCCAGGATTTTCTAAAGGGCTTTTTGTCTATGACCTCACGCCCCCGCCACCTCTCCCCCTTCGAATCCGGCCCGCTTGTCAAACGTTAGAACCCAATGTGGCCCGCGAGTGAAAAAGTTTGGACACCCCTGCATTAAACATAATAAGATTAAAAACCGCTTGGATGTAGGATGTAGCCTTGTCCTCCCAACCCCAGCAATTTCAGCTGTTAAAATTTGACTTCACCTCATAAATTCTAAAAACACTGCATGCTATTTATTTAAATTTGCTAGGTGTTGGCGTCAGTACAGTTTTGCTAAGTTTCATTACATTATATTACATTAGCTTCCTTTTCCGCTAGTTCTTCATATCTTGACTTGAATAAAATTTGTTTTAAAAAACCATCACCCATCACTACTAGTAACTAGACCTATAAGCCGATATTGATACCAGTAAATGAAGAGATGCCTATGAAAAAAACAAAAGCTGATGAAGTTAGATACTGTTTAACCTCACTAACAACCAGCGCTGCTAGCAAGCACCAGATGCTAGCACTAACCGACTGCACCAAGACTCCAGGCTTCGCTGAATGTAGTCAATGTGGCGCATTGCTTTCATACGACACCAAAAAGACTGGCAAAAGCTGGACTGGCAAAAGTGATGATCGTTAAAGATCTATTTTATCATTTGTTTCAAAGACCGTCCCTCCTCTTCGCGCTAAGCAGGCCATCACAGACATCACATTAGGGGTCCTATAGTGTGATTTTTTTTTTTTTTTCATTAAAAAACGTGTTCTTGAAAATGTTCCAATTTATAAATAACCCTCCCCCTCCCGAGTCATCACAAATAAAATATGACATTACGGGCTTGTTTCGGGCTCGGGCCCGCAAATCACGTTGATTGGTCGGGCTCGGGTCAGGCTGGATTTTTTAGGCCCGATATCACCTGTGATCTCAATGGGTTTAAATTCTGTAACTGAATAGAGAGAAAAAAATATTTGTGGCAAAATTTACTCATCCACCCACCAAATTAGCGTACCACGCTAATTTGGTGTTTTAGACTCAGTTACAGTCTGATTGTTTGGCAAAAACCAGGTGTTTGTTGTTTTTCTGATGTTTTTCCTCCAAATATAAATCACTGTATATATTTTTTCAAGTCATTTAAAGTTTATCCACACACCCACAAATAAACTGCAAACAAAACTAGTTCACTTTCTAGAAGCAGCTAAATAAATCTCCTGTTGAAACACAGTAAAAAAGAGGGGATCTTGCCGTCCGACGTTGCGATCAAAACCTTTGAAGTTAGCAAAATGTTAAATAGCTGCAATATCCTAACATCGGGAGTTTGCATACTTCATGCTAACTTATAATCGCCTTTATTAAAACGCTGCAAATAAGTGTCCTAATAATAGTAGTAGTAATGGTAGTAGAACCCGTAGAACAGTGTTTTATTTTAGTCATCTCTGACCAAGTCGTAGTTTTTAATTCCTGCAATTGTTTAAAGGTGTAAAATTGTTTTTTTTTCAACCGATTTGTTGAATTTACAATTAAAGCTGAATGAAATAATAGAAGAGGAGGAGGGAGAGGAGGGAGAGCAGGTAGGTTTCTATCGGTTTTTTTTCCCCATTCATCTCTCTTGTTTGATCAGTGTAGCTTTGATTAAAAAAGTCTCTGCTTCCAACAGCAAGTCGACACAGAAGACGATGGAGCTAAACTGCGGGTGGGTTTAGTGAATAGTCGTTGTAAAGTTAGCGCTTTTTAAAAATATTAGTAGTGTGATCTAGCACAGTAGCCTTAGTGAGTGTTAGGAGTGAAGTGTCCGTGTTACTGTCCTCACAGACGATCAGTTTTAGCTACACACCCACTTGTTAACAGTGCTGCTCATAATTATTCCGTTCCGTCATTTTCCGCTTGTTCCGGGGTCAGGTCGCAGGGGCAACAGCCTCAAACGGGCAGCCCAGGTCTCTCTCTCCCCAGCTGCATCCTCTAGCTCACCTGGAAGGATCCCAAGTCGTTGGTTAAAAACCAGTTAAAAACAGTTAAAAAAAACAGTTAAAAAACAGTCCATAATGAGTCCACGAAGTCAGGCTTCAATGAAGCACAGCAAGTGGCCCCTCCCCATTCCTGCTGGGTCAGAACGAGCGTCCCCAGTTCCTTCATCTTGCCAGCGAGTGTCCGGATGTTACCCATGATGTTACGGATGTTACGGCCAGCTGTGAGACATAGTCTCTCCAGCGGGTCCGGGGTTTGCCCCTTGGTCTCCTCCCGGTGGGACGTGCCCGAAACACCTCGCTTGCGAGGCGCTTGGGGGGCATCCTGACCAAATGCCCGAACCACCCCATCTGGCTCCTCTCGACCTGGAGGAGGAGTGGCTCGACACCGAGCTCCTCCCGGATGGCAGAGCTCCTCACCCGATCTCTGAGTGAGAGCCCAGCCACCCTTCGGAGGAAGCTCATTTCGGCCGCTTGTACCCGTGATCTCATTCTTTCGGTCATCACCCACAGCTGGTGACCATAGGTGAGGGTTGGAACATAGATCTACTTGTAAATCGAGAGCTTTGCTTTTCGGCTCAGCTCTCTCTTTACCACGATGGACCGATGCAGCGTCCTAGTTATTGCTGATGCTGCACCGATCCGCCTGTCGATCTCCCGCTTCATAATTATTCATACCCCTGGTAAATTCTGACTTTGGATTACTTTTAATCTAACTGGTTTTTTGGGGTTTTTTTGGTCAGTTCTCAACCTTTATTATTTACATTTAAACAAAAGCTTGCGTGTCCAAAGTTATTCTTATCCTTCACACTGATACAAATAAACTCAAAATAACAAGTAAACAAGTAAATGAAGAAATGATTAGTTGCATTTCCGTTATCATCTTTTATGATGATAAGTTTTGAACCAGAAGTGAAACCAGTAGTGTTGTGCTGACGTGAGAAGATTGATGAAAAAAAAAAAAAATAGTTACGCCCGACTACGCTAGTACCTTCACACCTTATGCTAGAAGCTCAAGCAGTACCTTTCCTGCTTGAGCTTCACTGGCGACCGTTAGAATGATCCATAAATAGGCCGCATCATTGCATAAATCGCATGAAAAAAAGTCACGTCTTCTACACCGGAAATTACGTTACATGGCTTGATGCAAGAAACCAACTTTTTTCATGTGCTGCTGGCGTTTTGCTCATTTCTTGTTAGCAATGAGCTCCAGCTTTCAAGTGCACGTCTTTTTGACGGTTGATTTTTTTTTTTTTTTTTTTTTTCCCTCAACACAATGCTATCTTTTCTGTAATTTATTGTTGTCTTTTTGAAGACATCTGCATCACTTCCAGTCCAAAAAAAAATATTTTTGGGGATTAAAAGTAATAGAAAAAGTTTAAAAAAAGTCTTCTGGACAGTTTAATTCTTGATCGAGACGTTTCGACTTCCATCCGGAAATCATTTTCAATCTGAATGAAATGGACTGGAAACTGGATCTATTTATAGTAACCTGAGTAAAAAGGTAAAAAAAAAAAAATAGTAAGGAGGGGCTCGACCAATGAGCCTGTGTTACCTATGATGGCCGTGAATGGCTCCTATTGTAGCCACGGACCAGTAAACGAACCTTATTATAAAAATGCTAAAAGCCTAGTGAATAGAAATTCCTGCTAACGAGAGGCGCAAAACTGGGTCACGAGGTGTCATCTTTAGTCCATGGCTTTAAAAGGCTGCTGTAAATACTGGGCAGAATGTATCTAACACCTCCACTCCGATTCAGAGAGGGATTCTCTTTCATCACAAAGATGGCTTCTTTCACCCCTCTTTCAAACCAACCTTTCTCTCTACTTAGAATCTTCACCTCACTGTCCTCAAAAGTGTGTTTGGTGGATTTAAGATGCAGATGTGCAGCAGAGTGGAGGCGTTAGATACGTTTTGCCCGGTATTTACAGCAGCCTTTTGAAGCCATGGACTAAAGATGACACCTCGTGACCCAGTTTCACGCCTCTCGTTAGCAGGAATTTCTATTCACTAGGTTTTTAGCATTTTTATAACAAGGTTCGTTTACTGGTCTGTGGCTACAATAGGAGCCATTCACGGCCATCATAGGTAACACAGGCTCATTGGACGAGCCCTTCTTACTATTTTTTTACCTGTTACTCAGGTTAGTATAAATGGATCCAGTTTTCAGTCCATTTCATTCAGATTGAAAATGATTTCCGGATGGAAGTCGAAACGTCTCGTTCAAGAATTAAACTGTCCGGAAGACTTTTTTGAAACTTTTTCTACTGTGGATCACTCCTGGATGAATGAGGGACTACACGGACGGATTAAAAGTAAGTTTAAAAGGGCGGTAACATGCAAAATCAACTTTTTCATTTATGCATGATGTTTGCGACATTTTTAGCTCTCCCATCCACTATCCAGGTAACATTTAAACACCAGGTTGTTAATCGAGCTCAGGAGCGAGAAGAGGTGTGAAAAACAGAAGCGAAACTAAATAAACGTTTTCAGAGCCTTTATTTGGTAAATATCACATTTCTGAGCAAATAAATGCTGTTTGATATTTAAATATTTATGTTCGATAAGGATTACAACTCCAAAAAAACGTGTTTTTTTGGGCGTTCTAATCCAAATAAACTCTCTCTTTAAGTCAAATTTTGCCAGGAGTATAAATGTGTATGAACAAGTTGCAATAGGTGCACAGTTTTGTTTTATACATCTATAAACAAAATGTTCACCTCTTGGTTATTTGGTTTTCTCTTTGATTTGAACATTTCTTAGTTTCCAGTGTTTACGTCAAATATACACACATTGTTATTTTTTTTCATGTTAATACCTGGACAAAAATATTTGTCATTTTAATACCACAATGACAAAAGTTTGCAGGATTCTTTTTTGTTTATTTTTCCAATAAACATTCTTGTTTTGAAAGACTAAAGAAATACCACATAGAAATAATAATACATTTTATTTATAACGCACTTTACATTTCCAGTGGAGATCGCAAAGTGCTACAATAATTATATTTTATGTTATATATTATATATGAATATTACAAATACCAAGTACAAGAATTTGGTCATGGTTGTCTTGGGATTTTTTTGTCCTGGACAAAAACAAATGCATGTATCGGACGAATGAAGGAATTCTTTGTTGTTTTTTTGTCTTTTCTAGCTAAACAGTGTGCTAGCGTGCGAGGCAAGTTCACTCTGCTCTTTATGCAAACATATTTTCATGACTGTAAATTCTCATCTCCTCACTGCCATTCATTCACTAATAAAGTACTACTTTGTATTTTAATAACACAGAGCAGGTGTAAAAACTTTATTTTTTAACACTTGTAGTTTGAAGGAAGTGAGGAAGATGAAGAAATAGGAGAGGAAGGAGAGAAAATAGAGGTTTGTTTAAAGTGTTTTTTTTTTTTTTGAGTCCTCGGTCATTCCTGCAATATTTCCTTTTTCCACCTGACCCGTACCCAGCAGCATCACAGTCTGTTCTGCTTTTTATAATGAAACTCATTGTCTTTAGTTTCATCATCATCAATGAAAGGTTTCCATGTGATTTTTGTAGCATTTTTTTTTCCTTCTTCGTTTTTCCCCCAAACACCTCTGTTATGGTCCCTTTAACAACAAACTCATGTGTTTATTTTTTATATATAACTATTATTATTTCTGTTTTTCTTTATTTGCTAAAGGCTGACCAGGAGCAGGTGGGTTCACGTGGTATAATTCTTTCTAACCAAAATAAAAAGATTCTGGATCCTTAACACAAACATGACAAATGAGGCATTTCACATTTTCTTTTTCTTTTGTCCCCAAATTCTTTAAAATGTATTCCCCCTGGCACAAACACAAAGGTGGAAGCACCAGAAAAAAAGGTAGGAGTGAGTTCTAGCTGCTCCCTTTTTACACCCAGTTTATTCATGTTTCTCAGAAAGCCTTTGAATCTAAAGTGAAAGTTAACGTATGTATTTGGTTATCCTTCATTTGTGCTGCTGTAGAGAGACAACACCCTCGGAGACAAAAAGGTTTGTTTAGATCTATTTATTAGTAAAACGCCTCTTGAGATGTCCCATCACATTTTCAAGGTGGTCAACAACACAAAAAAAAAAAGTGTTTCCGAAAAAATACTCGATACACACATTAAGTAGCAGAGAAACGTGTGCGCACAGTGCAAAGCAAACACAATCCATTTCAAGCTGCCTTTTCCTCCCCTGAAGCTTTTTCTTGTGCTTGTGGCGACAACGTCATGGTTTTTCCGCACTAATACCGCTCTGAAAGCTTATTGGATCATTGACTTAATGTGCTACCTTACAGATTTACCCATGTGTCTGAGTCCCCCTTCGGCTTGTTTTAGAGGATACCTGATTAGTATGGAGGTCATTTCTGAATATTTTTCTGTTTTTTTTTTTTCCTTAACTTTTGTTTGGTAAAACTTCTAAGATGCCATTGGTAGAAAAATACATCTCAATGATTTAGTGAATCAGGAGGAAACGTAAAAAAAAAAAAAAAATCTGGTTTGTATCGTTCACTACTGACATCTAGTGGTGTACAAATAATATACAAGCAAATAAAATCAGATGAATGTATAGCAGTATATATGTATACCAGAAAGTCATTTCTTGCTTAAAGGCAGTACTTACTTTAATTGAATGGAAAATATTCTATTAATCCCCGAAAGGAAATTTGATGCTGCTTTGCTAACACCTCAATGCCTTCCCGGTCAGCTTACACAGTGTAAAAGCTGGTGACTGAATGGTTAAAAAAAAACAGTCCATAATGAGCCCACGAAGTCAGGCTTCAATGAAGCACACCAAGTGGCCCCTCCCCATTCCTGCTGGGTCAGAACGAGCGTCCCCAGTTCCTTCATCTTGCCAGCGAGCGTCCGGATGTTACCCATGACAACCATAGGGACACTGAGCTCAAAGTGGCTCCTTTCTGATCGTCTCCTTCTCAGTTCTGTCAGGACTGTATAGACTCCTCCAGCCACGGTGGATCTTGTTCCAAGAGCTAGCTGCTGGTTGAGTCCACGCTAACAAAGCGAAATGACTCTATGATCAGCAAAGCGGAGAGCTAGCCGTTGAAACTAAAAAACGACTAGCCTAAAAACAGTCGTCTGAAGCAAAACAGTGCATTCCAAAACGACGTCCAAAGAGCGCACAAACCAAACCATCTCAGTCTGGCCACTCGGAATTTATCTCCAAAACCTCTAACATGTGCTGTTCCCCTGATGTACTCATTTCTGATCCTGTCCATCCTGGTCACTCCCAGAGAGATCCTCAGCATCTTCATCTCTGCTACCTCCATCTCTGCTTCCTGTCTTTTCCTCAGTGGCACTGTCTCTAGACCAAACAGCATGGCAGGTCTCACCACGGTTTTGTATACTTTTCCTTTCATTTTAGCTGAAACTCTTTTGTCACACATCACACCTGATACTTTTCTCCACCCGTTCCAGCCTGCTTGAACACGCTTCTTCACCTCTTTTCCACACTCTCCATTGCTCTCTCTCTCTCTCCATTGCTCCAATACCACAAGAAAGATTAGTATTATTGCTAATATGCTCTTCCACTGAGGCGGAGGCTCAGTGGTAGAGCATTCGCCTGCGGACCGGAAGTCAACTGGAAGTTCACAGGTTTGATTTCCACTGAGTTCATGTCTAGGGTACTTGGAGAAGACACCTAACCCCCCGTTTCTCCAACCATTGGCACCGACATGGCAGCCTTCTGCGGTGTAGTAGTGCAGCACCCAAATTTCCCCGGTGAGAGATGAATAGAGTATTGGTGATTGGTTAGTCAGCTTAACTCAAAGTTTGTTGGTTCATATCGAACATAATTGATCGCTCTGCCAGCAGTGTCTAGTTTTCAAAAATTGAAAGTAATTTAGGCTATTTCACCTGCTTTTTTAACCAAATAAATGAATAAATAAATTCTTGTTTTTCCTCTCCTCCCTTCAGTTTTCCGCTGCACCGTTTCATCTTGTGGGTTTGACTTTAAATTTTTGTCATAAAGACAGAATAATCTTGTGTGATCTGTCTGGTTTGCTATAGATGGACACAGAGGCCAGTGACCTACTGAATGACCTTCAGGTGAGGTTGAACAACGTGCTGGACGACCTCAGCAGCACATTTGGAAACAGGTACATCACATATTTCTGCTACTTGCAGTTTCTCTTGTTACCTTTTCTTCTGACCGGTTTTTAATATTTTACTTTAGCTTCCGGAGCCGGATCAACGACTGCATGCGCCAGATGGCATCATTGCTGTACCAAATCAAAGGACCACTCAATGACAACACCAGGAACCAGGTGGAGGCAGACTCGGACAACATGCTACGACCACTAATGGATTTCCTGGATGGAAAGTGAGTGGAAAGTTTTTTAGTTCTTGACTTCGTCTCATTCTGGTTTTGTTCGTATTGTAACTACTCGCTCGTTTTTCCAGGTTGACTCTTTTCGCCACGGTGTGTGAAAAAACTGTCCTGAAGCGAGTGTTGAAGGAGCTGTGGAGGATTGTTATGAGCAGCCTCGAAAAAACCATCGTCCTTCCTCAGGGAAGCGACACCTTTGTAAGTTCTTTCTCTTTTCATTCATTGTTGCGGGCAACAAGGTACAGTAGATACCCTTAGTGTACGCTGTGAAGGTTTTAACATGTTTCTTATAGCCAACTTTAACCCCTTAGTTAACCTAAGCCAGTGCTTCTAATTATTTCCTGTTGCGCCCCCCTTAGGAAGAAGAAAATATTTTGTGCCCCCCCCCACACACTCTCTCTGCAGTGACTATAGTTAGTATCACTTGTCTATGAAATTGTTCTAAGTACACCTCTACATAACATAATTTAGGCTTTTCTATCCTAAGTAAGAAGTATCAGGATGATGAGTAAAAGACATGTGACAAAATTAAAACAGTAGCAGTGGAAACGTAACCTGTTTGTATTTTTAGGGGGCGCAGATCCTGTCGGCGGCAAAAGAACTGGGGCAGCTCTCCAAATTAAAGGTATCTCTCTATATGAACACACACTGTTACGCTGTAGCATGCGAGCTTTCAGTCTGTACTTCTTTAACACTTTTTCATAAACAAATGAATGGATTTTTGTGAAACTTGACAGTGTCACTTGGTGCCAACTATAGATGAACTGATTTATTTTTTTCAGTCATGCAATGATAAGTCAGTTACAAAATTAAAAAAAACACACGACTGCTTCACTCTAGTTATGACATTGACCTCAAACATTCATTTTTAACAGCGTCTGTGACGTAGATCAAGTGGAAGGCATATTGTTTGAATCTTTGGCATTGTCTTATTCTTGTTTTGGATCACACTAATTTTAGTTTGACCAACTCCTGTGTCTATTTCTCTCATTCGTGCAGGACCATATGGCAGGAGAGGCTAAAAGTCTGTCTCCCAGGCAGTGTGCTGTCATGGATGTGGCACTGGACACCATAAAGGTTGGTTTATACTGATGCCTTCTTTTTACTGGAGGGAACGTGTTGAACAGGTCCGGCTGGTTTAATTAACAATGCTTCCTTTGATATACTGTTGGAGCAGGAAATAAGTGAGTTTTTATCTCTAATAACCACATGTTGATGTACGTTTAAAAAAAAAAGAATGGCCCCTATCTCTGCCCCCCCCCCCCCCCCCCCCCCCCAAAAGAAAAAAAGGTTATTCCAAAAAATGCCACCATTAAAGATTTGATTGTCTTTTTCTTGGCAGCAATACTTCCATGCAGGAGGCAATGGATTGAAGAAGGCTTTTCTGGAGAAGAGTCCAGAGCTTTCCTCACTGCGCCACGCTCTGTCGCTTTATACACAAACAACAGATACCCTAATCAAGACATTTGTGACCTCCCAAAATGCACAAGGTATTTTAGATTACTGCATAGAACAGAGTAAGCAAATCTTATCCTAGCTCAGACCACCGGGTGGCGCTTTAATCTTTTTTAAAGTATAGTAGAAAAAGTTTTAAAAAAGTCTTCTGGACAGTTTAATTCTTGAACGAGACGTTTCGACTTCCATCCGGAAATCATTTTCAATCTGAATGAAATGGACTGAAACCTGGATCTACAGTATTTATACTAACCTGAGTAAAAGGTAAAATACCCCAAATGGGCCCTGAATAGGGTGAGAACGTCCAAGAAACGTGAGAAGAGGGAAACAGAAACTGAGAAGAGGAAAAATGCAGTCTCTATTCCCTACGTGTCAGGACTGTCCGAGAAGGTACAGAGAATCTTCAGACAACATGATATCCCGGTTTTCTTTAAACCGGTCAACACATTACGGCAGAAACTAGTACATCCTAAAGACAAGATGCCCACAGAAAAACAGAGCAATGTAGTTTATTCGATCCGGTGCAGTGAAGGGAGCTGCAAAGAACACTACATTGGGGAAACGAAGCAACCACTCCACAAAAGACTTTACCAACACAGAAGAGAAGCCTCTAGTGGTCCACAGTCTGCTGTACATCTGCATCTTAAATCCACCAAACACACTTTTGAGGACAGTGAGGTGAAGATTCTAAGTAGAGAGAAAGGTTGGTTTGAAAGAGGAGTGAAAGAAGCCATCTTTGTGATGAAAGAGAGTCCCTCACTGAATCGGACTGGAGGCGTTAGATACATTTTGCCCGGTATTTACAGCAGCCTTTTGAAGCCATGGTCTAAAGATGACACCTCGTGACCCAGTTTCACGCCTCTCGTTAGCAGGAATTTCTATTCACTAGGCTTTTAGCATTTTTATAATAGGGTTCGTTTACTGGTCTGTGGCTACAATAGTAGCCATTCACGGCCATCATAGGTAACACAGGCTCATTGGTCGAGCCCGTCCTTACTATTTTTTTACCTTTTACTCAGGTTAGTATAAATAGATCCAGTTTTCAGTCCATTTCATTCAGATTGAAAATGATTTCCAGATGGAAGTCGAAACGTCTCGTTCAAGAATTAAACTGTTCAGAAGACTTTTTTGAAACTTTTTTAAAGTATTTTTCTGTGTTCGTGGTGCAGGAAGTTGTTGACATGTTATTGCTTCTTGTTTTTATCCCCTGTGCTGCCTCTGTGCCAGTGCACAATGGAAAGGGTATTAGGTTAACGCCTAATGAAAAAATACAGCCCAGCAGGGGTAGGTTGTGGTGAATGCCTCCTTCCTCTCTTTCCCTAATACTGTTCCTTTTTGTCTTCTGACAAACTTTGACTTGATTTGTCCTTTTCCATTTCTGTTCGTCCCATTGTCTCTGTTTTCTAGTAGAAGAGGAGTTTTGTGCTTTTATGACTTTCAATAAACCAACACTCACATGTGTGTGTGTGTGTGTGTGTGTGTTGAATTAGGTTCAGGTGTGGACAAGCCCATCGGTGAGGTGTCCCTCCAAATCGAACTGTACACTCATCCAAAGAGCGGAGAGCGCAAAGTTACTGTTAAAGGTCTGCTTTGGTTTTACGTTACAGTTTGATTTCTACCATTCCGTCTTCTTATTGTTTCCTTGCTTAATCAGTCATAGGAGCCAGTGAGTTAAAATGGCAGACATCCGGCATGTTCCGGCCTTTTGTGGAGGTCACCATGATCGGACCTCACCTCAGTGACAAGAAGCGCAAATTCCAAACCAAATCCAAGAATAACAGCTGGTCTCCCAAGTACAACGAAACCTTTCATTTGTAAGTCTAACACATTTTTTATTATTTTACTGTTACTAATCAGCTTTTTACAATCATAGTGACTGCAGGCTGAGTGGGGGCGTCACAAATTCTTCCAAACAGGTTTTGCCGGCAAATGGATGCAGTGGTCCGCAGTTAGCTACTTTAAAGTGTATCTGACACAGTGTGACAACTATACGTGAAACAAATTGAGACAGTTGATGTTTAATAATGTAAACATAAGAACTACCATCATGTGTCCAAAAGAAGAAAAAAAGGTTTTCACCACTATGAGGGCACATTCATGATTTGGGCTTCAAAACCTCACCGTTGACACACTTATCGGGCATGATGTAACGAGAGTCATCATGCTAGCTAAACATAGCGAGAGGAATGTGGATATTTATTTCTGAGATAGTCATATTCCAGCACCTAATTCCAAGATAGTCATTAGTAGCCATACCAGCCTGCCAATGCCTGATCCCGTCAGACCTCAGAAGCTAAGCATGCTGGACCTGGGCAGTACTTGGATGGGAGACCGCCGGAACCTCAGGTGCCACAGTGGGACGGCCATTGAGATTAAATTGCTGTTGTGTCCCTGGGCAAGACACTTCACCCACGTTGCCTAGTCTGAATGGTGCGCTGGCGATTGGTTGGTGATGGTCAGAAGGGCCGATGGCACAAAATGGCAGCCTTGGTTCTGTCAGTTTGCCCGAGGGCAGCTGTGGCTACAACAGTAGCTTACCATCACCTGGTATGGAGTGTATGAATAATAAATATGTGTAGCATCTTTGAGAGTCCTGAAAAGTGCTATATAAATACAATGCATAATTATTATTATATTCATATTTCATTCAATTTACATGTAAATTTGCCAAAATGCCTCACCAATGTGTGGCCGATGCCAAAGTTTGATGGAACATAGTGAGCACACCATCTGGTTTCAGTTTTGTTTTTTGGGGGGTTTTGTCTGTTTTTTCTAAGCAGACTTCATTCCTATTTTCTACATGAGGTACGGGTTGGGAAGGAAACACTCCTGGGTGAAATGTGTGCTATATATAAACAAGGTATGAGTGGGCGTCCAGTGAGCCCTGGTTTGACGGACCTGCCTCGTTTAGTGTTTCTGCATATTGTCATCTTTGGGGAATAAAAATACAAAATTATCTACTCCTGGCACATTGGAACATCTTGCTGCCACAAATTAGCTAAGCATTTTGGCAAAATTACCCCCGATTTCAATGAAATATACCTTTAATATGACTACAGCACATGGAATTATCACCTCAGGTCGGTGGTACCATAATTAACGCGGTTTGCGTTGCATTGCACTGACGTAGAGTGAATCATATGTGTCATATGCATTGAATACACACAAATACTAATAACTTTATATTTAAACTGGACACCCTTGACGCAGAACGCTGGAATTCTCTTTTAAAGTTTTGTTGCTACTACAAATGTAAAAGTAAAACCATCCAAAACCGTTGCTATGTATCCCACTGTGTGAATATTTCTTCGGCCCAGGTGCTGTTTTTAAAAATGAGCGATAAAAATACCTCCTTTGAAGTTTTTTGTTATTATTATTTGCAGTGGTGGAACGTAACGAAGTAAATGTACTTCGTTACTGTACTTAAGTAAAAAAAATGTGTATCTGTACTTTACTTAAGTAAAATTTAAGACCGGTACTTTTACTTTCTCTTCACTACATTTTTAGAGCAAATATCTGTACTTTTACTTCGCTACTTTTTAAAAGTGTGTTTTACATTTTTCGTTACATTTTCGTTCAGGAGTTTGAAAAATACACAGGTTTTTTTTAGCGCATCTTGAAGCCGCATCGCCAAAATCAAAAGAAGCAGTTGATCGGGAGAAGAAGTCATGAATCGAGAAACATTTTCCGCATTCATTCAGCGCCAAAAACCTAACATCAAAAATAGTACAAATTAAAAACAGTCAGAAGATCGTTGTTTGTTGTGTTTACTTTGTAAATAAAAAGTTGAGCCATCATTACACAGAGCAGGGGCGGATCTAGAATTTTCCAAAGGTGGGCGGGGCTTTGACAAAGCCAGTATATAGTGACTGGGGGCCTCCCCCCCCAAAACATTTTAAAAATAAGTGTCATTTTCCTCCATTTTGGCGGACCATACACTGGCCCTTCTAGGGGATAGCTTGACTTGCCCCCTTTCCTTTTATTTTATTTATTTATTTTGTGGACCAAAAGAGGCGAAAGAGGGGGGTCACACCCCTGCAGAGTATTTATCCTGGTTACCATGGTGACACCCTATAGCAGAAAAAATAACATTTGAATTATGGTCGAATACTTTTACTTTTTACTTAAAAAATACAATTTACACCAACTACTTTTGTACTTTTACTTAAGTAGATTTTTTTATTGGTACTTTTACTTAAGTAAATTTTTTGCCTAATTATCTGTACTTTTACTTAAGTACAAAAAGTGAGTACTTCATCCACCACTGATTATTTGTTAAAGATTCAAACCCAGAAGAAGCCATAAAAGACTGTGGCAGGTTTATTTTGATAAACAGGTCTTAGAAGATCTTCCAGTGTCTCCTGTGTGTTAGTAAATAACTGAACCTTATCTCCGCAGTGTGCTTGGTACCCAGGATGGCTTCGAATGCTATGAGGTGCAGGCCTGTGTGAAAGACTACTGCTTTGGCCGTGCAGATAGAGTGGTGGGACTAACCGTGGTTCAGTTAAGAGACATTATGGAGAAGGGCAACTGCGCCTGCTGGTGCCCGCTGGGACAGCGCATATTTATGGACGACACAGGCCTCACTGCCATGCGGATCCTCTCCCAACGCTCCAACGATGATGTGGCAAAAGAGTTTGTGAGGCTAAAGTCTGAGACTCGTTCTGCTGAGGAGGGCAGATGAGAAAAGAGTCTCCATAAGCCTGATGTATAGGGATGGACTGGTTGTGGGGTTCTCGCCACAGAAGCCCCCCCCCCCCCGCCCCCCCCCAAAAAAAACACATTTATTTGTTTTCCTCTTTGAATCTGCACATGCACTCATTCTCAAAGTGTCCCCACAGACTCTTCTGCTGCTAAGCTATTTTATTCACACTACATGTCATCAGTCCCCGTTTCTCCGACTATCACCAAGTTTCTCTGTTCCTATCGGTTTTTTTTTCTAGCACACAATCACTGCCTCGGTCCATCAGGTTCTGTCCATCTTTTCTGTGGGCGACAGAGGACCCCACAGCCTACCATAAAACGACACTCATCCTCACACTTCTCAAGAGTTCTTGTGCAGTACCCCCTCCCCAAAGTGTGGCCAAGTGTTTAAAGCCTTACACTGTGTAAACTGTGAATCTAGTGTTCGGATTGACCTTCTGTGTCGCTCCACCGTGAAATTAATGTAATGAATGTACGACTGGTGACTGAATGAGAGATATTTTACTGATTTCTGGTACGACACACCATGATCTTGTAGTTTTCCTCTTTTAGTCTTTCAGTGTGTGCCTTCTTTTATTCTTGATCTCGCACATGAATTCATCTATTTATCCAGATCGACTATCTTTTCGGCCATTTTTATTTATTAGAAACTTTTAACCCAATGAGGCCATTTTATTTTTATTTATTTTTAGCCATATTTATTTTTATTTTTTTTTCTACAGTTTGATTTTAAATCTATTTCAGTTTGGAAACTGATGGCGTTTCCATAAAACAGAATCGGGGATACTTTTGTATTCCTAAATGAAGTTCTAAATATTTTGATGTCTTTGTTTCTAACTATTCTATGAATATTATTAAAATATTTTTATCTGTGTTTTCTTCGACTTTTAGTCCAAGTGGCCTTATTTAGCTGCAACAATTTGACTGATTTGTAACGTTTATTTGTACTAGATAATAAATTCTCCTCCTCTTGCCATTGTTTTCACTCTTTCTAATGTTATGAGTTTTTAAGTAACGGTCCTTAAGTGATTTTGTGATATCTGTAATTAGATCTGAAATAAGTTTTTATCCCTTTTTTTTTTTTGGTTGTTTTTAATGTTTCTTTCTTGATAGTTTTTTTCTGTTAATGCTATTTTGCTCCAAATGTTTGTATGTGATATTTTTTTTCCCGATGGAACCAACAGTTTTAATGAAGGAAACAATGATGTTGTGAAAAAAATCAAGAACTGAGTGGTTTTTGGTTTGTTTTTTTTCTGATTGCAAAATGTTAACCACATAATCACTCATCTTTTTTTTTTACTTTATGTAAACCTCTGTGACTGACTGGTTGAGAGCAAATATTTTCTAGACATTCCTGTAAGATTTACTGTATGTTCCTTGTGCCAAGTTGGAAGTTTTTACTTTTTTTTTTAAGTATTATTACTGTACTTTTTAAAACTTGTTCTCCACTAAATCACAACAGTAATAAACTGTACCTGTTACAGTAATGTTTCTGTCTCAGTTTTTTTTGTAATTCCCATCACTTAAAGTGAACTTTTAAGTTTGGGATCATCTCTTTTTGGCTTTTTTCCTGCAAGTCAGTTTTGTGCAAAATGTGTAAAATAATCTTCTTACCTGAAGGATTACAGTTGAAACCAGAAGTTTACATACACTACATAAAAACACATGTTTTTTTTTCTCACTGTCAGACATAAAATAAAAATAAACTTTTCCAGTTTTAGGTCAATTACAATTAACAAAATTATTTTTATTTGCTAAATGTCAGAATAATGAGACAAGTTTTTTTTTTTAGACAATTCTTTCTTACTTTTATCAAAGTCAAAAGTTTACATACACTAAGATCACAATGCGTCTAAACAATTAGGAAAATCCCAGATGATGATGTCGTCTCTTTGGGAGCTTCTGATAGGTTAATTGACAGCAACTGAGTTAATTTGAAACACATTTAAAACACACTTGTGGATGTATGTTAGGGCACATTTGAAGTACAATTGTTTGTAAAACATCATGAGAAAGTCAAAAGAAATCAGTCAAGATATTAGAAAGATAATTGTGGATTTGCACAAGTCTGGTTCATCCTTGGGTGCAATTTCCAGATGCCTGAAGGTGGCACATTCATCTGTTCAGACAATGGTACGTAAGTATAAACATCATGGGTACGTCCAGCCATCATTTCGCTCAGGACAGAGACAGGTTCTGAGTGCCAGACATGAACATACTTTGATCCGATGTTTCCAGAACAACCCAAAGATGAAAGCAAATGATGTTTTGAAGATGCTGGCTGAAGATGGTAAGAACGTATCATTATCAACAGTGAAACGAGTACTGTACAGACATGGGCTGAATGCCTACTCTACCAGGAAGAAGCCATTACTCCAAAAGAAACATAGAAAAGCCTGATTGCAGTTTGTGAATGCACACAAGGATAAAGACTTCAGTCTTTGGAGACATGTCTTGTGGTCTGAATCTTTCATGTGAACCCCATTCAGACAGAAATTCTGTGATTTTGAGCTATACAAATAAAATTGAATTGAATGCATGAAACTAAAACCGAACTGTTCAGCCACAATGACCATCGTTATGTATGCAGCCCTCAGAACACCATCCCAACTGTAAAACATGGGGGTGGTAGCATCATTTTGTGGGGATGTCGTGGGGCATGTTAAGCTGCTAGAGGGACTGGTGTACTTCACAAAATAAATGGCATCATGAGGAAAAAACAGTATGCGGAAATATCGAAGCAACATCTGAAGACATCAGCCAGAAAGTTGAAGCTTGGGTGCAATTGGATCTTCCAAATGGACAATTACCTGAAGCATACTGCCAAACTGGTTACAAAGTGGCTTAACAATAACAAAGTCAATGTTTCGGAGTGGCCTTAACAGAGCCCGGATCTAAATCCTTTTGCACATTTATGGTCAAAGCTGAAAAGTGGTGTACATGCAAGTCAACCTAAAAACTTGGCTCATTTAGACCAGTTCTGTCGGGAGGAATGGGCCAAAATTCCTCCCAACACTTGTGGGAAACTTGTGAAAGGATATCCGAGATGTTTGATTCAAGTACCGCAGTTTAAAGGCAGTAGTACCAGCTACTAATGAAATGTATGTAAACTTTTGGCTTTGATAAAAGTAACAAAGAATTATCTAAAAAAAAAACTAGTCTCATTATTCTGACATTTAGAAATAATTTTGTTAATTGTAATTGGCAACAAGAAAAGTTTATTTTTATTTCATGTCTGACAGTGAGAAAAAAAAACATAAGTGTGTTTTTATGTAGTGTATGTAAACTTCTGGTTTCAACTGTTTGTACTGGGTTGCACATAACTGGTGCCCAAGTGCACATCTGTTGTCCAGATGCACACTGCATTGCAAATCAGACATGTTGAAGTTACTTGCCATGTTGCACACCAACATGGCAAGTAAGAGCAGCCAAAAAGTAAACTTGAAAAGCCGCATTAGAAAGAAGACACAATGCAAGGTCATTACTAAAAACATCAATGATGTTTTTAGGCAAATACATGATGCAGTATTTGCCTTGAGGATGCTGATAGAGAAGTACAGGGAAGGTCAGAGGGAGCTGCACTGTGTCTTTGTAGATCTAGAGAAAGTGTATGACAGGGTACCTAGAGGAGAACTATGGTATTGTATGAGGAAGTCTGCTGTGAGAGAGAAGTATGTTAGAGCGGTGCAGGACATGTATGAGGGCTGTAAGACAGTGGTGAGGTGTGCTGTTGGTGAGACAGAGGAGTTCAGTGTGGGGGTGGGACTGCACCAAGGATCTGCTCTGAGTCCTTTGCTGTTTGCTATGGTGATGGACAGGCTGACAGACGAGGTTAGACAGGAATCTCCATGGACAATGATGTTTGCAGATGACATTGTGATCTGTAGTGAGAGGAGGGAAGAGGTGGAGGAAAAGCTGGAGAGGTGGAGGTTTGCACTAGAAAGAAGAGGAATGAAGGTTAGTCAGAGTAAAACAGAGTACATGTGTGTGAATGAGAGGGATCAAATGGAAAAGTGAGGTTACAGGGAGAAGAGATAAAGAAGGTGGAAGATTTTAAGTATCTAGGATCAACAGTCCAGAGCAATGGAGAGTGTGGAAAAGAGGTGAAGAAGCGTGTTCAAGCAGGCTGGAACGGGTGGAGAAAAGTATCAGGTGTGATGTGTGACAGAAGAGTTTCAGCTAAAATGAAAGGAAAAGTGTACAAAACCGTGGTGAGACCGGCCATGCTGTTTGGTCTAGAGACAGTGGCACTGAGGAAAAGACAGGAAGCAGAGATGGAGGTAGCAGAGATGAAGATGCTGAGGATCTCTCTGGGAGTGACCAGGATAGACAGGATCAGAAATGACTATATCAGAGGAACAGCACATGTTAGAGGTTTTGGGGATAAATTTAGAGAGGCCAGACTGAGATGGTTTGGACATGTGCAGAGGAGAGAGAGAGAGAGTACATCAGAAGAAGGATGCTGGGTTTGGAACCACCAGGAAAGAGGGCTAGAGGAAAAAGAGGGCTAGAGGAAGACCAAAGAGGAGGTTCATGGATACAGTGAAGGAAGACATGATGATAGTTGACGTGACCGAAGAAGATGCAGCAGATAGGGTTAGATGGAAGAAACTGACTTGCTGTGGTGACCCCTGAAGGGAAATGCCGAAAGGAGAAGAAGAAGAATATTTTGATAAGTTTGAAAAATTGATAGTCAAACACTGACGAAACAAAAGAAAACACATTTACACAATTAAAATCTCTTTCTATTTACAAAATAAGATGAATAGTCTATAAAAAAATATAAATGAAAATCTTTGTTTTCAGGTTTCAAGTTTCAAATCAGCAATTCACTTTAAAAGTAATCCAAAGATGGAAAAAAAAAATCTGTGGAAATTATTTTTTTTTTCAATTCCATGATTCGTCCAGGTGCGATGGATGGAAAATAAACAAAAAACAATATTTCTTACATGCAAGTATCTGGCTCACCATCAGTATGTTGCTGAATTTTGTTTCTGATTAAATATGCACATGTTCACATGGTCATAAGTATTCAGACCCTTCGATGTGACACTCACACACTGTCTTTTTTTTCTGTTCCTCCTCAAGATGATTCTGCTCCTTCATTGGAGTCCAGTTGTGTTTAATTAACCCAATTGAACATGATTAGGAAAGGCACACTTCGGTCAATATAAGACCTTACAACTCACAGTGCATGTCAGAGTAATTGAGAATCATGAGGTCAAAGTAACTCCACAAGGAACTCAGAGACAGAATTGTGGCAAGGCACAGATCTGGCCTAGGTTACAAAAGAATTTCTGCAGCACTCAAGGTCCCAAAGAGCACAGTGGCCCCCATAATACTTAAATGGAAGAAGATTGGGACAACCAGAACTCTTAATAAACCTGGCCATCCAGCCAAACTGAATAATCATGGGAGAAGATCCTTAGTGAGAGAGCTAAAAAAATGTTGGTTCAACTGCCTCACCCCAGTTAAGTCACAAAGTACCACATTTTCACGACCAAAAGGCACATCGTACTGAAAGGCGCAATCTCAGAAACATCTATTTAGACAATGTCTTTCTCTTAAAAACCACCATCGGGGACAGTTTCTGTCCATTGGTGTGGCAGCCAAGCACAACTGTGAATGAAGCCTTTTCATACCCCGTTGTGCGTATTGCTATAAAGCTGGTTCCCTTCTTCCTGGCAGAGTAGTCTTTCAGCCCATGTCTGTACAGTACTCGTTTCACTGTTGATAATGACACATTCTAACCATCATCAGCCAGCATCTTTACAACATCAGTTGCCTTCGTCTTTGGGTTGTTCTGGACATATCGGACCAAAGTACCTTCATGTCTGGGACTCAGAACCCGTCTCCTTCCTGAGCGAAACGATGGCTGGACGTTCCTATGATGTTTATACTTGTGTACAATTGTCTGAACAGATGAATATGGCACCTTCAGGCATCTGGAATTGCACCCAAGGATGAACCAGACTTTTGCAAAGCCACAATTCTCTTTCTGATATCTTGACTGATTTCTTTTGACTTTTCCATGTTTTACAAACAAACAGTTGTATTTCAAATGTGCCCTAAGATACATCCACAAGTGTGTTTTAAATATGTTTCAAATGAACTCAGTTGCTGTCAATTAACATCAGAAGCTTCCAAAGAGATGACATCATCATCTGGGATTTTCCTAACTGTGTAGAAGCATTGTGATCTTAGTGTATGTAAGCTTTTGACTATGATAAAAGTAACAAAGAATTGTCTAAAAAAAAAACCTAGTTTCCTTATTCCACTATTTGGCAAATAGAAATTATTTTGTTAATTTTAATTGACATAAAACAGGAAAAGTTTATTTTTATTTCATGTCTGATAGTGAGAAAAAAAACACGTGTGTTTTTATGTAGTGTATGTAAACTTCTGGTTTCAACTATATGCGAAAAGCAAAAGCAAAGAAGCTAAATGTTCTAGTTTTGAAGCCATATGGACTCTACCCCAGGTGAGTAACTCACTACCTCTAATAGCCCTGATCACAACCATGATACTAGCTTTGATTGGTTGCTAGCCTCCGAGTTTATGGCATTTTTATTACCCATCCACTCCTACACTGACTCACCATCTAGATCCAAAGATCACTGTATTGTTTGTTTAAGGCCTGAGCAGTTGGATGCAGAAACTAAAGTGCTCACAAAGTCCTTTTTTTTGTCACTCCTCTCCTTACTGTGTTCCACACGTGGACCACATTACTTTTCAACTCATTGAAGGCTTGAGTCTGAACAACTTTCGTAGAGTGCCGAGGGGAGGGTCTGGATCTGTTTGACTCAAGCAGAAACCAGATGTGCATTTCCCTGTGTACACCATTTACAGGAAATCCCCTTTTGTAAGGTATGTGACTGGTTATTATTACCCTTAAAGACATTAAAAGTCTTTAATATTTACAATATAAAATGAAAAGGGAAAAAAATCAAATTGAAGATGTATTAATAAACATTACATCTGATTGCCTCATATCAACTTCAAAAAAAAAAAATCCCTGTATGGTAGACAGGTTGGGTGTGTGAACATTATCAGTCTGTAGTTTCTTTCTGTTTCAGAGGCACGGTTTCTGTACAGCATTCAAATAAGCTGAGACAGATTTTCTGGATTTTCATATTTCCTCTTCCGTGTTACATGTCAGGGAAAAAAAAGAAAGAAAAATCTAATTTTCCTAATTTAGTCAAATTCATTTGAATTTCAGACATATATTCTGTAGATATAACGACTGATGAATAATTGTCTGTTATTTTTTTGGGATTCTTGGTTTGGGGCAGAAGTGGTTACAATTTTTCTACCAAGAGGTTAGTCCAAATGTTGGCAAGTTTTTGCCTCTTCAGGCGTTTAAAACTTAGCCCATCTTGAGAATACCCAAGATGAGTAACAAATGGAAAGTTGGATTGAGATACAATTTTATTTCTGTGGTTTCTCTTCTGAAAACCTCATAATTCAAACTTTGCATGAAGAACATGATTAAACAAATGCATTTAGATTGTGTTCTAAATGAAGTTCAAACAGAAAACCTTTTGTCTTTAATAATCTCTAGTAGATGTCGTAAATTGCCCCCAAAGCCCATCTGCTTTATCCTAATGAACACAAACTATTGTTGTTAATGATTGATTATTTCATTAACAAAGCTAGGTAAATGGTGTTTGTCCATCCTGTGAAAGGTTGTCTCATCAATTGGTTCTCCAGAAATGAAATCCAATTGACTAGATGTTATTCCAACCAAATGGTAGATGGATTGTACTTATACAACGCTTTTCTCCCTGCGTTGGTACTCAAAATGCTTTACATTGTAGCTCACATTCACCCATTCACACACACATTCATACCTGATGGTGGAAGCTGTGAGACAAGCTGCAAACCACCATTCCGAGGAATTGGTGGTTTGGTGTCTTGCTCGTGGACATCTTAGCATGAACTCTGGGCAAAGGATCAAACTAGTGGCCCTCTGGTTACAGGACACTCACTGTACCCACTGAGCCATCCTTCCCCCAACCTACAACATGTGTCTCTCTTTGAGTCAAGTCTTACTAACTTGACTCAACTTCTTGGTAAACACAGTATTGCTCATGATTACTAATGTACCTGGCAAAGTTTGACTCAAGTCCCTTTTAATCCCCCAAATTATTATCATTATTTTTTTTAAGACCGTTGGAAGTGATTCAGCCATCTTTCAAAAGATAACAAGACATTGAAATGATAGATTTATTACAAGAGATAGTATTGTATTAAAACTGATTTGGTTTCCTGTGCCATGTAACCAAAGATTAAGGTCACAAAGGGGAGGTCATAAATTTTTGCAAGCATTTTATCTCCCAAACCACCGCGTAGATTTGAATGAAACAGCCCAGGAGCCAGACAGCAGAGGCGATTGTTCCACGCCTTGATAATCAGTCAGAAGAAAAGGAATAACTTTTCAGATGCAAACTTACAGCATGTTTAAATGCAGTGGTGGAACGTAACGAAGTAAATGTGCCACGTTACTGTACTTAAGTTAAAAAATTGTGTGGCTTTACTTCACTTAAGTAAAATTTGAGACTTGTACGTTTTACTTTTACTTCACTACATTTTTTGAGCAAATATCTGTACTTTTACTTTGCTACTTTTTAAAAGTGCGTTTTGCATTTTTCGTTACATTTTCGGTCAGGAATTTGAAAAATGTAGTTTTTTTTTAAAGGCATCTTGAAGCCGCATCGCCAAAATCAACCTGTACAGGGAACAATTGATCGCCTGCAATCTCCGAGAAGAAGTAATGAATCGAGGACCAATCAGAATCGAGAGTAAACATTTTCCGTAGACATTCACCGCCAAAAACCTAACATCAAATATAGCACAAATTGAAAAAGAGTTAGAAGATCGTTGTTCGTTGTGTTTACTTTCAAATAAAAAGTCGAGCCATTATTACACAGAGTATTTATTTGTGACCCTACAGCATAAAAAAAAACATTTGAATTATGGTCGAATGCTTTTACTTTTTATTTAAGAAGTAAAATTTGCACCAATTACATTTGTACTTTAACTTAAGTAGATTATTTTATTGGTACTTTTACTTTTACTTAGCTACTTTTTTTCCCCCTAATTATTTATACTTTTACTGAAGTACAAAAAGTGAGTACTTCATCCACCACTGTTTAAATGTAAATAAATGTCAGAAAAAAAAAAAAAAAACTTCATTAATACATCTTTAACATTGTCTTTATTTTAGAAGAAATACAAGTAATTTCCAGTTAAAACAAAAAAATTCTCTCCACTTAAAAAAGTCCAAATTTGTATGGTTACTTAAAAAATATGAAAAAAATAATCATCACTGTTTATTTGTGTGCATTTCATTCAGGTGTGCCGTATGAAGCATCAGCTGTAAAGATGGGATCAGCTGCATCGTCTTTAAGAAATTTGAGCAGGAAAAAGAAAACCGAAGGTGATTTCTAATTAACAAGCTCACAAAACACAGATCCCTGATGTAATCCCACCCCCACACTGAACTCCTCTGTCTCACCTACAGCACACCTCACCACTGTCTTACAGCCCTCATACATGTCCTGCACCGCTCTAACATACTTCTCCGTCACACCAGACTCCCTCATACAATACAATAGTTCTTCTCTAGGTACCCTGTCATACGCTTTCTCTAGATCTACAAAGACACATTGCAGCTCCCTCTGACCTTCCCTGTACTTCTCTATCAGCATCCTCAAGGCAAATACTGCATCTGTAGTGCTCTTTTTAGGCATAAAACCATACTGCTGCTCACAAATTCTTACTTCAGACCTTAGCATAGCTTCGACAACTTTTTCCCATAACTTCATTGTATGACTGATCAGTTTTATTCCTCTGTAGTTAACACAACTCTGCACATCTCCCTTGTTCTAAAAAACAGGAACCAGCACACTTCTTCTCCATTCATCAGGCATCTTCTCACTTTCTAATATCCTGTTAAACAGCCCAGTCAGAAACTCTACTGCCACCTCACCTAAACACTTCCATACTTCTATAGGGATATCGTCAGGGCCAAGAGCCTTTCCACTCTTCATTCTCTTCAGTGCCCTCTTTATTTCTACTTTACTAATCCTAGCCACTTTCCGCTCCACTATGGTAGTTATAGTACATTAATAAACATGACTATCATAAGAAAAAAAAAACCTACAAAGATAAAAGAAAAAAAAAAGGTCAAAGATATATAATCACTCAAAATTTTGTCTTCTGACCCACTTATCCCTAACGGAGCCTTTACCAGCTGATCAAAGGCGAAAGGCAAAGTACACCCCGAACAGGTCGCCAGTCCGTGGTGGAGCCACACCTACACCTAGGGACTATTTCAAAACTGCCACACAACCTAACATGCATGTGTTTGGAGGGTGGGATGAAACCGGAGTACCTGAAAAAAAAAAAAAAAAACACACATACATGGGGAGAACATGTGAAGTCCACACAGAAAGGCCAGCGTTCCAAGCCTCGTCCCACTTAGGGCTCAAACCCTCAACTTTCTTGCTATGAGGCCACTGTGCTAACCACTGCACAGATAAATATGAGCATATACATAGAAAATAGGTCATTCTGCCAATTTATCTTCTGATTCTCTCATGTGTCAAATCCGGTATGACACATTGGCTGAACTTTTTTGTGTTTTTTCTAATGTATTTCCACAGAGTTGGAGAGATGTGTGCGGGCCAATGACAGACAGTTTAACTTGTCTCACCAATACGCTGTGAGTACGCTACGTTTCTATTGAAAACTTGAAACTTTTTTATTTTGTACTCAGTCTCCTATAAGACGACTATATTAACTAAACAAATCCTCATACTGAAATAATACAGGTGACCAAGAACAGGCTGAAGCAAAAAAAATGCTTGTGTGCCCAAAAAAAACTAGCTTTTACAACATGGGTTATCTTGAAATAAATTTACAGAAAAGATGGAAAAAAAGAGACAAATCACAAAGTTTAGTAACTTTCAAAAATAAATTGTGAGACTTTCTTTTTAAATATTTGAAACGAAACACATTCTTTTATATCTTTAGTTATAAAATTATTCCATAAATGAGGTCCAACATAAGATAAACACCTTTGTCTGAACCCTTTTCTGGTTTGGGGTAAAATAAATTTACAGTCATCTCTGAAATCATAAACAGTTTGTTGAAGTTTAAAGTATTTTTGTATATTTACTGGTAATAGATTGAACTTAGCTTTAAACATAAATTGAAGTACCGTAATTTCACGACCATAAGGCGCACCTAAAAGTCTCAAATTTTCTTCAAAATGAACGGTGCGCCCTATCGTGCAGTGCTTTGATCTGATTTGTGATTTGCAGACGTATTAAAGAACGATCAGGCAGACGCAGTTGAGAACATGAGAACGTTAAAGGGTGAAGTGTGGGCGTGGATTATGTATAAAAGAACAGGTGTGTGCTTTATGTAGAACATTGGTGTTTTTACAACACTGAAAATGAAAAAGAGACACATTTATGAAGCTCAGTTTAAACTGAGCAATCAGCTGCGCCGGGCGAGTTACGCCACAGTTTGCCAGTGGATTGTAGATGATTGGGCTAACGTGTCTGCTGGCACTGTTGTCCGAGCTTTCCCAAAAGCAGGCATCATTTCCAATGAGCTGCACGGTTCAGAAAGTGACTCTGACAGTGAGGAAAGTGAACCTGTGAGGTTGGATTTAGCACAGCTGTTAGATTCAGAAACAGAGGATGAGGACTTGGATGGATTTGATAAATGACTTTATGACGACTGTAACTAATATTTAAATAAAACCAACCAAACTCAGTTTTACTCCCGATCTATTTTTAAATACTCACGTGTGTGTGCGTATGCGCGCGCGCGTCTGTGTGTATGTGTTGTTGTAAGGCGAACTTACGTAGTAGAGGATATGTATATAAAACCCGCGCCCTATCATCAGGTGCGCCTTATGTGTGTGTTAAATACAGAGCACGCAAAATTTGGACTGCGCCTTTTAATGCAGTGCTCCCTATGGTTGTGAAAATACGGTACTTTAAAATGATGTAAATCTTTGAATTTAATCAATCTAGATTTAATAAATAAAGGATGTGTGTGTTCAAAATACCCAACTTTGTTTATTAATCTTACGGCATGTTTCTGTAATAAAAATATCTCATTAATTAAAGTTTTATATGTTCCACCCCACAGTTCAACACAATACGTCATATAAGGAAGAATTAAAGAGAAGTAAATAAAAGATAAGGCCTTAAAACTGAATAAATTTTTAGTTTTATATAGTATTCGTAGACTGTGTAGTCCCTCATTCATCATTCACCTATGCGTGACCCAGTTTCATGCCTCTTGTTAGCAGGAATTTCTTTTCACTAGGCTTTTAGCATTTTACTGGTCCGTGGCTACAATAGGAGCCATTCACGGCCATCATAGGTAACACAGGCTCATTGGTCAAGCCCTTCCTTACTATTTTTTTACCTTTTACTCAGGTTAGTGTAAATAGATCCAGGTTCCAGTCCATTTCATTCAGATTGAAAATGATTTCCGGATGGAAGTCGAAACGTCTCGTTCAAGAATTGAACTGTCCAGAAGACTTTTTTGAAACTTTTTCTACTATAGTATTCGTAGAGTTTTTGAGATTTTTGTCTTTATATATTTTAGATGTTGTTTCCATGTTAATTTAGCATCGATTATAATTCCTAAAAATGTTCTTTTATATTCTCTTTCAATTTCAACATCATCTATTTTAAGTTTTGTATCACTATCAATATCCTCTTTATTACAACATTCTAACTTTAAAGTGTTTGGTGAACCACGGCTGCATGCTAACCCACCACATATCTCTCTTTTCTCTTAGAACAATGCCATCAAGACTTCCAAATATAACGTCTTCACCTTCCTGCCACTTAACCTTTTTGAACAGTTCAGGAGACTCGCTAATGCTTATTTCCTTTTCCTTCTCGTCCTTCAGGTACACATTCCCTATTCAAACTTTGATTCTCACAACTTTAACCAATGTTATTGATTTGTAAAATGACTCATTGACTCATGAATATTTAAAAAGTAAGATGGCATTGTTCATGCTTGCGTGTCTGTGTGTATTGACAGCTCATTCCACAAGTGTCTTCTCTCTCCTGGTTCACCACGGCTGTGCCTTTAGTTATAGTTTTGCTCATAACAGCAACTAAAGATGCCAGCGATGACATAGTAAGACTGGTTTATTAATATGTAACATGTGAATTTAACGGATGGATTAGTAGAGAAAGAAGAATCTGAGCAAATTGTGTTTTCTCTTCTGTGAACCGAGCAGAACAGACACAAATGTGACAAACAGGTGAACAACCGGAAAGTGGACGTCCTAATTGATGGAGAGTGAGTCATTGCATGCACACATAATGTCAAACACTTAGAAATGATTTTAAAAAATAACTTTTTATTAAGGTTAATTTGTTTACATAAAAACATACCTTAATTTCATGGCTATAAGGCGCATATAAACGTCTTAGATTTTCTTCAAAATGAGCGGTGCGCCCTTTCGTGCGGTGCGCCTTGTGTGTGAGAAAAGGCGGACCTAAAAGAAAAAGCGGTGCCCGTGAGGCGAGGCGGACCTGAAAGAAAAGGCATGAGAACGTTAAAGAGTGAAGTGTGGGTGTGGATTGTGTATAAAAAAGGTATGTGCTGTATGCACAACATTGCTGTTTTAACCCTGAAAATGGCAAAGAGACACGCTTATGACGCTCAGTTTAAGCTGAAGGCAATCAGCTACGCGGAGGAACACGGGAATCGAGCTGCCGCGAGAAATTTCAGCATTAACAAGTCAATGGATTATAGATGCTTGGACTAATTTGTCTGCTGGTACTGTTATCCGAGCTTTCGCAAAAGCTGGTATCCTTTCTGAGGAGCCGCACAGTACAGACAGTGACTTTGACAGCGAGGAGCGAAGTGGACCTGCTCTGTTGGATTTTGCGCAGCTGTTCGATTCTGAAACAGAGGATGAGGACTTTGACGGATTTGAATAAAGACTATTACTGGTAATGTGCTTGTTTAGTATAGTTACTACTTAAATAAAGCACAACCAAACTCAGTTTTGCTCCCGATCTATTTTTTAATACGCACATTTGCATGCTTGCGTGTGTGTTGTTGTAAGGCAGTGTGTGACTGAGACTGCGCCTTTTTGTACGGTGCGCCTTATGTGTGTGTGTTAAATACAGCAATGGCGCACATAACTGAGACTGCGCCTTTTCGTACGGTGTGCCTAATGGTCGTGAAATTATGGTACTTTATTAATCCCTCACCGGGAAATTTTATGTGCTGCATTTCACCGCAGCAGGCTTCCACCTATGGCGGCACCAATGGTGGGAGAAATGAGGGGTTAGGTGTCTTCTCCAAGGACCCTAGACGTGCACTTAGTGGGATGCAAACCCGCAAACTTCTGGTTGACTTCTTCCGGTTCGCGGGAGTCAACCGGTGTCTAACCACTGAGCCACCATCTCTCCTCATCTGGTGTTTAAACATTACATTTGTGCTGCAGGTTAAGAACTGAAAAATGGATGGATGTCCAAGTTGGAGACATTGTGAAACTGGAGAGTGATGAGTTTGTGACAGTAAGTATAAACTAGAAAAAGAATTTAGACTGAAAATCAAATACAGTATGACTGAAGTTTTTCATTTTTCTGTCAATTGTGTTTTTCTGTAACAGGCAGATCTTCTGTTGCTCTCCAGCAGCGAGCCCCTCAATCTGGTCTATGTGGAAACAGCAGAGTTAGATGGGTAGGTGAACAAACTTTTGATATTTACCTGCTCTAAAAGCTCAAGTCGCAAACATTCTTAACATCTCACATCATGTTATTATCAAACTTTGTTCCCATAAAGAATGTTAAGAGCTCATCTTTGTATTTGCACGAGGAATCCATGTCAACCACTAGTGGTGGCCCAGTTAAATCCCTGCTTAATGTTTTAACTTTTGCAAAGAAGCAGGTGCAAGATAGCGCACAGTTACACAATGAGTTGAAATGTGTTGAATGACAATCTATAAATATCTTAATTAACAATTTTTTCTAGAATGTGACCTTTTTTCTTATGTACGGACCTACACTGACAGGCATTCATTTCTGCTTTGTAATTGTTTCCTCGCTGCTCCAAAGGCTTCATTTCACTGCCCTCAGTTCACTTTAAGTTCTATCCACAAGTGTTTTAATTTCCCCACGTCTAGCAATTTGCGTCAGGCAGCCCGAGATTTTGCTTGGAATTATGCAAGAGTCCTGCCCCAAGTGGAGGAGTTTAAGTATCTCAGGGTCTTGTTCACGAGTGGCAGAAAGATGGAGCGGGAGATCGACAGGCAGATCGGTGCGGCATCAGCAATAACTAGGACGCTGCATCGGTCCGTCGTGGTAAAGAGAGAGCTGAGCTGAAAAGCAAAGCTCTCGATTTACAAGTCGATCTACGCTCCAACCCTCACCTATGGTCACCAGCTGTGGGTGGTGACCGAAAGAATGCGATCGCGGGTACAAGCGGCCGAAATGAGCTTCCTCCGCAGGGTGGCTGGGCTCTCACTCAGAGATCAGGTGAGGAGCTCTGCCATCCGGGAAGAGCTCGGTGTCGAGCCGCTCCTCCTCCAGGTCGAGAGGAGCCAGATGGGGTGGTTCGAGCCCCCCGAGCGCCTCATGGGCGGGGTGTTTTGGGCACATCCCACCGGGAGGAGACCAAGGGGCAGACCCCGGACCCGCTGGAGAGACTATGTCTCAAAGCTGGCCGGGGAAAGACTTGGGATCCTTCCGGGTGAGCTGGAGGATGCAGCCGGGGTGAGAGAGGCCTGGGCTGCCCGTTTGAGGTTGTTGCCCCTGCGACCCGACCCCGGAACAAGCGGAAGATGACGGAACAGAATTATGGAAGAGTCAACCCACATACAAAGTACTTACATCCCTCAATTTGCATGGAAGTCAGCATACATACACATTTTAGTATGTATTTTGGTGTGTATGTTTGTGGAACGAGTAATGTGTCTTTTTGCGTGTCTTTTTAACCAGGGAAACCAATCTGAAAGTGAAGCAAGCCTTGACAGTCACTGGAGAGTTGGGTGATTCTATTGAAGCACTTGCTAGCTTTAGAGGTGAGAAAATTAACAAACAACAAATAGCTAAGGTCTTATCTTGGACACTTAAAGATTCTTTCTTCAAGTGTAAAAAGTTTGTTTTTTTTCCCACAAAGAACATTTAAATACAGACATCTAAGACAAAGACACACAAGCTAGCAGTGACAAAACATCTGGATGTTTCAGTATAAAAGTAAAAATCCATCAATAAAAAACATTTTTCTCTCAGGTGAAGTGCAATGTGAGCCCCCAAACAATCGCCTCGACAAATTTAAAGGTGCTTTGACTGTGGATGGACAAGTGTATAGCCTGGACAACGACAAAGTGCTGCTCAGAGGTTGTACCTTGAGAAACACTGAGTGGTGCTTCGGTTTGGTCATCTTTGGAGGTAAACACTAACCTGACTCACACCAGATTGATATGTGTTGAACTCTCAGGGTGGGGCACGAGAGTGAGCACCTGGTGGCCAGGCTTTTACCTGGCCTTGCTGGGCTCAGCCCAAACGGGAAACATTCACTGTTTTTCACAATCTCACTATTTCTTTTTCAAAAGTGTTTTATGTTTTTTGAGTAAAGAGGGGGGCGGATTTGTCAACTGATCACCGCCTGGTTGTGGGTTGGCTTTGATGGTGGGGGACGAAGCCGGTCGGACCTGGTAAGACCAAACGATCTGTGAGGGTCTGCAGGGAACATCTGGCAGATCCTTCTGGATGGTGTTGGGCTGTCTTTGCGGATATGCCTTTGCATCCTTGCTTGACATCGGGGTCTCTGAATTGGCTGACTGGGTGGTGGTCCATCGTCATAAAAAGGGAGACCTGAGAGTGTGCTCCAACTACAGAGGTGATCACACTCCTCAGCTTATTTGGGACGGTCTATTCAGGGGTACAAGAGAGAAGGGTCCATCGGATTGTCAAGTCTCGGCTTGAAGAGGAACAGTGTGGTTTCCGCCATGAATGTGGAACATTGGGCCAGCTCTATACCCTCGTCAGGATCCTAGAAGGGTCATGGGAGTTTGCCCAACCAGTCTGCTTGTGCTTTGTAGATCTAGAGAAGGCATGTAATTGTGTCTCTCGGGAACTCCTGTAGGGGATGCTCCAGGAGTAATCGGTATCTGTGCCTTTGGTACAGGCTGTCCAGTCTATGTATGACCGGTGCAAGAGCTTGGTTCATTAATCCAGCAGTATGTCGATTCCAATTCCAGTGAGAGTTGGACTCCGTCAAGGCTGCCCTTTGTCACAGATTCTGTTCATCACCTTTATGGACAGAATATCTAGGCGCAGCCGAGGAGTTGGAGGGATCTGTTTTTGTTACCTCAGGATCGAATCTGTGTTTTTGCGGATGATGTGGTCCTGTTGGCTTCATCGGACCACCATTTCCAGCTCTCACTGGACCAATTTGCTACTGTGTGTGAAGTGGCCGGGATGGGAATCAGCGCCTACAAATCCAAGACCACGGTCCTCATCCAAAAAAGGGTGGAATACCCCCTGCGGGTCAGGGATAGGGTCCTGTCCCAAGTGGAGTTTAAGTATCTCTGGGTCTTATTCACGAGGGGAACGATGGAGCGAGAGATAGACAGACGGATCGGCGCAGCGTCAGCAATAATCTAGATGCTGCATCGATTTGTCGTGGTTAAGATCTTATTCTGAAAAATTGAGATCAGAATTCGAAAAACTATTATTGCCATGGTCAGTGAAAAAGATTCAGAGACTAGGAACTTGCTGAGGTACCACTGCGCAAAGAATAAACATAGTAATAAAAGTAATAGAAAAAGGAGATGTAAACTATGGTTAAAAAAAAATAACAAAAATGAACAAAACTAATTTTAGCAAAACTAAGAGTGCTCAGAACAAAAATGTAAACTGTAGTGCAATGGCATAGAAGATAATAGATTAGGGGTGTCCAAAGCCGGTCCTCGAGGGCTGGTGTCCTGATGGTTTTCCACACGTTCCTGGTTCAATACAGCTGATGAACAGAAAGTGAAATCAACAGCCAATAGAATTTTCCGCAATGAATCAATTAACTGGATCAGGTGTGTCATCAAGAACTAGATGCAAGATGCAAGAACCTTCAGGGCAATGGCCCTCGAGAACCGGATTTGGACACCCCTGTAATAGATAAAGACAGTAAAGTGACAAGAGCAAAATGACCAACTGATGAGCAGATCCCGTTATAAAGTGTTCACAAGGCCAATGGCAGAAGGGAAGAAGCTGTTTGTATCATGGATACAAGCGGCCGAATTGAGCTTCATCCGCAGAGTGGCTTGGATCTCACTCAGAGATCGGTTGGGGATCTGTGCCACCTGGGAGGAGCTTGGAGTAGAGCTGCTGCTCCTCCAGGTCGAAAGAAGCCAGATGGGGTGGACATCTGGTCAGGATGCCCCCCGAGCACCTCGCTGGTGAGATGTTTCAGGCACGTCTCACCAGGAGGAGACCAAGAGGCAGACCCCGGACCCACTGGAGAGACTATGTCTCACAGCTGGCCAGGGAACGACTCGGGATCCTTCCGGGTGAGAGAGGCCTAGGCTTCCCGTCTGAGGCTGCTGCCCCCGCGACCTGGCCCTGGATAAGCGGAAGACGATGGAACGGAACATTTGGGCCAACACATTTTTTGTGAAAGGTTTTACATCTATAGACAAATGTGAATCTGGTAAACTGAATTAAATCTAAAAGCCACGTGAAGTTGGGAGGTCTTTCATTGGGTAACTGCGGAAAGGTGCGATACGGCTCAGCGACCACTTATCCTGCTTTGTCAATCACCACCAATGCATCACAATTAGACACCAGAATTTACTGAGCTTCTGTTTGTGACCTTTTCTGAGCATATGTTTGTAAAACCGTCAGCATAACTAGATTCTTGATTTTATATCCTGTACCAGCAGCTACTTCACAACTTCGCTCATATTTCTGCCTTTGGAAATTGTCCAGTTATTTATTTATTTTTTAACAATAAAGCTAAAAACAAAAGAAGAAAGCTGGCATTTAAACTAATTGAATATTTTAGAGTTTGATCAAATCTTTTCAGGTCCTGACACGAAGCTGATGCAGAACAGTGGAAAGGCTGTGTTTAAACGAACCAGTGTTGATCAGCTGATGAATATCCTGGTGTTGTCTGTGAGTTCATAAACACATTTAAATGACAAACAAGAACAAAAGTATCATCGAATTGTAATTTTTAAAAGTTTGTACGTGTGTTTGTAGTTTTATTGTTCACATGTAAACCACCAGTTTTAAGATTGATCGCCTTTTAAAACATACAGTATTTGTAATCACTGTATTACAAATACTGTAATATTTGTAATACAGATAATATGTGTATTAATACTGTAATACATACAGTATTGCAAATGCTGTATGTATTTGTAATACATACAAAAGTGTGCACTATCTTTTTTTTTTTTTGCAAGATCTTTGGTCTTCTGGCAACAATGTGCAGCATCTTGGCCATTGGCAATGCAATCTGGGAAGTAAATGAGGGTTCAGTGTTCACATCATTCCTTCCTCGTGAACCAGGTGTTGACACTGCCCTGTCATCCTTCCTCTCGTTCTGGTCCTACGTCATTGTCCTCAATGCGGTGGTACCTATCTCGCTCTATGTGAGGTATGTTAAGTAAATACATTCAAATAAATCGAAAAGCAGCAAGAAACACAGTGAGAACTTTGTTTGTCCCCAAATGTCAGTGTGGAAATCATCCGCCTGATAAACAGCTTCTTCATAGACTGGGACTGTAAGATGTATTACAAAAAAATGGACACTCCAGCCCAGGCTAGGACCACCACTCTGAACGAGGAGCTGGGACAGATTAAATACATTTTCAGTGATAAGACCGGCACCCTGACACAGAACATCATGACTTTCAACAAGTGCTCCATCAATGGAAAAACCTACGGTGAGCAGCTTTCCTTGGGACTTTATATACTAAATATGGATGACAATTCTGAAGAGTATTTCTATTTAATTCAGGAGACTTGTATGACTTCTCTGGACAGAGAGCAGAAATAACTGAGGTGAGATGACAAATTACAAAAAAAAAAAAAAAAATCCAGGGTGTTCTCTATGTAACCATTGTGTATCTTTTGTCACTTCTACAGAAAACAGAGAAAATAGATTTCTCCTGGAATCAGCTGGCAGATCCAAAGTTCGTTTTTCATGATCACAGTCTGTTGAAGGCAGTCAAAGAAGGAAACACAGAAGTTCAAGCTTTCTTCCAGTTGCTGGCTCTGTGCCACACTGTTATGCCTGAGGAAAAGAAAGAGGGTAAGAATCTGTTGTTGACTGTCCAAATTAATATTACCATATTTTCACGACCAAAAGGTGCACCGTATTAAAAGGCGTAGTCCCGGTTTCGTGTACCCTGTATTTAACCCACACATATGGCGCACCTGACAAGGGGGCGCGGGTTTTATATACATATCCTCTACTACGTACGTCCGCCTTACAACAACACACACACAAGCAGACAAGTGTGCGTATTCAAAAATAGATTGGGAGCAAAACTGAGTTTGGTTGGCTTTATTTAAATATTAGCTACAGTCGTCAAATAGTCATTTATCAAATCCATCCAAGTCCTCATCCTCTATTTCGGAATCTAACAGGTTCACTTCCTCACTGTTAGAGTCACTTTCTGTACCGTGTGGCTCTTCGGAAATGATGCCTACTGTTGCGAAAGCTTTGACATCAGTGCCAGCAGACATGTTAACCTACCATTTACAATCCACTGACAAACTGTGGCGTAACTCGCCCAGCGCTGCCTTCCATCCTTTGTGAAGCTGTGGTCTTCTTCTGTCATCGATCCCTCCCACGCTGCTCGCAGCCTTACTTTGAACGGCTGGTTCACGCTGATGTCCAGCGGTTGGAGTTCCTTTGTCAGATCTCCTGGAATCACAGCAAGTGTAGTGTTAACACTAGAACCCTCACTAGTGGGTCAATTGACCACCACCACCTGAAAGCCTGTGGAGGTGTCTCGAGACACTGGGCCTTCTGCTTGAGTTATTAAAGCAAGACACTTAAGAGTCGTTTGGAAGGTACTTAACTCTCGGAGACTAGGACCAGGTCTAATTGAATCACAAAAACGACTCTACTCCTCAGTGTGCAGGTCAGATAGAGGTGTCAGATGACTCTTTCTTGGGTAGACAGGAGGTTGAGAAAATCTTGGAGCTTGTAGTATTAATCTGCTTCACTTGTTTTTCACAAGAGACATAGGGTGCACTGCACGATAGGGCTCGCCGCTCATTTTGAAGAAAACGTAAGACTTTTATATGTGCCTTATGGTTGTGAAAATACGGTAAATTAGGAGGAGAATCAGACTTCAAACTCATGTTTATAGCATGTTGAATTCATGCCAAATGTGTAAAATGCATAAACAGATAACACAAAATACATCAAATCCTATATTTTGTTCTGCTTTTCTCACATTTATTTCAACGTTTGACTTTTTTTCGTCATATTTTCCATCTGATAGGAGAGCTCAACTATCAGGCTCAGTCTCCTGATGAGGGCGCATTGGTGACAGCAGCAAGAAACTTTGGTTTTGTGTTTCACTCACGAACACCAGAGACCATCACAGTCATAGAGATGGGCAAGAAGGTTGTGTACGAACTTCTGGCTGTTCTAGACTTCAACAATGTGCGAAAGAGGATGTCAGTAATAGGTGAGAAAATGTACCAAAGCATTTTTCTTTTACCGTACAGTATGTTATCCTCACTGTATCTGGTGAAGATATATTGGTTATTGTCTTTGTCAAGCAGCCATTTTCCTGTTTAAAAATATCATAGTGCATATTGTCCATGTTATGGACATCAACAAGTTCATGTCCTTTTGATTCATTAATCTAAAAAAGGGGATTGTAGGTGCCTAATAATCTCCTGATTAAATAGCAACCCTTCTCTTTGGAATGAAAAGATTGTATATTTTTTATTTCTAATTATTCCCCCATATTTCCACACACTAATGAATGTATGAAAGTATTAGAGAGGAATACAACAAACAGAGTGACTCGTCATGTAGGTAAATGTTTCACTTTGCACATTATTAGAAGGTACAGTATGTTGCTAATTTTGTCCTTAGTAATGCATATAAAATTTCCAGTTGGTCACAAACATTTATTTACAAACACCTTTTCTATTTCACTGTCATTAATCCTAATTTTGACTTACGTATTGTTATTACTAGTTTTATTACTTTCCCCAAAAGTAATATGTTTGATTTTACTAGAGTTTGTCAATACAGTATGTGTTGTTTTTATATTTCAAACCAATTTTAAGTATTGGAAGCTTATTTTCTACTGTATTCACAAGTTGGTCAAAAGGACTGCTTAAACAGTAGAGACTGATGTCATCTGCAAAGAGAATACACTTGAAATCCTTTAAAATGCCACAGACATCGCCCATGTACATATTAAACAATTAGGGCCTCAAGATGGGGCCCCGAGGCACATGGTGAGTAGTAATTTCCTTTTGAGAATAAATTTTGTTTACTTGTATAAACTGAAGGGCAGCATGGTTGCGCAGTGGGTAACACAGAAGCCTCACAGCAAGAAGGTTGTGGGTTCGAGTCCCGTGTGGGGACGAGGATTGAAAAACTGGCCTTCTTGTATGGAGTTTGAATGTCCTTCCGGTGTATGCGTGGGTTTTCTCCGGGTACTCTGGTTTCCTCCCACCCTCCAAAAACATGCATGCTGCGTTGATTGGCCTAGGAGTGAGTGAGTCAGTGTGTATAGTTGTATACGTGTGGCTCTGCGACAGACTGGCGACTTGTTCGGGGTGTACCCTGCCCCTCACCTTCAATCAGTCGGGATGGGCTCCGGCACCCCTTTATGTGATAAGTGATAGACAGTTATTGATATTCATTAGTAAGATAAATATATCTTGGAACTGAGGAAAAGACAGGAAACAGAGATGGAGGTAGCAGAGATGAAGATGCTGAGGATCTCTCTGGGAGTGACCAGGATGGACAGGATCCGAAATGAGTACATCAGGGGAACAGCACATGTTAGAGGTTTTGGAGATAAAGTCAGAGAAGCCAGACTGAGATGGTTTGGACATGTTCAGAGGAGAGAGATCGAATACATCGGCAGAAGGATGCTGGATTTGGAACCACTAAGAAAGAGGACGAGAGGAAGACCAAAGAGGAGGTTCATGGATACAGTGAAGGAAGACATGAAGATAGTTGGCGTGACCGAAGAGGATACAGCAGATAGGGTTAGATGGAAGAAACTGACTTGCTGTGGCGACCCCTGAAGGGAAATGCCGAAAGGAGAAGAAGAAGATCAGTAAGATAAATATATCAATATGAATTGATATATGTAGCATATTTACAAATCCATTCAAAACAAATATTTATTTATTGAGATTTTAAAGCAGATCTAACAATGGAGCAGATCTGAACTGTAAAGAAAATGCAAAAAAATCCAGAGTTTGGGGGCTCTGTCACCATGGGTTAATACTCTACTAGATTTACTAAAAAGTGACATTTGTACGTTAAATCCACAGGTAAAATAAAAAACAAATTCTCCACACTCTTCTCAACATGTCTTTTGTAAATTTTACTGCTCCAGTACGAAGCCCTGATGGCAACTTGACCTTACTCTGCAAAGGAGCAGACACCATCATATATGAGAAACTTCACCACTCCTGTCATGAACTGATGGCAGCTACCACCGGACACCTCAATGTAAGACATTTTGAATGATTTATCTGTGGTGTTTTAGTGATCATTCACTGAAAGAATGTATGTTTCTAAATCTTTACATCTAAACATATTAGGAGTATGCTTCCGAAGGCCTCCGTACGCTGGTTCTGGCCTACAAAGACTTAGATGAGAGCTACGTTAAGGCTTGGAGTGACCGCCACCAACTTGCCAGCACAGCTATGGATGATCGAGAAGAGAGACTTCATGACCTTTATGAAGAAATTGAGAAAGACATGATTGTAATTCCTTCCTAAATGTTAAACCAGATGTGGACATGGTTCTTCTTCTTCTTCTCCTTTCGGCATTTCCCTTCAGGGGTGCCACAGCAAGTCAGTTTCTTCCATCTAACCCTATCTGCTGTATCCTCTTCGGTCACACCAACTATCTTCATGTCTGCCTTCACTGTATCCATGAACCTCCTCTTTGGTCTTCCTCTAGCCCTCTTTCCTGGTGGTTCCAAACCCAGCATCCTTCTGCCGATGTATTCAGTCTCTCTTCTCTGTACATGTCCAAACCATCTCAGTCTGGCCTCTCTGACTTTATCTCCAAAACCTCTAACATGTGCTGTTCCTCTGATATACTCATTTCTGATCCTGTCCATCCTGGTCACTCTCAGAGAGATCCTCAGCATCTTCATCTCTGCTACCTCCATCTCTGCTTCCTGTCTTTTCCTCAGTGCCACTGTCTCTAGACCAAACAGCATGGCAGGTCTCACCACGGTTTTGTACACTTTTCCTTTCATTTTAGCTGAAACTCTTTTGTCACACATCACACCTAATACTTTTCTCCACCCGTTCCAGCCTGCCTGAACACGCTTCTTCACCACTTTTCCACACTCTCCATTGCTCTTGACTGTTGATCCTAGATACTTAAAATCTTCCACCTTCTTTATCTCTTCTCCCTGTAACCTCACTTTTCCATTTGGATCCCTCTCATTCACACACATGTACTCTGTCTTTCTCTGACTAATCTGCATTCCTCTTCTTTCTAGTGCAAACCTCCACCTCTCCAGCTTTTCCTCCACCTCTTCCCTCTTCTCACTATGTCATCTGCTAACATCACTGTCCATGGAGATGTGGACATGGTTAACTAATCAAATTCCTGATGATATTACTTAGTCAGGCCATAAAACAAAGTGCTTGTTCTAATGTTGTAGATACACAATCATTTTAAGAAACAAATTATGTGTTTATTTATATAAATCCCCATTTTACTTTCCAGCTATTGGGAGCCACAGCTGTGGAGGACAAACTACAAGATGGGGTACCAGAAACCATTGAGCAGCTCGGTAAAGCTGACATCAAAATCTGGGTGTTGACAGGAGATAAACAAGGTTGGTGTTTCTGAATGTCCACGTTTTACTAAAAGCTTCTTCCCTAGAGTTTGCCACAGCCAATCACTTGGCTCCATCTAAACTATTGTGTCCTATACACAGTGTTGTTTTCGTCAATGATAACGACAACGAAATGATTTAATTGACATGGCTTTTTTTCATGAGGATGACATAACAATAACAAAATAAATGCAACACTTTGGTGACTAAAATATGACGAGACGTTTGAAAGTTTCTGTTGACGAGACCAAAATGTAAGAAAATAATAGGCGTTAACAGACATTTCTGTCTGTGAAAAGAAATAGCACTGCGGCTGCATTCTGTCTCTCCCCGCATACGCTCCCCACAATGCTGCAGGTTCACACCGTCTACATAATACAACTGTATACACCTGCGGCCACGAGAAAGTCACACACCATTGCGGCAACAGCAACTAAGGGGCTTGGTGGTTGGAAACTTAAAGCTTAAAGTTTCCCACCTATTTTGTGCTAAACGGCATGCCAACTTCAAGCTAATGTTAGCTTGTCGGCGCTGCTAACTTCCTTAGTTGGTTTGATTGTGCTAACGACTGTTTAAAAGACACAATACGATGTTTATTTTGTTCACAGAGGTTATTAAGGGGTGTCATTTTTAAGTATGCATAAGTTACAACGTTCCTCACTCACTGAAGAATTTCTATTTATTTTACTTTGTTATACAATGATTGCTGTTTTGCACAAGTTAAAGCTAGGAAGAGTTGTCATTTTTATTTTATCACAAATAACCGACATCATTCTGAGTGATAAAGCCACCATTGTTCAAGTAAGAATATTTGTTGTTCTTTGCTTTTTTACACAAAAACTAGACTAAAAACGTTCCAAATCTTCACAGACTTAAACTAGATTAAAACTTTTTTGAGTTTTCGACAAAGAAAACTTGACTAAAACTAAAATATATCAAGACGACCAAAATGTGACTAAAATTTAAATAAATTTTTGTTCCAAGCCTAAAACTAAAACTCAGATGGCTGCCAAAAACAACATTACTATACCGTCTGGCTGGCCTATCTTCTACAGCTTTGTAGTAATTTAGCTCTTTCAAATTACTCCATCTCAACACAATGTTGTAGCCCAGGGGTGCCCAACATTTTATGTCCCGAGATCTACTTTTCAATTCAATTCAATTCAATTTTATTTGTATAGCCCAAAATCACAGAATGTCCGTCTCAATGGGCTTCACAAGAAAAAGAGGAATGTATTAACACAGATACACAACAAGAAAAATAACTAACAAATGCTAACTAAACAAGACTAGCACATTAATGCACTTAGACTCTCCTTCTCGGTGAGGAAAAACTCCTAAAAAACCCATCAGTGGGGAAAAAAATAAGAAACCTCATGGGGATCCACGTGAACGCCATTCCTTTTCTAGCTTACGGGTTTCTTGTTTAAGAGAGCGTGTATCAGAGTTAAACCAAGGTGGCACTCGGTCCCGTCTAATAACTTTGGAATTTAAAGGCGCGACAGAATCTAGTGAGTCCCTAAGACTTTGGAAAGCACTATCGACATACTGGTCATGAAAACTGCGACTAGAGCTGCAAGAGGTATTGTCAGTAAATTCATTTAATATGGTACTAAGTATTGGCTGAATTTGACATTTAAACTCAGACACAGATCGCTCAGATAACGTTCTTCTAAGTTGTGTTTTTTTCATTGGGGCAGACACATTTTTTAATAAAAACTGAAACGTAATTAGAAAATGGTCTGAAAGTACAGGGTTATGAGGAAAGACGCTAAGCTGACTAATCTCTACACCATAGGTTAGAACTAGGTCCAATGTGTGTTTGTGACAGTGAGTAGGTTCATTTACATTTTGTGTGAAACCAACATGATCTAGTAAAGCAGTGAAAGCATTTCCTAAGCAATCGCTAGAGTCATCAACGTGAATATTAAAATCTCCTACTATCACTATTTTATCAGAATCTAAAACTACACTGGACAGAAAATCAGAGAACTCGGTTAAAAATTCTGAATAAAGTCCTGGCGGACGGTAGACAATTATAAATAAAATTGCTTTTTGTTTTTTCTGGTTTTGCTGGTTAATAGATAGTACGATACTTTCAAAGGAATTATATGTGTATTTTATTTTAGGGGTAAGAAGTAAGCTAGACTGTGATATTACTGCTAAACCACCACCTTTCCCAGAGCTTCTGGATTTTAGGTAGTTATTGTGACTTGGAGGCGTTGCTTCATTTAGCCTTACATAGTCATCTTGTCGTAGCCAAGTTTCAGTTAGCGCTAGTAGACTAAGTTTGTTATCACTAACTAGTTCATTGACTAGAAGGGACTTTGAAGAAATTGATCTGATGTTCAGTAGGCCACATTTAACTATATCATAATTCTGCTCATTGTTACTCACTTTTAAGTTTCTGGTTCTCACTCCTTTCACTTGTCTTTCTGTGTACAAAGTATAAGCTAAAGCCAGATCCTGCTGAGCTAAGCCTGTGTTGGGTTTGCACCAGCGCAGAAGGAAGCTCAGAGGAGAGTTTTAAACTACAGCTCTGTGCCTGGGTCTCGTCTCTGGATTGTCAGGTTGAACGACTAAGGCTGTCACGAATGTTCCTAGAAAGAAGAGCGGCACCTTCCAAAGTGGGATGGATACCATCTCTCCGCATGAGACCAGGCTTCCCCCCTGTTTCAAATTTCAAATGTCCTGGGATCTACCAGTCCAGTGTTACCATCGCAAAAACTGATGGTAAACCAGTTGGTAATTTGAATTGCAAGTATTTTGTTAATTCGCGAAAGGAAAGTCGAGGGCTGCAGTGCAAATACAGAAGCCAAAACAGGAAGACAAAGATACAGACACAAGAACAAAAGCATCAATAGTTTAGATAATAGGACAGATAAAGAAGAGACATATTATTATAAACGTATTTATAAAAGAAACTGTTGTGAATTAATGCATTGGTAGTTACAACCTAAAAAATGAAAGGTTACAGAGTTTCCCCCCTTGGCCCGTTCCTTTGAGTAGTGGGGTTGCGGGAGTAATAATGGCCAGTGATTCTGATACTAAAAAATGACAAATCCTCTTTTAAGCACTATCACTGTTATTATTGTCATTAAATAGAGACGGCAGAAAATATTGGATATTCCTGCAACATGCTGAAAGAAGAAATGACGGATGTTTTTATTGTGGCGGCAAATACAGCTGAAGGCGTCAGAGAAGAGTTAAAGTAAGTCCATTATAAACTGATATTACTGGAAAGGAAATACCTTGGATATACTCCACCATTGTTTTTCTTTGAAATAATAAAACCCTTATCAGAATCAGAATAAGAATATACTTTAATGATCCTACATATGGGAAATTTGTGTGTCACAGCAACAACTTCCTATCTGTTAAGTGAGTCGTTGTAGAGCCCGATCACGTACGGAAAGAAAGACCTCCGGTAACGAGATGTTCTCGAGTGGAGCTGTCTGAGCCTCTTGGAGAAAGAGCTCCACTGTTCGTCCAGGAGTGGGTAGAGAGGATGGTCATGGTTTTCCATGATGGACAAAAGTTTGTTCAGTGACCTCCTCTCCACCACTGCCTCAAGTGAGTCCTGTTTGCTGCCAATGACAGAGCCAGCCATTCTGATTAGTTGATTCAGTCTGTTGGCGTCACAGGCTGCGATTATGCTCCCCCAGCAGATGACAGAGAAGAACAAGGAGCTGACTACCACAGATTGGTAGAAGGTCTCTAGGATCTTGCTGCACACATTGAAGGACCTCAGCTTCCTTAGGAAGTAAAGTCGGCTGCAGGTCTTCTTGTACACAGCAGTACTGTTGCTCCTCCCGCTCAGTCTGCTGTTGATGGTCACTCCCATGGTCACGTGGCCACTTCTTCTTTCCATTACTTCTATTACCGTAATTTCACGGCTATAAGGCGCATATAAAAGTCTTAGATTTTCTTCAAAATGAGCGGTGCGCCTTTTCGTGCGGTGCGCCATGTGTGTGAGAAAAGGTGGACCTAAAAGAAAATGCGGTGCCCGCGAGGCGGACCTGAAAGAAAAGGAATGAGAACGATAAAGAGTGAAGTGTGAGCGGCGTGGGAGCGATGGATGACCGAAGGAGACCACAGTTTCACGAAGGGTGGAAGGCAGCGCAGGGCAAGTTACGCTACAGTTTGCCAATGGATTGTAGACGCTTGGACTAACGTGTCTGCTGGTACTGTTATCCGAGCTTTTGCAAAAGCTGGTATCCTTTCTGAGGAGCCGCACAGTACAGACAGTGACTTTGACAGCGAGGAGCGAAGTGGACCTGCTCTGTTGGATTTTGCGCAGCTGTTGGATTCCAAAACAGAGGATGACGGATTTGAATAAAGACTATTACCGGTAATGTGCTTGTTTATACCACTTAAATAAAGTACAACCAAACTCAGTTTTGCTCCCAATCTATTTTTTAATACGCACATTTGCATGCTTGCGCATGTGTCGTTGTAAGGCGGTGTGTGACTGGGACTGCGCCTTTTCGCACGGTGCGCCTAATGGTCGTGAAATTACGGTACATTGAGTAAATAGGGTTTTTATAACTGAACATTCTGGTTAATTTGTAATAATAAACTTGATTGTATTAAAATAAAAAATGAAATCTTTCATTTCCTTTTATGTGAAAAACAAATTGATTTGGATTGGTATGGTTTTGCTTGTAAAGCTGTGTTATAAAGTAAATAAAAGTACAGTATCTTATTAACAGGAATGCAAGGAGAAAAATGTGCCCTGAAGCCTCAGATGAGCCTAATGTGATAAAAGAACGTGCCGGCTTGTTTTGGCTCCAGAAAACAAAAACTGTAAAGGATGAAGAAGTGAATGGAGAATATGGACTGCTAATAAATGGACACAGCTTGGTGAGTGTGTCATCTTACTTTATATGAATATGTTCAAATCAATAAATAAAAACCTGTGTTTTAAGTTTGGGAAGTGGCTTAAACAGCAATCTGACCGCATCTGTTTTCTCTTCAGGCATTTGCTCTGGAGAAGGACTTGGAGCTGGAGCTGCTAAGAACCGCTTGCATGTGTCAGTCTGTGATTTGCTGCAGGGTCACCCCTCTTCAGAAAGCTCAGGTTGTGCAGCTGGTAAAGAAATACAAGCAGGCAGTGACGTTGGCCATTGGTGATGGAGCAAATGATGTGAGCATGATCAAAGGTGAGCTCTTTGAAATCATCGTTTGATGAGAAGCCATTCCTTTATACAACATCGGGAAATAAACTCACAGGCTCCTTCTCTGTCCTTCAGCGGCTCATATCGGTGTGGGGATCAGTGGTCAGGAGGGGATGCAAGCAGTTCTTTCAAGCGACTTCTCTTTTGCTCAGTTTCGCTACCTGCAGCGCCTCCTGCTGGTGCATGGCCGCTGGTCTTACATACGTATGTGCAAGTTCCTCCGTTACTTTTTTTTCAAGAACTTCACCTTCACTCTCGTGCACTTCTGGTATGCCTTCTTCTGTGGTTTCTCTGCACAGGTAAATGACTCATGTTAAGGTGCCTAAATAAGTTAAACATTTAGTAAAAGCTTCTTTCATTCGTTGTTGTTGTGTTCTCTGTAGACCGTGTACGACGAGCTCTTCATCACTGTGTATAACACAGTTTACACGGCTCTTCCTGTCCTCGGCATCAGTCTCTTTGACCAGGTGTGAGCTCAAAAAGACAAAGTCAAATAAGAACAAAGAAACTCTTAAGTTTTTAGATTCACTGGAATATTTTGAGTTTCTTCAACCGTTCTCTCCCTCGTGTGTTTGTGCAGGATGTAAATGATTGTGTGAGTTTCCAGTTCCCCCGGCTGTACACACCAGGCCAGATGAACCTGTATTTTAGTAAAGCGGCATTTGTTCGCTGCCTCGCAAACAGCTGCTACTGCTCTCTCATCCTCTTCTTCATTCCCTGGGCCGCAATGCGTGACTTGGTTCGAGATGATGGCAAAGACATTGCGGACTATCAGTCCTTTGCTTTGGTGACTCAGACTTGTCTGCTCATTGTGGTCAGCGCGCAGGTAAGAACAGTTTGCAAACTTTACCAAAGAGACAAATGTTTTGTTTCTTATGCATCACGTGTTTTGCAGCTCTGTTTGGACACCTATCACTGGACATCACTGAACCAGCTGTTCATGTGGGGCAGCTTAGCCACATACTTTGCTGCAACGTTCACCATGTACAGCAATGGCATCTACCTCGTCTTCACCTCCGCTTTTCCCTTTGTTGGTGAGTCATTTAAAGGGAATGATTATTACCCACTGATCTATGGACGGATGAGTCTCCGATGTGGAAATTTATGTAACTCCAAGCCAGTGAGAAAGTCGTGCTTCTTAAATAGTGGGTGCATGTGTCCCGGGAACACACTTTTTGTTGCTGTACTAGAACAAAGTGTAATTGCAAATCCACTACAGTACTTGGCTATGTCGCTCTGATTGTCAGAGTGTCTCAAGGGAGTACTACCTCTATGGCAGGGATGTCAAACTCTGGTCTTTGAGGGCCGGTGTCTTGAACGTATTCCATGTGTTCCTGGTTCAACACATCTGATGCACATAAAGGGAAATCAACAGCCAATAAAACTTGGAACATTGACTCAATGAGCTGGATTAGATGTGTAGATGGAAGAACACATGAAAAACCTTCAGGACACCGGCCCTCCAGGACTTGAATTTGACACCTGTACTTTATGGTGTAAAGTTTCTTTTTGCAGCGAGCAGGTGATATGAAGCGCAGTAAACAAACAATTAGCGAGGCGCAAACAGTTTTCTTCATACTGCAGGAGTGCAACAAAAATATTTGAGAAGCACTTCTCCGAGTGAAGTCAGAAACTGCTTAAGATGTAGGGGAAAAGACGGCAATTGTAGGTAGAACCTGAAGTGAAATGAAGCGTTTGCAGCAGACAGGAAACGATTAGAAAGCACACATAAGTGCCCGTCAGTGTATGATTACATAAAACAAATAGAACACATTACTAAATATAATATCAATTTAGATTCAGTATCTGCAGATCGTCAATTAGTCAGAGTAAGACAGAGTACATGTGTGTGAATGAGAGAGATCCAAATGGAAAAGTGAGGTTACAGGGAGAAGAGATAAACAAGGTGGAAGATTTTAAGTATCTAGGATCAACAGTCCAGAGCAATGGAGAGTGTGGAAAAGAGGTGAAGAAGCATGTTCAAGCAGGCTGGAACAGGTGGAGAAAAGTATCAGGCGTGGTGTGCGACAGAACAGTTTCAGCTAAAATGAAAGGGAAAGTGTACAAAACCGTGGTGAGACCCGCCATGCTGTTTGGTCTAGAGACAGTAGCACTGAAGAAAAGACAGGAAGCAGAGATGGAGGTAGCAGAGATGAAGATGCTGAGGATCTCTCTGGGAGTGACCAGGATGGACAGGATTAGAAATGAGTACATCAGGGGAACAGCACATGTTTAGAGGTTTTAGAGATAAAGTCCGAGAGGCAAGACCGAGATAGTTTGGACATGTACAGAGAAGAGAGACCGAGTACATCGGCAGAAGAATGCTGGGTTTGGAACCACCAGGAAAGAGAGCTAGAGGAAGACCAAAGAGGAGGTTCATGGATACAGTGAAGGAAGACATGAAGATAGTTGGTGTGACCAAAGAGGATACAGCAGATACGATTAGATGGAAGAAACTGACTTGCTGTGGCGACCCCTGAAGGAAAATGCCGAAAGAAGAAGAAGAAGAAGATCTGCAGATCGTCAATTACTACATTTGGAAGTCATCTTCAAACCGTATGCTGATGTGCACCTGTTTCTACGCAATATTTCACATAAAAATAATTAATTGTAACAATAACAACTGTAATTATACAGTTATCTACTATACGACATAGGTTTCGAATGCGGGGCTACTTTGTTTTTTGTCATTATTTCGAGGCCATATTTTCATTTGTTATACAGATCTACAATGCCACCCACTGTGCTATCCTTTGCTTTAGGGCAGACATGTCCAAAGTCCAGCCCGGGGGCCAAATGCGGCCCGTTGTCAATTTTCATCCGGCCCGCAGCCTCCATCATAAAATCAATAGCGCCTGGCCTGCGTGTAGAATTATGTAATACATGGGGCAGCAGCGCTGTTACCTGTGTGTTCTAAATGCTGCCATCTAGAGGCTAAAATAGGAACAGCAAATTAGTATGTGAGCCCCCCAATTTTCTAAAATGGTGGCAATTAATAAAAGAAGGAAAAAAAGAATCTAGCACACCATTTAACCAGTCTAAACTAGTGGTTACCAAAGCATGTCATCCATCTGATCCTGTTCTCAGGGGCGACTCCAGGATTTTCTAAAGGGCTTTTTGTCTATGACCTCACGCGCGCCCCCCGCCCCTAAAACTTTTTTTGGTGTGTCCAAAAAAAGTTTGGACACACCTGCTTTTTGGAGTTAGCATTGCAAATGCATAACATTATTTGTTTCATCCTCTGACCCACTAATCCCTAACGGTTGCCGGTATGCCGAACCCTATCCCGGCATATTTAGGGGAGAGACAGGGTACACCCCAAACAGGTCGCCAGCCTGTCGCAGTGCACACATCCATCCACACACACTCATACCCAGGGACAATTTTTTATAGCGGCTAATCAACCTAACATGCATGTTTTTGGAGCAAGGGAGGAAAACGGAGTACCCTGAGGAAACCCACGCATATCAGGGAAGAATATGCAAACTCCATATGATCCTTATTTGGGGTTTTAGAGGGGCAATTAGTGGCGGATTAAGATCAGGTTAGTGGTGCATTCTATAAAGGTTAGGTTTTTAGAGGTGCTGTTGGCTTTACAAAACCCAATTTTCTGTGGTGTTTCAAAGAGAGCAAAACATTTGCTCAGCTTGATATCTATACCGCTTTTTAAAAAATGAATCATTTCAATGTTTTTTTTTTAACTTTCAGGTACTGAAAGGAACTCTTTGAGCCAGCCTAGCATTTGGCTGACCATGTTTCTGACTTGCTTGCTGTGCATGATGCCAGTAGTTGCTATCCGTTTTGTTCTCTTACAAGTTTGTCCGACTATAAATGACAAGGTGAGAAATCATGTGAACCAGTCAGTAAACCATGACCATTTCTAACAGAATGCTTAAAACAATTGAAAACAATGTGCTTTTAGAGCGTTTTGCGTGGATCTGTTTTTGCACAATAGCTGAACTGTAAAAAAATATATAATGCTTGATGAATCAGACATAAATATCACAAACACAAATGAGTTTAAGATCTAACCATCACTTTGTGTTTTTCTGCATGACTAGGTAAGATACAAAGTGAGACAGGTGAGGCAGCCTCTTCCTCCTCCTCGTCGAACACGTCCCAGACGAATCAGCTCCCGGCGGTCAGGTTATGCCTTCTCCCACGCTCAGGGTTTCGGTGATCTGGTGACTTCTGGAAACTTCCTTAAACGTGCCTTAAAAGTTCACCTGTCCTTGAATGTACAAGATGAGTCACGAGTGGGTGAAAATTATCCAGAGGTCTATCGCACTGTGACAGAAGAACATGAACAGGAATTTGTGTCTTAATTCCAAACCATCAAGGTGTCAAACACAGTCAGATTTATTGGAAGGTTTAAATACTGAAATTGCAACTTTATGTTTAGATACCCCTAAAACAATCTCTTCTTCTCCTTTCGGCATTTCCCTTCAGGGGTTGGCATTTCCTATCTAACCCTATCTAACCCCATCTAACCCTATCAGCTGCATCCTCTTCAGTCAAGCCAACTATCTTTATGTCTTCCTTCACTGTATCCATGAACCTCCTCTTTGGCCTTCCTCTAGTCCTCTTTCCTGGTGGTTCCAAATCCAGCATCCTTCTTCCTATGTACTCTCTCTCTCTCCTCTGCACATGTCCAAACCATCCCATTTTGGCCTCTCGAACTTTATCCCCAGTACCTCTAACATGTGCTGTTCCCCTAATATACTCATTTCTAATCCTGTCCATCCTGGTCACTCCCAGAGACATCCTCAGCATCTTCATCTCTGCTACTTCCATCTCTGCTTCCTGTCTTTTCCTCAGTGCCACTTTCTCTAGACCAAACAGCATGGCCGGTCTCACCACGGTTTTGTACACTTTTCCCTTCATTTTAGCATAAACTCTTCTGTCACACATCACACCTGATAGATACACCTAAAACAATATGTGTATTTATTTTATTGATATCTACACATATAGTGTTATTTTTTGTGTAACTTATTACACAATAATGCCAAGATTTTTTTTTTTTTTAATAAGACATATTTTACTTCATGTATAAGCCATCCAGAGACGCTCCATACGTTTCCCAGCCCAATCCTGAAGCCAAAATTTGATTTATTTATTTGATGTGGTTTTATATTGGTTTTACCTTCTAAAAGGTTCAAAACAGTGTTCCCAAAACAGAGAAGTAGTTTTAAAGTCTCAGTGCTGTCATGAGCGCAAGGATTCTACACTGTTGAATTATTAAAAAAAAAAAAAAAAAAAATCATTTTCCGTGTTGAAACTCAATGTTTTTTCATTTTATCTGCTCATAGTTATTTTCACACAGTTTGTTTTTGGTTCTTTTGTTCATTTTGTATTGTTTAGTATTTTGGGTTTTGTTAATCAGACCTGTGTTAAGAAAAAAAGTTGAGATTTATTGACTTTTTTTAATCCAGTTTGTTTGCATTTCTTTTGCTGTAGGTGGATTTTTTAAGATTTTTGTATGACTTCATTGCGTTTGTATTGAAGTAATTTTCTTTATTTTAGTAAAATGTTAAGTTTTTTTGTGGTACTACTTTTCTAAACAAAAATAAAACCTAAAATTAAAAGAAATATTTTAAAAGTTTCTTTATTGATAATGACATTTTATTTCCACTTTATTTGTATGAAAAAAATGTATTCAATTTACACGTGAAACAGTTCCAGAAAGCCAGCTTTATATTCACCAGGAAGAGGCCCATTGTTCAGGAATTTTTCAGGTCATTACCACCAGAGGTGTCAAGTAGCGAAGTAGAACTACTTCGTTACTTTACTCAAGTAGAAAATCTTGTTATCTTTACTTAAACGAAGTAATTATTTTTTGTCTACTTTTTACTTTTACTCACTACTTTTTTATGCAACTATCTGTACTTTTACTTTGTTATTTTTATAAAAAGTAGTTGCTACTTTCACCATTTTGTCACTGTTAAAAATAAAGAAAAAAGTCAATAAAAACCAATCCGGATCGATTGCGCCATTTGATTTGAATGTGGTTGGATGAGGAGAGCTAACGCAATCTCAATACGACTTCCTCTTGCTTCATCACTTCAACACGTGACACACAACACGCGTGCATGCATGCACACATACCCTTCCCCCCTGCTGTGTTCCGGGTGTCACGCAGGGGGGGACATCTATGTGGCACTCCCAACCTTAGAAACTTGTTAAAGACTATTCAGTATTGCCTCAAAGAACTTTGAAAACTACCTGCCTTAAAAAAGCCTTTTGGTAATTTTTTTTTTTTTTTACATTGAGTGTGTTTGTGTCTGCTGAAGTTGGTTAAATTAGGTGATGCAGAGTGAAGCTTGATAGCTGAAGGGACATTACATAATGCCCTGCTTATGTTAATACATTTGATTGTGTTCATTAATCAATTTCCAATAGAGATTATTAAGAAATAAATGTTTTTGATTCATAAAGTTTCACACCACAACACTTTCATTTAGTTATCATATTTTCTGCTCCTTAAAGCATGTGATAATGGTTAAAAATATTTTACAAATATGTTAAAAATATTTTTTTTTCTGAAAATTACTTTTACTTTTCTACTTTAAGTAGTTTTGACAATAGGTTACTTTTTACTTTTACTTGAGTAAAAACTTCAGTTGATACGTCTACTTTTACTAAAGTATTTTTTTATCTCGGTATCTATACTTCTACTTGAGTAGAAAATGTTGGTACTTTTGACACCTCTGATTACCACACTTCACTACTGGATGTAGCTGTTTTACTGACGTCACCCTAATTTATTCCTGTCAAATCAGGAGGAGTTGTTCAAGATACTTTCATAAAAAGATCATCCAGTACAAAACATGAAACTAATACTATGTGACATCATAAAGTAATAGAAATAAACGTTCAATTAAATGTTATGTGTTCAGTAGATTTATATTAAACAAATTGGAGTCGCCGAAACCCATTCTGTCTGGTTGCAGGGTACACCCCAAACAGGCCCACAGTCTTTTACAGGGCCACTTAGAGACAAACAACCACTCACACACAATTACAGGGGTATTTTCCAAATTTAAAATCAAGCTCTCTCTCTCTCTCTGTTTTACCAGCTGCTCTTTGCTTATTTTTGTTTTAAAAAAAAAAAAGTACATTTAAAAACCTATTTTGTTTAACTACTTGAAAAAGCAGAAAGCTTAAAAAATGTTTAAAAAGTGCATTCTTTATTTGATACAACAAAATTTTTATATAATACAGTTTTTATTTGATAAAATATATTCTATCTAACCCTATCTCGTGCATCCTCTTCGGTCATGCCAGCTATCTTCATGTCTTCCTTCACTGTATCCATGAACCTCCTTTAAGATCTTCCTCTAGTCCTCTTTCCTGGTGGTTCCAAACCCAGCATCCTTCTTCTGATGTACTCTCTCTCACTCACTCTCTGCACATGTCCAAACCATCTCAGTCTGGCCTCTCTGACTTTATCTCCAAAACCTCTAACATGTGCTGTTCCTCTGTTGTACTCATTTCTAATCCTGTCCATTCAACACTCCCAGAGAGATCCTCAGGATCTTCATCCTATTTAATCGGTAGTGGCACCGATTAAAGTTTAAACGGTGTGGCACCGATCAAGCTAAAGAAACTTTCTTCTAAACCCACGGCTCCCTAAAGAGACCAAGAATTAAAAAAGATAAAAAGAAATTCCAGAGTGGCGGAAAGAAAATGGAGAAAAGAAAAAAACACAATAAACTTCCAAATTTACAAAGATAGACTTATAGCATACAATAAAACAGTCAGAAATAAAAGAAATTCACACTTTTCAAAGATCATTCTTTTCTCAACCATTGACCACCTCATTAATCCTGATATTAATCCTTTTAAATTTCCTCTTTCCGTCTCTCTGTGTGAGCAGTTTGCAGACCACTTCAGGGGAAAAATAGACAAAATCAGAAGTGAAATTGTATTGAATCAAACAACCGTTTTAACCACATCTGATGGTCTACCAGAGGAAACTCTGGACAGTTTTATCCTGGTTGATACTGAGAGTCTTGATAGAGTATTCCGCTATGTGAGGCCCACCACATGTCTTTCAGACCCAATCCCTACAAAATTTTTTGAATCATTTTATGTTTTTTTTAAAAGATCTTCTTCTTCTCCTTTCGGCATTTTCCTTCAGGGGTCGCCACAGCAAGTCAGTTTCTTCCATCTAACCCTATCTGCTGCATCCTCTTTGGTCACACCAACTATCTTAATGTATTCCTTCACTGTATCCATGAACCTCCTCTTCGTCTTCCTCTAGTCCTCTTTCCTGGTGGTTCCAAACCCAGCATCCTTCTGCCGATGTACTCGGTCTCTCTCCTCTGTACATGTCCAAACCATCTCAGTTTGGCCTCTCGGACTTTATCTCCAAAACCTCTAACAAATGCTGTTCCTCTGATATACTCATTTCTGATCCTGTCCATCCTGGTCACTCCCAGAGAGATCCTCAGCATCTTCATCTCTGCTACCTCCGTCTCTGCTTCCTGTTTTTTCCTCAGTGCCACTGTCTCTAGACCAAACAGCATTTTTTTTTTATTTTTAAAATGAAATTTTAAATTTTAAAATTTTTAAAGAAATTTTAAATTTTTTAAGATTTTTTAAAAGATAAACTTTTAAGTATGATGAACTGCTCTCTTCAGACAGGGGTCTTTCCCAGTGCTTTTAAAGCTGCTGTGGTGAGGCCCCTGCTGAAGAAGAGTAATTTAGATTTTAATGATTTTAATAATAACAGACCAGTATCTAACTCACCTTTTTTTAAGCAAAATTTTAGAAAAACTTGTTTTTATTCAGCTTAATTGTTTTTTAAACACACACAACCTGCAGAAAAAATTCCAGTCAGGTTTTAGGGTAAACCACAGTACCGAGACAGCTTTAACAAAGATTTTAAAGGATTTTAGACTAAATTATGATTCTAAACAGGTGACAGCGTTGGTTCTACTGGATCTAAGCGTTGCCTTTTATACAGTAGACCACACTATTCTTTTAAACAGATTAAAGCACCTTGTCGGCCTCTCTGGTACTGTTCACAAATAGTTTACCTCATACAGTATGTACAAGACAGAAGTTTTATGGTAAGTTTAGATAACTAGTCTTCAAAACCCCAGAGAATAACATGTGGTGTGCCTCAGGGTTCAATTTTAGGTCCAGTACTTTTTAATCTGTACATGCTTCCTCTTGGTGGTGTCATCAGGAGACATGGAATCACTTTTCACAGTTACGCTGACGACACACAGCTTTACATCTCCATGTACCCTGAGGACACCCGACCAATGGATGCTCTTTTTAACTGTATTTTAGACTTCAAGTCTTGGATGTCAGAGAACTTTCTCCAGCTTAAGCAGGATAACATTGAGGTTTTAATTATCAGTCCTGAAGCCCTGAGAGAGAAACTTTTACCTAAATTACAAGCCCAGTCTTTTCACCCATCATCCCAAGCAAAAAATCTGGGCGTTATTTTTGACTCTGAGCTGACTTTTATTCCACACATTAAGAATATCACACGAACAGGTTTTTACCACCTTAAGAACATTTCCAGAGTCCGCCCTATTCTCTCTCAGGCCAATGCAGAGATGCTGATGCACGCTTTTATCACCAGTCGTGTAGATTATTGTAATGCCCTGCTCTCTGGTCTTCCCAAAAAAAAAAACATCTCTGGTTTACAACTATTACAGAACTCAGCAGCTCGTGTTCTGACGAGCACCAGGGGGTGGGGCACATTACACCAGTTTTAAAGACCCTGTATTGGCTTCCTGTATGTTTTAGGATTGATTTTAAAGTTCTTTTACTCGTGTTTAAATGTTTAAATGGTCTTGGACCATCTTATCTTACAGAACTGCTTTTACCATACAAACCCTCACGGACCCTGCACTCCTCCGGCAGCAGACCCTTGGTAATTCCTAAAGTCAGAACACACACGGTGAGAGGTCTTTCGGATTCTATGGCCCCTGTTTATGGAACAGTCTGCCAGAGGAGCTCAGGGCCTCAGAGAACGTTCACATTTTTAAAAAGAAGCTCAAGACACATCTTTTTAGTCTCGCTTTTAACTAAGTTTCTCATGTAATTTCATTTGTAGTTTTATTTGTAGTTTTATTCTTAGTTTTATTTGTAGTTTTATTCTTAATTTTAATTTAAGTTTTATTCTTAGTTTTATTTGTAGTTTTATTCTTAGTCTTATTTGTAGTTTTATTCTGAAGTCTTATTTGTAGTTTTTTTTGTAGTTTTATTCTTAGTTTTTTTTGTAGTTTTATTCTTAGTTTTATTTATAGTTTTATTCTTAGTTTTATGTGTAGTTTTATTTGTAGTTTTATTCTTAGTCTTATTTGTAGTTTTATTCTTAGTTTTATTCTTAGTTTTATTTGTAGTTTTATTCTTAGTTTTATTTGTAGTTTTATTCTTAGTTTTATTTGTAGTTTTATTTGTAGTTTTATTCTTAGTTTTATTTGTAGTTTTAGTTGTAGTTTTATTCTTAGTTTTATTTGTAGTTTTATTCTTAGTTTTTATATATAGTTTTATTCTTAGTTTTATTTGTAGTTTTATTCTGAAGTCTTATTTGTAGTTTTTTTGTAGTTTTATTCTTAGTTTTTGTTTTTTTGTTTTTTCGAAAAATGCACCAGCAGAACAGATGTTGTACTCCTCAGTGAAACATCTAAACGCTAACCATCCAAATGATTGTGCAATGGGCATTAGCCCAGAAAATCACAGAGGTTGTGTCAGGAAGGGCATCTGACGTAAAACTATGCCAAATTAAAATATGCAACTCAGTTCAAGAAATACCATACCGGATCGGTCGTGGCCCGGGTTAACAACGACCGCCATCGGTGCTGTTGACCAACAGGGTGCCGGTGGAAATTGGACTACTGGTGGTCAAAGAAGAAGAGGTCAAAGAAGAAGAGGCGGAAGACGCGTACATCGGCAGAGAGAGAAGAGAAACCTCAAGAGTCTAGGACTTAGGGTAGGAACTTTGAATGTTGGTACTAAGACGGGTAAAGGTAGAGAGTTAGTTGACATGATGGAGAGAAGAAAAGTAGATATCCTGTGTGTCCAGGAGACTAGATGGAAAGGCAGCAAGGCTAGAAGTCTGGGAGCGTGGTTTAAGTTGTTCTATCATAGTGTAGATAGGAAGAGGAATGGTGTAGGAGTTATAGTGAAGGAAGAGTTAGTTGGGAATGTTCTGGAGGTAAAAAGAAGTTCAGATAGGGTGATGAGCCTCAAGCTAGAAATTGAAGGGGTAATGTTCAATGTTGTTTGTGGGTATGCGCCACAGGTAGGATGTGAGGTCGAGGAGAAAGAGAAATTTTGGTCAGACCTTGATGAGGCAATCCAGAGCATCCCTAGAAGTGAGAGAGTTGTTATTGGAGCAGACTTCAATGACCACGTTGGTGCAGGAAACAGAGATGATGAAGAGGTGATGGACAGGTTTGGTATCCAAAACAGGAATGCAGAAGGTCAGATGGTGATCGACTTTGCGAAAAGAATGGAATTGGCTGTAGTGAATACTTTCTTCAAGAAAAGGCTGGAACACAGGGTGACTTACAAGAGTGGAGGAAGGAGTACACAGGTAGATTACATTTTGTGTAGGCGGTGTAATCTGAAAGAGATCAGTGACTGCAAAGTTGTAGCAGGAGACAGTGTAGCCAAACAGCACAGGATGGTCGTGTGTAAGATGACCATAGCAGTGAGGAAGTTTAAGAAGATGGAGTGCAGAAGACTAAATGGTGGAAGCTGAAAAAGGAAGACTGCTGCTTGAACTTTATAAAGGAGTTGAGACAGGCTCTTGGTGGGCAGGAGATGCTTCCAGATGACTGGACAACTACAGCTAATGTGATCAGGGAGACAGGCAAGAGAGTACTTGGTGTGTCATCTGGAAGGAAGATGGATAAAGAGACTTGGTGGTGGAATGAGGAGGTGCAGGATTGTATCAAAAGAAAGAGGCTGGCTAAGAAGAAGTGGGACACTGAGAGGACTGAGGAGAGTAGGCAAGAATACTGGGAGATACAGCATAAGGTTAAAGTAGAGGTGGCAAAGGCAAAACAAGCAGCCTTCGACGACTTGTATGCTAAGCTGAACAGCAAGGAAGGAGAGATGGACTTATACAGGTTGGCAAGACAGAGAGACAAAGATGGGAAGGATGTGCAGCAAGTTAGGGTGATTAAAGACCAGAATGGATGTATCTTGACAGATGCCAGTAATGTGATGGGAAGATGGAAAGAGTACTTTGAAGAGTTGATGAATGAAGAAAATGAAAGAGAACAAAGAGTAGAAGACGTTACCATAGTGGAGCGGAAAGTTGCTAGGATTAGTAAGTTTGAAATAAAGAGAGCACTGAAGAGAATGAAGAGTGGAAAGGCTCTCGGCCCTGACGATATTCCTATAGAAGTATGGAAGTGTTTAGGTGAGGTGGCAGTAGAGTTTCTGTCTGGGCTGTTTAACAGGATATTAGAAAGTGAGAAGATGCCTGATGAATGGAGAAGAAGTGTGCTGGTCCCTGTTTTTAAGAACAAGGGAGACGTGCAGAGTTGTGGTAACTACAGAGGAATAAAACTGATCAGTCATACGATGAAGTTATGGGAAAAAGTTGTCGAAGCTAGGCTAAGGTCTGAAGTAAGAATTTGTGAGCAGCAGTATTGGTTTATGCCTAAAAAGAGCACTACAGATGCAGTATTTGCCTTGAGGATGCTGATAGAGAAGTACAGGGAAGGTCAGAGGGAGCTGCACTGTGTCTTTGTGGATCTTGAGAAAACGTACGACAGGGTACCTAGAGAAGAACTATGGTATTGTATGAGGAAGTCTGGTGTGACGGAGAAGTATGTTAGAGCGGTGCAGGACATGTATGAGGGCTGTAAGACAGTGGTGAGGTGTGCTGTGGGTGAGACAGAGGAGTTCAGTGTGGGGGTGGGACTGCATCAGGGATCTGCTCTGAGTCCTTTGCTGTTTGCTATGGTGATGGACAGGCTGACAGACGAGGTCAGAGAGGAATCTCCATGGACAATGATGTTTGCAGATGACATTGTGATCTGTAGTGAGAGGAGGGAAGAGGTGGAGGAAAAGCTGGAGAGGTGGAGGTTTGCACTAGAAAGAAGAGGAATGAAGATTAGTCAGAGTAAGACAGAGTACATGTGTGTGAATGAGAGGAATCCAAATGGAAAAGTGAGGTTACAGGGAGAAGAGATAAACAAGGTGGAAGATTTTAAGTACTTGGGATCAACAGTCCAGAGCAATGGAGAGTGTGGAAAAGAGGTGAAGAAGCGTGTTCAAGCAGGCTGGAACGGGTGGAGAAAAGTATCAGGTGTGATGTGTGCCAGAAGAGTTTCAGCTAAAATGAAAGAAAAAGTGTACAAAACCGTGGTGAGACCCACCATGCTGTTTGGTCTAGAGACAGTGGCACTGAGGAAAAGACAGGAAGCAGAGATGGAGGTAGCAGAGATGAAGCAGAGATGGAGGTAGCGGAGATGAAGATACTGAGAATCTCTGGGAGTGACCAGGATGGACAGGATCAGAAATGAGTATATCAGAGGAACAGCACATATTAGAGGTTTTGGAGATAAAGTCCGAGAGGCCAGGCTGAGATGGTTTGGACATGTACAGAGAAGAGAGACCGAGTACATCGGCAGAAGGATGCTGGATTTGGAACCACCAGGAAAGAGGGCTAAAGGAAAACCAAAGAGGAGGTTCATGGATACAGTGAAGGAAGACATGAAGATAGTTGGTGTGACCGAAGAGGATGCAGCAGATAGGGTTAGATGGAAGAAACTGACTTGCTGTGGCGACCCCTGAAGGGAAAAGCCGAAAGGAGAAGAAGAAGAAGAAGATTCTTAGTTTTTTTTGTAGTTTTATTCTTTGTTTTGTTTATAGTTTTATTCTTAGTTTTATTCTTAGTTTTATTTGTAGTTTTATTTGTAGTTTTATTCTGAAGTCTTATTTGTAGTTTTATTCTTAGTTTTATTTGTAGTTTTATTCTCAGTTTTATTTGTAGTTTTATTCTGAAGTCTTATTTGTAGTTTTTTTTTTGTAGTTTTATTCTTAGTTTTTTTGGTAGTTTTATTTGTAGTTTTATTTATAGTTTTATTCTTAGTTTTATTTGTAGATTTATTTGTAGTTTTATTCTTAGTCTTATTTGTAGTTGTATTCCTAGTTTTATTTTTAGTTTTATTCTTAGTTTTATTTTTAGTTTTTTTCTTAGTTTTTTTTTGTAGTTTTGTTCTTAGTTTTATTTGTAGTTTTATGCTTAGTTTTCTTTATAGTTTTATTCTTAGTTTTATTTGTAGTTTTATTCTGAAGTCTTATTTGTAGGTTTTTTTTGTAGTTTTATTCTTAGTTTTTTTTGTAGTTTTATTTCAAGTTTTATTCTTAGTTTTATTTGTAGTTTTATTTCAAGTTTTATTCTTAGTTTTATTTATAGTTTTATTCTTAGTTTTATTTGTAGTTTTATTTGTAGTTTTATTCTTAGTCTTATTTGTAGTTGTATTCTTAGTTTTATTGTAGTTTTATTCTTAGTTTTATTTTTAGTTTTATTCTTAGTTTTATTTGTAGTTTTATTTGTAGTTTCATTCTTAGTTTTGTTCAAATAATCCTTAGTTCAAATAATCCATGTTTTCATGAGTAAAATATTGTTAAAATAATAAATATTATTAAATTTTATTTGTATACATTGTTGTATACATACTGTTTGGAAAGAAAAGTTAAGGTATATTATTAAAATTTTCAAAACTCTTTCTGTGTACCATCTTTCATTGTAAATAGTTCATGTTACAATGAAAATGGTTTAATGTTGTGAATTAGGTCTTCTTTCCTTCAAAGGCTGAGTGGATGAACAGGCCTCATCACTGGAGTTGATGGTGGCCTTAGCAGCGCGGTCAGAGCTGGCACCATCGTAGGAAAAAGTAACTTGACTCTTTTTGGGGTGGTGCTTGGCACAGGAGATGCACTGGGCCCTCAGGTTGGTGACTTCCATCAGACGTCTGACTTCTGCATCATTCACATGGTTCTTTCTTTGGAAGCTCTCTGTCTGTTTTACCAGCTGCGGTGTAGATTTTCTTGGTGGGAGACCGAACGAGTTTAATTGTTTTTTAAGCAACTTTCCCGTTAATGACTGGCTTTTTTACACAATAAAGTACCTGATTTCTGGCTTGAGAAAAATGAAAAAGTCAGTGTTGTTTTCGTCCATGATAATGGTTTTCATGAATAGTTTTCATAAAGTGACGACGATTTCTTGTCAGAACTTTGCCATTTACAGTTGTTACTTCATATGATCTTAGTCCCACTTCCTGAGGAACAGTTGCTCTTCTGCTTCATGTGTCCTGGTCTTGTAATCTCACAATGTCATCTTTTGCAAGAAGAGACAAAGGTTTTGTTCTTTTATCAAAATAGTGTATTTGCCTCTTTTTCAGATTGTCATAATCTTTGAGCTTTCTTTCAAGATAAAGTCGTACGTAACCTTCTATTCATCAACAGTTCTGCTGGAGATGAATGACTGTAGTGCTGTCAGTCGATTAAAAAATTAATTGAATTAATTACAGGATTTTGAAATTAATTAATCAAATTAATCACATTATAATGTCATATCTGCTAAAGGTCTCCTGAAATTTGAATTCTAAGATTTTTAAAAAATGTATTGTATGATTAATCAATTGAATACAGTAAGAAGAGAAGGTTTTAAAACCAATTTATGGTTTAATGGTTCCCGTGCAGGAAACTACTTGAGCTCTGGAATTGAGTGGCTAAGCCTGCAACAGCCAGGGTAATGGGACTAGTCACTCAGCACACCATGTGTCACATAAATAGAAATGTATGTGTTATCATCTTTTTTTATTTTATGGTTTATAGATGACAAAATAGGTAAGAAGGAAAAACCGAGAAAGATCAGAATATGAGAAAATTTTACCCTGTTGTGGTAATTAGATAATAGAGGATCATTACTTCATGAGAAAAATGACAAACACTTCAGATATTATAACAGTTGATTTATTTAAGATATTTATTTAAGATATATACAAAATGATTTCAATGCATATGGTGTGTCAAAACTTAGGCTATTGAGGAAGGTCGTCTGCTTGGGTTTCACCCAATAGCATGGAATCAACACCAGGTCAACCTACAACCTGGGAGCCCGGCGAGATGGGCTCCTGGCTTTTGGCTGTTCATATCTGAGCCCAATTGACAACTATAGCCTGAGCCTCTGGTTGCGCCATTCTTTCAAAAACTCTCTCCCTGGTCTTATCCACTTCTTCTGGACTCCAACTCACATGCAGTGAGTTTTAGCTCTCATCCAGATCAATTTCAGAATATCTGAAATTATTTAAATTTCCCCGAATGTTTGAATCCACTGCCACCAGATGCTGACACGGATCCGCTGCTTTCTCCGCTTCGAAGGATTAGAAAGAGAAAAACATCAAATTTGTTCCTGCAACTCCAAAGAGGCAAACAAAACTTGTTAAAAAAAGAAATGTAAAGTCTAAGCTGTGCCTGTGACAGGCCAGCCGGTGGGTTATTCAAATCACGAGTCATCTGCTGATGCTTTACTGGAAACAAAAAGAGGTTCACGTGAGCCAAATTTGGGGAAGCGGAACAAGTGAACAGTTGACTTACTGGGAGAACTGGTAGGGCAGAAGTCCATGGTCCTACGATCTCCAGCAGTGGAGTTACTGCTTTTATCTGTAGTAAAAAAAAAACAAAACTATTTATTGGCTTCCATTATTTTGTTTCTTTTCTAAATTGATTTAGAATCGCTTCACAGTGGCACCACGTGACACAGCTACTCATTCAGTTAATAGAATAGTTTTTACCAGAGCCCGTCCCAACTGATTCGAGGCGAGGGACAGGGTACATCTCGAACAGGTCGCCAGTCTGTCGCGGGGCCACACATACAACCATATGCCAGGGGCGATCATGTAGTGGCGAAACAACCTAACACGCATGTTTTTGGAGGTTGGGAGGACACCGAGTTATTGTACTTGCACTTGCACTAGCTGCACTGCCATGAGCACTTGAGAGCTAGCCTGTAGCATTAAAAACATTAGTCAGTCAGTCACCTTCTTAACACATGAACACTTGCATAAACAAATTTTTACACCACACAATTTTTAAAGTGATAATAATGATAAAATGATAAAAAAAGTTTAAAAATTAGAAAAAAAGCAAACACCAAAGTAAAATGATCTAATTTTTCAATAGCCTACTTTATTTCCGCATTTTGCGCTGCTGCTTCAAAAAAGTCCTTGTTATAAATTGCCTATAGGCTGTATTCCAATATGTTAACCTGAACTTTCAAGACTTATCTAGAAAACATGGCATATTTTATTCAGACAACAATTTTCTTACTCTCTTCATGGTATCTTTTCAATATTATCTCACTCAACCTTTCTAAAATGTTTCAGTAATGGTGTCAGCTCCCAGCTGCTGCGACCTGTTTGGAAGCGATAAAATACTTGTAAATTTTAAAAGTTTCATTTTTAGAACACAAAAACTAAATGATAAATTAGAAAACATGTTTATATTAAAAGTCATAAAAGGTCAGCCTCCGAGGTTGTGTTTTATCTATTCAAATTAGTATAGTGAAGTGCGGTCAAACTGACCGCTGTGACAGTCCTAGTGTTAAACATCTATCCCTTACGTGGTTGCAGGGGGTACCGGAGCCCATCCTGGATGATGAAGTTTTTCTAAATCAACATCACGACACAGATCTCCAGTAAAGGCGCAGTTTTATTTCCTTAGTCAACACAGTAAAAACTCAAAATAAAAGTTAAGTTAATAATGAAAACCAAAGAAAATGGAAAAGTAATATGGTCCCCGGGCATATCTGAGATCTATAAGAGAATTTCTTAGAAAGTCTGCTCCTCCGGCAGCAGCCTCCTGATAATTCCTAAAGTAAGAACACACACTCATGGTGAGAGGTCTTTCGGATTCTACGGCCCCCGTTTATGGAACAGTCTGCCAGAGGAGCTCAGGGCCGTAGAGAACCTTCACACTTTTAAAAAGAGACTCAAGACACATCTTTTTAGTCTTGCTTTTAACTAAGTTTCTTATATGTAGTCTTATTTGTAGTTTTTTTTGTAGTTTTATTCTTAGTTTTATTTCTAGTTGTATTCTTAGTTTTATTTGTGGTTTTATTCTTAGTTTTATTTGTAGTTTTATTCTGAAGTCTTATTTGTAGTTTTTTTTTGTAGTTTTATTCTTAGTCTTATTTGTAGTTTTTTTTGTAGTTTTATTCTTAGTTTTTTTTGTAGTTTTATTCTTAGTTTTATTTCTAGTAGTATTCTTAGTTTTATTTGTAGTTTTATTCTTAGTTTTATTTGTAGTTTTATTTATAGTTTTATTCTTAGTCTTATTTGTGGTTTTATTCTTAGTCTTATTTGTAGTTTTATTCTTAGTCTTATTTGTAGTTTTATTCTTAGTCTTATTTGTAGTTTTATTTATAGTTTTATTCTTAGTCTTATTTGTAGTTTTATTCTTTGTTTTATTTGTAGTTTTATTCTTAGTTTTATTTGTAGTTTTATTCTTTGTTTTATTTGTAGTTTTATTCTTAGTTTTATTTGTAGTTTTATTCTTAGTCTTATTTGTAGTTTTATTCTTAGTTTAATTTGTAGTTTTATTCTTAGTCTTATTTGTAGTTTTATTCTTAGTTTTATTTGTAGTTTTATTCTTAGTCTTATTTGTAGTTTTATTCTTAGTTTTATTGTTAGTTTAATTTGTAGTTTTTTGTAGTAGGGGAGACGGTGGCCGCGTGGTTACAGCGTTCGCCCGCGGACCGGAAGGTCGCGGGTTCGCGTCCCACAGAGAGCACGTCTAGGGTCCTTGGAGAAGACACCTAACCCCGCTTCTCCCACCATTGGTGCCGTTGAAGGGCAGCCTGCTGCGGTGTAAGGAGTGCAGCAAAAAAATTTCCCCGGTGAGGGATGAATAGAGTAATTCATTTATTTATTTAGTTTTATTCTTAGTCTTATTTGTAGTTTTATTCTTAGTTTTATTTGTAGTTTTATTCTTAGTCTTATTTGTAGTTTTATTTGTAGTTTTATTCTTATTTTTATTTGTAGTTTTATTCTTAGTTTTATTCTTAGTTTTATTCTTAGTTTTATTCTTAGTTTTATTTGTAGTTTTATTCTTAGTTTTATTTGTTGTTTTATTCTTAGTTTTAGTTGATCTTAATTGATGTTTTTATCTGAACATTTCTTATTATTGATTAACTTTAGTTACTTTTATTTATGTCATTTAATCTTTTATCATTTCCAGTGTTTCCTCTGTGGGGCCTCTGCAGCGGAAGCCTGCGGCCATCAGTGACTGCTGGTCCTTGGCTCCTTGGCCCTGGTGGGGAACTGGCTCCGGCCTCATCTCTTATTCGGGGCCTTGGATCTTGGTCGGTGATTGCAGGTGTGCCTCGGCTCCTGCTCCTCAGATACCGTTTTCTCAGGTGTTTCATCTGCATCATTATGTGTGTATGTGTACATATATGAGGGTGTATGCTCTATTTGTATTTTTCACAAGTATGGATGTGTGTGTGTGTGTGTGTGTGTGTGTGTGTGTGTGTGTGTGTGTGTGTGTGTGTATGTGTGAGTAAGTGGGTTTTTTATCTGTGGAGGTGGCGGGACGTATTTTGCTTTTGTGTTCTGGGGTTTTTAACTTGTAAAGTGCTTTGCGTTGCATTTTTATGTATGAAAGGAGCTTTATAAATAAAGTTTGATTTGATTTCTGATTTGATTTTTTTAAACATTCCACGACAATCTACAATGGACCCGCTTAATCTGACAAACAAATAAAAGAATAACGTGTGATAAAACACAAATTTTAAAGATACAGAAATAATTACCTTAAGTAGCGAGTATGCCTGTAAGCTTCTGGCAAAAACGGTTGATGTTGTTGTCGGATGCTGCGCAGAAAAGGCTTAACAGAAGCTCCTGCTGGCTTATATTAGCGCATCAAATCTAGCGACATCACTGGAGGTGTCACCCTTCAAAAAATTACAATTTCTATATGTTTTGCAATTATAATTTTTATACATAACAACAAAAAATCCTAAAAAGCAACTAGAAACAAAAAGTATATTAATTGAGCTTTTTTAAACCAGATTTAACAATTCATATTTATTTTATTTAAAAATACATTAATTTTTTCTGTTTTATTTTGTTAATACTTTTCCCACAGTGTGATTGTATATAACATAGTCTGATTTATTTTTGTGTCATGGCTCTGGGGTCTTAAACACAAAGGGAAAGCGATAAGATATGGTCTCCATGTTCTATCTGTCCCTCACAGTGAGCGTCCTGTTCTTCTCGGTGGTTTGCTGAGAAGCTGGCATAAAAACACAGGACGCCAATAAACTCAACAAACTAATAAAAGAGCTGGATCTGTGGTTGGCAAGGCACAGAATGATAGCAAAACTTCTGTCAACCATGATGAACCCCTCCCACGCTCTCCTTGAATCTGTGGACCACTTAAGAGCAGCCTCAGTACCAGACTCTTGCAACCGCACTGCTCAAAGGAACGGTACAGGAAGTTATTCCTTCCATTCTCCATCAAACTTCAATACCGTTCATTCACCAGGCTGTAATTGCCATTGGCATGTGATTAACTCTTTCCCATATGAGTATGTTCAGATGTTGTGTTTGTCTCTTTGTGTGTCCTATTATTGGTGTCTATTGGTGACTATTTTGTTTGTGTTCGTGTCTTTGTCTCTCTGTCTCCTTGTTTTTATCTCCTATTTTCTTGTAATTGTAACTGAAGCTTTCAGAGATAAAGTCCTCTAGATAACAAAATGATAATTTAACCATTAAAGCAGGGGTCACCAACCTTTTTGAAACTGAGAGCTACCTCAAGGGCACTGAGTAATGCAAAAGGCTACCACTTTGCTAATACACTTCTGAAATAAAAATTTCACAGTGTACCTTTAATTTTATATTATTATTAATGATATTCTATGTAAAGACACTGATTGTTAATGATCCATCACAATAATTATTTCAGTATGATTAAACAGAAACAGATACATTTCAACATGCAATATCCAAATGTTTCATTTTCAAATGATCACTTCCACAACATTTTGCAGAAATTTTTTTTCAATTTTTACCACTCAACAACCGTTATCAAATCATAAACTCTGAACCATCGTTATACAGATGATAAATTATGTAAGATTTAACAAAAATCTACTTTCAAAATAAGAACGGTGCGACTGTGCGTCGCCAAAGTCGCAGCGCAGATGAGACGCACACAGTTTTCTTTCACGTTGGTAAAAAAGAACTCTTCCTCCCATTCACTGTGAAAATGATGAGTTTTCTTCGTTTTTCTGCCATGTTTTTGTGGGTAGAAAACACGTTTGTAACCTCATCTTTGCAGCGCTCACGTTTACGTTTTTATGTATTTGTTTTTAAATTTACATCACTGTAAATGAAATTTAAAAAGAATAGCAACATGATTAAATACAATTTTAGACAGAGCTAATTTGTGATTAGTGCTATATTTAGAACTGGCCAGCGGGCGACTGATGCGGTCGCTGCGGGCGACCTGGTGCCCACGGGCACCGGGTTGGTGACCCCTGCTTTAAAGCCTATTTGTTTATTATGCGATCATTTTCAAAACACAACTCGCAAAGGACAAAACCTGCCATTTAGTCTTTTGTTTCCCCCTTCTTTCTAAACAATTTCAAGTCCTTGACACCAAATGGATGGTGTCACTATACCTTTTCAATACGTCAGCTTCTGAAGCTCATTCCCAGATGAGGCCGCGGGGGTGCTGGAGCGTATCCAGGCAGATTCAGAGCCAGAGGGACACCCCGAACTGTTCGCCAGTATGTCGCAGGGCTATACACAGACAATCATCACAATCATTCCTAGGGGCAATTGTGCAGTGGCCAATCAACCTAACAATCATGTTTTTGGAGGGTGGGAGGAAACTGGAGTATTCAGAAAAAACCCCACACATACACAGGGAGAACATACAAACTCCACACAGAAAGGCCATTGTTTCAAACCTTGTCTCCTCCTAAGATTCGAACCCCAACCTTCTTGCTGTGATGGCACTGTGCTAACCACAGCACCACCATGCCGCCACTATACACTTATCTTCACTTTTTTTCCTGTTTTTGATGGAAACTGATTTCATTTTCAATAATAGAATGAAAACAATTATCAAAAAATAGTACGATAAACAAATTTTATCCCCATAAAACATGCTGACACTGTTTATAAATGTTTGTTTATCCAAACTAACTGGTTGTACATTTGTTTTAGACATTTTCTTTTTATCATTTATTTATCTACATATATTCATTGTTTACGACTTTTATTCATAAAGTTGCATAATCTTTTGGCTACGGTTGTTTGTTTTTTTTTATGTCGGATTTTACAAAATGATCATTTTGCATGCTTAAAACATAACAAAGTTCCACAGAAAAATAAATCGAAATCAAACCTTTCATGCAGGTGGTGATACGTTTTTTAATGTTTTCTATGATTATCATCATTTTGGAGTTATTTTCTGTATGTTAAAAAAACAAAAATAAAAAGAAACTAATGCACTTAAAACCTATATCACATTATCAAACAGAAATTATTTCTTTTAGATTTTTTTGTTTTGTCAGTTTCATGCAGTCCCAGGTATTTGTGTATATATATATACTATTTGTGTAACTTCAGATGTTAAAGTGAACCACTGTCACAAGAAATTTTAAAATTGTTAAGAAAACGATAAAAGCTGCATTGAACAAGTCAAGAAGTTTTAATCGGAAAAGTAAAACATGGGTGAATCAAGCGTTGTCATATTCCCAAAAAAGTACAGAGAAAGTTTTTTTTTAAGATGCTTACAGTCTGTACTTACTTCTTAAAGCTCAGAGCTTTAAGAGGCTTTAGAGTTTTTTGAAAAACTCAGATGTTTCAATATCTTTGAGAGAAAATTGTGCTTCTTTGGCTCTATTTTCACGTCACCGTTGGGAAGGTTGGTGACTTTGGTAACCAAAGTGAAATCTTTTCTTTTGTTTTTGGGCATCATGTTTTCATTCTCTGCTTTAAGTTGGCTCTCCGGCCATGCAAACTTGATTAGAGATGAAACAGACTTCTTTTCCTTCAATTCTTGAATGCATGTTGTCTCTAAATCTTTATTCTTACGTTGGCATTTGAAACACTCAGTTTTGAATTGATGTAGTGGGATATTTTTGTACTCCAACCTGGCAATTTGTTTGTCCTGTTCTTCAATTATTTTTTGCAGTCGTGATGCCTCTGTTTCAAAGGCTTTTGTGATCTCTTCCAGTCTTGACAATGTTTGAAGTACTCTGATGACATGATCCACACCATCCTCAAACAACTCCCAATTGCTGTAAAACAACAATTCAAACGAACAAGGGCCAGCTGTTTTACAGTTCTGAATCTTTCCCTTTTCTCTTTTCTGTCTAAGTCGTATAAGTGTTGCCCAGTCATCCATACAAAACGTCTTCATGTTGTCTAACTTGGTGTGAAGACTTTTAGAAACATAACGTTGTTCTTCAAGACATAATTGAAGATGATAAATCTTGCATTTATTTTTAATGGCGTCATAACGCAACACGTCAGTGTTCTTTCTTTTCTCTTTTGTGTTATTAGATCTGCTTGACTGGTACGAGAAGGCATTGAAGGGTTGGTTTGTAGGAGATTTGTGTGGCGATATGCTTTCCATCTTGATTTTGCTGTCTCTAAGAATAGCAATGTTTAAGTGAAGATTGCACGCTGGAAGATCTGATCCAAATGAAAGTTTCTTTTTCTCACTGCTTTGTTTAAGCAGTACAGAATGTAGAGAATTAGGATGTTCTTTTCTATGACATCATTAAAGGTAAGGGTTTAATGAGGGGTTGCCATGGTAAGGGTTGCTGTGGTTAAGGGTTGCCGGGTTGAGGGGTTAGCATGGCTAAGTGTTACCACGAAGATTGCATTAGAGTTTGTTTGAAAAATGATTTTATGTACAGTATTTCTCAAGCAAATAAGAAGTGTTTAACATAAAAAAAAAAAAAAAAAAACACTAAAAAATGTATCTGCCTGTCTGTTTGTCAAAGCTCCTCAACTCTAACTTTTTGTTTCCGTTCAATGACATTATTCTGGGTTGTCTTAATTTTTTTGAGTACATGGCACCTAAAAACCTTACAAAGTGGTTTTAACTCAATTTTTTTTCACAAAGTGAGATTTGTATCACCCGGTAAGAGGAAATCCCATTGATTTTACCGAGGCAGGTAGTGGGTGCAGCTAACCGAGAAACCCAGACTTTCCTTATCCTCTCGAGAGACTTCAACGCCCCCGGTGGCAACGGTGGTGAGACCTTGAGGTCATGATTGGGAGGAACTGCACCACCAATCTGAACTCAAGTGGTGTTTTGTTGCTGACAGTTAGGAACAGGTGTGAAACAGATTAATTTCCGACTCAATGTTCCCCAGCTCCTTCAGGACTTAGGAGGTGTGATTTTAAGCTCTCTCTGGTTGAAGGATCGACCAGACCTTCCACCACATACAACCATCCACACACACACACACACACACTCATTCCTAGGGGCAATTTGGCACCGGGAAATCAACCAAGCATGCATGTCTTTGGAGGGTGGGAGGAAACCGGAGTAACCGGAGGAAATCCGTGCAGACACGGGGAGAACATGCCAACTCCACACAGAATGGACAGTGTTCCAAGGCTCTTACCAACCCAGGACTCGAACCCATGACCTTCTTGCTGTGAGGCCCCTGTGCTACCCACTGCACCACCATGCCCTATCTAAATATATTTACTGTATTTATTTACTGTATTTATATCTCATTGTTCTCACACCCTCTGGGTGGTCTCTTCCATTAAGCTCGGGTCCCCTACCAGAAGCCTGGGAACTTGAGGGATTTGCACAAAATCGTTGCTGTGTCCTAGGATTGCGCTTTTCTGGACTGAGATGTCTGATGTTTTCCCTGGGATCTGCTGTAGCCACTCTTCCATTTTGGGGGTTACTGCCACAAGTGTTTCGATGACAACAGACTCTCCTGGTGCTTTCACTTTCCAGGTTTTCTCAAATTCTTCTCTGAACTAATAAAATGATAAAACATAGACACAATGATTTTCTTTTTGTTCATTTAGGCAACAGACAGTTTGACTGATGTGAGCTTTGGAAACTCACACTTCCACTGAAATGACTGAATGTGTGGTATCAAAACTCATTTACACCAAGGAAATTGTTTCAAAGAGAGAATTAGTTGCTGTAATGATACTTTTACAAGGACAGCAGATTAAAAGCAAACATGGCTAATATTTTCAGTCTGCGGCATGAAGCAGAATCATTTGCCTTAAAATGCTTTCAGAGCACTGAATAAAATAATTAGGGTACAGATTATTCTCATTATGATGCTTATTGGAACAGGATTAGGAAAATAGGTAATTTGTTAATATTTCATTATTCAACGTGTGTTTTTCACGATGTCAAATTTATTGACAAGTTAACATGTAGACAATACACAACTCACGAGTTATCTGGTACAGCGTTTCCAACCAGTGTGCTGCGGCAACTTTTCCAAATTCTAATTGCTAAGAAGTTTCCCACAACATCTTTATTGCTGTGGCATCTCAGATTCCAGCTGTATTTTGAGTTTGAGTTTATTTTTTTATTTTTTTCAGTGTTTTTTACATGTTTAACAAACAACAAAGAAAACAAACAAACAGAGACTGAAAAAGGGGTTTAGGCAGAAGTAAAAAGAAACTTATTTTAAGCCTAACCCCATTTTACAAAACTATTAAAGACCTAAAAAACAAGCATTTGACTGGACTTAAATTATAATAATGACAAAAACAGTACGTCCTGAACATAATAATAACAATCACACATGAACACATATACAAAAAAGTAGAAAAAAATAAAGTTTTCTGGACCTGATCTTTACCAACCAAGTTTCTCCTGTGTTTTATTTTTTCTTACTAATTAAGTTGATATTTCTAGTGTTTTATAATCATTTATTATTTTGTTTTTATACTTTATTTTAAATGTTTTTAAGGAGGTTGAGTTTTTTAGAGATTCCTCTAGACTGTTCCATAGAGTTACACATCTGATTGATACACATCTACTTTTTGTATTGGTTCTGACCAGATTTTGTTGATACAGATTTTTTCCTCTTAGGTCATATTGTGTTTCTTTAACTTTAAACCTGTTTTGAATACATTCTGGAAGTTGGTTATTATGGACTTTATACATTGCTATTGCTGTTGTGAAGTCGACTAGATCCGGTAATTTGATTATATTTAGTTTTATGAACAAAGGGTTTGAAGGAGCATAATAATTTGGATTCAAAGTTTTGCATTTGCACATATTGGTCTCTTTCACTGAGATAGCTTTTCAGCCAGTCGTGAGCAAGACCTCTGACACCATATCCGTTCATTTTCTGTAAAAGCAATTTGTGGTCAATGGTGTCAAAGGCCTTGCTCAGATCTATAAATATTCCAACTGTGTATCCACTTTTATCTACTGCAGTAGATATGTCCTCCACTAACTCCATGACTGCCATTGAAGTTGATCGATTTGACCTGAAACCAAACTGAAAGTCACTGATAAGATTGAACTTATCCAGGTAGTTATCAAGACGTTTTGCATAGAGTTTTTCTAAAATTTTTGAAAATTGGGTTAATAATGAGATGGGCCTATAGTTTGTAAATTTCTGTTGATCTATTTCTGGAGTTCAATCAACACAATCAATCAATCCTGTCTCCTTCAGGATAAACTGAACTTCATGTGTGTGGACACCCATCAGGTGAACTGGGTAACGGACTATCTCAAGAACAGGCCACGGTTCGTCCGGATGGGGGATCAAACCTCCCCCACACAAACATGCAGTGCTGGATGAGTCCCCCATGATGAGTCCCCCATGTTTCCATCAGGATGAAGAACATCTATTGACTTCTTTAGATATTTAGCTGTAGATTAGATTAAGCTAATATTTAAACAATAATCTTTGACACATTGTTTGCTCGTCCCGGGGGAGGGATCTCTCTTTCATGTGGATCCCCATGAGGTTTCTTATTTTTTTCCCCACTGATGGGTTTTTAAGGAGTTTTTCCCTCACCGAGAAGGAGAGTCTAAGGGCATAAATGTGCTAGTCTTGTTTAGTTAGCATTTGTTAGTTATTTTTCTTGTTGTGTATTTGTGTTAATACATTCCTCTTTTTCTTGTGAAGCCCATTGAGACGGACATTCTGTGATTTTGGGCTATACAAATAAAATTGAATTGAATTGAATTGAATTGGAGCACCTCAGGGCACTGTTTTATCCCCCCTTCTCTTCACACTCTATACCACCGACTTCCAGTACAACTCAGATACATGCCACATGCAGAAATTTTCAGATGATACTGTAATTATTGCATGTGTAAGGAAAGGGGAAGAAGGAGGGTACAGAGACCTAGTTGAGAGATTTGAGAGCTGGTGTGAACTGAACAAGCTCCAGCTGAACACCTCCAAAACCAAGGACATGGTGCTGGACTTTCAACGAGCCCCCTCCACCGTACGCCCTATTGCCATCAAGGATGCGGAGGTGGAGGTGGTGAGCTCATATAAGTATCTGGGTCTTCAGCTGGACAACAAACTGTACTGGTCTAATAACATGGAGTCCGTGTACAAGAAAGGCCAGAGTAGAATGTACTTTTTAAGGAGGCTGGCCTCCTTCAAGGTCTGTCCCACACTGCTGAACATGTTTTATCAGACTATTGTGTCCAGTGTTTTATTTTATGCAGTTGTGTGTTGGGGGGGGCAGTGTGAGGAAAAAGGACACTCAGAAGCTGGACCGTATCATTCGAAGGGCTGGCTCTGTGGTTGGACTTGGTCTGGACTGCGTGGAAAAAGTGGTGGAGCAGAGGACATTGGCTAAGTTAAGATCTGTCCTGTCCAACCAGAGTCATCCACTGCACACGGTCTTTTCCAGACAGAGGAGCTCTGTGAGCACCAGACTGTGCTCACTGAGATGCTCCACAAACAGACTGAAGAATTCTTTTGTACCTTATGCCATCAGACTTTTTAATGCAGCCACGTCGGGCAGGAGCAGTAGAGAGCTGCTGTGATTTTACTGATTCCTACTGTTTTTACTGATTGACTTTTACATTCATTTAGAAGCACTTTATCATTTTTAGCCTTTTACTTGTTTTATCTTTCTTATCTGTTTTATCTTTTATTTTGAACTGTTGTAATTGTGTGTCCTGATGTGTGAATGGGAGCAACAGATGCCATGACAATTTCCCTCGGGATCAATAAAGTATTTATCTATCTATCTATCTAACATAAACAATCATAAAAAGATGACAAAAAACATTTTGATATGTTGATTTGGTTCCTATTCAGTATTGTTAGTATGGACGGCTATGGAAAATAATAAAAAAAATATTTTTGGGGGTTGCACTTTGGTGCAGTGGCATCACAGCAAGGAGTTTGGGGGTTGAGTCCCAGGTGGGACGAGACTTGAAACACTGGCCTTTCTGTGTGGAGTTTGTATGTTCTCCCTGTGTGTGAGAACATACAAATGTGTGGGTTTTTTCCGGGTACTACAGTTTCCTTCCACCCTCCAAAAACATGCATGTTAGGTTGATTGGCTGGTGAGAAATTGCTGTGTGCGTACCCCCGCCACAGACTGGCAGCCCGTTTGGGGTGTACCTTGCCTCTCGCCTGGAATCGGTCATGATAGAATCAGGCGCCCCACAGGTTCTGTTTGAAATAAGCAGATCAGAAGCTGAAACACAAATGTTTTTGGTTGATGGTGTGCCTTAACATTTTTCCGTCCGTTGTTTTCCGTTCATCCGGGGCCGGGTCGTGGGGGGAAACAACCTCATACGGGCAGCCCAGGCCTCTCTCACCCTGGCTGCATCCTCCAGCTCACCCAGAAGGAGCCCAAGTCGCTCCCTGTCCAGCTGTGAGACATAGTCTCTCCAGCTGACTAGGTCTCCTCCCGGTGGGACGTGCCCAAAACACCTCACCTGCGAGGCGCTCGGGGGGCATCCTGACCAGATGCCAGAACCACCCCATCTAGCTCCTCTCGACTTGGAGGAGGAGCGGCTCAACACCGAGCTCTTCCCGGATGGCAGAGCTCCTCACCCGATCTCTGAGTGAGAGCACAGCCACCCTGCGGAGGAAGCTTATTTCGGCCACTTGTTTCTGCGATCTCATTCTTTCGGTCACCACCCACAGCTGGTGACCATAGGTGACTTGTAAATTGAGAGCTTTGCTTTTCGGCTTAGCTCTCTCTTTACCACGACAGACCAGTGCAGCGTCTAGACTGTCTCACGTACAACACACCTCACAACTGTCTTACAGTCCTCACACATGTCCTTGAAGCACTCTAACATACTTCTCCGTCACACCAAACTTCCTCATACAATACCATAGTTCCTTTCTAGGTACCCTGCCTGGCCAAAGTCAATGCATACACCATATGCATGAGTGAGCCAGTTGCATTTAAGAGGTATAGGTCACACCTGTGAGATCTAGTTACCCTCTTGTTGTACCAGACCCTGGAAGTGGGAAACATCCTATGATTGCATTTACAGTGTGTTGATGATTTGGGGTTTTGGATGACTAGTTACCAGAATCAACACGGTGGCACAGTGGTTAGCACAGTGGCCTCACAGCAAGAAGGCCGTGGGTTCAAATCCTAGGTCGGGGATGAGGTTTGAAACACTGACCTTTCTGTGTGGTGTTTGCATGTTCTCCCTGTGGATGTGCTCTGGTTTCCCCCCCTCCGAAAAACATGTATGTTAGGTTGAGGACCCCCTTGAAAACTAGATGTCAAATCTGAAGTGGCTTATCCTCCTAGTAAAATAACTTTTTTAAAACTAAGCAAAGGCACTGGGTGACACCACCGTGGGTGGCCTCGTGTATTTTGGCTACTGTTTGAACTCGAGATGTTCTTGTCTACTCAAGAAGTTTCCAAAAAAAAACACTAGATGGTGCTGTTCACTCGAGTTGTGATGATCTGAACCTCATTCATTGTTCATGTGTTGGACATTTTTTTTATTATTGTTTATGTTATCATTGTTACTTTCAAATGTTTTCCAAAGTAAATCTTCAAATACGTAATATTTTTGTGATTTTTTTACTGGATCTTCTCTGACAAACGACAGGGAGGGAAATTAAAGGGTTAATAGGTGACATGTATAATATTTGTTTTAAAAGTTAATCAAATAAAAAAGGTAAAAAAAATATCTTTTCACCTTCAGAGGGACTTAAAACGTCTCCGAATTGATTTTAAGGCCAATCTTTAATGAGTTTAAAATCATTAAGTCTGCCCTGTTTTCTTCAATGAAATCAGTGTCCCGTGTGATGCTGTCAGCCAATGAGAGAAGGGCACCTGCAGCCACTCACAGCTCTTTAGCAGCAATTAGGAGTCAAACACGCTCACGCACGCACACAGACACACACACGTCTGGGGTGGTGTGGAGTTCATAGCTGCAGGACTCTCACAGACAGAACAAACCTGATCTCCTCCTCAGGTTGGAATGCAGATGAAGAACAGTAACACTGTGGCGATGGACAAACGCATGGATCTCGCCTCGCTTTTCTGCATGATCGGACGACATGGTCCTGCCGTGGCAGTGGCTGTCATCGCTATGGTGTCTGTGCTGGCAGGTTTCATCATTTACCGGAACGTGAAAGGGAAGCGGAGGAAGACACGGAGCGGAGATGATGACTGTGGGAGTCCCGGGACGCAGACTGATGAGGACTCAAGAAACCGCGCGGAGTCAACAGGTAAGATTTTATTTATTTGATTTATTTTTGGATCTGTGGTGGTTAGACAGCTGCGCCACGAACGCAAGAATTCACTCTTTGTAATCCGACACATCCTGACTAGTTCGGTTTAAACCGGTGGAGAGACGGATGATGCTGTCCTTTAGAAACGTGATCATCCCGATGGAAACGGAAACCCTCCTCAGAACAAGCATAGGGAACTGGTTTCACTGGAGCTTTGGGAGATCAATGAGACAGTAGAATGACTAGTGCTTCTCTTTCTGGCTCTAAAATGCACTGATCAGTTGAATTATTAATGAAAGTTTGATGTTTGATTTGGACAATCTTTTTTTTTTTTTTTTTTTTTTTTTTTTTTTTTTTTTTTTTTGCACCATGTTTCAGTCTGCTGTTAATCTGACTACATGTCGGATGTAAGCCAACCTCTTGAAAACCCTATCTGGACCAAAGGGCTGGATGACTGTCTAGGGTTTTTGTAAAACCTCTTTCATAATAATAAATAGAAACTTTTTTCTTATATTTATTGTGTACATAAAAAAAAATGCAATCAGGTTGTGTAATTGTATATTTTTTTTAAACAAGGATTTTGATCTTAGGTTAGTAAAAGTACTGCACAATCTACTTTTTTTTTTTTTTTAATTTGTAATTGCTTTATGACATCAGTTCCTGAGGATGTGCTTAACCTGGTGTACATAAACTGCAGTCTATCCCACCAGATTGATGAAGATAAGACCTCATTAGTTAAACTTTAAAACTGTATCAGTTCAACCACTCCATACTTCTGCCACAACTTGCACTTTAAATGTTATATTTGTTCACAGATTACAACTATTTTGTTCTTGTTTTTCCACTTTCTGCTCAATCCTTCATTTTTATCTCTAAACCACACAACCCCCTTTTAATTGCAGAATCTAAAATATTTTTTTCTGCTCTAGATGGGAATGAAGATGTGTCAATTAAGCCCGATGATGAAGGACCCTTAGGTCTTACAATCAGAAATCGCCACGCTGCTGAAAAACTTTTCAGTCATCTGAAAAAGGACTGCGAGCAACAAGAAAAACTGGTCCGATCCCCGATTCAGCAATCCGACCATGTGCAAAGAATTACCTGTGCAGTGGCAACCATGCAGGGTGTTTGCCAGGATGTCGCAGAAGATGAAACCTCTGTAAGGGAGAATCTCGTAGACTACTCTCAGAACTGTGAAGAGGTGGGACATGTTTTGTTTTTTTTTGTTTTTTGTTTTTTGTTTTTTTAAATGTGTACTTCAGCTGAAAGTTTTTCAGAATCTTTGTTTACTTGTATTTCTTAAATCGAAAATAATTTTATAACAAAACTGGTGAGGTGTGCTGTAAATGAATCAGAGGAGTTCAGTGTGGGGGTGGGACTGCACCAAGGATCTGCTCTGAGTCCTTTGCTGTTTGCTGTGGTGATGGACAGGCTGACAGACGAGGTCAGACAGGAATCTCCATGGACAATGATGTTTGCAGATGACATTGTGAGACGAGGGAAGAGGTGGAGGAAAAGCTGGAGAGGTGGAGGTTTGCCCTAGAAAGAAGAGGAATGAAGATTAGTCAGAGTAAAACAGAGTACATGTGTGTGAATGAAAGGGATCCAAATGGAAAAGTGAGATTACAGGGAGAAGAGATAAAGAAGGTGGAAGATTTTAAGTATCTAGGATCAACAGTCCAGAGCAATGGAGAGTGTGGAAAAGGGGTGAAGAAGCGTGTTTAGGCAGGCTGGAACCGATGGAGAAAAGTATCAGTTGTATCACATCACTTCGATGTGTGACGTAAGAGTTTAAGCTAAAATGGAAGGAAAAGTGTACAAAACCGTGGTGAGACCCGCCATGCTGTTTCGTCTAGATATGGTGGCACTGAGGAAAAGACAGTAAGCAGAGATGAAGATGCTGAGGATGTCTCTGGGAGTGACCAGGATGGACAGGTTCAGAGGAACAGCACATGTTAGAGGTTTTGGAGATAAAGTCAGAGAGGCCAGACTGAGATCGTTTGGACATGTGCAGAGGAGAGAGAGTACATAGGAAGAAGGATGTTGGATTTGGAACCACCAGGAAAGAGGACTAGAGGAAGGCCAAAGAGGAGGTTCGAGGATACAGTGAAGGAAGACATGAAGATAGTTGATGTGACTGAAGACGATGCAGCAGATAGGGTTAGATGGAAGAAACTGACTTGATGTGGCGAACTCTGAAGGGAAATGCTGAAAGATGAATTGCTTAACAAAAGTCAGCCTGGTTTTGACAAGATTTTTAATGTTTCTGAAATGTCATTTTTATAAGGACTTGGAGTACTGATCTTCCTCCTGCCTGCCTCACGCACAGATGTTTTAGTATTATTCAATTTTTTACTGAACTAGGAATTTTGGTGTTTTGATCTCCTTGTAGTTCCAAACCCATAAAGTAACAAGTTCAGTTTTTTTACTATTTTCTGTGCTGTTATTGAGCAGCAAATACGTACTTTGATTAAACTGAAGGATTATAGCTTGAAAATGAAGAAAAGAAGCGTGTTCAGGCAGGCTGGAACGGGTGAAGAAAAGTATCAGGTGTGATGTGTGACAAGAGTTTCAGCTAGAATGAAAGGAAAGTGTACAAAACGGTGGTGAGACTGGCCATGCTGATTGGTCTAGAGATGGTAGCACTGAAGAAAAGACAGGAAACAGAGATGGAGGTAGCAGAGATGAAGATGCTGATGATCTCTCTGGGAGTGACCAGTATTCACAGGATCAGAAATGAGTATATCAGAGGAACAGCACATGTTAGAGGTTTTGGAGATAAAGTCAGAGAGGCCAGACTGAGATGCTTTGGACATGTACAGAGGAGAGAGAGAGAGTACATAGGAAGAAGGATGCTGGATTTGGAACCACCAGGAAAGAAGACTAGAGGAAGGCCAAAGAGGAGGTTCATGGACGCAGCGAAGGAAGACATGAAGATAGTTGGTGTAACCAAAAAGGATACAGCAGATAGGATTAGATGGAAGAAACTGACCCCTGTGGCGACCCCTAAAGGGAAATGCCGAAAGAAGATGGCTTGAAAATGATAGTAACCTTGTTTCTGTATTTTGTTTTCTTGTAGGTGCTGGACACGGAGGAAAATAAAATGACCACAGAGGATGTCTGTCATGTGGAGAACGACATTCAATCTAATTTGGAAAAGCTGGCTTGTTCTCAGCTGACCAAAGAGAAACGAGCTGAGGAAGATGTGACACCAGAAACAAGATGCGAGTCTGACTCGGAAAATCCTTTAATTCATGACACTGAAGACAAAGAGAAGCCTCTAGATCATTCTGCCATCTCTGGTGTTCTTCAGTCTGAGAATGATCCCCCTGGTTGTGTGGAGTGTGATTTTACAAAGACTTCTGAGTCCACTTGTAATGTGGAAAACTATCAAAGTGTGGTGAGTGATAATGCTATTCCCACTTCAATCCAATTGGTGGAGGCTGACTATTTCCAGTGTGACCCAGTCTCCATAGATGTACAATCAAAACAGGATGTCAAAGAAGATGTTCCCTCCACATCGGACAATCATTCAATTCTTAACAACCTTTGCTCTGAGCCACAGCTTGGATGCATTGAAGAAGAAAATAACTCCACTAAAGCTGTGCCAGCTGAAGAAAGTGTGGAGCATCAGGTGCTCTCCTCAATCAAAGACACTCATGCAGCTGTAATTGAAAATGGCAGTCTCACTGTGGCTACTGGAATCTCTCATGCTGAGGTGTCTTCCTTCAGTGACCAAATTGAACATCTTGATCTTAAAATGATCCCTGCTTTAGCTCCTCAAGTGACTGAAAGCATGATTCCTTCATCCTTTGAGCCGATTGAACTGCTTTGGTCCACTGCTCCTGGTGAGGAGAGTGGGATCTCTAGCATGACAGTCAGCCCAGCTTTAGAAGATGGTGGAGTTGAGTGTGATTTAGTCACTGCACATATGACCCATTCGATGGACTGTTGCCAAGGCTCTGAAAATCCATCAGAGTGTGATGTCCAGAAATCTGAAGATATTGCTGTAGCTGTTCGTAAAGAAACAGCAGTTGAAGCACCTGGATCATTACCACTGTCGCAGAAAAATGATGGTGAGCTGACAAATGGAACGAAGTCTCCTACAAATGACCCTTTGGGTCAGGAGGATGTTTACCATCCCATCGGCCAGTCTCCAGTGCACATTTCTAAACCAGAAAAAATGGATGTCAAAACAGAAGTTGTAGACCAAATGAGTACAGAAAAGACCGAAATCAGTATTATGGCAGCTACCATGGACCATAACGAATGGATCACAGATGGTAACTATCAAGTTCTTCCGTGGATGAATTTCTCAGTCCCATGTCTTAATCAAAATAAAATAGGCCAAGAATCCCACAACCTTGTTCCAAAAGATCAAAGGAGGAATGGAGACGACCAGCAGTCAGAGATTAAACAAACATGCCCACATGTTGACGAAAGTGATAAGAAGGTTGTGGCAGTCCAGCCAATGCCCCAAAATGTCAATGTTACTTTCTGCACTCACTACCTCACATACTCTCCCTCTCAAACAGTAGCAATTACCGGGAACCAGCGAGAGCTGGGTAACTGGAAGGATTTTATTCCTCTTGAAAGAGCCAAGGATGGACAATGGGTCACCACTGTCAGCTTACCTGTAGAGTGTCATGTAGAATGGAAGTTTGTCCTCTTGGAAAAGGGGGTGGTTTGTCGCTGGGAGGAATGTGGCAACCGCCTTTTGGATACAGGCCATGGCGAGACCATGGCTGTGCGTGAATGGTGGGGTTTGCTGTAATGTGTGCAATAAGTTTGAGGAATGACTATTTAATTTTTTTTTTTTGAGGCTCCAAATAATTATCTTGTCATTTTAACAGGTGTGTGAAGTCTAATGATTAATGGTACTTTCTTTCGGTGATTTTGTTTAAAATGTAATTGCTATCAGAGACTAATTTTTAAGTTGTCACTAGATATTGAATTTGTTTGAAAATATCACTTAATGGAATCACTATCACTGATTTAATCTAGCCTGGGTTGAATAAGGGGAGAAACTACTAGAAGTTTGTGATTTGGTGGGCTCGTTGAAACAAGGCTACTTGGTAACCTTCTCTTAGCAATATATACAAATATGCAAAGTACAACTTTATTATCAAGTGACTTAATGTTTGACTTAAGTATATTAAGCTACTACTTAAACATTACTAATTGCACATGGCTCACTTTTACTTCAACAATAATTACAGCAATAATTGTTCTGTACACGTGTTACATCAGGCAATTTGGTTACCACTAAACTGTGCTAGCTGTTGTGATGCTGCTTCCGTTTTATGAGATTTTGCATGTGTGACTGTTCCATAAATGTGCCTTTTAAAATGTTTCTATGTTGGATGTAATGTCAGCCACTAATGAAATGATCTGTATTTGTGAGTTTATTTTCTTTTAAAAAATGTTTAATGCTACTTAATGTTCTTGAATAAACTAATTGGAAATATAACAGTCTGTGCATGTGGATTTAGTTATCTTAACTTAAACCAACTGAAGGAACTTAATTTTTTTGACTAATGCAATTGTGAAGCTAAGCTATCGGCTACTATAATTGAAAAGATTTCAATTGGGTTTTTTTTTTTTTTTTTTTTCCTCTTCACAAAACCATTCAGACCAAATCAAACTGTTGTGTTTTCAGTTCAGCTGGCTTGGTCTTTGCTCATGCAGGGAAAACCTCATTACCTCATGCTGTTTTTATGCCAACTTGCTGAAGGTTAAACTGCAGGACTCCAAAATTATTTAGAGAAGGAGGGTGGGGGGGTTGTTTCTTTTTTTTCTGTTTAAAAATGCATTTCTAACTTCTAACCTTTACTCCTGGATTTCATGTTTTTAAGCAAGCCTGTGTCAACAAAGCTGAGGGCAGCCTGTTTTGACAAAACCCCGGATCGATATTCACCTCCCATTTAAACAATGACTTGACTAAATTTTTGCCCCCTGACCCTATTTATAATCTGCAGAGGTTCAAAGATTGTCTTAACCTGATTGGAAATTTGAGTCATGGAAAGCCCCATGAGATATGTAGTATTTAGTGTCAATGGGGAACAAACAAATTCAGAGTTTTTTTCATTTGGTCATACTTTACAATTTCTTAACATAATATATAACAAAGAAACAAATAGACCAAAGAAAAAGAAAGAGGGTTTAAGCATAAAAGAACTGTACATGAGAGAAACAACTAATATTGACTTGTTGCAGAATAATTTAGACAACTCCTCCATGCCTTTTTAGAAAGACTAAGGCTACTTGCTTTATGTTAAGGTCATACAGCCCAATGACTGTGCTAAATGTGATTGAATTGGGAAATGCAATGGTCAAACTGAAGTGTGTTCTAAATGAAAAATAATTTGGCCACCTTTAATAGAATTAAAAATGACTAATGGGATGTCCTTCTGCAGTCACTGACTGTGCCTGGTTTTTGCAAGAAACTTTTGAATGAACTCTGATTCTTTCAGAGATTAGTTTCCAAATGTTCTTGCAAAGAAAACTACATCTTTGTCCATGTACTGTATGTACTGTACGTGTCCAAGATCTTAGTGAAAATTATGGAATTAATTTCTGAACAAATGTAAAACTTCCCGAACTGAATGCACCTGTTTTTTTTTTTTTGTTTTTTTTCAGATTAAAGATGCTAAAATCCAGAATCTCCTAGGAGGAGTTTAGGTCATGTGTGCTGGTACTTTGACGCTTCAGATTATTTCTTTCAATCTCTGGAAACGGTCTGACCTCGCGTGGTAGTTGTCCGCTCCACGGTCAGTGGGTCTTTTTTTTTTTTTTCTTTGACCAATTGCTGCTTTCTCGTCTGGACTGGGCATGACGTATATAATGTACCCAAACAGTCATTGTAGTCTGGACAGCAGAGTGTAAAATCAACCTTTTCCTTAACACTAGGACCACCACAGCCGTCAATTTGACCGTACATCACTTTAATATGCTAATTAGATAAAAAAAAAAAACACAACCTAGGAGGCTGACCTTTTATGACTTTTAATGTAAACATGTTTTCCATTTTTTCATGTAGTTTTTATGCTCTAAAAGTGAACATTTCATAATTTATAAGCATTTTATTGCTTCTAACCGGGTCGCAGCAGCTGGGAGCTGACGCCACTACAGAAACATTTTAGAAAGGTTGAGTGAGATAATATTGAAGAGGTACCATAAAGAGTAAGAAAATTGTTGTCTGAATAAAGTATGCCATGTTTCTAGATACAGTAAGTCCTGAAAGTTCAGGTTAATATATTGAAATATATCCTATAGCCAATTTATGACAAGGACATTTTTGAAGCAGCTGCGCAAAATGCGGAAATAAAGTAGGCTATTGACGAATCAAATCATTTTTTCTTTGGTGTTTGCTTTTTTATTATAGGTTTTAAAAATATTTACATTTTATCATTATTATTACTTTAAAAATTGAGTGGTGTAAAAGCGGTCAAATTGACGGTCACGGTGCGTACAGGTAGATTTAAAACTCGGCGGTCCTGGTGTTAATATAGTCAGCAGGAGGACAACTACAACTTTCCCTTGAGTTAAGCTCTAAACTTTTTTTTGTTTTGTCTTTAAATTTTTAGGTTTCAGAAATCTTTGCTAACACAGATTGTTTAGCTTGATCAACTTCCATGCCTCGCTACAAACAGACCAGAATGGTGTCTTTAACGTCTCTTTTCCACTATTGGCCAGTTATTCTTTCGAGGTCTCTCAGTTGATCCCTAATGTGTACGAATCTGACCTAGTAGCTGGATCAAAATCAAACGGAGTGGAGGTACTAGGTGGTGCCAGCTTGGTGAGTGCGATGGCTTAATGCAGAGAAATTGCACTGTTCAGCTCACTGCTGCTAATGTGGCAGCTGGGAGCATACACTTTCTAAGGTAGGGGGGTAATCCTTTATTTAGACCCTAGGATTATAGCTGACACCACTCCCCTTCTCCTCTCTGCCAGTCTTTGTATGTCTCTGTTTTCACACAGAAGCCATTAATCAAACATGTAAACTCTAAACTGCCATCAGAGGCTTGTTGGATCTCTGAAGCAAAGACTTGACACACAATTATTTCTAATCAGTGCCGGGTTATTAACGTTCAGATTTAGACTGTGGATGAAGTAAGGCTAAAACAATACCTTCTGATAATTTTCTAAGTGCTGCTGTTAGATTATTGACTGAAGTCAGAGATAAGAATAGTGATTGGGTTTGCTGATATTTAAATACTTATTTGACACGGTAACAAGATAAGCTGGTATCAGGCTTGTGACTAAAATGGAAGACTTTGGACTTTACCAATAGTCTGGAAATTCTTTGGTAGTTTGAATAAACATGTTTAGTCATTTTATGCCAAAGGAAATCAGAACATAAGTCCTCATAGCAGTGGTCTAACTTGGGCCAGCATGTGTGAAATTCTCCTAAAGTTAACACTGATGTCTCTTCTTACAAAGGTCAGCCTGGACCAATGTGCTGCGTTCCACTTGAACTTTGACCAACATGGGCTGTGGGGTTCTATCAAAAGAAAATGCTTTTTAAAATTATGACTAAAAGCTTGTCATTATTTTTGTCAATCGACATTGTCACCCAAATATTCTTTTGTGGTCCACAAAGAACCGCTTTACTTAACTGCATTATGTTTTTGTCTCAATAAATGCTTAAATTTGTATTGTGTGCTGCAGCTTTTAGCAGTCCATCTTTATCTTTCAGATTGGGAAGTCTCTAAAAGCAAAAAGAGGCAGGTTTTTTTTTTTTTTTCGTACATTATAAATACGCTCTGTCATGATCAGGGTGCACCACACAGAGACTATTTATGCAACATACATGTTCTCATTCCTATTCCATACTGTAGGATCATGTAGTGACCTTCAACAGAGACACAGAAGCCTGCTGACTCTGCAGCATTGCTCTAAGGAAAGAAGCGTGGAGTGGGGGTTAAATTTGGTCTTGATGAGCTGAGTGGGTTTAGCGATCTTTTATGAGGTTAAAATCCTATTGAATATTCTTTTTTTTAATTGCAAAGTTAAAATTAAGAAATACCATTTGGTTATTTGTGTGTTTTATAACATCACCGTAGATTTATTACCAACGTTTTTTTTAACGGTTACTAATTGTATTTCTCAGTCATGCATTATACATGTCCTCACAAAGCTGGAAAGTGTGATGTACACCACCTGTTCTTGTTGAGCAGAGAGCAAAATGAAAGCTCTTTTGGATCTGTGCCATACTCCGGGAGTGAGGTCATTGCACGCTGTCACAGAGGACACTGCAGCTTTTTGGCTGAACGTAGTCACAAGTGGATCTGCCAATGCACACCACGCTATATGCACATAGACCCAGCTAGAACTGTTTGAACAGTAATGTTATTTTTAGATAATGCATACCATCATGTAGGCCTTAACATTACACTACTCTTTTATATCTGAAGAGTTCAACATTAGATTTTAAAAGATAGCCATTTTATAAGACTGTTCAAAGTTATTTTCTTCAACTCTGACATAAAAAAAAAAAACTATAAATGCCACATTTTCTCTTTTCTAAAGATTTTCTGGAACATTACATTAAAAATTTGTCACTTGTTTTGTTTTAAAGTAAAAAATAAACTGGATAATAATAAAATAATTAAAATATATATTTTAAGATACTTACTTACTTACTTAGTTTAAAACAAACCCAAGAATTGTTTTCTTACTGTGTTGTTTTGTATTATTTTATTATTTTCTAAAAGGACCATCCATCGGTGCGACATCAGAAATAACTAGGACGTTGCATCGGTCCGTCGTGGTGAAGAGAGAGCTGAGCCGAAAAGCAAAGCTCTCGATTTACAAGTCGATCTACGTTCCAACCCTCACCTATGGTCACCAGCTGTGGGTGGTGACCGAAAGAACGAGATCACGGGTACAAGCGGCCGAAATGAGCTTCGTCCGCAGTGTGGCTGGGCTCTCACTCAGACATCGGGTGAGGAGCTCTGCCATCCGAGAGGAGCTCGGTGTTGAGCCGCTCCTACTCCAGGTCGAGAGGAGCCAGATGGGTGGTTCGAGCATCTGGTCAGGATGCCCCCCGAGCGCCTCGCGGGCAAGGTGTTTTGGGTACGTTGCACCGGGAGGAGACCAAGGGACAGACCCCAGACCCGCTGGAGATACTATGTCTCACAGCTGGCCATGGAACGACTCGGGATCCTTCTGGGTGAGCTGGAGGAGGCAGCTGGGGTGAGAGAGGCCTGGGCTGCCCGTTTGAGGCCGTTGCACCTGCGACCCGACCCCGGAACAAGTAGAAGATGACGGAATGGAGGACCATCCATAAAGCTAAGACCACATCCTCATATTTTCTCCAAGATCATACTATTGATAAATGCATCAGGACCTTGAGCAATTGAGAGTCATTATTGCCCAAATGATCTGTTTTCTTCTTTTCAATTTTTTAAAACTCAGTTCATTTTCAATCCAATTCAATTACATTTGTATGGCTCAAAATCACAAAACAATTGTCTCAACGGGCTTCACTTTGTCAATAAATATAAGTACAAAATAAAGTACAAAAACAAAGAACAAAAAAGAAAAACAGATAGACACACAAACACACAGCTAAAAGCTAACTAACAACAAACAATTTCAGCACAACCCCCTAATTTTTTAAATTCTTTTTGTTCTTTTTAAATCTGCAATGTGAAGCCTGTTGAAGCAAACATTTTGTGATTTTGGGCTATACAAATAAAATTGAATTCAATTGGTGGAAAAAAAAAACATCAGTGTGAAAAAAATACAAAGAAACCTCATACAAGACATACTATGTTATTTGAATTGTACATTTGTTTGGCTTTATGATTTAAGCTTGTTGTGGGTGCTTATTTTGTTGCTTTCGGTGAGTCTAAAACTTCTACAACTTCTGTCGAGAAATCCTCTACAACAGAAAAATTTGAATTGAATGTGCATTTTTAATCCTTCATGATAATAAAACCTGGTTCTCCTCTTCAATTAAGTAAACAACTAAAAAAGCTAACTTTGTTAGCAGTGTTGTGAATAATGCCATTTAAATATGACATAATTACAAAGGGAGCTACTTTTTTTTTGTAGAAACGGAGTAATGTGTAATACAATTACAATCCCTTTACCATTACTAAGGATCTAGACTTGTGTTAAATGTTTAAACAGATGTTTTAAATAAAGCAGCACAAAGTCGCATTGTTCTTTAGCATTTTTGCTGTTATCAGCTTCACTGAATAGATCAGTGGATTTTTTTTCTTTTACTTCTATAGTTGTTTTTAGTAAATGTTTAAATGTTCACCAAATGTGCAACAAAATACAGAAACACAGCGCTGCCATTTCTAAAAAAAATTTTTTTTTGGTGTATGACATCATAATGTGAAACATATGCGGAAGGCTAAAAGGGTCAAATATTGCTGTAAAACAACACATTAGCATGTCAAAAAGTGTATTTAGCGCTGTAATAGACGTCGTGTGTAAAGTGACCTTTTATGTACCACAAAGCTCCGAAAATTCACATTTTTATGTTATAGTGTGATACTGATTATGATGGAATACTATAAGGTAAACGTAATATTGACATTGTAAAACGTGATTTAGTCAAAGCTTTGACACATATTTGAATACTTTTTTATAACATTTATGCAATTGTTTAATGTTTGAGATTCACATTTTACACTTGTAATACAGTATGTTACATTTCCAGATCGGGCCTCTTATTTTTCAGAACTGCTTTTACCATACAAACCCTAACGGACCCTGCACTGCTACGGCAGCAGATCCTTGGTAATTCGTAAAGTCAGAACACACACTCACCGTGAGAGGTCTTTCGGATTCCACTGCCCCCGTTTATGGAAGTCTACCAGAGGAGCTCAGGGCCGTAGAGAAAGTTCAAACTTTTAAAAAGAGACTCAAGACACATCTTTTTTATCTTGCTTTTAACTAAGTTTCTCATACGTAGTTTTATTCTTAGTCTTATTTGTAGTTTTATTCTTCATTTTATTTGTAGTTTCATTTGTAGTTTTATTCTTAGTTTTATTTGTAGTTTTATTCTTAGTCTTATTTGTAGTTTTATACTTAGTCTTATTTGTAGTTTTATTTGTAGTTTTATTCTTAGTTTTATTTATAGTTTTTTTCTTAGTTTTTTTTGTAGTTTTATTCTTAGTTTTATTTGTAGTTTTATGCTTAGTTTTCTTTATAGTTTTATTCTTAGTTTTATTTGTAGTTTTATTCTGAAGTCTTATTTGTAGGTTTTTTTTGTAGTTTTATTCTTAGTTTTTTTTGTAGTTAGTCTTAGTCTTAGTCTTATTTATAATATTATTTTTAGTTTTATTTGTAGTTTTATTCTTAGTTTTATTTGTAATTTTATTCTTAGTTTTATTTGTAGTTTTAGTTGTAGTTTTATTCTTAGTTGTAGTTTTATTCTTAGTTTTAGTTGATCTTATTTGATGTTTTTACCTGAACATTTCTTATTATTGATTAGCTTTAGTTACTTTGTATCTATGTCATTTAATCTTTTATCATTTCCAGTGTTTCCTCTGGGGGGCCTCTGCAGCGGGAGGGCCTGCTGTCATCGGTGGCTGCTGGTCATTGGTTCCGGGGCCCTGGCGGGGGGGATCTGGCTCCTGCCTCGTCTTCTATCTGGGGCCTTGGATTATGGCCGGTGGTCGCAGGTGTGCCTCGGCTCCTGCTCCTCAGATACCGTTTTCTCAGGTGTTTCATCTTCATCCATCCTATCAGATTTTTAAGTGAGTGTGTATGTGTGCCTGTGTACATACTTGTATATGAGGCTGTGTGCTCTATTTGTATTTGTACGTGTGTGTGTGTGTGTGTGTGTGTGTGTGTGTGTAAGTAGGCTTTTTATCTGTTGGGGAGGGACTTATTTTGCTTTTGTGTTCTGGGGTTTTTAACTTCAAAAGAGCTTTGTGTTACATTTTATGTATGAAAAGCGCTTTATAAATTTTGATTTGATTTGACTCATATAGAAAATAATTGTTTTAAGAAATTGAAACATTTCAAAACATCTAACATGCAAACTTTTTATTGCCAATATTTTTGAGGTTGTATACTTAGTTTTTACAGAGGAGCTCCAGTTAAACTCACCTCAGCTCAATTCATTTTAAAATTGACTGACTTTCGGTTATGGTGAGTTGCAGTTTAAACAGAAGCAGGAAAGGTTTAAAACGGCAGTTAATGACAGTTAATCATTATTAGTTAACCAACACAAATGGCAGGAGTCAGACATTTATATTTTCTCTTAAGAATAAAGACTTTGGTTTCTTCAATCATTAAAGAACCTTTGGTAACACAGTTAGTTTAGTTTGTAACTGATTACTTTTACAATATTGTAATTGATTTACAAACTAAGTCACATTTTGAGAGGGGTCATTTATAACTAATTACATTTCCTAAGTCAGATTCAGAACACTGCTGTCAGTACCTGGATGTACAAACAACCATACTGTATAAATGAGAAGAGGGAATGAGAAAGTGGCAGGGCTGAGGAATATGCTGGAAGTGCTCTTGGTTACATACATAATGCAAAAAGATCTTGCAGAGGTCTATGTTGAGGATTTTCAAATGAGGGGGTGTTGTGAAATATTTAAAATGATCAGACATTTTCATCCCTTCAAACAGGCTGCAATGCTGGTTTGGTATACAATAGTAAATGTATGGTTCTGTGTGTCCATTTCTATTTATCTGCAGCTCTGATGTGGATGTCATACATTTAGGAAGACAAATAGAGAACACATAGGCTTCCGTTTGATTTATTTACAGGTAATCACAGAAGAAAATTATATTAAATTTATCAAAATCCCAAATGGATGATATAAATAGTCTTTACAGCAAATAACCAAAATATGTAAAACAAACACATTGTTTTTCAAATCTATACATGCGCACTGATTACTCACTGCTTTGAAATAACAAACAGTAACACCAGTGTTCCCACTGTGTTGTTGCATGAAAGTAAATGCAGTGTTTAACTATTTCTAAACCTCTCTAATCACAATCCATCTAAAATCTAGTCATTCCTGTTCCCACCATGAAAAGGTGTTTTTGCATTTGGTTTCTTCCTGGCCGACCCCTGGCTGTGGGCTCACATGTCAGACTTTGGACCCCTGGTCATAAAGTTGTTAAAATATATAACTGTGTATATAATTGTCTTTCATTTTTATCTTTTTAACCTCTCCTTTGTGTCAAGGATTATCTTATCACTTCAATCTATCATTCTATCCACTGAAATATTACGGGTAGAGTCACTTTAAATAACATTTAAACACATTTAATGGTATGTTTCTAATTACACGTAGTCTGCTGTATTTTAAGTTCTAATTGACATTGAAAATAAATTCAAATCCAAAAGAAAATCATGACCTCAAATATATCTTTCTATCTCTGAACATTAAATATCAATATAGAAAAAGTCCAGGTGAAAATCCCTCACCTGAGTTGTAGAGGAAAAACCCAAAGGAAATGCATTTTCTCTAGTGTTTAAACCATTTCTATCTAAGGGCTCTGTGGCTCTGACTCCTCAGTTATAGTGCGATAATGCTGCGGTTGATTTTCAGCCAGCACAGAGTCTGTTCGATTAAACAGAGATGGTCGAGTCTTCGGGGTTCGTTTAAGTAAGAACTTATTAGATGTCACCAGATCACCATAACCCTGTGAGTGGGAGAATGCGTATCCTGACCGACGGGTGCTCACACGCCTGGGACGTGGTCGTTGAGCAACAGTTGCTGGCAGAGCCTCGTTTCTCATCTTATATCTCACCTAGAAAAGATGGATGGAACTTCAGAGCACACTTAATCACAAATATTTTGCGTTTTACCCCTGTTTATTCTGCTTTTTTTTTTTTTTTTTTTGACGTTTTAATAACGTGCAAGGTTTTCTCACCTTGTCGTTGATTGTTGGCTGAATCTGTATGAGAATGAAGCGGTAAGCCACTACCGGCATTACACAGAGTAAGGAAGTCAGAAAGACAATTAGCCATATGTTAGCCTGGTTCAGTGAGTTTCTTACACTGCCTAAAAACAAACAGAAAAACAACATACTCGTTAGCAATGAAATGCCAAAAGAAATCAAAGACTAATAGAATAATGTACAAAACCGTGGTGAGACCGGCGATGCTGTTTGGTCTAGAAACAGTAGCACTGAAGAAAAGACAGGAAGTAGAGATGGAAGTAGCAGAGATGAAGATGCTGAGGATCTCTCTGGGAGTGACCAGGATGGACAGGATTAGAAATGAATACATCAGGGGAACAGCACATGTTAGAGGTTTTGGGGATAAAGTCAGAGAGGCCAGACTGAGATGGTTTGGACATGTGCAGAGGAGAGAGAGAGTTCATCGGAAAAAGGATGCTGGATTTGGAACCACCAGGAAAGAGGACTAGAGGAAGACCAAAGAGGAGGTTCATGGATACAGTGAAGGAAGACATGAGGATGGTTGGTGTGATCAAAGAGGATACAGCAGATAGGGTTAGATGGAAGAAACTGGCTTGCTGTGGCGACCCCTGAAGGGAAATGCCGAAAGAAGAAGAAGAATAGAATAATGGGCCACATACTGTACTGTATGTGCTGAATCTACTCACCAACAAATGGGAAGATAGAAGTGAAGACAATAAACATGCCATTGCTGCACATGGTCAGTGTTACAGCAAAGTAGGCGGCAAGGCTGCCCCACACAAAAAACTGGTTTATTGCAGTCCAGTAATAGGTGTCAAGAACGATCTGAAACCAAAGATTTTTCTCAATTTCATCAGTAAACTTAATTATAAAGCTAGCCTGTCACAACCAGGAGAAATACTTTTGTAATTCATTCATTCATCTTCTGAACCGTCCATACATAATGAGGTTATGGGGGTTGTCGGAGTTTATCCCGGCTGGTTCAAGACAAGAGGCAGGGGACACACCGAACAGGTTGCCAGTCTGTCACGGCGCCACACACACAACTATTCATTCTTAGGAACAATTTCATAGTGGCCAATGAACCTAACACGTGTGTCTTTGGTGAGTGGGAGGAAACCAGAGTACTTGGGAAAAAATTCACACATACACGGGGATAACATGCAAATTCCACTCAGAAAGGCCAGCATACCAAGTAGGGCTGCAACTAACGATTATTTTGGTAATCGATTAATCTGCCGATTATTTGTTCAATTATTCGATTAATCGGATAAAAATGACAATTTAATAAATATTAGTTTTTTGGCAGGGGTGAAATGAAGGCCAATGATTGGCTGCCATCTTCTTTTCCTCCTATTTTGGTAGCTCGCATTGTCAATTTGCTCTCTACTGCCCCACTTGAAGACCAATTTTAGTGCAGTTGACAATAAAAACTGTTTAGACAATTAATCGATGACCAAATAAGTCGACAACTATTTTGATAATCGATTATAATCGATTAACTGTTTCAGCCCTAATTCCGAGTCTCGTCCCTGACCAGGCCTCAAACCCCCGACCTTCTTGTTTTGAGGTTACTGTGCTAACCACCGCACCATCATGCCACCTGTGAAGGACATTTTGATTGACTAATTTTTATGACAGTTTATCACTTGCTTTTTCTTTATTCAGCAAAGACATTTCCTGTGGAGTTACCTGCACTGAGGGAAAAAAGAAGTTTGACACATCAGCATTTTTATCAGTAAGGGTTCTTCTATTGACACAGGTTTTTTTCCAAATTCCTTTTTTAAATCTAGTGAACTTTTTATTCCTGGTGGGTTTGCGGGGGTTGCCAGAGCCTATCCCAAATGATTCCTGGTGAGAGGGAGGGTGCACCCCAAACAGCTCGCCAGTTTTTTGTGGGGCCACAAACACGGATGACCATCCACATACACACTCACTTCTAGGGGCATTATCTCATTGACCAATCAACCTAACATACATGTTTTAGAGGGTGGGAGGAAACTGGAGTATCCAGAGCAAACTCACACATACACAAGAAGAACATACAAATTCAACACAGAAAGACCAGTATTTCAAGCCTAGTTCCCAGTCCAGGACTCAAACCCCTGACCTTCTTGCTTTGAGAGCACTGAGCTAACCACTGCACCTTTTTCCAAATGTGCTAATGAGAATGTTGATGTGTCAAATACTCATTTTTCCTGCTGTATCTGCTGCATCTAGAAGTTTTTTTTTTCTTTTTCTAACCATAACACAATTTTTGATATGTGTATCAATTTATTCAGAGCACTGCCAAAGGCCTAGGTGTGAAGTGCATAGTTGCCCACTGATTCAGATGATACTTTTTCTGATCTACCATATATTGTATTCTGTGATGCATGGAATAGTTCCTCACCTGTGCAGTCATGACAAACAACAGACAGGTCTGAGTGAGTATAGCGAAGGACTCATAGTCTGCAATGTCTTTCCCATCATCTCGGACCGTGTCGTATATGGCAGCCCATGGTATGAAATAAAGAATAAGGGAGCAGTAGCAGCTGTGCAACAAGCAGGTCACAAAGGATCTTTTACTGAAATACTTGTTCTCCTGGCCTGGAGAAAAAAGCTGAGGATACTGGAAACTCCAGCGACCATTTACATCCTGCAAGATTGAAAAACATGTATAAACAAATAAGAAAAAAAGGTAGTTACAGATACCGGCATGTGGAATAATCACATAGACAAAACTCTTATTTTTCTTCTTCTCCTTTCGGCATATCCCTTCAGGGGTCGCCACAACAAGTCAGTTTCTTCCATCTAACCCTATCTGCTGAATCTTCTACGGTCAGACTAACTATCTTCATGTCTTCCTTCACTGTCTCCATGAAGCTCCTCTTTGGTCTTCCTCTAGGTCTCTTTCCTGGTGGTTCCAAACCCAGCATCCTCCTGCCGATGTACTCTCTCTCTCTCTCTCTCTTTCTCTCTCTCTGTCTCTCTCCTCTGCACATGTCCAAACCATCTCAGTCTGGACTCTCGGACTTTATCTCCCAAACCTCTAAGATGTGCTGTTCCTCTGATATACTCATTTCTAATCCTATCCATCCTGGTCACTCCCAAATAGATCCTCAGCATCTTCATCTCTGCTATCTCCATTTCTGTTTCCTGTCTTTTCCTTAGTGCCACTGTCTCTAGACCAAACAGCATGGCAGGTCTCACCACGGTTTTGTACACTTTCCCTTTTATTTTAACTGAAACTCTTCTATCACATCTGATACTTCTCTCCACCTGCTCCAGTCTGCCTGAACAGGATTCTGCACCTCTTCACATAGACACAACTCTCTAGAGAAAAATTATATTTTTGCTTTTAGAAATAAAGTTTAAAACATGTGAATACGTATCTAATACATACCTGGTCAAAAATACTCAAGCCAAGGATGGGAAGTGCTGTGTAGATCAAGTTGTAACAAGTAATGAACCACTCATCATACACAGTCTAACAAAAACAACAAAACAGCAGTTAATTGTTATATGAAACTTGACTCATGAAAGTTAAGAAGTGTGTACCCAAGTACACACAATCTTCTGATTCTATCACACTTTGTTTACCTGTGCAGAGAAGCCACAATAGAAGGAATACCAAAACTGCACTAGAGTGAAGGTGAAGTTCTTGAAAAAAAAGTAACGGAGGAACTTGCACATGCGTATGTAGGACCACCGGCCATGGACCAGTAGGAGGCGCTGCAGGTAGCGAAACTGAGCAAAGGAGAAGTCGCTTGAAAGAACTGCTTGCATCCCCTCCTGACCACTGATCCCCACACCGATATGAGCCGCTGAAGGACAGAGAAGAAGCCTGTAGGTTTGGTTTCTGATGTTGGCTTCTCCATCATGATGATTTCAAAGAGCTCACCTTTGATCATGCTCACATCATTTGCTCCATCACCAATGGCCAACGTCACTGCCTGTTTGTATTTCTTTACCAGCTGCACAACCTGAGCTTTCTGAAGAGGGGTGACCCTGCAGCAAATCACCGACTGACACATGCAAGCAGTTCTTAGCAGCTCCAGCTCCAAGTCCTTCTCCAGAGCATAAGCCTGAAGAGGAAACAACCAAAATTCTTTAAAGGTTATCAGTCAGGAGCCTCATTTTAAAAGTGTACTTATGCCCAAATCCTAGTGTACACCGACTTCTAGGCAAACTAAACGATTTATGAAGGTAGCATGGACTATTATGTAACTTTAAGCCACATCAGGCACTGCCGTACACAAATCCCAAGACTTGGGGAAAAGGCGATACGTGTGGATAGAACCTGAAAAGAACTGCGAACAATGAAATCAAGTATTTCACTTGTCATAAGAAAAATGGGCCATTTAACAAAAAAAAAAAAAAAACAGTCAATTGAGGGATATGCACGTTATCAATCCCTACAATTGTAACATTAACAACATCCCATAACTACTTAATTTAAGGTCAGAACAATTATTTTTGATTTACAAACAGAATGGTGTGTCACTCACGGAGTTCCTGGCTGTGGTGACCGTCTCCCATTCTGTTTTACTTATGGGAGACCCCACTAAAGCTGCAAAATGTGACACTTTGGCACTGTGCATGTGAATGACAGGAACCATTGGCTCATTTGAGGATAATTGCACATGCATTAATCTATTTGTATGGTCCATCTTTGGAGTACTCGAGGCGTGGTTGCAGTGGGATGGAGTTTGATTTGTCTCACATCTATTATATGTCGCAGGTGTAATTTACAAAGTTTATGTTGCTTGATGAGTGTTACGTTTGTTTTTTAAATGCAAAGTTTGGACGGTGTAAGCAAAGTGTGTGAGCTAAGCAAAGGCACTTGCTCAGCCAAAAATCTTTTACATTCTTGATAAATGAGGTCACCTGTCTCTCCAATGCAAATCCACCACCTCAAGAAAATGTGAAAAAAACACTGTCGTTTTGAGAGGGTGTTTTTGCATTGTTGTAAAAGAACAAAGACAACACAAAAACTATCCTCACCAAGCTGTGTCCATTTATTATCAGTCCATACTGTCCATTCACTTTTTCATCTTTTACAGTCTTTGTTTTCTGGAGCCAAAACAGGCCAGCACGTCCTTTAATCACATTTGGCTCTTCTGCGGCTTCTGGGCACATTTTTCTTCTTGCATTCCTGAAAATAACAAAATCAGTAGCTTCTAACACACCCCAGATTAATTTTCCAACTAATTTCCCAAATAAGATGCTGGAAAGACCCACAACCCTGTGTTGTATGGTTGTTAAACAGAAACTGAAATAATAGTACTTCATCTATTTGCATGGATTTACCAGGACTTTTATCCCTCGGTTTAAGTTTCAATCTACTCTGAAGATTTTGAAATTTATTCTGATAAAAACTAATAGATAAATATCATTTATGAGGGAGCAGGTTCTGGTGCCACACCAGTCTCTTGCAACCCACCTCTCACACTTTTGGTTGGAGAAGTGAGATTGGTGCTCTGTGGTGTTAACTCCAGGATAGCTAAAGGGATTGATGGCGTACCACGGTAGATCCTCATTCCATGTGCCAATCTGCTAGCAACATTATTCACAGACATTTTCAACTTGTCTTTGAAACCTGCTGTCAGCCAGTTTGACATCTGCCACCAATATCCCAGTTCCCAAACAGTCAGCTGCCACCAGCCTCAATGATTTCCAGCCAATAGTAGTCTCCAGTTATCACAAAGTGCTTGAAGAAACTGGTTTTGGAACACATCAAAGTCTGTCTCATTCCTGCCCACACTCACATTAATTTACACATCGGACTAACAGATCAACTGAAGAGACCATAGCCACCGTCCTCTCCTGAGCGCTGACCCCTCTCGAAAAATAGAGGCCCCATGTCAAGATGGGTTCATTTACTAGAACTTGCTTCCAACACAATATTACCAAACATTGCCGACCAAACATCCGGAGCTGTCTCTAGCCACCTGTTATCGGATTTAGGACTTTTGGTTGACTGACTCAAGCATATTCCCCTCAGTGCTGGTCCCTCAGTATCTGTTCACCCTCTCTCTGTATCAGAGATGTCAAACTCAAAGACCCAGTTGGTCAAAATTCCATATCGGGACAACATTACAAACCAACATTGATATTTATAGTAAAAGTTTTCTTAATGTACTGTATGACAATGACCCTCTTCATATCATGTAACATGAAACATTCACAACTTTATGATACTATGTATATACAATATAAAAACATTGCAAACACACAAAATTTTATGATGCAAGTTTTAGGTATGTGTGACCGCTGTCAACAAGTCAAACAACATTTATGCGTCCTGTCAATTGACATGACAAAACACTGAAACCGCATTCTGGGATTTGTAATACCGTATTAGTCCCAATTTAGGGGAAAATAAATGGGGTGGGGGTGAGCTTCTACTAGAAAATGTGCTTCTATCAGGAATAATATGGTATTAATGTTACATGCATTGCCGGCCATAATACCAATGGGCCAGCTAAAATACTGTATAGCTTTGAAGGCCAAATTTAATTGCATTGGGCTAGACTCTACATGCTGCTGGCTATGTTTTTATTATTTACTGTTATTTCTTTTTCTTTTCCAGTGCTTAGCAGATTTTATAGCATGTATTTCTTGTGTGCACCTTAATGAGTTGCTTTTTCAAATTTTGTTATAGCATATACAATCACAATAAGGCTTTCTTTTTTATTCCTATTCTCTTTCATTTGCAGTATGACTTACAAGTGTGAAATCCCTTTGTCAATTGAAAAGAGAAATAATAACTTTTTGGAAACATAAACTCAGTAATTCCCTTTACATTGATTGGCTTACTGTAATTCTTGTCTGACGCCCTCAGCTGTATTTGCTGCCACGACGAAAACATCTGTCATTTCTTCTGTCAGCATGTTGCAGGAATATCCAATATTTTCTGCTGTCTCTGTTTAACAACAATAATAACAGTGGTGTCATAATCCTCCTCTTATTTGGAACACTTCCTCCCTGCAAATATGCCCTCTACCCTTATTCTGCGCACCTGGTCCGAATCCCCTGGTGTGTCTTGTTTCCCTCTGGATTAATTAAGGCCTGGTGTCCCTTGCCTCCTTGTCGGATCATTCCCCTGCTGCAACCTGCTCCACTGGTCTGCAGTGCTGCTGTCATGCAGCCATAAAGGTGCACTGTGCCATCCTGGTCGCTAACCCTGCTGAGGTCATACCTCTGGTCCCTTGTCCTGCTGAGCTCTCCCTCTGGTCCCTTGGCCTGCTGAGCTCTCGCTCTGGTCCCTCGGCCTGCTGAGCTCTTCCTCGGGTCCCTCGTCCTGCTGAGCTCTTCCTCAGGTCCCTCGTCCTGCTGAGCTTTTCCTCGGGTCCCTTGGCCTGCTGAGCTCTCGCTCTGGTCCCTCGGCCTGCTGAGCTCTCGCTCTTGTCCCTCATTTGCTGAGCTCTCTCTGGTCCCTCGACCTGCTGAGCTTTTCGTCGGGTCCCTCGTCCTGCTGAGCTCTTCCTCGGGTCCCTCGTCCTGCTGAGCTCCTCCTCGGGTCTGCCCTCCTACTAAGCTCTCGCTCTAGTCCCTCATCCTGCTGTCTGGTCACTCATCCTGCTGAACTCTTATTCTTCACTCCTGCAGTAACTGTTTAAAACTGGCTTTGCGTCTGGGTCCAACTTATTACCTTCACCACCATCATGACAGGTGGTAACGATGAGAGAACGATTTGTTACTTTTGTGATATTTGACTGACTGATCACTAACAGTTCATCACAACTTGTAAATTTGATCAGTTTTAGGCATTCAATGTAAATGTTGACATCCAGAAATGCCAACCTTGTTTATCTCCTGTTAACACCCAGATTTTGATGTCAGCTTTACTGAGTTGCTCAATGGTTTGTGGTACTCCATCTTGTAGTTTGTCCTCCACAGCTGTAGCTCCCATGAGCTGGAAAGTAAAGATTTTAAAACAGAATTCTTCAATTACAGCAATTGTCTCTTAACAGCAATCTATTTACAAAAAGATAAATGAATGGAAAAATAATGATTTGATTAGTCCTGTTGAAATCTGGTTAGACATTTTGGAAATAATTACAATCAGGTCTTTCTCAATTTCTTCATAAAGTTCATGAAGTCTCTCTTCTCGATCATCCATGGCTGTGCTGGCAAGTTGGTGGCGGTGACTCCAAGACTTCATGTAGCTCTCATCTAATTCCTTGTAGGCCAGAACTAGTGTGCGGAGGCCTTCGGAAGCATACTCCTGACATGTTTAGAAGTCAAGAATTAAAAACATACATTATTTTATAAAATGGTGGTACAAACACATTTTAGCATATGTTATGTCTCACATTGAGGTGTTTAGTGGTGACATCCTTCAGCTCATTACAGGAAGCATCAAGTCTTTCATAGATGACAGTGTCTGCTCCTTTACAGAACAAGGTCAACTTGCCATCGGAGCTTCGCACTAGAAGATCAGAAGTCACCAAATTTGACAAGTTTATAAGAAGCTACTGTATGGGAATTCAAATGTTAACTTCATGCCCTTGCTTTTTTATACAAAGTTTTTTGCTCAACTCTTATGGCCTACTTTTTATTTATAAAACATACAGAATGACCATTTATCCTCTCACCAATTACTGACATCCTCTTCCGTACATTGTTGAAGTCCAGAATGCTGAGAAGTTCATAGACAACCTTGTTGCCCATCTCCATGACTGTGATGGTCTCTGGTGTCCGAGAACGAAATGCAAAACCAAAGTTTCTTGCTGCTGTCACCAATGCGCCCTCATCAGGAGACTGAGCCTGATAGTTGAGCTCCCCTATCAGATGAAAAATATGACCAAAACAAGTCAAAAGTTGAGAGAAATGTGAGAAAAGCACAAGGTAACAAAATGTACATTACTGGAACAAAAAGTTAAAAAGAAGAAAAAGCTAAAATAAATGCTACTTTGAAGCAGGGTGGAATCACATCAGAATGAAGACATTATTGCTCTTAGTAATAACAAAGACCCAAACCCTCTTTCTTTTCCTCAGGCATAACAGTGTGGCACAGAGCCAGCAACCGGAAGAAAGCTTGAACTTCTGTGTTTCCTTCTTTGACTGTCTTCAACAGACTGTGATCATAAAAAACGAACTTTGGATCTGCCAGCTGATTCCAGGAGAAGTCTATTTTCTCTGTTTTCTGTAGAAGTGACAAAAGATACACGACGGTTACATAGAGAACACCCTGGATTTTTTTTTTTTTTTTCTTTTTTTTTGTAATTTGTCATCTCACCTCATTTATTTCTGCTCTCTGTCCAGAGAAGTCATACAAGTCTCCTGAATTAAATAGAAATACTCTTCAGAATCATCATCAATATTTAGTATATAAAGTCTCAAGGAAAGTTGGTCACCGTAGGTTTTTCCATTGATGGAGCACTTGTTGAAAGTCATGATGTTCTGTGTCAGGGTGCCGGTCTTATCACTGAAAATGTATTTAATCTGTCCTAGCTCCTCATTCAGAGTGGTGGTCCTAGCCTGGGCTGGAGTGTCTTTTTTAAAGTAATACATTTTCCTGTCCCAGTCTATGAAGAAGCTGTTTATTAGGCGGATGATTTCCACACTGACATTTAGGGACAAACAAAAGTTTTCTCTGTAATTTTTGTGCTTTTCGATATATCTTCAATGTATTTCCTGAAACATACCTCACATAGAGTGAAATAGGCACCACCGCGTTGAGGACAATGACGTAGGACCAGAACGAGAGGAAGGATGAGAGGGCAGTGTTAATACCTGGTTCACGAGGAAGGAACACTGTGAACACTGAACCCTCATTCACTTCCCAGATTGCATTGCCAATGGCCAAAATGAAGCACATAACTGCCAGAAGACCAAAGATCTGGTAAAATTTAAAAAGAGAGAAAGAAAGAAAATAATGATGGCTTATTGTTTGCTCATATATATACTGTACATATGTTTAAATTTTCAGTGTGATAAATGGATTATAGAAAAAAACATTGATTGAATGATAGTTTAATTGTTGTGTCATTAGGGATGGTGAATTATCTACTTACACATAACACCAGAATATTTGTTAGGTTGTCAATACTGGTTCGTTTGAATGTTGTCTTCCCACTGTTTTGCATCAATTTGGTGTCTGGACCTAAAAATATATTTTGATAATGTCAGATACACAAAGTATTTTTAGATACGCCAGAATTTATGAGAAAGACTAACGGCTTTTGGATGATTTAGTTTTAATAAGAAACAACAAAGAAACTGACAAATAGCGCTTTTAAGTTTCAGTAGGAAGAATACATTTATTTGCTATTTAAGTGTCATGTTTTAATGATATTACCAAATTTATGCTAACAATGTGAGACTAACAAAATGCTGCAACGGTTCTCTCTGGAGGGCCTGTGCGTAACTGCCTGGGAGACCAACAGTTAAGAGGATTGATCGCTGCCATTAGTAACCAGGAACCGGGATGTTTTTACCTCCAAAAATGACCAAACCAAAACACCAATCTGTGTTTTTGAGGGTACAACCCCTGAGCAAAACTTTTTCGTTGTCCAAGCTGTGGACTTGTCCATTCACTGTAAGATTTCCTTTGAATTTATCGAGACGGTTGTTCGGAGGTTCACACCGCACTTCACCTGACCGACAAAAGTAAAATACAATTTAATCAGACGAAAAACACGTTATTTTCTTATTAGCTCGTTAGCTACTAAACAGTGGCATTTGAACTGATTCCCAGAGCATCCATCATAAAGTTTTTTTCTTTTTTACTTGTTATATTTTTCCTTTTTTTTTCCAGGATGAGCCCAGATTATTGAAATTTTTACTGTTAGTGTTTGAAACATTTCACAGCATAAGTTAACTTTTCAATGTTTCAGATGTACAAAGTAACTCCAGAAAAAAACTTTTGACAAACATACTTTTTAGTGGTGGAATATTTTACTGGTTCCCACAGTCAAATTATAAATGTTCTTAAGTGTGTTCTACTGCTTACGGTTCCTCAAGTAATCCTGGTTTTTGATGGCACTGCTTTTTTTTTTTTTTCAAATCCTTTTATTTTCTAAGTTTATATTCAGTTTCTCACCTTTGAAGTTAGCAAGTGCTTCAATGGAATCTCCCAGCTCTCCACTCACTGTCAGGGCCTGCTTTACTTTTAGGTTGGTTTCCCTGGACAAAGAAGAAGAGGCAGAGACATAAGTGGAATTGTCATGCTGACGACTTTCACACCATTTTGTACACTTACCCATCTAACTCTGCTGTTTCTACATAGACCAGATTGAGGGGCTCACTGCTGGAGAGCAACAGAAGATCTGCCTGACGGTGGAAAACAGATACACAAAGTCATTATTATTAAACTTTTTAAGTATTAAGACTTGGATTCATGTCTTAATTTGTTGTGCTTACTGTCACAAACTCATTACTCTTCAGTTTGATTATGTCGCCAACTTGAACATCCATCCATTTTTCAGTTCTCAACCTGCAGCAGAACAATATAAAATGTCATTTTTGAACACCAAAAATCATGTAAATGAATGAACCTTAATAACAAAGTATATTCTGAGTACTTTTCAATTGTTTGAGATAATGTTTGCATGCAATGACTCACTCTCCATCAATTAGGACGTCCACTTTCCGGTTGTTCACCTGTTTGTCACATTTGTGTCTGTTCTGCTCGGTTCACAGAAGAGAAAACACAATTGGCTCACATTTTTCTGTCTCTACTTACAATAATAATAATAATCATTTAATTCATAAGCACCTTTAAAAACACTCAATGACACTTTACTGCAATAAAGCACAACAAATACACAAAATTCAAAACACTTGAAACAAACATAAAAAAGACTATAGATTTTAGGGAAAAGAGGTAGGTACAGTATATGTGATAAGAGGGTTACAATACTGCATTAGTTTTTAATTCTTATTGCACGTTTAGATGTTGTACTCCTCTGTGAAACATCTGGCTGTAAACCATTCAAATGTTTGGGCAACGGGCATCAGCCCAAATAAACATGAAGGTTGTGTCAGGAAGGGCAGCCGATTTAAAACTGCCAAAAAAAAAAATGCAAGTATCCCTATAGAGGTATAGAAATGTTTAGGTGAGGTGGCAGTAGAGTTGCTGACTGGGCTGTTTAACAGGATATTAGAAAGTGAGGCCTGATGAATGGAGAAGAGGTGTGCTGGTTCCTGTTTTTAAGAACAAGGGAGATGTGGAGAGTTGTGGTAAACTGATCAGTCATATGACGAAGTTATGGAAAAAGTTGTTGAAGCTTGGCTAAGGTCGGAAGTAAGAATCTGTGAGCAGCAGTGTAGTTTTACGCCTAAAAAAAAGGAACTACAGATGTAGTGCCCAGATGTAACATCCTATTTGCTTTGAGGATGCTGATATAGACATACAGCAGGGGTGGGCAAATCCGGTCCTCGAGGGCCGGTGTCCTGAAGGTTTTCATTGTGTTCCTGGTTCAATACAGCTGATGCACAAAAAGTGAAATCAACAGCCAATAAAATTTGGCACAGTGACTCAATTAACAGGATCAGGTGTGAAGGTGTAAGAACATAAGGAAAACCTTCAGGACACCGGCCCTCGAGGACCGGATTTGCCCACCCCTGACATACAGGGAAGGTCAGAGGGAGTTGCACCGTGTCTTTGTAGATCTAGAGAAAGCATATGACAGGGTATCCAGAGAAGAACTATGGTATTGTATGAGGAAGTCTGGTGTAACAAAAGTATGTTAGAGCAGTGCAGGACATGTACAGTATGAGGGCTGGAAATTATGGCAGAGGAATTTTGGACATATTGGAATCCATTTAGAGATCAAGCGGTTAAATTCTGTTTTATATTTATCAAATCATTCTTACTATGTCATCATTGGCATCTTTCACTCCGGTTATAGTGAGCACTATCAGCAAAGGCACGGCTGTGGTGAACCAGGAGAGGGAAGCAACTTGTGGGATGAGCTGTTGACACATAAAAGTACACAGAATTTCTTAAACTTTGATGAGCCATCGGACTTTGAAATATCTGGCCACATAATGATGACCCTACTCATAATAAACATTTTATTTCAAACATTTGCAGACCAGTAAATACTGCCGTGAATACGTTCTTCCAGAGGAGACTTAAACAAAGGGTGACCAATTAGTCTCAGGTGTGTTATGTGATGGAAGTGTACCAGCTACAATGAAATAAAAGGAAAGTTTTTTAAAAAAAAAAAAAAAAAACAGTTGAGAACAGCAATGGTGTTTGGTCCAGAGTAAGGGTCAGCAACCTACAGCTTTCTATTCCTTATGCTGTGGCTCTGCATGGCTACCACACAGTATGACCAGAAGAAAATTTACCGACTGATTGAAGTCGTTGCCTTAGTGTGAATAATTTGGGCGGTAATTAAAAAAAAAAGAGAAAAACTTATTGAATCCAATTTCTATTGTTGAAGATAAGAACGAATGCTAACCCTTGTTTTACTTTTTTTAATAATGCACCTGGCCTCAAGAGGCACAGTTCACCAATGATAAATTGGATTTAAAATCTTCTCTTCTTATTGTAGTCAGTTGATTAGTCATACAGTACAATTTTTTGATATCCTAAAATTCAAATTCCATATCAGGAAACCTTTAGTAGATATGACATTAAAATGCAATTAATTAAATTAAATAATTTAGTACTAGTAAATATATTTATAGGCTAGCATTGTTACAGATATCAAAAAGTGCTTGCTGCTCTTGGTTATGTCTTTACTGAGGAAAGCGGGTCAGAATGGCTTTTTAAGTGTTAAAGGCTGGCCACCCTGGTACCGAGACCGTGGTTCTGAGGAAAAGATGGGACTCAGATCTGGTGTTTCAATGTATCGTCTGAGAGAATCCAAAAATTTTCTCTTCTATTAAAAATTGTCGTAGCACTGACAGCGTGTCATTTTGCAATGTCAAGTTATACATTGTATATAATAGAAAATATCTTGTTCCATGTTCAGTTTTTAAGCAAAACCTGGTTCGTATGAAAAGGGTCATTGGTATTATACCATGACAAAAAAGGTATTATTCTTGTATTTATATTGAATTTTCTTCCACTGGGAATTTGAGTTTGACACCTCTGACTTAAATGATAAAAAAAAAAAATTCTGTGAAATTCTCAAATGAAATGAAAACAAAACAAACAAAAAAATGATATCTCTAAATATTGAGATAAAAAAAAAGTACCTGAAGGAAAATAAGAAATAGGAAGTAAGCATTGGCTAGCCTCCTAAACTGTTCGAACAGGTTCAATGGCAGGAAGGTTAAAATATTATATTTGGAGGTTTTGATGGCATTGTTCTGCAGGAAAGAAGAGACACAGTTTACTTTTACAACGGCACAAATTAAAAATAAATGATTATGGCCGCAATGTTTAACACAGCAATCTGTTTTGAGAAAAACAGTTCCACTTACAGCGTACCGGTGAGACAAGTTAAACGGTCTGTCATTAGCTCGCACGTATCTCTCTGATTCTAAAAGAAAAACACAACAAAAATGTTTAATATATAGTGTATGTTGTGGCTGGTTAAGGTTGTTTGGGGCATAGAAGCTTACCTTCCTTTTTCTGTCCTCCAAAGAAAATGTCAAAAAACGAAAGAACTGACCCCATCTTCAATTCAGAGTCTTCATAATTTGTACCTTGACAAAATTCATGGGGAAATGTGAGGCTGAGTTGGTGGGAGAGATTTCTAATTGATTGAAATTATAATATAAGCCATTAAAACTTCATTCATTCATCTTCTGAACTGTTTATCTCTGTCGTGGCTGTGGGTTACCAGAGTCTATCACAGGTGATTACAGGCAAGAGTGGTGTAGTCACACAACTATGGTATTGTATGAGGAAGTCTGGTGTGACGGAGAAGTATGTTAGAGCGGTGCAGGACATGTATGAGGGCTGTAAGACAGTGGTGAGGTGCGCTGTAGGTGTGACAGAGGAGTTCAGTGTGTGGGTGGGACTGCACCAAGGATCTGCTCTGAGCCCTTTGCTGTTTGCTATGGTGATGGACAGGCTGATAGACGAGGTCAGACAGGAATCTCCATGGACAATGATGTTTGCAGATGACATTGTGATCTGTAGTGAGAGGAGGGAAGAGGTGGAGGAAAAGCTGGAGAGGTGGGGGTTTGCACTAGAAAGAAAGGAATGAAGATTAGTCAGAGCAAAACAGAGTACATGTGTGTGAATGAGAGGGATCCAAATGGAAAAGTGAGGTTACAGGGAGAAGAAATAAAGAAGGTGGAAGATTTTAAGTATCTAAGATCAACAGTCCAGAGCAATAAAGAGTGTGGAAAAGAGGTGAAGAAGCATGTTCAAGCAGGCTGGAACGGGTGGAGAAAAGTATCAGGTGTGATGTGTGACAGAAGAGTTTCAGCTAAAATGAAAGGAAAAGTGCACAAAACCGTGGTGAGACCGGCCATGCTGTTTGGTCTAGAGACAGTGGCACTGAAGAAAAGACAGGAAGCAGAGATGGAGGTAGCAGAGATGAAGATGCTGAGATGAAGATGCTGAGGATCTCTCTGGGAGTGACCAGGATGGACAGGATTAGAAATGAGTACATCAGAGGAACAGCACATGTTAGAGATTTTGGCAATAAAGTCCGAAAGGCCAGGCTGAGATGGTTTGGACATGTACAGAGAAGAGAGACTGAGTACATCGGCAGAAGGATGCTGGATTCGGAACCGCCAGGAAAGAGGGCTAGAGGAAGACCAAAGAGGAGGTTCATGGATACAGTGAAGGAAGACATGAAGATTGTTGGCGTGACTGAAGAAGATACAGCAGATAGGGTTAGATGGAAGAAACTGAATTGCTGTGGCGACCCCTGAAGGGAAATGCCAAAAGGAGAAGAAGAAGAAGTGGTGTAGTCACAAATCAGTTGGTTTTTGGCTGATCGATCAGGATTGGATTAAAAAACTTTGAGTTGGAATGAATCAATTTCAATCTCTGGAAATCATTGATCAAACAAGTTCAGTTTATTAGATGGTCTTTATTGTTACACGCATCCTAGCCAGTAAACTACTGAGTTGAGCCTGTTCAGCCAAAATTAAAAACAACTTTTGAAATTAAAGTAATGAAAACTATTTCTGGCAATATTTACTATTTTTTGCAGACTTTATTTGTCTTCCTAAACAGTGAAATCATGTGGCCACTCCTTTCTCAACCTTTAGTACCAGCTATATCTACCTAGCTAATCTAGAACCACATAATGATAAAGACAAAACTTTCTAGTCTCTATAGTAGATTAAAAAAACAAAATTCAGCATGCATCGTTAATATGTCAATATTGTGCTTGCTTTTTAAAGACGTTCTATAGTAAAATAAAATTCAGTGAAGATTGTATTTAATTGTTTTTGTTGCATTGGTACATCAGAAACACAATTATAACAGAACTAAAAAGGATCAAAATAACTGGCTATCCTTTGCTGGGCTTGCATTCTTATACTGGAACCAGTTTGGCATTCTGATCAACCACGCTTCTAAAACCAACCTTTTCTGAGTTCAGTGAAAATCAGCCACATACCTCAAAGAGAATGAAGTTTCTTGTAGGTCTCGCGCACCTATGAATTACATAAAATAATGAGGAAAAGTTGTTTCTTTGTGTTCTCTCTTTTTTTCCATTTCAAACGGGCCAAATCCAAGTTCTGTGTTTTCAACCAATTACCAGGCATCCAGTCCTGCCCTGCATGAAAAGCAAAGGTGTTCAAATGGATGGTAAGGTTGGCTGAAAGACAACGTATTTAGTGTGAGATAATTCAGGAATAGTAAAAGCTCTGTTCAGAAAGTTTTCAAGTTCAGAAAGGAAGAGCCTGTGTTTCTCGACAGCTGCTCAGCATGCACAAACAATCCACTGATCTTTGGACCTGGATGGTATGTCAGAGTCGTAGTAGATGAGCTCCATCCAATGAGAGCCAAGCTAAGGGTTGTGATATTGGTGGTAAGGTGCATGACTCCTTCTTTGAGCAATTTGCAAGCCTATTCTAAATAAATGCTTACATTTTATACCTCAGGTGTTTTTGTTGACAAGTTGTAAAATAAAGTAATTGTGCAAACCTGAATGAGTTCTCAAAAATCATTTTGAGTTATATAGAGGAAGAAATAGATCGACCAAACTTGGTTAGAAGTAATCAGACAAGTTTATTTAGCTACAGCAAAAATTTCTACCTTTTTTTTTTTTTTTTAACCTGTCCTGTCCGGCGTTTTGACAAGCAGAATGATGATCTGTATGTCAAGTATTGCTGGGCAGTTTTGTTCTACCAGGGTCAGCACAATGTGCCGACCCTGACAAGCTTTATTTGTTTATTTTAAATGCTTTACAATCAAAATATATCTGCTTTCTGCGCTGGACCTGACAGGAATTACTAAGGAGAGGGGCGGGGGTAGGTGGGGTGAAAAAGAGGAGGAATAGGGTACAGAAGAAGGAGAAAGGGGGAGAAAGTAAAGAGAAAATGTGAAGTTGCAGTATTCAGCATCACGACCAACCTGCTGGATTATCTGAGGGGAAAAAAAAGTACAAACAAGAGTTTAAACCAGAGATAAAACTGACACACACAAAAAAACCTTCTATAGCAAATGATGTAGAACACAAACACATGTTACTAGAGTTATAATAATATTGGTTGGAAGCAAGGAACATAGCGGACAGTAAACAGAGTGATATAGTGTGCGAGTGTGAGTGAAAGTACATGCATTCTGCCGATGTGAACCATGTGCTTATTAGGACCAACGGATCGTCACCAGCCCCAAAAGATTGGAACGAGGACCCCGAGGCCGGGCCGAGGAGCCGCCCACCCAGCAAGGCGCACAGAGAAACCCCTGCCAGGGCCACCCCAGCACCAAGGAGCACGGGTCTCCCCGATGCCAGGACCCACAGGCCTCGGGGCAGACGCGGCAGACGTAAAAGAGAGATCCCTCCCCCGGGACGAGTAAACAATGTGTCAAAGATTATTGTTTAAATATTAGCTTATTCTAATCTACAGCTAAATATCTAAAGAAGTCAATAGATGTTCTTCATCCTGATGGAAACACGGGAGACTCCTCAGCCCGGAGATGTCCAGTACAGGGATGAGTAGATGTTCTTCATCCTGATGGAAACACGGGGACTCCTCAGCCTGGCGATGTCCAGTACGGGGATGAGCAGATGGATTTCATCCTGATGGTTACACGGGGGGCTCCTCAGCCAAGCGATGCCCTGGACGGGGATGAACAGATGGATTTCATCCTGATGGAGCGGGAATGATGAAGCGTGGAGGTCTCCTCGGTGTGGCCATGCCCAGGACAGGAACGCAGAGTACTGAATGGGGCTCTCTCCCAGAGAGGAGGGAGAGAGGTGGGTGCCAGAGCCCCTCCCGGCTGATTTTGCTTCACCTACACTTTAAGACTAACCGCCCTCCTGAAAAAACATTGCATTTGATAAACCTTGGCATAACACATTCATATCATAGAGTATGTACTACGAGATAAAAACAAAAAAGACTTGGTCTTTCATGTGACCTGATAATTGACCAGGAGTAAGCCAAGTTGATCCAACAAAGGCTTTAACCATTATCATTTAACTGGTAAAGAAAATGGTCGGGGTAAAAACACCCAACATGATTGAGAGGCGTGCAAATTTCTCAAACATGCACGTATAAAATAGGAAACTACTTCAGGCAAGTTCTTGATGTCAGAATAACGTTAGAAAAGTTTATGATTGTGCATCTTGTTGTTCTGTTGAACTTACTCCTTCAACCTCAAATTGATTTACCTACTGTACATCCTGTAGTTTCAAAATCTCTTTACTTCTCACAAGTGTGAATCTTCCTTAAAAAAACCCAATGCAGTGTTCCATCTATATCCCAGCACTTTCAATTCAAAATAGATCTACAGGATATCCAGAGGATGTTGAAACGCTCTGTTGCGAAGAGGAGGAAAAGCTCGGCTGACGCCATCATGCTTAGAGTTACGCTCGCCCACATGGAGAGAGGTGGGATGAGATGGCTGAGGCATCTGGTGAATATTTCTCTTTGGATGCCAATTTGGGGAAGGTTTTTGTACATTTCCCACCAACAGAGGCCTCATCTTTGTGAAGATCTTCGGAAGTTAAAAGGTGTTCTTTAATAACATGCCAAGCTTAGACTTAGGACTCAGTTGCAGAGATTTGCAGTAAAATCTTTATTTTATGGCAGTCAATCTATGGCTGTGGCAAAGACCTCTTGGAAGTAGACAAATAACACACTGGTAACATGTGTTACGTACCAGGGGGGAGTCTGTGTCTCCCCCGTGGACAAAGGAAGACACAGGCTAATCAAAGCAGAAGGGAGTGGATCTCAGGTAAAAACTATGAGGGAGGATTAGACAATCACATTTTGGGTAAGCACAGAAAAGGAGGAAGAAACGTGCCTGAAACAAGAGTGCTTCAAAATGAAGTAGGAACTGCAACACGAGACAACATAAGTGACAGAAAATGTTCTAAAGTGACCAAATCAGGATAAACCAAAACTGAGGAGACATAATGACAATATATCAGTAATTAAAGTAACGATTTGCTTCTCCATCATTACTAAACGATAAACGATGGGGAAAAAAAAATGAAACTTTTTTTGAATACAAAAGTAGGCAATATTCAACTATAATCCTTCTGGGAGTCCAAATATGATCATTAACCACATGAGGTCATAACCGCTTTTATTTATTTTTTTCCTTTTCAACATTTGTTAAGACAATTCAGTCTTTGATAAGACTTCTGATAAGACTGTAGCTCATGATAATAGTGATGCATTACTAGCAAAACTTTGCTGATAAGATTTATCTATTGGGAGATTAACGTTATCTGAACTTGCTCGTTCTTCATCTTTCTTTCTTCTTCTTCCTTTTTTTTTATATTCAATCCCTGTTTTAAAATGTATTTTTCCCCCAAAGCTGTTTTATCTGAGTTTATAATAGTTCACATGTTGAAAATTATTAATTCATTAATCTTCTGAACCGACCATCCCCTATTGAGGGTGCCGGAGCCTATCCCGGTTGATTCAAGACAAGAGGCACGGTACATCCCAAACAGGTCGCCAGTCTGTCGAGGGGCCACACACACACAACCTTTCTTACAGGCAATTAATAGTGTCCAATCAACCTAATGTGCATGTTTTTGGAGGATGGGAGGAAATCGGAGTACCTGGAGAAAATCCACACATACACAGAGAAGACATGCAAATTCCACACAGAAAGGCCAGAGTTCCAACACTCGTCCTCACTTGGGATTCAAACCCTCAACCTTCTTGTTATGATGCCACAGTGGTGAGCACTGCAGCACCATGTTAAAATAAAATGAAAAAAAAAAAAAAATCAGTGAATCACTGAAACCACGAATCCACAAAAGTACTTGAAGAAGTATTTTTAAAAGACTCAAAGAATTAAACAACTTTAAGTTTACAATCATTAACAATTGTAACTATATATTGTAATTTTCCAGTATTTTTTTAAAAAAATAACTAGCTTTGTGAAGGATTTACACAATCTCAATATTGTAATAATCGAGCTGTGAATGACTCTGTCATCTTCTTCTTCTTCTTTCGGCATTTCCCTTCAGGGGTCGCCACAGCAAGTCAGTTTCTTCCATCTAACCCTATCTGTTGCATCCTCTTTGTTCACACCAACTATCTTCATGTCTTCCTTCACTGTATCCATGAACCTCCTCTTTGGTCTTCCTCTAGTCTTCTTTCCTGGTGGTTCCAAACCCAGCATCCTTCTGCCGATGTACTCAGTCTCTCTTCTCTGTACATGTCCCAACCATCTCAGTCTGGCCTCTCTGACTTTATCTCCAAAACCTCTAACATGTGCTGTTCCTCTGATATACTCATTTCTGATCCTGTCCATCCTGGTCACTCCCAGAGAGATTCTCAGCATCTTCATCTCTGCTACCTCCATCTCTGCTTCCTGTCTTTTCCTCAGTGGCACTGTCTCTAGACCAAACAACATGGCGGGTCTCACCACGGTTTTGTACACTTTTCCTTTCATTTTAGCTGAAACTCTTCTGTCACACATCACACCTGATACTTTTCTCCAGTGAATGACTCTGTCATCAAAAGTGAAAAAAATGATAAAATCCTAATGATGCACTTAAAAAACATCTTCCAACATTATGTCTGTGATTGTGTGTATGCGTACGTGCACGCGTTGGTTCTAACCCTCGCACTTTATTTGCACTGATTGGCTGACATTTACTGACATTGTCCAAATCAAAGCTTGTCATTTAAACAGCTAGAGATTGTGAGAAGCACAAAATAAATATTAAAATGTTCACAAATTACTTATGTTCCAAAACTTGTTGCCAAACAGCATCATAAGACAAATAATCTGAACTCTAACTAAGCTGTAAAGATGAAGCAGTAATGCGACAAAAATTCTTTCTACCACAATTTCACGACCATTAGGCGCACCGTACGAAAAGGCCAGTCTCAGTCACACACCGCCTTACAACAACACACACGCAAGCATTCAAATGTGTGTATTAAAAAATAGATCGGGAGCAAAACTGAGTTTGGTTGTTCTTTATTTAAGTAGTAACGATACTACTACTACTACCACTTTGTTAGGCGGGATTAAATAAGAAGATCAGACTTTATCGTCTTATCGGAGCCATGCAGTTTTCTGGCAGAAGAAGGAAACATGGTACAAATTCTCAGACTGTGTACACCCAGTCCCTCCAGTTCTATGGACAACCTCCACTTGAAAACATCTCCCTCTCTGAGTTTGAGACATTTGCTGTAGAAAGATTAAAATTGTTGAAAATGGTTGAGAACTTAGGGGTGAGCTATCTGAAAAATTCCGACGCTTACTTAAAGAAGTTGGAAAATGAGTTAAAAAACTTGAACTTTCCTTACAGACCAGAAACTGATGACAGAAAACCCCAGAATGGACAAAGTGAAAGTGAGAAAAGAAGAAAGGATCACATCTCCCACTTTATTCTCAGACTGGCTTATTGTCAGACCGAAGATTTGAGACGCTGGTTTATACAACAGGAAATTGATCTTTTCCGCTTCCGCTTTAATCAGCTGGATTCAAAACAAAATCTGGAATTTCTTCATAAGAATCATCTGCAATATGATACAATCAGCAAAGAGGAGAAGATGGAACTTTTGGACAAACTTGTGAACTCTAGCTACGGTGTCAGTGGAATTACTATCGAAAGCCAAGACTTCTACAAAGTTCCTTTTCAAGATGCTCTTGATCTTGTGCGAACAAGGAAAGTGTTTCTTAAAGCTGGCTACGCGTACATTCCCCATCAGGAAATTGTCGCCATTGTTCTCAATGATTTCTGCACAAGACTTTCTAAAGCTCTGGCACTGACAGCTCGCTCGCTACCGGCGGTGCATTCTGATGAACGCCTCCAGCCGCTTCTTAACCACCTCAGCCATGCATATGTGGGACAAGATTACAGCATCCAAAAGAATGTTGGAAAAATCTCACTGGAACAAATTGATTCACTTTCAGGAAAATCATTCCCGCTGTGCATGAGGCAACTCCACCAGTCTCTCAGAGAGAACCACCATCTCCGTCACGGCGGTCGGATGCAGTACGGCCTTTTTCTCAAGGGTATCGGCCTCTCTCTGGAGCAAGCTCTGCAGTTCTGGCGATCGGAGTTCATTAAAGGCAAAGTGGATGCAGACAAGTTTGACAAAGCATATGCCTACAGCGTTCGCCACATGTTTGGCAAAGAAGGCAAGCGGACGGACTACACGCCCTACAGTTGCATGAAGGTGATTTTATCCAACCCACCCAGCCAAGGCGACTATCATGGATGTCCATTTCGTCACAGTGATCCAGAGCTGCTGAAACAGAAGCTTCAATCCTACAAAGTGTCGCCTGCTGGGATCAGCCAGATCCTGGAGCTCGTGAAGGGATCTCATTTTCAGCTGGCATGCCAGAAATACTTTGAGCTCACACACAATGTGGAGGATGTGTCTTTCTCACTCAGTCACCCCAACCAATACTTCATTGAGAGCCAGAAAGTTTATGGTGGAACGAAGGACATAAAACGAGAGATAGATACTTCAGAAAGTTCTACCACCAAAGTACCTACGCCAGCTCAAGAGACTCTGGCAAAAACCCCCCAACACGTGGCGGAAATGTCAGAAGACCTCGATTCCTATTTTGAAGATGCCTAGTTTTTTAACAGTGTTTGTCTTCATCGGGATGGTTGAGGCTGGTATACATATTTGGGTATATTTTCTGCCAAGTATTGAAGCTATAATACTCTCATGCATCGACTTCACACCAGAGTTTAGTTTTCTACCTCCATACATTCTCTTAGTTTCCATTCCCTCAATCTCTTCCACACTCCCTCCAGTGTGAAATCAGATGACTTATATAGAGGCTTGGTGCACAGCGTTAGGCAGGCAAAGAGGTTTTGGGGGTGATGACTAGAACATTTCCCCCCGCTGTCTCAAAAACAATGTCATTGGATTTGCAGACAGCAGCAGAGATGAAAGGTGACAGAAGGATAGATAGAAAAAAAAATCTAAACAGCTTCTGCAGCCGTATTACTCTGTCTTGTAAGATTGCCTCATAGTACACCGTGCAATTTATTTAAAGCAGACTGGGTCAAGAATTCCCTCGCTCCTGCTTCAAGCTACTGTCTGCTTAGTAATTTGTTTAAAATAAACAGGGACCCCTTTGAATCTTCTGTATGCATCTGGCATGGCAAAGAATTTGCTCTCCTAAAAAAGTGTAAAGGTTTTTTTCTACCATTTTTTTTTTTTACTTTTATATTTTGCAAGATAGTTGGCTTTGAATTGTAAAAACATAATGCATTCTTTATGGTGAATATGCCCAATTTAGAGTCTGAATTTAACAAATCATAAGAATTTATACATTTGTTGTAAAGTACTGTATCAGAATCCAGCCACAGAAAGGATTCATTCATAAAATAAACTATCTATCTACCAATGAGGAGCAGCACTGCAAGAAACCACTGGCGTTTAATATTTAGTAGAGCATGACTACATTTGACACCGCTGGCCTTTTTGTGATACCGTGAGCATCTAAAGATGGATTTACAATCATTAATCATGAAGCGACTTCCTCATTTTAAATGATTTCTCCTTTTCCTGTGCTCATTACATGCACCAAGGGTGTTGAGGGTGGAAAGTTAACTGAAAAGGCAGAGAATTTAATCCAAGACCTAATGGCAACATTTGATCCCGTGCTTCACACAGGAGCTGATGTGCAGCGATCATTATGTACCCATGTGCCACTTTGCTGCTGTGGGAGGGTTTTTTGTTGCCTCTTGGGGAATGTGTTGCAATCTGGAGCTTGTAATTGCTTCAAAGTTCATTAGCACCACACACACATAGGAGGGTAATAATGTGAAGATGGTAAAGAAGTTTTAAACTTAAAATTTCCCCAGTAATTAATTCGGAGTAGGCAAAGTGACTCGATCCATATGCATGAGTTGTAAACAAACGGGACTCTGTACTTATCATTTTAAACAAATCACCCAATTGTGATGCATTGTAAGATTTTTAATATTCTATAAACATCAATGCTAATTAAAATGGGGATTTGTTTGCATTTGGCTTGTTTTTTTTTGTTTGTTTGTTTTTTAGGATTTACGTTGTTTGGAAACCTTCATTTGTACCTTTATTCTTCCTGATTTGAATAAATAAACAGTTCCATTACTTGTTGCATATAGTAAAAAAAAAAAAAAAAAAAAAAAAAGTAGTAACGATACTAAACAAGCACATTACTGGTAATAGTCTTTATTCAAATCCATCAAAGTCCTCATCCTTTGTTTCAGAATTGAACAGCTGCGCAAAATCCAACAGAGCAGGTCCACTTCGCTCCTCGCTATCAAAGTCACTGTCTGTACTGAGAGGCTCCTCAGAAAGGATACCAGCTTTTGCAAAAGCTCGGATAACAGTACCAGCAGACACGTTAGTCAAAACATCTACAATCCATTGGCAAACTGTCGCGTAACTCGCCCGGCGCTGCCTTCCACCCTTCCACGGCTCGATTCCCATGTTCCTCCGCGTAGCTGATTGCCTTCAATTTAACCCTTGTATTATGTTGATAAATAATTACATTGATTATGTTGCGGGTCATTTTGACCCGTGCAGTGTAAATCCATGCAAAACAGTAAAAAAACAGGTTAAACCAATCAAATTTTTATTTTGGATTTTATGTACATTGTAAAAAGGAACAAACAATAACTTTTTTTTTTTCATCAGAACTATTTGTGTGTCAACTTGCTTTATTGTCAATGTTCAACACTTTCCATGTTCTCCGCATGATGGACATAATGTAACTGTGTGTTTTCTGCAGATGTAATTCTTGCATTTCACACAAATGGTACTTGTTTTACTGTCATCTCGGGAGGGACAGACCTGGCATCTTTTCCGTTTCTTCACACCTGTATCCAGTGGATCATTTGCAGATTGGTTGGGTGGTATGAGCCTGACCTTTTCAATGACAGCTTCAGCTGCTGGAGTTTTGGGTGGTCTGGATCGACTCTGCATCCTCGGAGTGACAAGTGCTTTGCCAAGTTGCTCCAGGAAAAGCCGTCGTCGAAACAATTTGCCGGCATTCCATTCATGGTTGATATGAGTCCACAGGACATAGGCATTGTACGCAGACACATCAACAATGTTGATTTTCTTCAACATTGTCGGTAAGACGTGCAGCTGTCATTGAAAAAGTCAGGCTCATACCACGCAACCAATCTGCAAATGATCCACTGGATACAGGTGTGAAGAAACGGAAAAGATGCCAGGTCTGTCCCTCTCGAGATGACAGTAAAACAAGTACCATTTGTGTGAAATGCAAAAATTACATCTGCAGAAAACACAGTTACATTATGTCCATCATGCGGAGAACATGGAAAGTGTTGAACATTGACAATAAAGCAAGTTGACACAAAAATAGTTCTGATGAAAAAAAAAAGTTATTGTTTGTTCCTTTTAACAATGTACATAAAATCCAAAATAAAAATTTGATTGATTTAACCTGTTTTTTTACTGTTTTGCATGGATTTACACTGCACGGGTCAAAATGACCCATAACATCATATTTGTATACAAACTTGACACAGACATTGTACTACACATCAAAGAGTCCAGATTTTGCACATGAGTTCATGACCCAAAATGAGAAAAAGTCAAAACATTTTAGGAAGATAAAGAATGGTTAACCAGTACTTTGGACAAAGTAAAAACTGAAATGGGTCAAATTGACCCGTAACATAATACAAGGGTTAAACTGAGCATCATAAGCATGTCTCTTTGCCATTTTCAGGGTTAAAACAGCAATGTTGTGCATACAGCACATACCTTTTTATACACAATCCACGCCCACACTTCAGTCTTTAACGTTCTCATGCCTTTTCTTTTAGGTCCGCCTCGCCTCACAGGCACTGCTTTTTCTTTTAGGTCCGCCTTTTCTCACACACAAGGCGCACCGCACGAAAGGGCGCACCGCTCATTTTGAAGAAAATCTACAACGTTTGTTCATATGCGCGTTATAGCTGTGAAATTACGGTATGTTATTTCTGGGGTGGTGCTCCTGTAGCCGTTTGTGTAAAGGAGCACCAGCCCAGAAATAACATACATCAAGGATGTAATGATCTGGATTGTATTGTTGTTTGAGGTTTTGTTTGTTCTGTTCAGCATTTTGTGTAACTTTATGTTGGAAAAGTGCTTTACAATTCAAATTTGATATTATTATATATTATAGTTATTTCTAAATATTTTTTTTAAAAAAGGCCCTGCTCCGTGCAAGGGCTTACTGTGGTGTCTCCTTTTGTTTTAGCATTTGGTCATCTATTTTCACATTTTTTCACTCAGTTTTTGTCCCTTTTTTGCCTGCATTTTGTCTCGTTCTGGAGATGGGACTTTATGCGCTCTTTGAACATTGTTTTGGACAGCATTGTTTAATTTGGATGGACGTTTTTAGGTTGGACATTTGTTTCAACGGCAATTTCATCCAGCGCTCTGAAAACATTTGGATACCGCTTCACATTTAAAATTGAAAATATAAGCCATCTCTGCTTTAAATCTTTTTGTCCTGGTAAAAGTACCATTACAGTAACTAAATACTTCTTTGAAATAATTTTCCAGATGAAAAATAATTTTTTGATACCACACATCCAGTCATTCAGTTGAAGTGTGAGTTTCCAATGGTCACATCAGTCGACTTGAAAAAAAAACAAAAAAAAAAAAACCAAACATACCGGTAATTGTTTTTCTGTTTTATCATCTTATGAGTTTGTAAACTTCTAGTTGTTTCTTAGATTCAGAAAGTTGTGCTAGTTTTGAAGAAAGAAAAAAAAACGGCACAGCAAGTCAGTTTCTTCCATCTAACCCTATCTGCTGCATCCTCTTTGGTCAACCAACTATCTTCATGTCTTCCTTCACTGTATCCATGAACCTCCACTTTGGTCTTCCTCTAGGCCTCTTTCCTGGTGGTTCCAAATCCAGCATCCTTCTGCCGATGTACTCTCTCTCTCGCCTCCCTGACTTTATCTCCAAAACCTCTAACGTGCTGTTCCCCTGATTTACTCATTTCTGATCCTGTCCATCCTGGTCACTCCCAGAGAGATCCTCAGCATCTTCATCTCTGCTACCTCCACCTCTGTTTCATGTCTTTTCTGCAGTGCCACTGTCTCTAGACCAAACAGCATGGCCGGTCTCACCACGGTTTTACACTTTCATTTTAGCTGAAACTCTTCTGTCGCACATCACACCTGATACTTTCCTCCACCCGTTCCAGGCTGCCTAAACACGCTTCTTCACCTCTTTCCCACACTCTCCATTGCTCTGAACTGTTGATCCTAAGTACTTAAAATCTTCCACCTTCCTTATTTCTTCTCCCTGTAACCTCACTTTTCCATTTGGATCCCTCTCATTCACACACATGTACTCTGTCTTACTCTGACTAATCTTCATTCCTCTTCTTTCTAGTGCAAACCTCCACCTCTCCAGCTTTTCCTCCACCTCTTCCCTCCTCTCACTACAGATCACAATGTCATCTGCAAACATCATTGTCCATGGGGATTCCTGTCTAACCTCGTCTGTCAGCCTGTCCATCACCATAGCAAACAGCAAAGGGCTCAGAGCAGATCCTTGGTGCAATCCCACCCCCACACTGAAATCCTCTGTCACACCTACAGCACACCTCACCACTGTCTTACAGCCCTCATACATGTCCTGCAATGCTCTGCACTGGTTTTAATGACAAGATCATCCAGTCTAAAATATCAAACTAATCATTAGGAGACATCAAGAGATCAATAAATATAAACTCATTTTTAAAGGCTGTAATAAAGTGAAAATATTTTACTTTTATTACATTTAAATATCACAAACTGATCAATATGTCGGTTTAAAACATTGACACGGTTGACACAAAAAAAAAAAATCCCCTGAAAAGTAAAAAAGATGTTAGCTTTTTAAGTTTTTAATAAATTCTTAAAAAATGAAACCTTTGTGGTTTCTGGATTTTTTTTTTATAACTTTCTACAATTTTTTTGTTGGTAAAACCTAAAACAATTTCTTTTATCATCAATACCGTACTTTCACGGCTATAAGGCGCATATAAAAGTCTTAGATTTTCTTCAAAATGAGCGATGCGCCTTTTCGTGCGGTGCGCCTTGTGTGTGAGAAAAGGCGGACCTAAAAGAAAACGCGGTGCCCGCGAGAATGACCTGAAAGAAAAGGCATGAGAACGATAAAGACTGAAGTGTGAGCGGCGTGGGAGCGATGGATGACCGAAGGAGACCACAGTTTCACGTTGTGTGGAAGGCAGCGCCGGGCGAGTTACGCTACAGTTTGCCAATGGATTGTAGACGCTTGGACCAACGTGTCTGCTAGTACTGTTATCCGAGCTTTCGCAAAAGGTGGTATCCTTTCTGAGGAGCCGCACAGTACAGACAGTGACTTTGACAGCGAGGAGCGAAGTGGACCTGCTCTGTTGGATTTTGCGCAGCTGTTCGATTCCAAAACAGAGGATGACAGATTTGAATAAAGACTATTACCGGTAATGTGCTTGTTTATACTACTTAAATTGTGTGTTAAAGCCAAGAAGCCAGGCAAAGCCTGCTCAAAAACTCAGATGAGTTGGTTTAGGCTTGGAAAAGCAAAGTGGCACTTTTGCTGTCTAAATGGAGATGAACCACTTCAACTTAATGTTTGTCATAATGCAGTCTTGTCTACTGTGAAAAGGCAAACTTTCATGCATTGGTGGTATAGTGGATAGCATAGCTGCTTGCCATGCAGTTGACCTGGGTTCGATTCCCAGCCAATGCAAGAATGTGATTAGTTGTAGGAGCTATCAATAGAGAGCGACTGCTTTGGATCAATGCAGATTTTTGCAAAAGTGGGTAAAATCCAAACTGAATATGCTACACTAGTTATATTTGCTGAGATTTGATGTTTTAAAAGCTTCATGCATCTTGTGAAAGTAACGACAGTAAAGTGGAACTTTAAGTTGTTGTCCTGGCAAAATATGAACTCAGTCCATCAAAAATTCAAAACCAGCGGTCTTGAACACAAACTAAGACATCATCCAACTCCCTGAGCAGGAATCGAATCCAGGCCGCTGTGGGTAAAGTGCCAAATCCTAGCCATTAGACAATCAGGGATTTGCAGGTAATCACATTCCTACATGTGAAAGATCATGGCCTTTTTTTTCTGTCTCCAAACTCGGATTGAAATACCAGCAGTGCCTTGAAGCAAAGGTTCATGCTTTATCATACCAATTTAGTTTGGCAATCACATCGTAAGCCTTGTTTAGTGCCTGGCAGTGGTCTCGGTCACCTTCCAAGTGAACGCATTGATTAAAAAGGCCTTTACTTGACCTTTTTCAACTTCATTACAAGTAAACATAAGCTTGCATTAATACGTATGTTAGACACCATCTAAACCTGCTTTCTCCCATTTCTCACACCAGGTACTTCATTAGTTTTTTTTTAAAGGTATTAATGCCAACAGGCATGTGTAGAAGTGATGATTGTCTTAGTGTTTTGTTTTTTTAATACTGCCTCCTGTGGTTAAACATTGGTATAAGCATTGAGCATCCGTTCAACAAGATAGCTTTGCTAGTTCCACAACAAGTCAGAAACAAGAGGTATGCCTTTTTCCAACAAAAAAAGAGTGTGGCTTCAAATCCCAGCCGTGGCAAGAATGCCTCAGCATGTCTGTTGGTATGAATGTATCTGGGGCATACAGACAAGAACATGTGTTTTTGGAAGAAAATTACCATTCAAGGCTATTGAGGAACGCTTCACGAATTTGCGTGTCATAGTTTCCAAAATCATTTCATGAGATCCGGAGGGTCCTCACACGTACAGACCGGGCGCATTTGCGCCTCCTTTCTGCATTATGAAAAGCTACAATATTGTGCCGGAGCCATGCTTATCATCTCTGTATCGTTCCAATTTTAGTATATGTGATGCCAGAGCAACACAATAAGTAGTGAGCGTTGTGCTCCACTTGTTGGGCATGTGCATTACACCACCCTGCACAGTGGTTGAAAGGCAGAAAGGATTTTGAGTCATTTGTGTTTTTCTGGATCAAAACTTTTTTTTCTTTGCCTGTATGCTGCTCCTTTAGACAGGTCACTGTAAGACATAATTAAACAGCTCAATGTATTGACAGGGTTCAATTTTATTTTTGTAAGGAAGTTAGGAATTGCAGGTCTTGCACGTCACACAAATGCATTGTGGGAAGTTTTAGAGCAATGTTGTTTCAGCCAATTAGAAGGCTAAAGACATAAGTTACTAAAAGTGTCACCTTTAACAACCCTGCTTTCAGAGATTGCTACAGGGATTGTTTTTCTTTTTTACTTTTCAGACGTTTATTTGCATGTAAATAAATGAAAACTCTTTCTGGATTGACTGAGTCCATTGTTGATGTGTGGGCACAGCTTGCCGTCTCAGAGGTATTGCAATGCGTCTTCATTCGCTGTAATTGTTTACTATTTGCTTAATCTATGTGTTTTAGGTGTCACTAAGTACTGTGGCTTGGCTGGTGAAAGTGCCTTTCCAGTAAACAGCAGATCCTGGGTACAAATCCCAGCAGTGCCTGCTCTGGGACAACCCGACCAAATTCAAAGTAACTGCTTTTACATAGCTCCAGACTGACTCAGATAAAATCTACAAAGCTTGCCGGGTTCTCGTTATCATAAGTGCTTGTCTAGTTTACGGTAAAGTCACATATGCAAAAATATTTTGTTATTTGTTTAATTTTTTTTACACGTTTTATATGTCCGAATGATGCATTTTTACTTCAGTCTGCTTTTACAGAATGATTTCCTGATCTGAGAGGTAAAAATAAGAGTGATATCATGTCTTCTGTAATACAGCTACACCCAGTGGAGACCTGTGGTAAAGACCAGTAAATTTCTGAACATTCTGGACCTCCTCTTGGTAGAATATAAAGCTGAGAAAGTCCCACTGCTCAGACAGAAAGCAACAGTGAAGAGGAAAGAGACCAGAACAGAAATTCATCTCTCAACAAGAAGAGCAAACACTAAACACTCTGAAGATGCTGTGCTCTCCTGGATTCCAGTCTGCACTCACTCCGTTCATAGGCTTCTACGAGCCTGTTCGATGCCTGTGGCCTGAAATCAGACCTCTGCTCCACCATCAGCACCTCCTGCGGAGAAGCACAGCAGTCTGCAGATGGTGGAGAAAGTTTTGGGTTACAGGAGGATTTTTTTAGTGACCTTATTGCAATAGTCAAACACCAGAATTAGGTTTTTTGTTAAAGAAAAAAATTTTTCCAAGGCAGACAATTGCATGAGGGTCAGCAGCAAGTGAATGAAAAATGCTGGCTGTTTCTGCTGTGTCAGGGGCAATTTATTCACTGTATACTAAACATGGAGAAGCTGCATTTCAATTTTCTGCTGCAAAAGTCTGGAACAAACTTTCTGAGGCCTTGAGACAGGCCTCTACTCCAAAGACAATGTTTAAATCTACGCTGAAAACAGTTCTGTTTAACTGTGCATTTGATTAATTACTCTTATTATCTGTTTATTATTTTTTAAAATCTTTTTAAACATTTTCTTTCTATGTTTTGTGATTTTAATGCATTTTTTTCCTTCTTGTAAAGCACTTTGAATTCCATTTTGTATGAATTGTGCTATACAAATAAACTTGCCCTGCCTTGCGTTGCCCTGCCTATGTCAAAGCCAAGAAGCCAGGCAAAGCCTTCTCAAACACTCAGATGAGTTGGTTTAGGCTTGGAAAAGCAAAGTGGCACTTTTGCTGTCTAAATGGAGACGAACCACTTCAACTTAATGTTTTTCATAATGCAGTCTTGTCTACTGTGAAAAGGCAAAGTTTCATGCATTGGTGGTATAGTGGATAGCATAGCTGCTTGCCATGCAGTTGACCTGGGTTCGATTCCCAGCCAATGCAAGAATGTGATTAGTTGTAGGAGCTATCAATAGGGAGCGACTGCTTTGGATCAATGCAGATTTTTGCAAAAGTGGGTAAAATCCAAACTGAATATGCTACACTAGTTATATTTGCTGAGATTTGATGTTTTAAAAGCTTCATGCATCTTGTGAAAGTAACAACAGCAACGTGGGACTTTGTGTTGTTGTCCTGGCAAAATATATAAACTCAGTCCATCAAAAACTGAGAACTAGCGGTCTTGAACACAAACAAAGACAGGACCCAATTCCCTGACCGGGAATCGAACCTGGGCCGCGGCGGTGAAAGCACCGAATCCTAGCCATTAGACCATCAGGGAATTGCTGGTAACAACGCTCCCATGGGTGCCTTTTTTAAGGAGGTGTACATGTGAAAGATCCTGGCCATTTCTTCTGTCTCCTAACCTGGATTAAAATACCAGTGCCTTGAAGCAAAGGCTAATGCTATACCATACCAATTTAGTTTGGCAATCACATCGTAAGCCTTGTTTAGTGCCTGGCAGTGGTCTCGGTCACCTTCCAAATGAGCGCATTGATTAAAAAGGCCTTTACTTGACCTTTTTCAACTTCATTACAAGTAAACATAAGCTTGCATTAATATGTTAGACACAATCTAAACCTGCTTTCTCCCATTTCTCACTCCAGGTACTTCATTAGTTTTTTTTTTAAAGGTATTAATGCCAACAGGCATGTGTAGAAGGGTTCTAGGACATTTCAGCCACGGATATTTCAGCCACGGACATTTGAGCCAAAAAACTGCAAGCTAGGATATTTGAGCCATGGGCGCCCCCTAGTTTAGGACATTTCAGCCACGGACATTTGGGCCACGGACATTACCAGGAGCTTCAGATTCGTCTTCACAACCTGGTGCTTGACTTAAACACAGGCAAGAAGACCATCCCTGCCTTCCTTCGTGGCATCAGTCACAACCTTCGTGGAGGACAACTAAACTTGTAAAATATTGTGTAAAATTGTTATTGTGTATTATGTAAAATATGTAAAAAATTTATTGTAAATAAACAGTTGCACTACAGAAAATAATTGGTTTTAGTCATTTTTATCCCATGGCTCATATAAAAAATTCTGATATTTTAAAATTTTTTTGATATTTTATGTAAAAATTTTGATATTTTATGTAAAAAATTTATCGTAAATAAACAGTTGCACTACAGAAAAATTGCTTTTAGTCTTAAAAATTTTTATCGTGCAAAAATTTTTATCGTGCTTTTAGTCATTTAAATTTTTTTTTTTTATCTTTTTATCTTTTTTTAAATAAACAGTTGCGCCCAGGTTGCAGTTTTTCAAATGTTCGTGGTTTATCGTGCAACATTTTTTATCGTGCTTTTAGTCATTTAATTTTTTTTTATCTTTTTATCTTTTTTTAAATAAACAGTTGCGCCCAGGTTGCAGTTTTTCAAATGTCCGTGGTTTATCGTGCAACATTTTTTATCGTGCTTTTAGGCATTTAAATTTTTTTTATCTTTTTATCTTTTTTTAAATAAACAGTTGCTTTTTATCTTTTTTTAAAAAAACAGTTGCGCCCAGGTTGCAGTTCTTCAAATGTCCGTGGCTGAAATGTCCGAGTCACCGTGGCTCAAATATCCTAGCTTGCAGTTTTTTGGCTCAAATGTCCGTGGCTGAAATATCCGTGGCTGAAATGTCCGTTCACCGTGTAGAAGTGATGATTGTCTTAGTGTTTTGTTTTTTAATACTGCCTCCTGTGGTTAAACATTGGTATAAGCATTGAGCATCCGCTCAACAAGATAGCTCTGCTAGTTCCACAACAAGTCAGAAACAAGAGGTATGCCTTTTTCCGATAAAAAAAGAGTGTGGCTTCAAATCCCAGCCGTGGCAAGAATGCCTCAGCATGTCTGTTGGTATGAATGTATCTGGGGCATACAGACAAGAACATGTGTTTTTGGAAGAAAATTACCATTTAAGGCTAATGAGGAACGCTTCACAAATTTGCGTGTCATCCTTGCGCAGGGGCCATGCTAATCTTCTCTGTATCGTTCCAATTTTAGTATATGTGATGCCAGAGCAACACAATAAGTAGTGAGTGTTGTGCTCCACTTGTTGGGCATGTGCATTACACCACCCTGCACAGTGGTTGAAAGGCAGAAAGGATTTTGAGTCATTTGGGTTTTTCTGGATCAAAACTTTTTTTTTCTTTGCCTGTATGCTGCTCCTTTAGACAGGTCACTGTAAGACATAATTAAACAGCTCAATGTATTGACAGGGTTCAATTTTATTTTTGTAAGGAAGTTAGGAATTGCAGGTCTTGCACGTCACACAAATGCATTGTGGGAAGTTTTAGAGCAATGTTGTTTCAGCCAATTAGAAGGCTAAAGACATAAGTTACTAAAAGTGTCACCTTTAACAACCCTGCTTTCAGAGATTGCTACAGGGATTGTTTTTCTTTTTTACTTTTCAGACGTTTATTTGCATGTAAATAAATGAAAACTCTTTCTGGATTGACTGAGTCCATTGCTGATGTGTGGGCACAGCTTGCCGTCTCAGAGGTATTGCAATGCGTCTTCATTCGCTGTAATTGTTTACTATTTGCTTAATCTATGTGTTTTAGGTGTCACTAAGTACTGTGGCTTGGCTGGTGAAAGTGCCTTTCCAGTAAACAGGAGATCCTGGGTACAAATCCCAGCAGTGCCTGCTCTGGGACAACCTGACCAAATTCAAAGTAACTGCTTTTACATAGCTCCAGACTGACTCAGATAAAATCTACAAAGCTTGCCGGGTTCTCGTTATCATAAGTGCTTGTCTAGTTTACGGTAAAGTCACATATGAAAAAATATTTTGTTATTTGTTTAATTTTTTTTACACGTTTTATATGTCCGAATGATGCATTTTTACTTCAGTCTGCTTTTACAGATTGATTTTCTGATCTGAGAGGTAAAAATAAGAGCGATATCATGTCTTCTGTAATACAGCTACACCCAGTGGAGACCTGTGGTAAAGACCAGTAAATTTCTGAACATTCTGGACCTCCTCTTGGTAGAATATAAAGCTGAGAAAGTCCCACTGCTCAGACAGAAAGCAACAGTGAAGAGGAAAGAGACCAGAACAGAAATTCATCTCTCAACAAGAAGAGCAAACACTAAACACTCTGAAGATGCTGTGCTCTCCTGGATTCCAGTCTGCACTCACTCCGTTCATAGGCTTTTACGAGCCTGTTCGATGCCTGTGGCCTGAAATCAGACCTCTGCTCCACCATCAGCACCTCCTGCGGAGAAGCACAGCAGTCTGCAGATGGTGGAGAAAGTTTTGGGTTACAGGAGGATTTTTTTAGTGACCTTATTGCAATAGTCAAACACCAGAATTAGGTTTTTTGTTAAAGAAAAAAATTTTTCCAAGGCAGACAATTGCATGAGGGTCAGCAGCAAGTGAATGAAAAATGCTGGCTGTTTCTGCTGTGTCAGGGGCAATTTATTCACTGTATACTAAACATGGAGAAGCTGCATTTCAATTTTCTGCTGCAAAAGTCTGGAACAAACTTTCTGAGGCCTTGAGACAGGCCTCTACTCCAAAGACAATGTTTAAATCAACGCTGAAAACAGTTCTGTTTAACTGTGCATTTGATTAATTACTCTTATTATCTGTTTATTATTTTTTAAAATCTTTTTAAACATTTTCTTTCTATGTTTTGTGATTTTAATGCATTTTTTTCCTTCTTGTAAAGCACTTTGAATTCCATTTTGTATGAATTGTGCTATACAAATAAACTTGCCCAGCCTTGCGTTGCCCTGCCTATGTCAAAGCCAAGAAGCCAGGCAAAGCCTGCTCAAAAACTCAGATGAGTTGGTTTAGGCTTGGAAAAGCAAAGTGGCACTTTTGCTGTCTAAATGGAGATGAACCACTTCAACTTAATGTTTTTCATAATGCAGTCTTGTCTACTGTGAAAAGGCAAACTTTCATGCATTGGTGGTATAGTGGATAGCATAGCTGCTTGCCATGCAGTTGATCTGGGTTCGATTCCCAGCCAATGCAAGAATGTGATTAGTTGTAGGAGCTATCAATAGGGAGCGACTGCTTTGGATCAATGCAGATTTTTGCAAAAGTGGGTAAAATCCAAACTGAATATGCTACACTAGTTATATTTGCTGAGATTTGATGTTTTAAAAGCTTCATGCATTTTGTGAAAGTAACAACAGCAACGTGGGACTTTGTGTTGTTGTCCTGGCAAAATATATAAACTCAGTCCATCAAAAACTGAGAACTAGCGGTCTTGAACACAAACAAAGACAGCACTCAATTCCCTGACCTGGGAATCAAACCCGGGCCACGGCGGTGAAAGCGCCGAATCCTAGCCATTAGACCATCAGGGAATTGCTGGTAACCACTCTCCCGTGGGTGCCCTTTTTAAGGAGGTGTACATGTGAAAGATCCTGGCCATTTCTTCTGTCTCATAACCTGGATTAAAATACCAGTGCCTTGAAGCAAAGGCTAATGCTATACCATACCAATTTAGTTTGGCAATCACATCGTAAGCCTTGTTTAGTGCCTGGCAGTGGTCTCGGTCACCTTCCAAATGAGCGCATTGATTAAAAAGGCCTTTACTTGACCTTTTTCAACTTCATTACAAGTAAACATAAGCTTGCATTAATATGTTAGACACAATCTAAACCTGCTTTCTCCCATTTCTCACTCCAGGTACTTCATTAGATTTTTTTTTAAAGGTATTAATGCCAACAGGCATGTGTAGAAGGGTTCTAGGACATTTCAGCCACGGATATTTCAGCCACGGACATTTGGGCCACGGACATTACCAGGAGCTTCAGGTTCGTCTTCACAACCTGGTGCTTGACTTAAACACAGGCAAGAAGACCATCCCTGCCTTCCTTCGTGGCATCAGTCACAACCTTCGTGGAGGACAACTAAACTTGTAAAATTGTTATTGTGTATTATGTAAAATATGTAAAAAATTTATTGTAAATAAACAGTTGCACTACAGAAAATAATTGGTTTTAGTCATTTTTATCCCATGGCTCATATAAAAAATTCTGATATTTTAAAATTTTTTTGATATTTTATGTAAAAATTTTGATATTTTATGTAAAAAATTTATCGTAAATAAACAGTTGCACTACAGAAAAATTGCTTTTAGTCTTAAAAATTTTTATCGTGCAAAAATTTTTATCGTGCTTTTAGTCATTTAAATTTTTTTTTTTTATCTTTTTATCTTTTTTTAAATAAACAGTTGCGCCCAGGTTGCAGTTTTTCAAATGTTCGTGGTTTATCGTGCAACATTTTTTATCGTGCTTTTAGTCATTTAATTTTTTTTTATCTTTTTATCTTTTTTTAAATAAACAGTTGCGCCCAGGTTGCAGTTTTTCAAATGTCCGTGGTTTATCGTGCAACATTTTTTATCGTGCTTTTAGGCATTTAAATTTTATTTATCTTTTTATCTTTTTTTAAATAAACAGTTGCTTTTTATCTTTTTTTAAAAAAACAGTTGCGCCCAGGTTGCAGTTCTTCAAATGTCCGTGGCTGAAATGTCCGAGTCACCGTGGCTCAAATATCCTAGCTTGCAGTTTTTTGGCTCAAATGTCCGTGGCTGAAATATCCGTGGCTGAAATGTCCGTTCACCGTGTAGAAGTGATGATTGTCTTAGTGTTTTGTTTTTTAATACTGCCTCCTGTGGTTAAACATTGGTATAAGCATTGAGCATCCGCTCAACAAGATAGCTCTGCTAGTTCCACAACAAGTCAGAAACAAGAGGTATGCCTTTTTCCGATAAAAAAAGAGTGTGGCTTCAAATCCCAGCCGTGGCAAGAATGCCTCAGCATGTCTGTTGGTATGAATGTATCTGGGGCATACAGACAAGAACATGTGTTTTTGGAAGAAAATTACCATTTAAGGCTAATGAGGAACGCTTCACAAATTTGCGTGTCATCCTTGCGCAGGGGCCATGCTAATCTTCTCTGTATCGTTCCAATTTTAGTATATGTGATGCCAGAGCAACACAATAAGTAGTGAGTGTTGTGCTCCACTTGTTGGGCATGTGCATTACACCACCCTGCACAGTGGTTGAAAGGCAGAAAGGATTTTGAGTCATTTGGGTTTTTCTGGATCAAAACTTTTTTTTTCTTTGCCTGTATGCTGCTCCTTTAGACAGGTCACTGTAAGACATAATTAAACAGCTCAATGTATTGACAGGGTTCAATTTTATTTTTGTAAGGAAGTTAGGAATTGCAGGTCTTGCACGTCACACAAATGCATTGTGGGAAGTTTTAGAGCAATGTTGTTTCAGCCAATTAGAAGGCTAAAGACATAAGTTACTAAAAGTGTCACCTTTAACAACCCTGCTTTCAGAGATTGCTACAGGGATTGTTTTTCTTTTTTACTTTTCAGACGTTTATTTGCATGTAAATAAATGAAAACTCTTTCTGGATTGACTGAGTCCATTGCTGATGTGTGGGCACAGCTTGCCGTCTCAGAGGTATTGCAATGCGTCTTCATTCGCTGTAATTGTTTACTATTTGCTTAATCTATGTGTTTTAGGTGTCACTAAAGTACTGTGGCTTGGCTGGTGAAAGTGCCTTTCCAGTAAACAGGAGATCCTGGGTACAAATCCCAGCAGTGCCTGCTCTGGGACAACCCGACCAAATTCAAAGTAACTGCTTTTACATAGCTCCAGACTGACTCAGATAAAATCTACAAAGCTTGCCGGGTTCTCGTTATCATAAGTGCTTGTCTAGTTTACGGTAAAGTCACATATGCAAAAATATTTTGTTATTTGTTTAATTTTTTTTACACGTTTTATATGTCCGAATGATGCATTTTTACTTCAGTCTGCTTTTACAGATTGATTTCCTGATCTGAGAGGTAAAAATAAGAGCGATATCATGTCTTCTGTAATACAGCTACACCCAGTGGAGACCTGTGGTAAAGACCAGAAAATTTCTGAACATTCTGGACCTCCTCTTGGTAGAATATAAAGCTGAGAAAGTCCCACTGCTCAGACAGAAAGCAACAGTGAAGAGGAAAGAGACCAGAACAGAAATTCATCTCTCAACAAGAAGAGCAAACACTAAACACTCTGAAGATGCTGTGCTCTCCTGGATTCCAGTCTGCACTCACTCCGTTCATAGGCTTCTACGAGCCTGTTCGATGCCTGTGGCCTGAAATCAGACCTCTGCTCCACCATCAGCACCTCCTGTGGAGAAGCACAGCAGTCTGCAGATGGTGGAGAAAGTTTTGGGTTACAGGAGGATTTTTTTAGTGACCTTATTGCAATAGTCAAACACCAGAATTAGGTTTTTTGTTAAAGAAAAATTTTTTTCCAAGGCAGACAATTGCATGAGGGTCAGCAGCAAGTGAATGAAAAATGTTGTCTGTTTCTGCTGTGTCAGGGGCAATTTATTCACTGTATACTAAACATGGAGAAGCTGCATTTCAATTTTCTGCTGCAAAAGTCTGGAACAAACTTTCTGAGGCCTTGAGACAGGCCTCTACTCCAAAGACAATGTTTAAATCTACGCTGAAAACAGTTCTGTTTAACTGTGCATTTGATTAATTACTCTTATTATCTGTTTATTATTTTTTAAAATCTTTTTAAACATTTTCTTTCTATGTTTTGTGATTTTAATGCATTTTTTTCCTTCTTGTAAAGCACTTTGAATTCCATTTTGTATGAATTGTGCTATACAAATAAACTTGCCCTGCCTTGCGTTGCCCTGCCTATGTCAAAGCCAAGAAGCCAGGCAAAGCCTGCTCAAAAACTCAGATGAGTTGGTTTAGGCTTGGAAAAGCAAAGTGGCACTTTTGCTGTCTAAATGGAGATGAACCACTTCAACTTAATGTTTTTCATAATGCAGTCTTGTCTACTGTGAAAAGGCAAACTTTCATGCATTGGTTGTATAGTGAATAGCATAGCTGCTTGCCATACAGTTGACCTGGGTTCGATTCCCAGCCAATGCAAGAATGTGATTAGTTTTAGGAGCTATCAATAGGGAGCGACTTCTTTGGATCAATGCAGATTTTTGCAAAAGTGGGTAAAATCCAAACTGAATATGCTACACTAGTTATATTTGCTGAGATTTGATGTTTTAAAAGCTTCATGCATCTTCTGAAAGTAACAACAGCAACGTGGTACTTTGTGTTGTTGTCCTGGCAAAATATATAAACTCAGTCCATCAAAAACTGAGAACTAGCGGTTATAAACACAAACAAAGACAGCACCCAATTCCCTGACCGGGAATCGAACCCGGGCCGCGGCGGTGAGAGCGCCGAATCCTAGCCATTAGACCATCAGGGAATTGCTGGTAACCACGCTCCCGTGGGTGCCTTTTTTAAGGAGGCGTACATGTGAAAGATCCTGGCCATTTCTTCTGTCTCATAACCTGGATTAAAATACCAGTGCCTTGAAGCAAAGGCTAATGCTATACCATACCAATTTAGTTTGGCAATCACATCGTAAGCCTTGTTTAGTGCCTGGCAGTGGTCTCGGTCACCTTCCAAATGAGCGCATTGATTAAAAAGGCCTTTACTTGACCTTTTTCAACTTCATTACAAGTAAACATAAGCTTGCATTAATATGTTAGACACAATCTAAACCTGCTTTCTCCCATTTCTCACTCCAGGTACTTCATTAGTTTTTTTTAAAGGTATTAATGCCAACAGGCATGTGTAGAAGGGTTCTAGGACATTTCAGCCACGGATATTTCAGCCACGGACATTTGAGCCAAAAAACTGCAAGCTAGGATATATGAGCCATGTGCGCCCCCTAGTTTAGGACATTTCAGCCACGGACATTTCAGCCACGGACATTACCAGGAGCTTCAGGTTCGTCTTCACAACCTGGTGCTTGACTTAAACACAGGCAAGAAGACCATCCCTGCCTTCCTTCGTGGCATCAGTCACAACCTTCGTGGAGGACAACTAAACTTGTAAAATTGTTATTGTGTATTATGTAAAATATGTAAAAAATTTATTGTAAATAAACAGTTGCACTACAGAAAATAATTGGTTTTAGTCATTTTTATCCCATGGCTCATATAAAAAATTCTGATATTTTAAAATTTTTTTGATATTTTATGTAAAAATTTTGATATTTTATGTAAAAAATTTATCGTAAATAAACAGTTGCACTACAGAAAAATTGCTTTTAGTCTTAAAAATTTTTATCGTGCAAAAATTTTTATCGTGCTTTTAGTCATTTAAATTTTTTTTTTTTATCTTTTTATCTTTTTTTAAATAAACAGTTGCGCCCAGGTTGCAGTTTTTCAAATGTTCGTGGTTTATCGTGCAACATTTTTTATCGTGCTTTTAGTCATTTAATTTTTTTTTATCTTTTTATCTTTTTTTAAATAAACAGTTGCGCCCAGGTTGCAGTTTTTCAAATGTCCGTGGTTTATCGTGCAACATTTTTTATCGTGCTTTTAGGCATTTAAATTTTATTTATCTTTTTATCTTTTTTTAAATAAACAGTTGCTTTTTATCTTTTTTTAAAAAAACAGTTGCGCCCAGGTTGCAGTTCTTCAAATGTCCGTGGCTGAAATGTCCGAGTCACCGTGGCTCAAATATCCTAGCTTGCAGTTTTTTGGCTCAAATGTCCGTGGCTGAAATATCCGTGGCTGAAATGTCCGTTCACCGTGTAGAAGTGATGATTGTCTTAGTGTTTTGTTTTTTAATACTGCCTCCTGTGGTTAAACATTGGTATAAGCATTGAGCATCCGCTCAACAAGATAGCTCTGCTAGTTCCACAACAAGTCAGAAACAAGAGGTATGCCTTTTTCCGATAAAAAAAGAGTGTGGCTTCAAATCCCAGCCGTGGCAAGAATGCCTCAGCATGTCTGTTGGTATGAATGTATCTGGGGCATACAGACAAGAACATGTGTTTTTGGAAGAAAATTACCATTTAAGGCTAATGAGGAACGCTTCACAAATTTGCGTGTCATCCTTGCGCAGGGGCCATGCTAATCTTCTCTGTATCGTTCCAATTTTAGTATATGTGATGCCAGAGCAACACAATAAGTAGTGAGTGTTGTGCTCCACTTGTTGGGCATGTGCATTACACCACCCTGCACAGTGGTTGAAAGGCAGAAAGGATTTTGAGTCATTTGGGTTTTTCTGGATCAAAACTTTTTTTTTCTTTGCCTGTATGCTGCTCCTTTAGACAGGTCACTGTAAGACATAATTAAACAGCTCAATGTATTGACAGGGTTCAATTTTATTTTTGTAAGGAAGTTAGGAATTGCAGGTCTTGCACGTCACACAAATGCATTGTGGGAAGTTTTAGAGCAATGTTGTTTCAGCCAATTAGAAGGCTAAAGACATAAGTTACTAAAAGTGTCACCTTTAACAACCCTGCTTTCAGAGATTGCTACAGGGATTGTTTTTCTTTTTTACTTTTCAGACGTTTATTTGCATGTAAATAAATGAAAACTCTTTCTGGATTGACTGAGTCCATTGCTGATGTGTGGGCACAGCTTGCCGTCTCAGAGGTATTGCAATGCGTCTTCATTCGCTGTAATTGTTTACTATTTGCTTAATCTATGTGTTTTAGGTGTCACTAAAGTACTGTGGCTTGGCTGGTGAAAGTGCCTTTCCAGTAAACAGGAGATCCTGGGTACAAATCCCAGCAGTGCCTGCTCTGGGACAACCCGACCAAATTCAAAGTAACTGCTTTTACATAGCTCCAGACTGACTCAGATAAAATCTACAAAGCTTGCCGGGTTCTCGTTATCATAAGTGCTTGTCTAGTTTACGGTAAAGTCACATATGCAAAAATATTTTGTTATTTGTTTAATTTTTTTTACACGTTTTATATGTCCGAATGATGCATTTTTACTTCAGTCTGCTTTTACAGATTGATTTCCTGATCTGAGAGGTAAAAATAAGAGCGATATCATGTCTTCTGTAATACAGCTACACCCAGTGGAGACCTGTGGTAAAGACCAGAAAATTTCTGAACATTCTGGACCTCCTCTTGGTAGAATATAAAGCTGAGAAAGTCCCACTGCTCAGACAGAAAGCAACAGTGAAGAGGAAAGAGACCAGAACAGAAATTCATCTCTCAACAAGAAGAGCAAACACTAAACACTCTGAAGATGCTGTGCTCTCCTGGATTCCAGTCTGCACTCACTCCGTTCATAGGCTTCTACGAGCCTGTTCGATGCCTGTGGCCTGAAATCAGACCTCTGCTCCACCATCAGCACCTCCTGTGGAGAAGCACAGCAGTCTGCAGATGGTGGAGAAAGTTTTGGGTTACAGGAGGATTTTTTTAGTGACCTTATTGCAATAGTCAAACACCAGAATTAGGTTTTTTGTTAAAGAAAAATTTTTTTCCAAGGCAGACAATTGCATGAGGGTCAGCAGCAAGTGAATGAAAAATGTTGTCTGTTTCTGCTGTGTCAGGGGCAATTTATTCACTGTATACTAAACATGGAGAAGCTGCATTTCAATTTTCTGCTGCAAAAGTCTGGAACAAACTTTCTGAGGCCTTGAGACAGGCCTCTACTCCAAAGACAATGTTTAAATCTACGCTGAAAACAGTTCTGTTTAACTGTGCATTTGATTAATTACTCTTATTATCTGTTTATTATTTTTTAAAATCTTTTTAAACATTTTCTTTCTATGTTTTGTGATTTTAATGCATTTTTTTCCTTCTTGTAAAGCACTTTGAATTCCATTTTGTATGAATTGTGCTATACAAATAAACTTGCCCTGCCTTGCGTTGCCCTGCCTATGTCAAAGCCAAGAAGCCAGGCAAAGCCTGCTCAAAAACTCAGATGAGTTGGTTTAGGCTTGGAAAAGCAAAGTGGCACTTTTGCTGTCTAAATGGAGATGAACCACTTCAACTTAATGTTTTTCATAATGCAGTCTTGTCTACTGTGAAAAGGCAAACTTTCATGCATTGGTTGTATAGTGAATAGCATAGCTGCTTGCCATACAGTTGACCTGGGTTCGATTCCCAGCCAATGCAAGAATGTGATTAGTTTTAGGAGCTATCAATAGGGAGCGACTTCTTTGGATCAATGCAGATTTTTGCAAAAGTGGGTAAAATCCAAACTGAATATGCTACACTAGTTATATTTGCTGAGATTTGATGTTTTAAAAGCTTCATACATCTTCTGAAAGTAACAACAGCAACGTGGGACTTTGTGTTGTTGTCCTGGCAAAATATATAAACTCAGTCCATCAAAAACTGAGAACTAGCGGTTATAAACACAAACAAAGACAGCACCCAATTCCCTGACCGGGAATCGAACCCGGGCCACGGCGGTGAGAGCGCCGAATCCTAGCCATTAGACCATCAGGGAATTGCTGGTAACCACGCTCCCGTGGGTGCCTTTTTTAAGGAGGCGTACATGTGAAAGATCCTGGCCATTTCTTCTGTCTCATAACCTGGATTAAAATACCAGTGCCTTGAAGCAAAGGCTAATGCTATACCATACCAATTTAGTTTGGCAATCACATCGTAAGCCTTGTTTAGTGCCTGGCAGTGGTCTCGGTCACCTTCCAAATGAGCGCATTGATTAAAAAGGCCTTTACTTGACCTTTTTCAACTTCATTACAAGTAAACATAAGCTTGCATTAATATGTTAGACACAATCTAAACCTGCTTTCTCCCATTTCTCACTCCAGGTACTTCATTAGTTTTTTTTAAAGGTATTAATGCCAACAGGCATGTGTAGAAGGGTTCTAGGACATTTCAGCCACGGATATTTCAGCCACGGACATTTGAGCCAAAAAACTGCAAGCTAGGATATATGAGCCATGTGCGCCCCCTAGTTTAGGACATTTCAGCCACGGACATTTCAGCCACGGACATTACCAGGAGCTTCAGGTTCGTCTTCACAACCTGGTGCTTGACTTAAACACAGGCAAGAAGACCATCCCTGCCTTCCTTCGTGGCATCAGTCACAACCTTCGTGGAGGACAACTAAACTTGTAAAATATTGTGTAAAATTGTTATTGTGTATTATGTAAAATATGTAAAAAAATTATTGTAAATAAACAGTTGCACTACAGAAAATAATTGGTTTTAGTCATTTTTATCCCATGGCTCATATAAAAAATTCTGATATTTTAAATTTTTTTTTTATATTTTATTTAAAAATTCTGATATTTTATGTAAAAAATTTATCGTAAATAAACAGTTGCACTACAGAAAAATTGCTTTTAGTCTTAAAAATTTTTATCGTGCAAAAATTTTTATCGTGCTTTTAGTCATTTAAATTTTTATCGTAAAAAAAATTTAAATGACTAAAAGCACGATAAAAATTTTTATCGTGCAAAAATTTTTATCGTGCTTTTAGTCATTTTTTTTTTTTATCTTTTTATCTTTTTTTAAATAAACAGTTGCGCCCAGGTTGCAGTTTTTCAAATGTCCGTGGTTTATCGTGCAACATTTTTTATCGTGCTTTTAGTCATTTAAATTTTTTTTATCTTTTTATCTTTTTTTAAATAAACAGTTGCGCCCAGGTTGCAGTTTTTCAAATGTCCGAGGTTTATTGTGCGACACTTTTTATCGTGCTTTTAGTCATTTAAATTTTTTTTATCTTTTTTTAAATAAACAGTTGCTTTTTATCTTTTTTTAAAAAAACAGTTGCGCCCAGGTTGCAGTTCTTCAAATGTCCGTGGCTGAAATGTCCGAGTCACCGTGGCTCAAATATCCTAGCTTGCAGTTTTTTGGCTCAAATGTCCGTGGCTGAAATATCCGTGGCTGAAATGTCCGTTCACCGTGTAGAAGTGATGATTGTTTTAGTGTTTTGTTTTTTAATACTGCCTCCTGTGGTTAAACATTGGTATAAGCATTGAGCATCCGCTCAACAAGATAGCTCTGCTAGTTCCACAACAAGTCAGAAACAAGAGGTATGCCTTTTTCCAATAAAAAAAGAGTGTGGCTTCAAATCCCAGCCGTGGCAAGAATGCCTCAGCATGTCTGTTGGTATGAATGTATCTGGGGCATACAGACAAGAACATGTGTTTTTGGAAGAAAATTACCATTCAAGGCTAATGAGGAACGCTTCACGAATTTGCGTGTCATCCTTGCGCAGGGGCCATGCTAATCTTCTCTGTATCGTTCCAATTTTAGTATATGTGATGCCAGAGCAACACAATGAGTAGTGAGTGTTGTGCTCCACTTGTTGGGCATGTGCATTACACCACCCTGCACAGTGGTTGAAAGGCAGAAAGGATTTTGAGTCATTTGTGTTTTTCTGGATCAAAACTTTTTTTTCTTTGCCTGTACAGTATGCTGCTCCTTTAGACAGGTCACTGTAAGACATAATTAAACAGCTCAATGTATTGACAGGGTTCAATTTTATTTTTGTAAGGAAGTTAGGAAATGCAGGTCTTGCACGTCACACAAATGCATTGTGGGAAGTTTTAGAGCAATGTTGTTTCAGCCAATTAGAAGGCTAAAGACATAAGTTACTAAAAGTGTCACCTTTAACAACCCTGCTTTCAGAGATTGCTACAGGGATTGTTTTTCTTTTTTACTTTTCAGACGTTTATTTGCATGTAAATAAATGAAAACTCTTTCTGGATTGACTGAGTCCATTGCTGATGTGTGGGCACAGCTTGCCGTCTCAGAGGTATTGCAATGCGTCTTCATTTGCTGTAATTGTTTACTATTTACTTAATCTATGTGTTTTAGGTGTCACTAAGTGCTGTGGCTTGGCTGGTGAAAGTGCCTTTCCAGTAAACAGGAGATCCTGGGTACAAATCCCAGCAGTGCCTGCTCTGGGACAACCCGACCAAAGTAACTGCTTTTACATAGCTCCAGACTGACTCAGATAAAATCTACAAAGCTTGCCGGGTTCTCGTTATCATAAGTGCTTGTCTAGTTTACGGTAAAGTCACATATGCAAAAATATTTTGTTATTTGTTTAATTTTTTTTTACACGTTTTATATGTCCGAATGATGCATTTTTACTTTCATCTGCTTTTACAGATTGATTTCCTGATCTGAGAGGTAAAAATAAGAGCGATATCATGTCTTCTGTAATACAGCTACACCCAGTGGAGACCTGTGGTAAAGACCAGTAAATTTCTGAACATTCTGGACCTCCTCTTGGTAGAATATAAAGACGAGAAAGTCCCACTGCTCAGACAGAAAGCAACAGTGAAGAGGAAAGAGACCAGAACAGAAATTCATCTCTCAACAAGAAGAGCAAACACTAAACACTCTGAAGATGCTGTGCTCTCCTGGATTCCAGTCTGCACTCACTCCGTTCATAGGCTTCTACGAGCCTGTTCGATGCCTGTGGCCTGAAATCAGACCTCTGCTCCACCATCAGCACCTCCTGCGGAGAAGCACAGCAGTCTGCAGATGGTGGAGAAAGTTTTGGGTTACAGGAGGATTTTTTTAGTGACCTTATTGCAATAGTCAAACACCAGAATTAGGTTTTTTGTTAAAGAAAAAATTTTTTCCAAGGCAGACAATTGCATGAGGGTCAGCAGCAAGTGAATGAAAAATGCTGGCTGTTTCTGCTGTGTCAGGGGCAATTTATTCACTGTATACTAAACATGGAAAAGCTGCATTTCAATTTCCTGCAGCAAAAGTCTGGAACAAACTTTCTGAGGCCTTGAGACAGGCCTCTACTCCAAAGACAATGTTTAAATCTACGCTGAAAACAGTTCTGTTTAACTGTGCATTTGATTAATTACTCTTATTATCTGTTTATTATTTTTTAAAATCTTTTTAAACATTTTCTTTCTATGTTTTGTGATTTTAATGCATTTTTTTTCCTTCTTGTAAAGCACTTTGAATTCCATTTTGTATGAATTGTGCTATACGAATAAACTTGCCCTGCCTTGCGTTGCCCTGCCTAAGTCAAAGCCAAGAAGCCAGGCAAAGCCTGCTCAAAAACTCAGATGAGTTGGTTTAGGCTTGGAAAAGCAAAGTGGCACTTTTGCTGTCTAAATGGAGATGAACCACTTCAACTTAATGTTTTTCATAATGCAGTCTTGTCTACTGTGAAAAGGCAAACTTTCATGCGTTGGTGGTATAGTGGATAGCATAGCTGCTTGCCATGCAGTTGACCTGGGTTCGATTCCCAGCCAATGCAAGAATGTGATTAGTTGTAGGAGCTATCAATAGGGAGCGACTGCTTTGGATCAATGCAGATTTTTGCAAAAGTGGGTAAAATCCAAACTGAATATGCTACACTAGTTATATTTGCTGAGATTTGATGTTTTAAAAGCTTCATGCATCTTGTGAAAGTAACAACAGCAACGTGGGACTTTGTGTTGTTGTCCTGGCAAAATATATAAACTCAGTCCATCAAAAACTGAGAACTAGCGGTCTTGAACACAAACAAAGACAGCACCCAATTCCCTGACCGGGAATCGAACCCAGACCGCGGCGGTGAAAGCGCCGAATCTTAGCCATTAGACCATCAGGGAATTGCTGGTAACCACGCTCCCGTGGGTGCCTTTTTTAAGGAGGTGTACATGTGAAAGATCCTGGCCATTTCTTCTGTCTCATAACCTGGATTAAAATACCAGTGCCTTGAAGCAAAGGCTAATGCTATACCATACCAATTTAGTTTGGCAATCACATCGTAAGCCTTGTTTAGTGCCTGGCAGTGGTCTCGGTCACCTTCCAAATGAGCGCATTGATTAAAAAGGCCTTTACTTGACCTTTTTCAACTTCATTACAAGTAAACATAAGCTTGCATTAATATGTTAGACACAATCTAAACCTGCTTTCTCCCATTTCTCACTCCAGGTACTTCATTAGTTTTTTTTAAAGGTATTAATGCCAACAGGCATGTGTAGAAGGGTTCTAGGACATTTCAGCCACGGATATTTCAGCCACGGACCTTTGAGCCAAAAAACTGCAAGCTAGGATATTTGAGCCATGTGCGCCCCCTAGTTTAGGACATTTCAGCCACGGACATTTCAGCCACGGACATTACCAGGAGCTTCAGGTTCGTCTTCACAACCTGGTGCTTGACTTAAACACAGGCAAGAAGACCATCCCTGCCTTCCTTCGTGGCATCAGTCACAACCTTCGTAGAGGACAACTAAACTTGTAAAATATTGTGTAAAATTGTTATTGTGTATTATGTAAAATATGTAAAAAATTTATTGTAAATAAACAGTTGCACTACAGAAAATAATTGGTTTTAGTCATTTTTATCCCATGACTCATATAAAAAATTCTGATATTTTAATCTTTTTTTTATATTTTATGTAAAAATTCTGATATTTTATGTAAAAAATTTATCGTAAATAAACAGTTGCACTACAGAAAAATTGCTTTTAGTCTTAAAAATTTTTATCGTGCTTTTAGTCATTTAAATTTTTATTGTAAAAAAAATTTAAATGACTAAAAGCACGATAAAAATTTTTATCGTGCAAAAATTTTTATCGTGCTTTTAGTCATTTAAATTTTTTTTTTTTATCTTTTTATCTTTTTTTAAATAAACAGTTGCGCCCAGGTTGCAGTTTTTCAAATGTCCGTGGTTTATCGTGCAACATTTTTTATCGTGCTTTTAGTCATTTAAATTTTTTTTATCTTTTTTTAAATAAACAGTTGCGCCCAGGTTGCAGTTTTTCAAATGTCCGTGGTTTATCGTGCGACACTTTTTATCGTGCTTTTAGTCATTTAAATTTTTTTTATCTTTTTATCTTTTTTTAAATAAACAGTTGCTTTTTATCTTTTTTTAAAAAAACAGTTGCGCCCAGGTTGCAGTTCTTCAAATGTCCGTGGCTGAAATGTCCGAGTCACCGTGGCTCAAATATCCTAGCTTGCAGTTTTTTGGCTCAAATGTCCGTGGCTGAAATATCCGTGGCTGAAATGTCCGTTCACCGTGTAGAAGTGATGATTGTCTTAGTGTTTTGTTTTTTAATACTGCCTCCTGTGGTTAAACATTGGTATAAGCATTGAGCATCCGCTCAACAAGATAGCTCTGCTATTTCCACAACAAGTCAGAAACAAGAGGTATGCCTTTTTCCGATAAAAAAAGAGTGTGGCTTCAAATCCCAGCCGTGGCAAGAATGCCTCAGCATGTCTGTTGGTATGAATGTATCTGGGGCATACAGACAAGAACATGTGTTTTTGGAAGAAAATTACCATTCAAGGCTAATGAGGAACGCTTCACGAATTTGCGTGTCATCCTTGCGCAGGGGCCATGCTAATCTTCTCTGTATCGTTCCAATTTTAGTATATGTGATGCCAGAGCAACACAATGAGTAGTGAGTGTTGTGCTCCACTTGTTGGGCATGTGCATTAAACCACCCTGCACAGTGGTTGAAAGGCAGAAAGGATTTTGAGTCATTTGGGTTTTTCTGGATCAAAACTTTTTTTTCTTTGCCTGTATGCTGCTCCTTTAGACAGGTCACTGTAAGACATAATTAAACAGCTCAATGTATTGACAGGGTTCAATTTTATTTTTGTAAGGAAGTTAGGAATTGCAGGTCTTGCACGTCACACAAATGCATTGTGGGAAGTTTTAGAGCAATGTTGTTTCAGCCAATTAGAAGGCTAAAGACATAAGTTACTAAAAGTGTCACCTTTAACAACCCTGCTTTCAGAGATTGCTACAGGGATTGTTTTTCTTTTTTACTTTTCAGACGTTTATTTGCATGTAAATAAATGAAAACTCTTTCTGGATTGACTGAGTCCATTGCTGATGTGTGGGCACAGCTTGCCGTCTCAGAGGTATTGCAATGCGTCTTCATTCGCTGTAATTGTTTACTATTTACTTAATCTATGTGTTTTAGGTGTCACTAGGTGCTGTGGCTTGGCTGGTGAAAGTGCCTTTCCAGTAAACAGGAGATCCCGGGTACAAATCCCAGCAGTGCCTGCTCTGGGACAACCCGACCAAAGTAACTGCTTTTACATAGCTCCAGATTGACTCAGATAAAATCTACAAAGCTTGCCGGGTTCTCGTTATCATAAGTGCTTGTCTAGTTTACGGTAAAGTCACATATGCAAAAATATTTTGTTATTTGTTTAATTTTTTTTTTACACGTTTTATATGTCCGAATGATGCATTTTTACTTCAGTCTGCTTTTACAGATTGATTTCCTGATCTGAGAGGTAAAAATAAGAGCGATATCATGTCTTCTGTAATACAGCTACACCCAGTGGAGACCTGTGGTAAAGACCAGAAATTTTCTGAACATTCTGGACCTCCTCTTGGTAGAATATAAAGCTGAGAAAGTCCCACTGCTCAGACAGAAAGCAACAGTGAAGAGGAAAGAGACCAGAACAGAAATTCATCTCTCAACAAGAAGAGCAAACACTAAACACTCTGAAGATGCTGTGCTCTCCTGGATTCCAGTCTGCACTCACTCCGTTCATAGGCTTCTACGAGCCTGTTTGATGCCTGTGGCCTGAAATCAGACCTCTGCTCCACCATCAGCACCTCCTGCGGAGAAGCACAGCAGTCTGCAGATGGTGGAGAAAGTTTTGGGTTACAGGAGGATTTTTTTAGTGACCTTATTGCAATAGTCAAACACCAGAATTAGGTTTTTTGTTAAAGAAAAATTTTTTTTCCAAGGCAGACAATTGCATGAGGGTCAGCAGCAAGTGAATGAAAAATGCTGGCTGTTTCTGCTGTGTCAGGGGCAATGTATTCACTGTATACTAAACATGGAGAAGCTGCATTTCAATTTTCTGCTGCAAAAGTCTGGAACAAACTTTCTGAGGCCTTGAGACAGGCCTCTACTCCAAAGACAATGTTTAAATCTACGCTGAAAACAGTTCTGTTTAACTGTGCATTTGATTAATTACTCTTATTATCTGTTTATTATTTTTTTAAATCTTTTTAAACATTTTCTTTCTATGTTTTGTGATTTTAATGCATTTTTTTCCTTCTTGTAAAGCACTTTGAATTCCATTTTGTATGAATTGTGCTATACGAATAAACTTGCCCAGCCTTGCGTTGCCCTGCCTATGTCAAAGCCAAGAAGCCAGGCAAAGCCTGCTCAAAAACTCAGATGAGTTGGTTTAGGCTTGGAAAAGCAAAGTGGCACTTTTGCTGTCTAAATGGAGATGAACCACTTCAACTTAATGTTTTTCATAATGCAGTCTTGTCTACTGTGAAAAGGCAAACTTTCATGCATTGGTGGTATAGTGGATAGCATAGCTGCTTGCCATGCACTTGACCTGGGTTCGATTCCCAGCCAATGCAAGAATGTGATTAGTTGTAGGAGCTATCAATAGGGAGCGACTGCTTTGGATCAATGCAGATTTTTGCAAAAGTGGGTCAAATCCAAACTGAATATGCTACACTAGTTATATTTGCTGAGATTTGATGTTTTAAAAGCTTCATGCATCTTGTGAAAGTAACAACAGCAACGTGGGACTTTGTGTTGTTGTCCTGGCAAAATATATAAACTCAGTCCATCAAAAACTGAGAACTAGCGGTCTTGAACACAAACAAAGACAGCACCCAATTCCCTGACCGGGAATCGAACCCGGGCCGCGGCGGTGAAAGCGCCGAATCCTAGCCATTAGACCATCAGGGAATTGCTGGTAACCACGCTCCCGTGGGTGCCTTTTTTAAGGAGGCGTACATGTGAAAGATCCTGGCCATTTCTTCTGTCTCATAACCTGGATTAAAATACCAGTGCCTTGAAGCAAAGGCTAATGCTATACCATACCAATTTAGTTTGGCAATCACATCGTAAGCCTTGTTTAGTGCCTGGCAGTGGTCTCGGTCACCTTCCAAATGAGCACATTGATTAAAAAGGCCTTTACTTGACCTTTTTCAACTTCATTACAAGTAAACATAAGCTTGCATTAATATGTTAGACACAATCTAAACCTGCTTTCTCCCATTTCTCACTCCAGGTACTTCATTAGTTTTTTTTTTAAAGGTATTAATGCCAACAGGCATGTGTAGAAGGGTTCTAGGACATTTCAGCCACGGATATTTCAGCCACGGACATTTGAGCCAAAAAACTGCAAGCTAGGATATTTGAGCCATGTGCGCCCCCTAGTTTCGGACATTTCAGCCACGGACATTTCAGCCACGGACATTTGGGCCACGGACATTACCAGGAGCTTCAGGTTCGTCTTCACAATCTGGTGCTTGACTTAAACACAGGCGAGAAGACCATCCCTGCCTTCCTTCGTGACATCAGTCACAACCTTCGTGGAGGACAACTAAACTTGTAAAATATTGTGTAAACTTGTTATTGTGTATTATGTAAAATATGTAAAAAATTTATTGTAAATAAACAGTTGCACTACAGAAAATAATTGGTTTTAGTCATTTTTATCCCATGGCTCATATAAAAAATTCTGATATTTTAAATTTTTTTTTATATTTTATGTAAAAATTCTGATATTTTATGTAAAAAATTTATCGTAAATAAACAGTTGCACTACAGAAAAATTGCTTTTAGTCTTAAAAATTTTTATCGTGCAAAAATTTTTATCGTGCAAAAATTTTTATCGTGCTTTCAGTCATTTAAATTTTTTTTTTTTTATCTTTTTATCTTTTTTTAAATAAACAGTTGCGCCCAGGTTGCAGTTTTTCAAATGTCCGTGGTTTATCGTGCAACATTTTTTATCGTGCTTTTAGTCATTTAAATTTTTTTTATCTTTTTTTAAATAAACAGTTGCGCCCAGGTTGCAGTTTTTCAAATGTCCGTGGTTTATCGTGCGACACTTTTTATCGTGCTTTTAGTCATTTAAATTTTTTTTATCTTTTTATCTTTTTTTTAAATAAACAGTTGCTTTTTATCTTTTTTTAAAAAAACAGTTGCGCCCAGGTTGCAGTTCTTCAAATGTCCGTGGCTGAAATGTCCGAGTCACCGTGGCTCAAATATCCTAGCTTGCAGTTTTTTTGGCTCAAATGTCCGTGGCTGAAATATCCGTGGCTGAAATGTCCGTTCACCGTGTAGAAGTGATGATTGTCTTAGTGTTTTGTTTTTTAATACTGCCTCCTGTGGTTAAACATTGGTATAAGCATTGAGCATCCGCTCAACAAGATAGCTCTGCTAGTTCCACAACAAGTCAGAAACAAGAGGTATGCCTTTTTCCAATAAAAAAAGAGTGTGGCTTCAAATCCCAGCCGTGGCAAGAATGCCTCAGCATGTCTGTTGGTATGAATGTATCTGGGGCATACAGACAAGAACATGTGTTTTTGGAAGAAAATTACCATTCAAGGCTAATGAGGAACGCTTCACGAATTTGCGTGTCATCCTTGCGCAGGGGCCATGCTAATCTTCTCTGTATTGTTCCAATTTTAGTATATGTGATGCCAGAGCAACACAATGAGTAGTGAGTGTTGTGCTCCACTTGTTGGGCATGTGCATTACACCACCCTGCACAGTGGTTGAAAGGCAGAAAGGATTTTGAGTCATTTGTGTTTTTCTGGATCAAAACTTTTTTTTCTTTGCCTGTATGCTGCTCCTTTAGACAGGTCACTGTAAGACATAATTAAACAGCTCAATGTATTGACAGGGTTCAATTTTATTTTTGTAAGGAAGTTAGGAATTGCAGGTCTTGCACGTCACACAAATGCATTGTGGGAAGTTTTAGAGCAATGTTGTTTCAGCCAATTAGAAGGCTAAAGACATAAGTTACTAAAAGTGTCACCTTTAACAACCCTGCTTTCAGAGATTGCTACAGGGATTGTTTTTCTTTTTTACTTTTCAGACGTTTATTTGCATGTAAATAAATGAAAAATCTTTCTGGATTGACTGAGTCCATTGCTGATGTGTGGGCACAGCTTGCCGTCTCAGAGGTTTTGCAATGTGTCTTCATTCGCTGTAATTGTTTACTATTTGCTTAATCTATGTGTTTTAGGTGTCACTAAGTGCTGTGGCTTGGCTGGTGAAAGTGCCTTTCCAGTAAACAGGAGATCCTGGGTACAAATCCCAGCAGTGCCTGCTCTGGGACAACCCGACCAAATTCAAAGTAACTGCTTTTACATAGCTCCAGACTGACTCAGATAAAATGTACAAAGCTTGCCGGGTTCTCGTTATCATAAGTGCTTGTCTAGTTTACGGTAAAGTCACATATGAAAAAATATTTTGTTATTTGTTTAATTTTTTTTTTCCCGTTTTATATGTCCGAATGATGCATTTTTACTTCAGTCTGCTTTTACAGATTGATTTCCTGATTTGAGAGGTAAAAATAAGAGCGATATCATGTCTTCTGTAATACAGCTACACCCAGTGGAGACCTGTGGTAAAGACCAGTAAATTTCTGAACATTCTGGACCTCCTCTTGGTAGAATATAAAGCTGAGAAAGTCCCACTGCTCAGACAGAAAGCAACAGTGAAGAGGAAAGAGACCAGAACAGAAATTCATCTCTCAACAAGAAGAGCAAACACTAAACACTCTGAAGATGCTGTGCTCTCCTGGATTCCAGTCTGCACTCACTCCGTTCATAGGCTTCTACGAGCCTGTTCGATGCCTGTGGCCTGAAATCAGACCTCTGCTCCACCATCAGCACCTCCTGCGGAGAAGCACAGCAGTCTGCAGATGGTGGAGAAAGTTTTGGGTTACAGGAGGATTTTTTTAGTGACCTTATTGCAATAGTCAAACACCAGAATTAGGTTTTTTGTTAAAGAAAAATTTTTTTTCCAAGGCAGACAATTGCATGAGGGTCAGCAGCAAGTGAATGAAAAATGCTGGCTGTTTCTGCTGTGTCAGGGGCAATGTATTCACTGTATACTAAACATGGAGAAGCTGCATTTCAATTTTCTGCTGCAAAAGTCTGGAACAAACTTTCTGAGGCCTTGAGACAGGCCTCTACTCCAAAGACAATGTTTAAATCTACGCTGAAAACAGTTCTGTTTAACTGTGCATTTGATTAATTACTCTTATTATCTGTTTATTATTTTTTTAAATCTTTTTAAACATTTTCTTTCTATGTTTTGTGATTTTAATGCATTTTTTTCCTTCTTGTAAAGCACTTTGAATTCCATTTTGTATGAATTGTGCTATACGAATAAACTTGCCCAGCCTTGCGATGCCCTGCCTATGTCAAAGCCAAGAAGCCAGGCAAAGCCTGCTCAAAAACTCAGATGAGTTGGTTTAGGCTTGGAAAAGCAAAGTGGCACTTTTGCTGTCTAAATGGAGATGAACCACTTCAACTTAATGTTTTTCATAATGCAGTCTTGTCTACTGTGAAAAGGCAAACTTTCATGCATTGGTGGTATAGTGGATAGCATAGCTGCTTGCCATGCACTTGACCTGGGTTCGATTCCCAGCCAATGCAAGAATGTGATTAGTTGTAGGAGCTATCAATAGGGAGCGACTGCTTTGGATCAATGCAGATTTTTGCAAAAGTGGGTCAAATCCAAACTGAATATGCTACACTAGTTATATTTGCTGAGATTTGATGTTTTAAAAGCTTCATGCATCTTGTGAAAGTAACAACAGCAACGTGGGACTTTGTGTTGTTGTCCTGGCAAAATATATAAACTCAGTCCATCAAAAACTGAGAACTAGCGGTCTTGAACACAAACAAAGACAGCACCCAATTCCCTGACCGGGAATCGAACCCGGGCCGCGGCGGTGAGAGCGCCGAATCCTAGCCATTAGACCATCAGGGAATTGCTGGTAACCACGCTCCCGTGGGTGCCTTTTTTAAGGAGGCGTACATGTGAAAGATCCTGGCCATTTCTTCTGTCTCATAACCTGGATTAAAATACCAGTGCCTTGAAGCAAAGGCTAATGCTATACCATACCAATTTAGTTTGGCAATCACATCGTAAGCCTTGTTTAGTGCCTGGCAGTGGTCTCGGTCACCTTCCAAATGAGCACATTGATTAAAAAGGCCTTTACTTGACCTTTTTCAACTTCATTACAAGTAAACATAAGCTTGCATTAATATGTTAGACACAATCTAAACCTGCTTTCTCCCATTTCTCACTCCAGGTACTTCATTAGTTTTTTTTTTAAAGGTATTAATGCCAACAGGCATGTGTAGAAGGGTTCTAGGACATTTCAGCCACGGATATTTCAGCCACGGACATTTGAGCCAAAAAACTGCAAGCTAGGATATTTGAGCCATGTGCGCCCCCTAGTTTCGGACATTTCAGCCACGGACATTTCAGCCACGGACATTTAGGCCACGGACATTACCAGGAGCTTCAGGTTCGTCTTCACAATCTGGTGCTTGACTTAAACACAGGCGAGAAGACCATCCCTGCCTTCCTTCGTGACATCAGTCACAACCTTCGTGGAGGACAACTAAACTTGTAAAATATTGTGTAAACTTGTTATTGTGTATTATGTAAAATATGTAAAAAATTTATTGTAAATAAACAGTTGCACTACAGAAAATAATTGGTTTTAGTCATTTTTATCCCATGGCTCATATAAAAAATTCTGATATTTTAAATTTTTTTTTATATTTTATGTAAAAATTCTGATATTTTATGTAAAAAATTTATCGTAAATAAACAGTTGCACTACAGAAAAATTGCTTTTAGTCTTAAAAATTTTTATCGTGCAAAAATTTTTATCGTGCAAAAATTTTTATCGTGCTTTCAGTCATTTAAATTTTTTTTTTTTTATCTTTTTATCTTTTTTTAAATAAACAGTTGCGCCCAGGTTGCAGTTTTTCAAATGTCCGTGGTTTATCGTGCAACATTTTTTATCGTGCTTTTAGTCATTTAAATTTTTTTTATCTTTTTTTAAATAAACAGTTGCGCCCAGGTTGCAGTTTTTCAAATGTCCGTGGTTTATCGTGCGACACTTTTTATCGTGCTTTTAGTCATTTAAATTTTTTTTATCTTTTTATCTTTTTTTTAAATAAACAGTTGCTTTTTATCTTTTTTTAAAAAAACAGTTGCGCCCAGGTTGCAGTTCTTCAAATGTCCGTGGCTGAAATGTCCGAGTCACCGTGGCTCAAATATCCTAGCTTGCAGTTTTTTGGCTCAAATGTCCGTGGCTGAAATATCCGTGGCTGAAATGTCCGTTCACCGTGTAGAAGTGATGATTGTCTTAGTGTTTTGTTTTTTAATACTGCCTCCTGTGGTTAAACATTGGTATAAGCATTGAGCATCCGCTCAACAAGATAGCTCTGCTAGTTCCACAACAAGTCAGAAACAAGAGGTATGCCTTTTTCCAATAAAAAAAGAGTGTGGCTTCAAATCCCAGCCGTGGCAAGAATGCCTCAGCATGTCTGTTGGTATGAATGTATCTGGGGCATACAGACAAGAACATGTGTTTTTGGAAGAAAATTACCATTCAAGGCTAATGAGGAACGCTTCACGAATTTGCGTGTCATCCTTGCGCAGGGGCCATGCTAATCTTCTCTGTATCGTTCCAATTTTAGTATATGTGATGCCAGAGCAACACAATGAGTAGTGAGTGTTGTGCTCCACTTGTTGGGCATGTGCATTACACCACCCTGCACAGTGGTTGAAAGGCAGAAAGGATTTTGAGTCATTTGGGTTTTTCTGGATCAAAACTTTTTTTTTCTTTGCCTGTATGCTGCTCCTTTAGACAGGTCACTGTAAGACATAATTAAACAGCTCAATGTATTGACAAGGTTCAATTTTATTTTTGTAAGGAAGTTAGGAATTGCAGGTCTTGCACGTCACACAAATGCATTGTGGGAAGTTTTAGAGCAATGTTGTTTCAGCCAATTAGAAGGCTAAAGACATAAGTTACTAAAAGTGTCACCTTTAACAACCCTGCTTTCAGAGATTGCTACAGGGATTGTTTTTCTTTTTTACTTTTCAGACGTTTATTTGCATGTAAATAAATGAAAACTCTTTCTGGATTGACTGAGTCCATTGCTGATGTGTGGGCACAGCTTGCCGTCTCAGAGGTATTGCAATGCGTCTTCATTCGCTGTAATTGTTTACTATTTACTTAATCTATGTGATTTAGGTGTCACTAAGTGCTGTGGCTTGGCTGGTGAAAGTGCCTTTCCAGTAAACAGCAGATCCTGGGTACAAATCCCAGCAGTGCCTGCTCTGGGACAACCCGACCAAATTCAAAGTAACTGCTTTTACATAGCTCCAGACTGACTCAGATAAAATCTACAAAGCTTGCCGGGTTCTCGTTATCATAAGTGCTTGTCTAGTTTACGGTAAAGTCACATATGCAAAAATATTTTGTTATTTGTTTAATTTTTTTTTACACGTTTTATATGTCCGAATGATGCATTTTTACTTCAGTCTGCTTTTACAGATTGATTTCTTGATCTGAGAGGTAAAAATAAGAGCGATATCATGTCTTCTGTAATACAGCTACACCCAGTGGAGACCTGTGGTAAAGACCAGAAATTTTCTGAACATTCTGGACCTCCTCTTGGTAGAATATAAAGCTGCTACAGGCTGAACTGGACACCTTTTCCCTGTGGTGTAAGAACAACTGTTTGGACTTAAACGTGTTAAAAACCAAAGAAATGGTTTTCTCATTCCACCATGGACTCACCACCTTGTACTGGAAAATGATAAGTAAATGTTCTCATTTATTGATTTTATTGTTTTATTCTGGTTTTACTTATTTATATTTTATTGTTTTATGATGTTTTTAATGAATGTGGTTTTGTATGTGGTTTTTAATGACTGTGTTGTCCTGGCGCTCTGGCTGCAAGTGAAGTTCCTAACGGACAAATAAAGTTATAATTGAATTGAATTGAATTGAAAGTCCCACTGCTCAGACAGAAAGCAACAGTGAAGAGGAAAGAGACCAGAACAGAAATTCATCTCTCAACAAGAAGAGCAAACACTAAACACTCTGAAGATGCTGTGCTCTCCTGGATTCCAGTCTGCACTCACTCCGTTCATAGGCTTTTACGAGCCTTTTCGATGCCTGTGGCCTGAAATCAGACCTCTGCTCCACCATCAGCACCTCCTGCGGAGAAGCACAGCAGTCTGCAGATGGTGGAGAAAGTTTTGGGTTACAGGAGGATTTTTTTAGTGACCTTATTGCAATAGTCAAACACCAGAATTAGGTTTTTTGTTAAAGAAAAATTTTTTTCCAAAGCAGACAATTGCATGAGGGTCAGCAGCAAGTGAATGAAAAATGCTGGCTGTTTCTGCTGTGTCAGGGGCAATTTATTCACTATATACTAAACATGGAGAAAATGCATTTCAATTTTCTGCTGCAAAAGTCTGGAACAAACTTTCTGAGGCCTTGAGACAGGCCTCTACTCCAAAGACAATGTTTAAATCTACGCTGAAAACAGTTCTGTTTAACTGTGCATTTGATTAATTACTCTTATTATCTGTTTATTATTTTTTAAAATCTTTTTAAACATTTTCTTTCTATGTTTTGTGATTTTAATGCATTTTTTTCCTTCTTGTAAAGCACTTTGAATTCCATTTTGTATGAATTGTGCTATACAAATAAACTTGCCCTGCCTTGCGTTGCCCTGCCTATGTCAAAGCCAAGAAGCCAGGCAAAGCCTGCTCAAAAACTCAGATGAGTTGGTTTAGGCTTGGAAAAGCAAAGTGGCACTTTGCTGTCTAAATGGAGATGAACCACTTCAACTTAATGTTTTTCATAATGCAGTCTTGTCTACTATGAAAAGGCAACCTTTCATGCATTGGTGGTATAGTGGATAGCATAGCTGCTTGCCATGCAGTTGACCTGGGTTCGATTCCCAGCCTATGCAAGAATGTGATTAGTTGTAGGAGCTATCAATAGGGAGCGACTGCTTTTGATCAATGCAGATTTTTGCAAAAGTGGGTAAAATCCAAACTGAATATGCTACACTAGTTATATTTGCTGAGATTTGATGTTTTAAAAGCTTCATGCATCTTGTGAAAGTAACAACAGCAACGTGGGACTTTGTGTTGTTGTCCTGGCAAAATATATAAACTCAGTCCATCAAAAACTGAGAACTAGCGGTCTTGAACACAAACAAAGACAGCACCCAATTCCCTGACCGGGAATCGAACCCGGGCCGCGGCGGTGAGAGCGCCGAATCCTAGCCATTAGACCATCAGGGAATTGCTGGTAACCATGCTCCCGTGGGTGCCTTTTTTAAGGAGGCGTACATGTGAAAGATCCTGGCCATTTCTTCTGTCTCATAACCTGGATTAAAATACCAGTGCCTTGAAGCAAAGGCTAATGCTATACCATACCAATTTAGTTTGGCAATCACATCGTAAGCCTTGTTTAGTGCCTGGCAGTGGTCTCGGTCACCTTCCAAATGAGCGCATTGATTAAAAAGGCCTTTACTTGACCTTTTTCAACTTCATTACAAGTAAACATAAGCTTGCATTAATATGTTAGACACAATCTAAACCTGCTTTCTCCCATTTCTCACTCAAGGTACTTCATTAGTTTTTTTTAAAGGTATTAATGCCAACAGGCATGTGTAGAAGTGATGATTGTCTTAGTGTTTTGTTTTTTAATACTGCCTCCTGTGGTTAAACATTGATATAAGCATTGAGCATCCGCTCAACAAGATAGCTCTGCTAGTTCCACAACAAGTCAGAAACAAGAGGTATGCCTTTTTCCGATAAAAAAAGAGTGTGGCTTCAAATCCCAGCCGTGGCAAGAATGCCTCAGCATGTCTGTTGGTATGAATGTATCTGGGGCATACAGACAAGAACATGTGTTTTTGGAAGAAAATTACCATTCAAGGCTAATGAGGAACGCTTCACGAATTTGAGTGTCATCCTTGCGCAGGGGCCATGCTAATCTTCTCTGTATCGTTCCAATTTTAGTATATGTGATGCCAGAGCAACACAATGAGTAGTGAGTGTTGTGCTCCACTTGTTGGGCATGTGCATTACACCACCCTGCACAGTGGTTGAAAGGCAGAAAGGATTTTGAGTCATTTGGGTTTTTCTGGATCAAAACTTTTTTTTCTTTGCCTGTATGCTGCTCCTTTAGACAGGTCACTGTAAGACATAATTAAACAGCTCAATGTATTGACAGGGTTCAATTTTATTTTTGTAAGGAAGTTAGGAATTGCAGGTCTTGAAAGTCACACAGATGCATTGTGGGAAGTTTTAGAGCAATGTTGTTTCAGCCAATTAGAAGGCTAAAGACATAAGTTACTAAAAGTGTCACCTTTAACAACCCTGCTTTCAGAGATTGCTACAAGGATTGTTTTTCTTTTTTACTTTTCAGACGTTTATTTGCATGTAAATAAATGAAAACTCTTTCTGGATTGACTGAGTCCATTGTTGATGTGTGGGCACAGCTTGCCGTCTCAGAGGTATTGCAATGCGTCTTCATTCGCTGTAATTGTTTACTATTTGCTTAATCTATGTGTTTTAGGTGTCACTAAGTGCTGTGGCTTGGCTGGTGAAAGTGCCTTTCCAGTAAACAGGAGATCCTGGGTACAAATCCCAGCAGTGCCTGCTCTGGGACAACCCGACCAAAGTAACTGCTTTTACATAGCTCCAGACTGACTCAGATAAAATCTACAAAGCTTGCCGGGTTCTCGTTATCATAAGTGCTTGTCTAGTTTACGGTAAAGTCACATATGCAAAAATATTTTGTTATTTGTTTAATTTTTTTTACACGTTTTATATGTCCGAATGATGCATTTTTACTTCAGTCTGCTTTTACAGATTGATTTCCTGATCTGAGAGGTAAAAATAAGAGCGATATCATGTCTTCTGTAATACAGCTACACCCAGTGGAGACCTGTGGTAAAGACCAGAAAATTTCTGAACATTCTGGACCTCCTCTTGGTAGAATATAAAGCTGAGAAAGTCCCACTGCTCAGACAGAAAGCAACAGTGAAGAGGAAAGAGACCAGAACAGAAATTCATCTCTCAACAAGAAGAGCAAACACTAAACACTCTGAAGATGCTGTGCTCTCCTGGATTCCAGTCTGCACTCACTCCGTTCATAGGCTTCTACGAGCCTGTTCGATGCCTGTGGCCTGAAATCAGACCTCTGCTCCACCATCAGCACCTCCTGCGGAGAAGCACAGCAGTCTGCAGATGGTGGAGAAAGTTTTGGGTTACAGGAGGATTTTTTTAGTGACCTTATTGCAATAGTCAAACACCAGAATTAGGTTTTTTGTTAAAGAAAAATTTTTTTCCAAGGCAGACAATTGCATGAGGGTCAGCAGCAAGTGAATGAAAAATGCTGGCTGTTTCTGCTGTGTCAGGGGCAATTTATTCACTATATACTAAACATGGAGAAGCTGCATTTCAATTTTCTGCTGCAAAAGTCTGGAACAAACTTTCTGAGGCCTTGAGACAGGCCTCTACTCCAAAGACAATGTTTAAATCTACGCTGAAAACAGTTCTGTTTAACTGTGCATTTGATTAATTACTCTTATTATCTGTTTATTATTTTTTAAAATCTTTTTAAACATTTTCTTTCTATGTTTTGTGATTTTAATGCATTTTTTTCCTTCTTGTAAAGCACTTTGAATTCCATTTTGTATGAATTGTGCTATACAAATAAACTTGCCCTGCCTTGCGTTGCCCTGCCTATGTCAAAGCCAAGAAGCCAGGCAAAGCCTGCTCAAAAACTCAGATGAGTTGGTTTAGGCTTGGAAAAGCAAAGTGGCACTTTGCTGTCTAAATGGAGATGAACCACTTCAACTTAATGTTTTTCATAATGCAGTCTTGTCTACTATGAAAAGGCAAACTTTCATGCATTGGTGGTATAGTGGATAGCATAGCTGCTTGCCATGCAGTTGACCTGGGTTCGATTCCCAGCCTATGCAAGAATGTGATTAGTTGTAGGAGCTATCAATAGGGAGCGACTGCTTTTGATCAATGCAGATTTTTGCAAAAGTGGGTAAAATCCAAACTGAATATGCTACACTAGTTATATTTGCTGAGATTTGATGTTTTAAAAGCTTCATGCATCTTGTGAAAGTAACAACAGCAACGTGGGACTTTGTGTTGTTGTCCTGGCAAAATATATAAACTCAGTCCATCAAAAACTGAGAACTAGCGGTCTTGAACACAAACAAAGACAGCACCCAATTCCCTGACCGGGAATCGAACCCGGGCCGCGGCGGTGAGAGCGCCGAATCCTAGCCATTAGACCATCAGGGAATTGCTGGTAACCACGCTCCCGTGGGTGCCTTTTTTAAGGAGGCGTACATGTGAAAGATCCTGGCCATTTCTTCTGTCTCATAACCTGGATTAAAATACCAGTGCCTTGAAGCAAAGGCTAATGCTATACCATACCAATTTAGTTTGGCAATCACATCGTAAGCCTTGTTTAGTGCCTGGCAGTGGTCTCGGTCACCTTCCAAATGAGCGCATTGATTAAAAAGGCCTTTACTTGACCTTTTTCAACTTCATTACAAGTAAACATAAGCTTGCATTAATATGTTAGACACAATCTAAACCTGCTTTCTCCCATTTCTCACTCAAGGTACTTCATTAGTTTTTTTTAAAGGTATTAATGCCAACAGGCATGTGTAGAAGTGATGATTGTCTTAGTGTTTTGTTTTTTAATACTGCCTCCTGTGGTTAAACATTGATATAAGCATTGAGCATCCGCTCAACAAGATAGCTCTGCTAGTTCCACAACAAGTCAGAAACAAGAGGTATGCCTTTTTCCGATAAAAAAAGAGTGTGGCTTCAAATCCCAGCCGTGGCAAGAATGCCTCAGCATGTCTGTTGGTATGAATGTATCTGGGGCATACAGACAAGAACATGTGTTTTTGGAAGAAAATTACCATTCAAGGCTAATGAGGAACGCTTCACGAATTTGAGTGTCATCCTTGCGCAGGGGCCATGCTAATCTTCTCTGTATCGTTCTAATTTTAGTATATGTGATGCCAGAGCAACACAATGAGTAGTGAGTGTTGTGCTCCACTTGTTGGGCATGTGCATTACACCACCCTGCACAGTGGTTGAAAGGCAGAAAGGATTTTGAGTCATTTGGGTTTTTCTGGATCAAAACTTTTTTTTCTTTGCCTGTATGCTGCTCCTTTAGACAGGTCACTGTAAGACATAATTAAACAGCTCAATGTATTGACAGGGTTCAATTTTATTTTTGTAAGGAAGTTAGGAATTGCAGGTCTTGCACGTCACACAAATGCATTGTGGGAAGTTTTAGAGCAATGTTGTTTCAGCCAATTAGAAGGCTAAAGACATAAGTTACTAAAAGTGTCACCTTTAACAACCCTGCTTTCAGAGATTGCTACAAGGATTGTTTTTCTTTTTTACTTTTCAGACGTTTATTTGCATGTAAATAAATGAAAACTCTTTCTGGATTGACTGAGTCCATTGCTGATGTGTGGGCACAGCTTGCCGTCTCAGAGGTATTGCAATGCGTCTTCATTCGCTGTAATTGTTTACTATTTGCTTAATCTATGTGTTTTAGGTGTCACTAAGTGCTGTGGCTTGGCTGGTGAAAGTGCCTTTCCAGTAAACAGCAGATCCTGGGTACAAATCCCAGCAGTGCCTGCTCTGGGACAACCCGACCAAAGTAACTGCTTTTACATAGCTCCAGACTGACTCAGATAAAATCTACAAAGCTTGCCGGGTTCTCGTTATCATAAGTGCTTGTCTAGTTTACGGTAAAGTCACATATGCAAAAATATTTTGTTATTTGTTTAATTTTTTTTACACGTTTTAAATGTCCGAATGATGCATTTTTACTTCAGTCTGCTTTTACAGATTGATTTCCTGATCTGAGAGGTAAAAATAAGAGCGATATCATGTCTTCTGTAATACAGCTACACCCAGTGGAGACCTGTGGTAAAGACCAGAAAATTTCTGAACATTCTGGACCTCCTCTTGGTAGAATATAAAGCTGAGAAAGTCCCACTGCTCAGACAGAAAGCAACAGTGAAGAGGAAAGAGACCAGAACAGAAATTCATCTCTCAACAAGAAGAGCAAACACTAAACACTCTGAAGATGCTGTGCTCTCCTGGATTCCATTCAATTCAATTCAATTCAATTCAATTTTATTTGTATAGCCCAAAATCACAGAATGTCCGTCTCAATGGGCTTCACAAGAAAAAGAGGAATGTATTAACACAAATACACAACAAGAAAAATAACTAACAAATGCTAACTAAACAAGACTAGCACATTAATGCACTAGCACAGTCTGCACTCACTCCGTTCATAGGCTTCTACGAGCCTGTTCGATGCCTGTGGCCTGAAATCAGACCTCTGCTCCACCATCAGCACCTCCTGCGGAGAAGCACAGCAGTCTGCAGATGGTGGAGAAAGTTTTGGGTTACAGGAGGATTTTTTTAGTGACCTTATTGCAATAGTCAAACACCAGAATTAGGTTTTTTGTTAAAGAAAAATTTTTTTCCAAGGCAGACAATTGCATGAGGGTCAGCAGCAAGTGAATGAAAAATGCTGGCTGTTTCTGCTGTGTCAGGGGCAATTTATTCACTATATACTAAACATGGAGAAGCTGCATTTCAATTTTCTGCTGCAAAAGTCTGGAACAAACTTTCTGAGGCCTTGAGACAGGCCTCTACTCCAAAGACAATGTTTAAATCTACGCTGAAAACAGTTCTGTTTAACTGTGCATTTGATTAATTACTCTTATTATCTGTTTATTATTTTTTAAAATCTTTTTAAACATTTTCTTTCTATGTTTTGTGATTTTAATGCATTTTTTTCCTTCTTGTAAAGCACTTTGAATTCCTTTTTGTATGAATTGTGCTATACAAATAAACTTGCCCTGCCTTGCGTTGCCCTGCCTATGTCAAAGCCAAGAAGCCAGGCAAAGCCTGCTCAAAAACTCAGATGAGTTGGTTTAGGCTTGGAAAAGCAAAGTGGCACTTTTGCTGTCTAAATGGAGATGAACCACTTCAACTTAATGTTTTTCATAATGCAGTCTTGTCTACTGTGAAAAGGTAAACTTTCATGCATTGGTAGTATAGTGGATAGCATAGCTGCTTGCCATGCAGTTGACCTGGGTTCGATTCCCAGCCAATGCAAGAATGTGATTAGTTGTAGGAGCTATCAATAGGGAGCGACTGCTTTGGATCAATGCAGATTTTTGCAAAAGTGGGTAAAATCCAAACTGAATATGCTACACTAGTTATATTTGCTGAGATTTGATGTTTTAAAAGCTTCATGCATCTTGTGAAAGTAACAACAGCAACTTGGGACTTTGTGTTGTTGTCCTGGCAAAATACATAAACTCAGTCCATCAAAAACTGAGAACTAGCAGTCTTGAACACTAACAAAGACAGCACCCAATTCCCTGACCGGGAATCGAACCCGGGCCGCGGCGGTGAGAGCGCCGAATCCTAGACATTAGACCATCAGGAAATTGCTGGTAACCACGCTCCCGTGGGTGCCTTTTTTAAGGAGGCGTACATGTGAAAGATACTGGCCATTTCTTCTGTCTCATAACCTGGATTAAAATACCAGTGCCTTGAAGCAAAGGCTAATGCTATACCATACCAATTTAGTTTGGCAATCACATCGTAAGCCTTGTTTAGTGCCTGGCAGTGGTCTCGGTCACCTTCCAAATGAGCGCATTGATTAAAAAGGCCTTTACTTGACCTTTTTCAACTTCATTACAAGTAAACATAAGCTTGCATTAATTTGTTAGACACAATCTAAACCTGCTTTCTCCCATTTCTCACTCCAGGTACTTCATTATTTTTTTTTTTTAAAGGTATTAATGCCAACAGGCATGTGTAGAAGTGATGATTGTCTTTTTGTTTTTTTAATACTGCCTCCTGTGGTTAAACATTGATATAAGCATTGAGCATCCGCTCAACAAGATAGCTCTGCTAGTTCCACAACAAGTCAGAAACAAGAGGTATGCCTTTTTCCGATAAAAAAAGAGTGTGGCTTCAAATCCCAGCCGTGGCAAGAATGCCTCAGCATGTCTGTTGGTATGAATGTATCTGGGGCATACAGACCAGAACATGTGTTTTTGGAAGAAAATTACCATTCAAGGCTAATGAGAAACGCTTCACAAATTTGCGTGTCATCCTTGCGCAGGGGCCATGCTAATCTTCTCTGTATCATTCCAATTTTAGTATATGTGATGCCAGAGCAACACAATAAGTAGTGAGTGTTGTGCTCCACTTGTTGGGCATGTGCATTACACCACCCTGCACAGTGGTTGAAAGGCAGAAAGGATTTTGAGTCATTTGGGTTTTTCTGGATCAAAACTTTTTTTTCTTTGCCTGTATGCTGCTCCTTTAGACAGGTCACTGTAAGACATAATTAAACAGCTCAATGTATTGACAGGGTTCAATTTTATTTTTGTAAGGAAGTTAGGAATTGCAGGTCTTGCACGTCACACAAATGCATTGTGGGAAGTTTTAGAGCAATGTTGTTTCAGCCAATTAGAAGGCTAAAGACATAAATTACTAAAAGTGTCACCTTTAACAACCCTGCTTTCAGAGATTGCTACAGGGATTGTTTTTCTTTTTTACTTTTCAGACGTTTATTTGCATGTAAATAAATGAAAACTCTTTCTGGATTGACAGAGTCCATTGCTGATGTGTGGGCACAGCTTGCCGTCTCAGAGGTATTGCAATGCGTCTTCATTCGCTGTAATTGTTTACTATTTACTTAATCTATGTGTTTTAGGTGTCACTAGGTGCTGTGGCTTGGCTGGTGAAAGTGCCTTTCCAGTAAACAGGAGATCCTGGGTACAAATCCCAGCAGTGCCTGCTCTGGGACAACCCGACCAAAGTAACTGCTTTTACATAGCTCCACATTGACTCAGATAAAATCTACAAAGCTTGCCGGGTTCTCGTTATCATAAGTGCTTGTCTAGTTTACGGTAAAGTCACATATGCAAAAATATTTTGTTATTTGTTTAATTTTTTTTTACACGTTTTATATGTCCGAATGATGCATTTTTACTTCAGTCTGCTTTTACAGATTGATTTCCTGATCTGAGAGGTAAAAATAAGAGCGATATCATGTCTTCTGTAATACAGCTACACCCAGTGGAGACCTGTGGTAAAGACCAGAAAATTTCTGAACATTCTGGACCTCCTCTTGGTAGAATATAAAGCTGAGAAAGTCCCACTGCTCAGACAGAAAGCAACAGTGAAGAGGAAAGAGACCACAACAGAAATTCATCTCTCAACAAGAAGAGCAAACACTAAACACTCTGAAGATGCTGTGCTCTCCTGGATTCCAGTCTGCACTCACTCCGTTCATAGGCTTCTACGAGCCTGTTCGATGCCTGTGGCCTGAAATCAGACCTCTGCTCCACCATCAGCACCTCCTGCGGAGAAGCACAGCAGTCTGCAGATGGTGGAGAAAGTTTTGGGTTACAGGAGGATTTTTTTAGTGACCTTATTGCAATAGTCAAACACCAGAATTAGGTTTTTTGTTGAAGAAAAATTTTTTTCCAAAGCAGACAATTGCATGAGGGTCAGCAGCAAGTGAATGAAAAATGCTGGCTGTTTCTGCTGTGTCAGGGGCAATTTATTCACTATATACTAAACATGGACAAAATGGATTTCAATTGTCTGCTGCAAAAGTCTGGAACAAACTTTCTGAGGCCTTGAGACAGGCCTCTACTCCAAAGACAATGTTTAAATCTACGCTGAAAACAGTTCTGTTTAACTGTGGATTTGATTAATTACTCTTATTATCTGTTTATTATTTTTTAAAATCTTTTTAAACATTTTCTTTCTATGTTTTGTGATTTTAATGCATTTTTTTCCTTCTTGTAAAGCACTTTGAATTCCATTTTGTATGAATTGTGCTATACAAATAAACTTGCCCTGCCTTGCGTTGCCCTGCCTATGTCAAAGCCAAGAAGCCAGGCAAAGCCTGCTCAAAAACTCAGATGAGTTGGTTTAGGATTGGAAAAGCAAAGTGGCACTTTGCTGTCTAAATGGAGATGAACCACTTCAACTTAATGTTTTTCATAATGCAGTCTTGTCTACTATGAAAAGGCAAACTTTCATGCATTGGTGGTATAGTGGATAGCATAGCTGCTTGCCATGCAGTTGACCTGGGTTCGATTCCCAGCCAATGCAAGAATGTGATTAGTTGTAGGAGCTATCAATAGGGAGCGACTGCTTTTGATCAATGCAGATTTTTGCAAAAGTGGGTAAAATCCAAACTGAATATGCTACACTAGTTATATTTGCTGAGATTTGATGTTTTAAAAGCTTCATGCATCTTGTGAAAGTAACAACAGCAACGTGGGACTTTGTGTTGTTGTCCTGGCAAAATATATAAACTCAGTCCATCAAAAACTGAGAACTAGCGGTCTTGAACACAAACAAAGACAGCTCCCAATTCCCTGACCGGGAATCGAACCCGGGCCGCGGCGGTGAGAGCGCCGAATCCTAGCCATTAGACCATCAGGGAATTGCTGGTAACCACGCTCCCGTGGGTGCCTTTTTTAAGGAGGCGTACATGTGAAAGATCCTGGCCATTTCTTCTGTCTCATAACCTGGATTAAAATACCAGTGCCTTGAAGCAAAGGCTAATGCTATACCATACCAATTTAGTTTGGCAATCACATCGTAAGCCTTGTTTAGTGCCTGGCAGTGGTCTCGGTCACCTTCCAAATGAGCGCATTGATTAAAAAGGCCTTTACTTGACCTTTTTCAACTTCATTACAAGTAAACATAAGCTTGCATTAATATGTTAGACACAATCTAAACCTGCTTTCTCCCATTTCTCACTCAAGGTACTTCATTAGTTTTTTTTAAAGGTATTAATGCCAACAGGCATGTGTAGAAGTGATGATTGTCTTAGTGTTTTGTTTTTTAATACTGCCTCCTGTGGTTAAACATTGATATAAGCATTGAGCATCCGCTCAACAAGATAGCTCTGCTAGTTCCACAACAAGTCAGAAACAAGAGGTATGCCTTTTTCCGATAAAAAAAGAGTGTGGCTTCAAATCCCAGCCGTGGCAAGAATGCCTCAGCATGTCTGTTGGTATGAATGTATCTGGGGCATACAGACAAGAACATGTGTTTTTGGAAGAAAATTACCATTCAAGGCTAATGAGGAACGCTTCACGAATTTGAGTGTCATCCTTGCGCAGGGGCCATGCTAATCTTCTCTGTATCATTCCAATTTTAGTATATGTGATGCCAGAGCAACACAATGAGTAGTGAGTGTTGTGCTCCACTTGTTGGGCATGTGCATTACACCACCCTGCACAGTGGTTGAAAGGCAGAAAGGATTTTGAGTCATTTGGGTTTTTCTGGATCAAAACTTTTTTTTCTTTGCCTGTATGCTGCTCCTTTAGACAGGTCACTGTAAGACATAATTAAACAGCTCAATGTATTGACAGGGTTCAATTTTATTTTTGTAAGGAAGTTAGGAATTGCAGGTCTTGCACGTCACACAAATGCATTGTGGGAAGTTTTAGAGCAATGTTGTTTCAGCCAATTAGAAGGCTAAAGACATAAGTTACTAAAAGTGTCACCTTTAACAACCCTGCTTTCAGAGATTGCTACAAGGATTGTTTTTCTTTTTTACTTTTCAGACGTTTATTTGCATGTAAATAAATGAAAACTCTTTCTGGATTGACTGAGTCCATTGTTGATGTGTGGGCACAGCTTGCCGTCTCAGAGGTATTGCAATGCGTCTTCATTCGCTGTAATTGTTTACTATTTGCTTAATCTATGTGTTTTAGGTGTCACTAAGTGCTGTGGCTTGGCTGGTGAAAGTGCCTTTCCAGTAAACAGGAGATCCTGGGTACAAATCCCAGCAGTGCCTGCTCTGGGACAACCCGACCAAAGTAACTGCTTTTACATAGCTCCAGACTGACTCAGATAAAATCTACAAAGCTTGCCGGGTTCTCGTTATCATAAGTGCTTGTCTAGTTTACGGTAAAGTCACATATGCAAAAATATTTTGTTATTTGTTTAATTTTTTTTACACGTTTTATATGTCCGAATGATGCATTTTTACTTCAGTCTGCTTTTACAGATTGATTTCCTGATCTGAGAGGTAAAAATAAGAGCGATATCATGTCTTCTGTAATACAGCTACACCCAGTGGAGACCTGTGGTAAAGACCAGAAAATTTCTGAACATTCTGGACCTCCTCTTGGTAGAATATAAAGCTGAGAAAGTCCCACTGCTCAGACAGAAAGCAACAGTGAAGAGGAAAGAGACCAGAACAGAAATTCATCTCTCAACAAGAAGAGCAAACACTAAACACTCTGAAGATGCTGTGCTCTCCTGGATTCCAGTCTGCACTCACTCCGTTCATAGGCTTCTACGAGCCTGTTCGATGCCTGTGGCCTGAAATCAGACCTCTGCTCCACCATCAGCACCTCCTGCGGAGAAGCACAGCAGTCTGCAGATGGTGGAGAAAGTTTTGGGTTACAGGAGGATTTTTTTAGTGACCTTATTCCAATAGTCAAACACCAGAATTAGGTTTTTTGTTAAAGAAAATTTTTTTTCCAAGGCAGACAATTGCATGAGGGTCAGCAGCAAGTGAATGAAAAATGCTGGCTGTTTCTGCTGTGTCAGGGGCAATTTATTCACTATATACTAAACATGGAGAAGCTGCATTTCAATTTTCTGCTGCAAAAGTCTGGAACAAACTTTCTGAGGCCTTGAGACAGGCCTCTACTCCAAAGACAATGTTTAAATCTACGCTGAAAACAGTTCTGTTTAACTGTGCATTTGATTAATTACTCTTATTATCTGTTTATTATTTTTTAAAATCTTTTTAAACATTTTCTTTCTATGTTTTGTGATTTTAATGCATTTTTTCCTTCTTGTAAAGCACTTTGAATTCCATTTTGTATGAATTGTGCTATACAAATAAACTTGCCCTGCCTTGCGTTGCCCTGCCTATGTCAAAGCCAAGAAGCCAGGCAAAGCCTGCTCAAAAACTCAGATGAGTTGGTTTAGGCTTGGAAAAGCAAAGTGGCACTTTGCTGTCTAAATGGAGATGAACCACTTCAACTTAATGTTTTTCATAATGCAGTCTTGTCTACTATGAAAAGGCAAACTTTCATGCATTGGTGGTATAGTGGATAGCATAGCTGCTTGCCATGCAGTTGACCTGGGTTCGATTCCCAGCCAATGCAAGAATGTGATTAGTTGTAGGAGCTATCAATAGGGAGCGACTGCTTTGGATCAATGCAGATTTTTGCAAAAGTGGGTAAAATCCAAACTGAATATGCTACACTAGTTATATTTGCTGAGATTTGATGTTTTAAAAGCTTCATGCATCTTGTGAAAGTAACAACAGCAACTTGGGACTTTGTGTTGTTGTCCTGGCAAAATATATAAACTCAGTCCATCAAAAACTGAGAACTAGCAGTCTTGAACACTAACAAAGACAGCACCCAATTCCCTGACCGGGAATCGAACCCGGGCCGCGGCGGTGAGAGCGCCGAATCCTAGCCATTAGACCATCAGGGAATTGCTGGTAACCACGCTTCCGTGGGTGCCTTTTTTAAGGAGGCGTACATGTGAAAGATCCTGGCCATTTCTTCTGTCTCATAACCTGGATTAAAATACCAGTGCCTTGAAGCAAAGGCTAATGCTATACCATACCAATTTAGTTTGGCAATCACATCGTAAGCCTTGTTTAGTGCCTGGCAGTGGTCTCGGTCACCTTCCAAATGAGCGCATTGATTAAAAAGGCCTTTACTTGACCTTTTTCAACTTCATTACAAGTAAACATAAGCTTGCATTAATTTGTTAGACACAATCTAAACCTGCTTTCTCCCATTTCTCACTCCAGGTACTTCATTATTTTTTTTTTTTTAAAGGTATTAATGCCAACAGGCATGTGTAGAAGTGATGATTGTCTTTTTGTTTTTTTAATACTGCCTCCTGTGGTTAAACATTGATATAAGCATTGAGCATCCGCTCAACAAGATAGCTCTGCTAGTTCCACAACAAGTCAGAAACAAGAGGTATGCCTTTTTCCGATAAAAAAAGAGTGTGGCTTCAAATCCCAGCCGTGGCAAGAATGCCTCAGCATGTCTGTTGGTATGAATGTATCTGGGGCATACAGACCAGAACATGTGTTTTTGGAAGAAAATTACCATTCAAGGCTAATGAGAAACGCTTCACAAATTTGCGTGTCATCCTTGCGCAGGGGCCATGCTAATCTTCTCTGTATCATTCCAATTTTAGTATATGTGATGCCAGAGCAACACAATAAGTAGTGAGTGTTGTGCTCCACTTGTTGGGCATGTGCATTACACCACCCTGCACAGTGGTTGAAAGGCAGAAAGGATTTTGAGTCATTTGGGTTTTTCTGGATCAAAACTTTTTTTTCTTTGCCTGTATGCTGCTCCTTTAGACAGGTCACTGTAAGACATAATTAAACAGCTCAATGTATTGACAGGGTTCAATTTTATTTTTGTAAGGAAGTTAGGAATTGCAGGTCTTGCACGTCACACAAATGCATTGTGGGAAGTTTTAGAGCAATGTTGTTTCAGCCAATTAGAAGGCTAAAGACATAAATTACTAAAAGTGTCACCTTTAACAACCCTGCTTTCAGAGATTGCTACAGGGATTGTTTTTCTTTTTTACTTTTCAGACGTTTATTTGCATGTAAATAAATGAAAACTCTTTCTGGATTGACAGAGTCCATTGCTGATGTGTGGGCACAGCTTGCCGTCTCAGAGGTATTGCAATGCGTCTTCATTCGCTGTAATTGTTTACTATTTACTTAATCTATGTGTTTTAGGTGTCACTAGGTGCTGTGGCTTGGCTGGTGAAAGTGCCTTTCCAGTAAACAGGAGATCCTGGGTACAAATCCCAGCAGTGCCTGCTCTGGGACAACCCGACCAAAGTAACTGCTTTTACATAGCTCCACATTGACTCAGATAAAATCTACAAAGCTTGCCGGGTTCTCGTTATCATAAGTGCTTGTCTAGTTTACGGTAAAGTCACATATGCAAAAATATTTTGTTATTTGTTTAATTTTTTTTTACACGTTTTATATGTCCGAATGATGCATTTTTACTTCAGTCTGCTTTTACAGATTGATTTCCTGATCTGAGAGGTAAAAATAAGAGCGATATCATGTCTTCTGTAATACAGCTACACCCAGTGGAGACCTGTGGTAAAGACCAGAAAATTTCTGAACATTCTGGACCTCCTCTTGGTAGAATATAAAGCTGAGAAAGTCCCACTGCTCAGACAGAAAGCAACAGTGAAGAGGAAAGAGACCACAACAGAAATTCATCTCTCAACAAGAAGAGCAAACACTAAACACTCTGAAGATGCTGTGCTCTCCTGGATTCCAGTCTGCACTCACTCCGTTCATAGGCTTCTACGAGCCTGTTCGATGCCTGTGGCCTGAAATCAGACCTCTGCTCCACCATCAGCACCTCCTGCGGAGAAGCACAGCAGTCTGCAGATGGTGGAGAAAGTTTTGGGTTACAGGAGGATTTTTTTAGTGACCTTATTGCAATAGTCAAACACCAGAATTAGGTTTTTTGTTGAAGAAAAATTTTTTTCCAAAGCAGACAATTGCATGAGGGTCAGCAGCAAGTGAATGAAAAATGCTGGCTGTTTCTGCTGTGTCAGGGGCAATTTATTCACTATATACTAAACATGGACAAAATGGATTTCAATTGTCTGCTGCAAAAGTCTGGAACAAACTTTCTGAGGCCTTGAGACAGGCCTCTACTCCAAAGACAATGTTTAAATCTACGCTGAAAACAGTTCTGTTTAACTGTGGATTTGATTAATTACTCTTATTATCTGTTTATTATTTTTTAAAATCTTTTTAAACATTTTCTTTCTATGTTTTGTGATTTTAATGCATTTTTTTCCTTCTTGTAAAGCACTTTGAATTCCATTTTGTATGAATTGTGCTATACAAATAAACTTGCCCTGCCTTGCGTTGCCCTGCCTATGTCAAAGCCAAGAAGCCAGGCAAAGCCTGCTCAAAAACTCAGATGAGTTGGTTTAGGATTGGAAAAGCAAAGTGGCACTTTGCTGTCTAAATGGAGATGAACCACTTCAACTTAATGTTTTTCATAATGCAGTCTTGTCTACTATGAAAAGGCAAACTTTCATGCATTGGTGGTATAGTGGATAGCATAGCTGCTTGCCATGCAGTTGACCTGGGTTCGATTCCCAGCCAATGCAAGAATGTGATTAGTTGTAGGAGCTATCAATAGGGAGCGACTGCTTTTGATCAATGCAGATTTTTGCAAAAGTGGGTAAAATCCAAACTGAATATGCTACACTAGTTATATTTGCTGAGATTTGATGTTTTAAAAGCTTCATGCATCTTGTGAAAGTAACAACAGCAACGTGGGACTTTGTGTTGTTGTCCTGGCAAAATATATAAACTCAGTCCATCAAAAACTGAGAACTAGCGGTCTTGAACACAAACAAAGACAGCTCCCAATTCCCTGACCGGGAATCGAACCCGGGCCGCGGCGGTGAGAGCGCCGAATCCTAGCCATTAGACCATCAGGGAATTGCTGGTAACCACGCTCCCGTGGGTGCCTTTTTTAAGGAGGCGTACATGTGAAAGATCCTGGCCATTTCTTCTGTCTCATAACCTGGATTAAAATACCAGTGCCTTGAAGCAAAGGCTAATGCTATACCATACCAATTTAGTTTGGCAATCACATCGTAAGCCTTGTTTAGTGCCTGGCAGTGGTCTCGGTCACCTTCCAAATGAGCGCATTGATTAAAAAGGCCTTTACTTGACCTTTTTCAACTTCATTACAAGTAAACATAAGCTTGCATTAATATGTTAGACACAATCTAAACCTGCTTTCTCCCATTTCTCACTCAAGGTACTTCATTAGTTTTTTTTAAAGGTATTAATGCCAACAGGCATGTGTAGAAGTGATGATTGTCTTAGTGTTTTGTTTTTTAATACTGCCTCCTGTGGTTAAACATTGATATAAGCATTGAGCATCCGCTCAACAAGATAGCTCTGCTAGTTCCACAACAAGTCAGAAACAAGAGGTATGCCTTTTTCCGATAAAAAAAGAGTGTGGCTTCAAATCCCAGCCGTGGCAAGAATGCCTCAGCATGTCTGTTGGTATGAATGTATCTGGGGCATACAGACAAGAACATGTGTTTTTGGAAGAAAATTACCATTCAAGGCTAATGAGGAACGCTTCACGAATTTGAGTGTCATCCTTGCGCAGGGGCCATGCTAATCTTCTCTGTATCATTCCAATTTTAGTATATGTGATGCCAGAGCAACACAATGAGTAGTGAGTGTTGTGCTCCACTTGTTGGGCATGTGCATTACACCACCCTGCACAGTGGTTGAAAGGCAGAAAGGATTTTGAGTCATTTGGGTTTTTCTGGATCAAAACTTTTTTTTTCTTTGCCTGTATGCTGCTCCTTTAGACAGGTCACTGTAAGACATAATTAAACAGCTCAATGTATTGACAGGGTTCAATTTTATTTTTGTAAGGAAGTTAGGAATTGCAGGTCTTGCACGTCACACAAATGCATTGTGGGAAGTTTTAGAGCAATGTTGTTTCAGCCAATTAGAAGGCTAAAGACATAAGTTACTAAAAGTGTCACCTTTAACAACCCTGCTTTCAGAGATTGCTACAAGGATTGTTTTTCTTTTTTACTTTTCAGACGTTTATTTGCATGTAAATAAATGAAAACTCTTTCTGGATTGACTGAGTCCATTGTTGATGTGTGGGCACAGCTTGCCGTCTCAGAGGTATTGCAATGCGTCTTCATTCGCTGTAATTGTTTACTATTTGCTTAATCTATGTGTTTTAGGTGTCACTAAGTGCTGTGGCTTGGCTGGTGAAAGTGCCTTTCCAGTAAACAGGAGATCCTGGGTACAAATCCCAGCAGTGCCTGCTCTGGGACAACCCGACCAAAGTAACTGCTTTTACATAGCTCCAGACTGACTCAGATAAAATCTACAAAGCTTGCCGGGTTCTCGTTATCATAAGTGCTTGTCTAGTTTACGGTAAAGTCACATATGCAAAAATATTTTGTTATTTGTTTAATTTTTTTTTACACGTTTTATATGTCCGAATGATGCATTTTTACTTCAGTCTGCTTTTACAGATTGATTTCCTGATCTGAGAGGTAAAAATAAGAGCGATATCATGTCTTCTGTAATACAGCTACACCCAGTGGAGACCTGTGGTAAAGACCAGAAAATTTCTGAACATTCTGGACCTCCTCTTGGTAGAATATAAAGCTGAGAAAGTCCCACTGCTCAGACAGAAAGCAACAGTGAAGAGGAAAGAGACCAGAACAGAAATTCATCTCTCAACAAGAAGAGCAAACACTAAACACTCTGAAGATGCTGTGCTCTCCTGGATTCCAGTCTGCACTCACTCCGTTCATAGGCTTCTACGAGCCTGTTCGATGCCTGTGGCCTGAAATCAGACCTCTGCTCCACCATCAGCACCTCCTGCGGAGAAGCACAGCAGTCTGCAGATGGTGGAGAAAGTTTTGGGTTACAGGAGGATTTTTTTAGTGACCTTATTCCAATAGTCAAACACCAGAATTAGGTTTTTTGTTAAAGAAAAATTTTTTTTCCAAGGCAGACAATTGCATGAGGGTCAGCAGCAAGTGAATGAAAAATGCTGGCTGTTTCTGCTGTGTCAGGGGCAATTTATTCACTATATACTAAACATGGAGAAGCTGCATTTCAATTTTCTGCTGCAAAAGTCTGGAACAAACTTTCTGAGGCCTTGAGACAGGCCTCTACTCCAAAGACAATGTTTAAATCTACGCTGAAAACAGTTCTGTTTAACTGTGCATTTGATTAATTACTCTTATTATCTGTTTATTATTTTTTAAAATCTTTTTAAACATTTTCTTTCTATGTTTTGTGATTTTAATGCATTTTTTTCCTTCTTGTAAAGCACTTTGAATTCCATTTTGTATGAATTGTGCTATACAAATAAACTTGCCCTGCCTTGCGTTGCCCTGCCTATGTCAAAGCCAAGAAGCCAGGCAAAGCCTGCTCAAAAACTCAGATGAGTTGGTTTAGGCTTGGAAAAGCAAAGTGGCACTTTGCTGTCTAAATGGAGATGAACCACTTCAACTTAATGTTTTTCATAATGCAGTCTTGTCTACTATGAAAAGGCAAACTTTCATGCATTGGTGGTATAGTGGATAGCATAGCTGCTTGCCATGCAGTTGACCTGGGTTCGATTCCCAGCCAATGCAAGAATGTGATTAGTTGTAGGAGCTATCAATAGGGAGCGACTGCTTTTGATCAATGCAGATTTTTGCAAAAGTGGGTAAAATCCAAACTGAATATGCTACACTAGTTATATTTGCTGAGATTTGATGTTTTAAAAGCTTCATGCATCTTGTGAAAGTAACAACAGCAACTTGGGACTTTGTGTTGTTGTCCTGGCAAAATATATAAACTCAGTCCATCAAAAACTGAGAACTAGCAGTCTTGAACACTAACAAAGACAGCACCCAATTCCCTGACCGGGAATCGAACCCGGGCCGCGGCGGTGAGAGCGCCGAATCCTAGCCATTAGACCATCAGGGAATTGCTGGTAACCACGCTTCCGTGGGTGCCTTTTTTAAGGAGGCGTACATGTGAAAGATCCTGGCCATTTCTTCTGTCTCATAACCTGGATTAAAATACCAGTGCCTTGAAGCAAAGGCTAATGCTATACCATACCAATTTAGTTTGGCAATCACATCGTAAGCCTTGTTTAGTGCCTGGCAGTGGTCTCGGTCACCTTCCAAATGAGCGCATTGATTAAAAAGGCCTTTACTTGACCTTTTTCAACTTCATTACAAGTAAACATAAGCTTGCATTAATATGTTAGACACAATCTAAACCTGCTTTCTCCCATTTCTCACTCCAGGTACTTCATTAGTTTTTTTTAAAGGTATTAATGCCAACAGGCATGTGTAGAAGGGTTCTAGGACATTTCAGCCACGGATATTTCAGCCACGGACATTTGAGCCAAAAAACTGCAAGCTAGGATATTTGAGCCATGTGCGCCCCCTAGTTTAGGACATTTCAGCCACGGACATTTCAGCCACGGACATTTGGGCCACGGACATTACCAGGAGCTTCAGGTTCGTCTTCACAATCTGGTGCTTGACTTAAACACAGGCAAGAAGACCATCCCTGCCTTCCTTCGTGGCATCAGTCACAACCTTCGTGGAGGACAACTAAACTTGTAAAATATTGTGTAAAATTGTTATTGTGTATTATGTAAAATATGTAAAAAATTTATTGTAAATAAACAGTTGCACTACAGAAAATAATTGGTTTTAGTCATTTTTATCCCATGGCTCATATAAAAAATTCTGATATTTTTAATTTTTTTTTTGATATTTTATGTAAAAATTCTGATATTTTATGTAAAAATTTATCGTAAATAAACAGTTGCACTACAGAAAAATTGCTTTTAGTCTTAAAATTTTTATCGTGCAAAAATTTTTATCGTGCTTTTAGTCATTTAAATTTTTATTGTAAAAAAATTTAAATGACTAAAAGCACGATAAAAATTTTTATCGTGCAAAAATTTTTATCGTGCTTTTAGTCATTTAAATTTTTTTTTTTTTATCTTTTTATCTTTTTTTAAATAAACAGTTGCGCCCAGGTTGCAGTTTTTCAAATGTCCGTGGTTTATCGTGCAACATTTTTTATCGTGCTTTTAGTCATTTAAATTTTTTTTATCTTTTTATCTTTTTTTTAAATAAACAGTTGCGCCCAGGTTGCAGTTTTTCAAATGTCCGTGGTTTATCGTGCGACACTTTTTATCGTGCTTTTAGTCATTTAATTTTTTTTTTATCTTTTTATCTTTTTTTAAATAAACAGTTGCTTTTTATCTTTTTTTTAAAAAAACAATTACGCCCAGGTTGCAGTTCTTCAAATGTCCGTGGCTGAAATGTCCGAGTCACCGTGGCTCAAATATCCTAGCTTCCAGTTTTTTTGGCTCAAATGTCCGTGGCTGAAATATCCGTGGCTGAAATGTCCGTTCACCGTGTAGAAGTGATGATTGTCTTAGTGTTTTGTTTTTTAATACTGCCTCCTGTGGTTAAACATTGGTATAAGCATTGAGCATCCGCTCAACAAGATAGCTCTGCTAGTTCCACAACAAGTCAGAAACAAGAGGTATGCCTTTTTTCCGATAAAAAAAGAGTGTGGCTTCAAATCCCAGCCGTGGCAAGAATGCCTCAGCATGTCTGTTGGTATGAATGTATCTGGGGCATACAGACAAGAACATGTGTTTTTGGAAGAAAATTACCATTCAAGGCTAATGAGGAACGCTTCACGAATTTGCGTGTCATCCTTGCGCAGGGGCCATGCTAATCTTCTCTGTATCGTTCCAATTTTAGTATATGTGATGCCAGAGCAACACAATAAGTAGTGAGTGTTGTGCTCCACTTGTTGGGCATGTGCATTACACCACCCTGCACAGTGGTTGAAAGGCAGAGAAGGATTTTGAGTCATTTGGGTTTTTCTGGATCAAAACTTTTTTTTTCTTTGCCTGTATGCTGCTCCTTTAGACAGGTCACTGTAAGACATAATTAAACAGCTCAATGTATTGACAGGGTTCAATTTTATTTTTGTAAGGAAGTTAGGAATTGCAGGTCTTGCACGTCACACAAATGCATTGTGGGAAGTTTTAGAGCAATGTTGTTTCAGCCAATTAGAAGGCTAAAGACATAAGTTACTAAAGTGTCACCTTTAACAACCCTGCTTTCAGAGATTGCTACAGGGATTGTTTTTCTTTTTTACTTTTCAGACGTTTATTTGCATGTAATAAATGAAAACTCTTTCTGGATTGACTGAGTCCATTGCTGATGTGTGGGCACAGCTTGCCGTCTCAGAGGTATTGCAATGCGTCTTCATTCGCTGTAATTGTTTACTATTTACTTAATCTATGTGTTTTAGGTGTCTCTAAGTGCTGTGGCTTGGCTGGTGAAAGTGCCTTTCCAGTAAACAGGAGATCCTGGGTACAAATCCCAGCAGTGCCTGCTCTGGACAACCCGACCAAAGTAACTGCTTTTACATAGCTCCAGACTGACTCAGATAAAATCTACAAAGCTTGCGGGTTCTCGTTATCATAAGTGCTTGTCTAGTTTACGGTAAAGTCACATATGCAAAAATATTTTGTTATTTGTTTAATTTTTTTTTACACGTTGTATATGTCCGAATGATGCATTTTTACTTCAGTCTGCTTTTACAGATTGATTTCTTGATCTGAGAGGTAAAAATAAGAGCGATATCATGTCTTCTGTAATACAGCTACACCCAGTGGAGACCTGTGGTAAAGACCAGAAATTTTCTGAACATTCTGGACCTCCTCTTGGTAGAATATAAAGCTAGGAGTCCCACTGCTCAGACAGAAAGCAACAGTGAAGAGGAAAGAGACCAGAACAGAAATTCATCTCTCAACAAGAAGAGCAAACACTAAACACTCTGAAGATGCTGTGCTCTCCTGGATTCCAGTCTGCACTCACTCCATTCATAGGCTTTTACGAGCCTTTTCGATGCCTGTGGCCTGAAATCAGACCTCTGCTCCACCATCAGTACCTCCTGCGGAGAAACACAGCAGTCTGCACGTGGTAGAGAAAGTTTTGGGTTACAGGAGGATTTTTTTAGTGACCTTATTGCAATAGTCAAACACCAGAATTAGGTTTTTTTGTTAAAGAAAATTTTTTTTCCAAGGCAGACAATTGCATGAGGGTCAGCAGCAAGTGAATGAAAAATGCTGGCTGTTTCTGCTGTGTCAGGGGCAATTTATTCACTGTATACTAAACATGGAGAAGCTGCATTTCAATTTTCTGCTGCAAAAGTCTGGAACAAACTTTCTGAGGCCTTGAGACAGGCCTCTACTCCAAAGACAATGTTTAAATCTACGCTGAAAACAGTTCTGTTTAACTGTGCATTTGATTAATTACTCTTATTATCTGTTTATTATTTTTTAAAATCTTTTTAAACATTTTCTTTCTATGTTTTGTGATTTTAATGCATTTTTTTCCTTCTTGTAAAGCACTTTGAATTCCATTTTGTATGAATTGTGCTATACAAATAAACTTGCCCTGCCTTGCGTTGCCCTGCCTATGTCAAAGCCAAGAAGCCAGGCAAAGCCTGCTCAAAAACTCAGATGGTTTGGTTTAGGCTTGGAAAAGCAAAGTGGCACTTTTGCTGTCTAAATGGAGATGAACCACTTCAACTTAATGTTTTTCATAATGCAGTCTTGTCTACTGTGAAAAGGCAAACTTTCATGCATTGGTGGTATAGTGGTTAGCATAGCTGCTTGCCATGCAGTTGACCTGGGTTCGATTCCCAGCCAATGCAAGAATGTGATTAGTTGTAGGAGCTATCAATAGGGAGCGACTGCTTTGGATCAATGCAGATTTTTGCAAAAGTGGGTAAAATCCAAACTGAATATGCTACACTAGTTATATTTGCTGAGATTTGATGTTTTAAAGCTTCATTGCATCTTGTGAAAGTAACAACAGCAACGTGGGACTTTGTGTTGTTGTCCTGGCAAAATATATAAACTCAGTCCATCAAAAACTGAGAACTAGCAGTCTTGAACACAAACAAAGACAGCACCCAATTCCCTGACCGGGAATCGAACCCGGGCCGCGGCGGTGAGAGCGCCGAATCCTAGCCATTAGACCATCAGGGAATTGCTGGTAAATACGCTCCCGTGGGTGCCTTTTTTTAAGGAGGCGTACATGTGAAAGATCCTGGCCATTTCTTCTGTCTCATAACCTGGATTAAAATACCAGTGCCTTGAAGCAAAGGCTAATGCTATACCATACCAATTTAGTTTGGCAATCACATCGTAAGCCTTGTTTAGTGCCCTGGCAGTGGTCTCGGTCACCTTCCAAATGAGCGCATTGATTAAAAAGGCCTTTACTTGACCTTTTTCAACTTCATTACAAGTAAACATAAGCTTGCATTAATTTGTTAGACACAATCTAAACCTGCTTTCTCCCATTTCTCACTCCAGGTACTTCATTAGTTTTTTTTTTAAAGGTATTAATGCCAACAGGCATATGTAGAAGTGATGATTGTCTTTTTGTTTTTTTTAATACTGCCTCCTGTGGTTAAACATTGATATAAGCATTGAGCATCCGCTCAACAAGATAGCTTGCTAGTTCCACAACAAGTCAGAAACAAGAGGTATGCCTTTTTCCGATAAAAAAAGAGTGTGGCTTCAAATCCCAGCCGTGGCAAGAATGCCTCAGCATGTCTGTTGGTATGAATGTATCTGGGGCATACAGACAAGAACATGTGTTTTTGGAAGAAAATTACCATTCAAGGCTAATGAGGAACGCTTCACGAATTTGCGTGTCATCCTTGCGCAGGGGCCATGCTAATCTTCTCTGTATCGTTCCAATTTTAGTATATGTGATGCCAGAGCAACACAATGAGTAGTGAGTGTTGTGCTCCACTTGTTGGGCATGTGCATTAAACCACCCTGCACAGTGGTTGAAAGGCAGAAAAGATTTTGAGTCATTTGGGTTTTTTCTGGATCAAAACTTTTTTTTCTTTGCCTGTATGCTGCTCCTTTAGACAGGTCACTGTAAGACATAATTAAACAGCTCAATGTATTGACAGGTTCAATTTTATTTTTGTAAGGAAGTTAGGAATTGCAGGTCTTGCACGTCACACAAATGCATTGTGGGAAGTTTTAGAGCAATGTTGTTTCAGCCAATTAGAAGGCTAAAGACATAAGTTACTAAAAGTGTCACCTTTAACAACCCTGCTTTCAGAGATTGCTACAGGGATTGTTTTTTCTTTTTTTACTTTTCAGACGTTTATTTGCATGTAAATAAATGAAAACTCTTTCTGGATTGACTGAGTCCATTGCTGATGTGTGGGCACAGCTTGCCGTCTCAGAGGTATTGCAATGCGTCTTCATTCGCTGTAATTGTTTACTATTTACTTAATCTATGTGTTTTAGGTGTCACTAGGTGCTGTGGCTTGGCTGGTGAAAGTGCCTTTCCAGTAAACAGGAGATCCTGGGTACAAATCCCAGCAGTGCCTGCTCTGGGACAACCCGACCAAATTCAAAGTAACTGCTTTTACATAGCTCCAGACTGACTCAGATAAAATCTACAAAGCTTGCCGGGTTCTCGTTATCATAAGTGCTTGTCTAGTTTACGGTAAAGTCACATATGCAAAAATATTTTGTTATTTGTTTAATTTTTTTTTACACGTTTTTATATGTCCAAATGATGCATTTTTACTTCTGTCTGCTTTTTACATGATTGATTTCCTGATCTGAGAGGTAAAAATAAGAGCGATATCATGTCTTCTGTAATACTGCTACACCCAGTGGAGACCTGTGGTAAAGACCAGAAAATTTCTGAACATTCTGGACCTCCTCTTGGTAGATATAAAGCTGGAAGTCCCACTGCTCAGACAGAAAGCAACAGTGAAGAGGAAAGAGACCAGAACAGAAATTCATCTCTCAACAAGAAGAGCAAACACTAAACACTCTGAAGATGCTGTGCTCTCCTGGATTCCCAGTCTGCACTCACTCCGTTCATAGGCTTCTACGAGCCTGTTCGATGCCTGTGGCCTGAAATCAGACCTCTGCTCCACCATCAGCACCTCCTGCGGAGAAGCACAGCAGTCTGCAGATGGTGGAGAAAGTTTTGGGTTACAGGAGGATTTTTTTAGTGACCTTATTGCAATAGTCAAACACCAGAATTAGGTTTTTTTGTTAAAGAAAAATTTTTTTTTCCAAGGCAGACAATTGCATGAGGGTCAGCAGCAAGTGAATGAAAAATGCTGGCTGTTTCTGCTGTGTCAGGGGCAATTTATTCACTATATACTAACATGGAGAAGCTGCATTTCAATTTTCTGCTGCAAAAGTCTGGAACAACTTTCTGAGGCCTTGAGACAGGCCTCTACTCCAAAGACAATGTTTAAATCTACGCTGAAAACAGTTCTGTTTAACTGTGCATTTGATTAATTACTCTTATTATCTGTTTATTATTTTTTTAAAATCTTTTTAAACATTTTCTTTCTATGTTTTGTGATTTTAATGCATTTTTTTCCTTCTTGTAAAGCACTTTGAATTCCATTTTGTATGAATTATGCTATACAAATAAACTTGCCCAGCCTTGCGTTGCCCTGCCTATGTCAAAGCCAAGAAGCCAGGCAAAGCCTGCTCAAAAACTCAGATGAGTTGGTTTAGGCTTGGAAAAGCAAAGTGGCACTTTTGCCGTCTAAATGGAGATGAACCAATTCAACTTAATGTTTTTCATAATGCAGTCTTGTCTACTGTGAAAAAGCAAACTTTCATGCATTGGTGGTATAGTGGATAGCATAGCTGCTTGCCATGCAGTTGACCTGGGTTCGATTCCCAGCCAATGCAAGAATGTGATTAGTTGTAGGAGCTATCAATAGGGAGCGACTGCTTTGGATCAATGCAGATTTTTGCAAAAGTGGGTAAAATCCAAACTGAATATGCTACACTTAGTTATATTTGCTGAGGATTTGATGTTTTAAAAGCTTCATGCATCTTGTGAAAGTAACAACAGCAACGTGGGTACTTTGTGTTGTTGTCCTGGCAAAATATATAAACTCAGTCCATCAAAAACTGAGAACTAGCGGTCTTGAGCACAAACAAAGACAGCACCCAATTCCCTGACCGGAATCGAACCCGGACCGCGGCGGTGAAAGCGCCAAATCCTAGCCATTAGACCATCAGGGAATTGCTGGTAACCACTCTCCCGTGGGTTGCCTTTTTTTAAGGAGGCGTACATGTGAAAGATCCTGGCCATTTCTTCTGTCTCATAACCTGGATTAAAATACCAGTGCCTTGAAGCAAAGGCTAATGCTATACCATACCAATTTAGTTTGGCAATCACATCGTAAGCCTTGTTTAGTGCCTGGCAGTGGTCTCGGTCACCTTCCAAATGAGCGCATTGATTAAAAAGGCCTTTACTTGACCTTTTTCAACTTCATTACAAGTAAACATAAGCTTGCATTAATATGTTAGACACAATCTAAACCTGCTTTCTCCCATTTCTCACTCCAGGTACTTCATTAGTTTTTTTTTAAAGGTATTAAGCCAACAGGCATGTGTAGAAGTGATGATTGTCTTAGTGTTTTGTTTTTTAATACTGCCTCCTGTGGTTAAACATTGTATAAGCATTGAGCATCCGCTCAACAAGATAGCTCTGCTAGTTCCACAACAAGTCAGAAACAAGAGGTATGCCTTTTTCCGATAAAAAAAGAGTGTGGCTTCAAATCCCAGCCGTGGCAAGAATGCCTCAGCATGTCTGTTGGTATGAATGTATCTGGGGCATACAGACAAGAACATGTGTTTTTGGAAGAAAATTACCATTCAAGGCTAATGAGGAACGCTTCACGAATTTGTGTCATCCTTGCGCAGGGGCCATGCTAATCTTCTCTGTATCGTTCCAATTTTAGTATATGTGATGCCAGAGCAACACAATGAATAGTGAGTGTTGTGCTCCACTTGTTGGGCATGTGCATTACACCACCCTGCACAGTGGTTGAAAGGCAGAAAGGATTTTGAGTCAATTGGGTTTTTCTGGATCAAAACTTTTTTTTCTTTGCCTGTATGCTGCTCCTTTAGACAGGTCACTGTAAGACATAATTAAACAGCTCAATGTATTGACAGGGTTCAATTTTATTTTTGTAAGGAAGTTACGAATTGCAGGTCTTGCACGTCACACAAATGCATTGTGGGAAGTTTTAGAGCAATTTTGTCTCAGCCAATTAGAAGGCTAAAGACATAAGTTACTAAAAGTGTCACCTTTAACAACCCTGCTTTCAGAGATTGCTACAGGGATTGTTTTTCTTTTTTACTTTTCAGACGTTTATTTGCATGTAAATAAATGAAAACTCTTTCTGGATTGACTGAGTCCATTGTTGATGTGTGGGCACAGCTTGCCGTCTCAGAGGTATTGCAATGCGTCTTCATTCGCTGTAATTGTTTACTATTTGCTTAATCTATGTGTTTCAGGTGTCACTTAGTGCTGTGGCTTAGCTGGTGAAAGTGCCTTTCCAGTAAACAGGAGATCCTGGGTACAAATCACAGCAGTGCCTGCTCTGGGACAACCCGACCAAATTCAAAGTAACTGCTTTTACATAGCTCCAGACTGATTCAGATAAAATCTACAAAGCTTGCCAAGTTCTCGTTATCATAAGTGCTTGTCTAGTTTACGGTAAAGTCACATATGCAAAAATATTTTGTTATTTGTTTAATTTTTTTTACACGTTTTATATGTCCGAATGATGCATTTTTACTTCAGTCTGCTTTTACAGATTGATTTCCTGATCTGAGAGGTAAAAATAAGAGCGATATCATGTCTTCTGTAATACAGCTACACCCAGTGGAGACCTGTGGTAAAGACCAGAAATTTTCTGAACATTCTGGACCTCCTCTTGGTAGAATATAAAGCTGAGAAAGTCCCACTGCTCAGACAGAAAGCAACAGTGAAGAGGAAAGAGACCAGAACAGAAATTCATCTCTCAACAAGAAGAGCAAACACTAAACACTCTGAAGATGCTGTGCTCTCCTGGATTCCAGTCTGCACTCACTCCGTTCATAGGCTTCTACGAGCCTGTTCAATGCCTGTGACCTGAAATCAGACCTCTGCTCCACCATCAGCACCTCCTGCGGAGAAGCACAGCAGTCTGCACATGGTGGAGAAAGTTTTGGGTTACAGGAGGATTTTTTAGTGACCTTATTGCAATAGTCAAACACCAGAATTAGGTTTTTGTTAAAGAATTTTTTTTTATGGCAGACAATTGCATGAGGGTCAGCAGCAAGTGAATGAAAAATGCTGTCTGTTTCTGCTGTGTCAGGGGCAATTTATTCACTGTATACTAAACATGGAGAAGCTGCATTTCAATTTTATGCTGCAAAAGTCTGGAACAAACTTTTGAGGCCTTGAGACAGGCCTCTACTCCAAAGACAATGTTTAAATCTACACTGAAAACAGTTCTGTATAACTGTGCTTTTGATTAATTACTCTTATTATCTGTTTATTATTTTTTTAATCTTTTTAAACATTTTGTTTCTATGTTTTGTGAATTTAATGCATTTTTTTCCTTCTTGTAAAGCACTTTGAATTCCATTTTGTATGAATTGTGCTATACAAACAAACTTGCCTTGCGTTGCCCTGCCTATGTCAAAGCCAAGAAGCCAGGCAAAGCCTGCTCAAAAACTTAGATGAGTTGGTTTAGGCTTGGAAAAGCAAAGTGGCACTTTTGCTGTCTAAATGGAGATGAACCACTTCAACTTAATGTTTTTCATAATGCAGTCTTGTCTACTGTGAAAAGGCAAACTTTCATGCATTGGTGGTATAGTGGATAGCATAGCTGCTTGCCATGCAGTTGACCTGGGTTCGATTCCCACCCAATGCAAGAATGTGATTAGTTGTAGGAGCTATCAATAGGGAGCGACTGCTTTGGATCAATGCAGATTTTTGCACAAGTGGGTAAAATCCAAACTGAATATGCTACACTAGTTATATTTGCTGAGATTTGATGTTTTAAAAGCTTCATGCATCTCGTGAAAGTAACAACAGCAACGTGGGACTTTGTGTTGTTGTCCGGGCAAAACATATAAACCCAGTCCATCAAAAACTGAGAACTAGCGGTCTTGAACACAAACAAAGACAGCACCCAATTCCCTGACCGGGAATCAAACCCGGGCCGCGGCGGTGGAAGCGCCGAATCCTAGCCATTAGACCATCAGGGAATTGCTGTTCTGTCTCATAACCTGGATTAAAATACCAGTGCCTTGAAGCAAAGGCTAATGCTATACCATACCAATTTAGTTTGGCAATCACATCGTAAGCCTTGTTTAGTGCCTGGCAGTGGTCTCGGTCACCTTCCAAATGAGCGCATTGATTAAAAAGGCCTTTACTTGACCTTTTTCAACTTCATTACAAGTAAACATAAGCTTGCATTAATATGTTAGACACAATCTAAACCTGCTTTCTCCCATTTCTCACTCCAGGTACTTCATTAGTTTTTTTTTAAAGGTATTAATGCCAACAGGCATGTGTAGAAGTGATGATTGTCTTTTTGTTTTTTTAATACTGCCTCCTGTGGTTAAACATTGATATAAGCATTGAGCATCCGCTCAACAAGATAGCTCTGCTAGTTCCACAACAAGTCAGAAACAAGAGGTATGCCTTTTTCCGATAAAAAAAGAGTGTGGCTTCAAATCCCAGCCGTGGCAAGAATGCCTCAGCATGTCTGTTCACCGAATGTATCTGGGGCATACAGACAAGAACATGTGTTTTTGGAAGAAAATTACCATTCAAGGCTAATGAGGAACGCTTCACGAATTTGCGTGTCATCCTTGCGCAGGGGCCATGCTAATCTTCTCTGTATCGTTTCAATTTTAGTATATGTGATGCCAGAGCAACACAATAAGTAGTGAGTGTTGTGCTCCACTTGTTGGGCATGTGCATTACACCACCCTGCACAGTGGTTGAAAGGCAGAAAGGATTTTGAGTCATTTGGGTTTTTCTGGATCAAATTTTTTTTTCTTTGCCTGTATGCTGCTCCTTTAGACAGGTCACTGTAAGACATAATTAAACAGCTCAATGTATTGACAGGGTTCAATTTTATTTTTGTAAGGAAGTTACGAATTGCAGGTCTTGCACGTCACACAAATGCATTGTGGGAAGTTTTAGAGCAATGTTGTTTCAGCCAATTAGAAGGCTAAAGACATAAGTTACTAAAAGTGTCACCTTTAACAACCCTGCTTTCAGAGATTGCTACAGGGATTGTTTTTCTTTTTTACTTTTCAGACGTTTATTTGCATGTAAATAAATGAAAACTCTTTCTGGATTGACTGAGTCCATTGTTGATGTGTGGGCACAGCTTGCCGTCTCAGAGGTATTGCAATGCGTCTTCATTCGCTGTAATTGTTTACTATTTGCTTAATCTATGTGTCTTAGGTGTCTCTAAGTGCTGTGGCTTGGCTGGTGAAAGTGCCTTTCCAGTAAACAGGAGATCCTGGGTACAAATCACAGCAGTGCCTGCTCTGGGACAACCCGACCAAATTCAAAGTAACTGCTTTTACATAGCTCCAGACTGACTCAGATAAAATCTACAAAGCTTGCCGGGTTCTCGTTATCATAAGTGCTTGTCTAGTTTACGGTAAAGTCACATATGCAAAAATATTTTGTTATTTGTTTAATTTTTTTTTACACGTTTTATATGTCCGAATGATGCATTTTTACTTCAGTCTGCTTTTACAGATTGATTTCCTGATCTGAGAGGTAAAAATAAGAGCGATATCATGTCTTCTGTAATACAGCTACACCCAGTGGAGACCTGTGGTAAAGACCAGAAATTTTCTGAACATTCTGGACCTCCTCTTGGTAGAATATAAAGCTGAGAAAGTCCCACTGCTCAGACAGAAAGCAACAGTGAAGAGGAAAGAGACCAGAACAGAAATTCATCTCTCAACAAGAAGAGCAAACACTAAACACTCTGAAGATGCTGTGCTCTCCTGGATTCCAGTCTGCACTCACTCCGTTCATAGGCTTCTACGAGCCTGTTCAATGCCTGTGACCTGAAATCAGACCTCTGCTCCACCATCAGCACCTCCTGCGGAGAAGCACAGCAGTCTGCAGATGGTGGAGAAAGTTTTGGGTTACAGGAGGATTTTTTAGTGACCTTATTGCAATAGTCAAACACCAGAATTAGGTTTTTTGTTAAAGAAAATTTTTTTTCCAAGGCAGACAATTGCATGAGGGTCAGCAGCAAGTGAATGAAAAATGCTGGCTGTTTCTGCTGTGTCAGGGGCAATTTATTCACTGTATACTAAACATGGAGAAGCTGCATTTCAATTTTCTGCTGCAAAAGTCTGGAACAAACTTTCTGAGGCCTTTGAGACAGGCCTCTACTCCAAAGACAATGTTTAAATCTACCCTGAAAACTGTTCTGTTTAACTGTGCTTTTGATTAATTACTCTTATTATCTGTTTATTATTTTTTTAATCTTTTTAAACATTTTGTTTCTATGTTTTGTGATTTTAATGCATTTTTTTCCTTCTTGTAAAGCACTTTGAATTCCATTTTGTATGAATTGTGCTATACAAATAAACTTGCCTTGCCTTGCGTTGCCCTGCCTATGTCAAAGCCAAGAAGCCAGGCAAAGCCTGCTCAAAAACTTAGATGAGTTGGTTTAGGCTTGGATAAGCAAAGTGGCACTTTTGCTGTCTAAATGGAGATGAACCACTTCAACTTAATGTTTTTCATAATGCAGTCTTGTCTACTGTGAAAAGGCAAACTTTCATGCATTGGTGGTATAGTGGATAGCATAGCTGCTTGCCATGCAGTTGACCTGGGTTCAATTTCCAGCCAATGCAAGAATGTGATTAGTTGTAGGAGCTATCAATAGGGAGCGACTGCTTTGGATCAATGCAGATTTTTGCAAAAGTGGGTAAAATCCAAACTGAATATGCTACACTAGTTATATTTGCTGAGATTTGATGTTTTAAAAGCTTCATGCATCTTGTGAAAGTAACAACAGCAACGTGGGACTTTGTGTTGTTGTCCTGGCAAAATATATAAACTCAGTCCATCAAAAACTGAGAACTAGCGGTCTTGAGCACAAACAAAGACAGCACCCAATTCCCTGACCAGGAATCGAACCCGGACCGCGGCGGTGAAAGCGCCGAATCCTAGCCATTAGACCATCAGGGAATTGCTGGTAACCACTCTCCCGTGGGTGCCTTTTTTAAGGAGGCGTACATGTGAAAGATCCTGGCCATTTCTTCTGTCTCATAACCTGGATTAAATAACAGTGCCTTGAAGCAAAGGCTAATGCTATACCATACCAATTTAGTTTGGCAATCACATCGTAAGCCTTGTTTAGTGCCTGGCAGTGGTCTCGGTCACCTTCCAAATGAGCGCATTGATTAAAAAGGCCTTTACTTGACCTTTTTCAACTTCATTACAAGTAAACATAAGCTTGCATTAATATGTTAGACACAATCTAAACCTGCTTTCTCCCATTTCTCACTCCAGGTACTTCATTAGTTTTTTTTTAAAGGTATTAATGCCAACAGGCATGTGTAGAAGTGATGATTGTCTTTTTGTTTTTTAATACTGCCTCCTGTGGTTAAACATTGATAAGCATTGAGCATCCGCTCAACAAGATAGCTCTGCTAGTTCCACAACAAGTCAGAAACAAGAGGTATGCCTTTTTCCGATAAAAAAAGAGTGTGGCTTCAAATCCCAGCCGTGGCAAGAATGCCTCAGCATGTCTGTTGGTATGAATGTATCTGGGGCATACAGACAAGAACATGTGTTTTTGGAAGAAAATTACCATTCAAGGCTAATGAGGAACGCTTCACGAATTTGCGTGTCATCCTTGCGCAGGGGCCATGCTAATCTTCTCTGTATCGTTCCAATTTTAGTATATGTGATGCCAGAGCAACACAATGAGTAGTGAGTGTTGTGCTCCACTTGTTGGGCATGTGCATTACACCACCCTGCACAGTGGTTGAAAGGCAGAAAGGATTTTGAGTCATTTGGGTTTTTCTGGATCAAAACTTTTTTTTCTTTGCCTGTATGCTGCTCCTTTAGACAGGTCACTGTAAGACATAATTAAACAGCTCAATGTATTGACAGGGTTCAATTTTATTTTTGTAAGGAAGTTAGGAATTGCAGGTCTTGCACGTCACACAAATGCATTGTGGGAAGTTTTAGAGCAATGTTGTTTCAGCCAATTAGAAGGCTAAAGACATAAGTTACTAAAAGTGTCACCTTTAACAACCCTGCTTTCAGAGATTGCTACAGGGATTGTTTTTCTTTTTTACTTTTCAGACGTTTATTTGCATGTAAATAAATGAAAACTCTTTCTGGATTGACTGAGTCCATTTGTTGATGTGTGGGCACAGCTTGCCGTCTCAGAGGTATTGCAATGCCTTCATTCGCTGTAATTGTTTACTATTTGCTTAATCTATGTGTTTTAGGTGTCACTAAGTACTGTGGCTTGGCTGGTGAAAGTGCCTTTCCAGTAAACAGGAGATCCTGGGTACAAATCCCAGCAGTGCCTGCTCTGGGACAACCCGACCAAATTCAAAGTAACTGCTTTTACATAGCTCCAGACTGACTCAGATAAAATCTACAAAGCTTGCCGGGTTCTCGTTATCATAAGTGCTTGTCTAGTTTACGGTAAAGTCACATATGCAAAAATATTTTGTTATTTGTTTATTTTTTTTTACACGTTTTATATGTCCGAATGATGCATTTTTACTTCAGTCTGCTTTTACAGATTGATTTCCTGATCTGAGAGGTAAAAATAAGAGCGATATCATGTCTTCTGTAATACAGCTACACCCAGTGGAGACCTGTGGTAAAGACCAGAAAATTTCTGAACATTCTGGACCTCCTCTTGGTAGAATATAAAGCTGAGAAAGTCCCACTGCTCAGACAGAAAGCAACAGTGAAGAGGAAAGAGACCAGAACAGAAATTCATCTCTCAACAAGAAGAGCAAACACTAAACACTCTGAAGATGCTGTGCTCTCCTGGATTCCAGTCTGCACTCACTCCGTTCATAGGCTTCTACGAGCCTGTTCGATGCCTGTGGCCTGAAATCAGACCTCTGCTCCACCATCAGCACCTCCTGCGGAGAAGCACAGCAGTCTGCAGATGGTGGAGAAACTCAGATGAGTTGGTTTAGGCCTTCCTTCGTGGCATCAGTCACAACCTTCGTGGAGGACAACTAAACTTGTAAAATTGTTATTGTGTATTATGTAAAATATGTAAAAAATTTATTGTAAATAAACAGTTGCACTACAGAAAATAATTGGTTTTAGTCATTTTTATCCCATGGCTCATATAAAAAATTCTGATATTTTAATTTTTTTTTGATATTTTATGTAAAAATTCTGATATTTTATGTAAAAAATTTATCGTAAATAAACAGTTGCACTACAGAAAAATTGCTTTTAGTCTTAAAAATTTTTATCGTGCAAAAATTTTTATCGTGCTTTTAGTCATTTAAATTTTTATCGTAAATAAAATTTAAATGACTAAAAGCACAATAAAAATTTTTATCGTGCAAAAATTTTATCGTGCTTTTAGTCATTTAAATTTTTTTTTTTATCTTTTTATCTTTTTTTAAATAAACAGTTACGCCCAGGTTGCAGTTTTTCAAATGTCCGTGGTTTATCGTGCAACATTTTTTATCGTGCTTTTAGTCATTTAATTTTTTTTTATCTTTTTATCTTTTTTTAAATAAACAGTTGCGCCCAGGTTGCAGTTTTTCAAATGTCCGTGGTTTATCGTGCGACACTTTTTATTGTGCTTTTAGTCATTTAAATTTTTTTTATCTTTTTATCTTTTTTTAAATAAACAGTTGCTTTTTATCTTTTTTTAAAAAACAGTTGCGCCCAGGTTGCAGTTCTTCAAATGTCCGTGGCTGAAATGTCCGAGTCACCGTGGCTCAAATATCCTAGCTTGCAGTTTTTTGGCTCAAATGTCCGTGGCTGAAATATCCGTGGCTGAAATGTCCGTTCACTGTGTAGAAGTGATGATTGTCTTAGTGTTTTGTTTTTTAATACTTCACTCTGAAGATGCTGTGCTCTCCTGGATTCCAGTCTGCACTCACTCCGTTCATAGGCTTCTACGAGCCTGTTCGATGCCTGTGGCCTGAAATCAGACCTCTGCTCCACCATCAGCACCTCCTGCGGAGAAGCACAGCAGTCTGCAGATGGTGGAGAAAGTTTTGGGTTACAGGAGGATTTTTTTAGTGACCTTATTGCAACAGTCAAACACCAGAATTAGGTTTTTTGTTAAAGAAAAATTTTTTTCCAAGGCAGACAATTGCATGAGGGTCAGCAGCAAGTGAATGAAAAATGCTGGCTGTTTCTGCTGTGTCAGGGGCAATTTATTCACTGTATACTAAACATGGAGAAGCTGCATTTCAATTTTCTGCTGCAAAAGTCTGGAACAAACTTTCTGAGGCCTTGAGACAGGCCTCTACTCCAAAGACAATGTTTAAATCTACGCTGAAAACAGTTCTGTTTAACTGTGCATTTGATTAATTACTCTTATTATCTGTTTATTATTTTTTAAAATCTTTTTAAACATTTTCTTTCTATGTTTTGTGATTTTAATGCATTTTTTTCCTTCTTGTAAAGCACTTTGAATTCCATTTTGTATGAATTGCGCTATACAAATAAACTTGCCCTGCCTTGCGTTGCCCTGCCTATGTCAAAGCCAAGAAGCCAGGCAAAGCCTGCTCAAAAACTCAGATGAGTTGGTTTAGGCTTGGAAAAGCAAAGTGGCACTTTTGCTGTCTAAATGGAGATGAACCACTTCAACTTAATGTTTTTCATAATGCAGTCTTGTCTACTGTGAAAAAGCAAACTTTCATGCATTGGTGGTATAGTGGATAGCATAGCTGCTTGCCATGCAGTTGACCTGGGTTCGATTCCCAGCCAATGCAAGAATGTGATTAGTTGTAGGAGCTATCAATAGGAAGCGACTGCTTTGGATCAATTCAGATTTTTGCAAAAGTGGGTAAAATCCAAACTGAATATGCTACACTAGTTATATTTGCTGAGATTTGATGTTTTAAAAGCTTCATGCATCTTGTGAAAGTAACAACAGCAACGTGGGACTTTGTGTTGTTGTCCTGGCAAAATATATAAACTCAGTCCATCAAAAACTGAGAACTAGCGGTCTTGAACACAAACAAAAACAGCACCCAATTCCCTGACCGGGAATCGAACCCGGACCGCGGCGGTGAAAGCGCCGAATCCTAGCCATTAGACCATCAGGGAATTGCTGGTAACCACGCTCCCGTGGGTGCCTTTTTTAAGGAGGCGTACATGTGAAAGATCCTGGCCTTTTCTTCTGTCTCATAACCTGGATTAAAATACCAGTGCATTGAAGCAAAGGCTAATGCTATACCATACCAATTTAGTTTGGCAATCACATCGTAAGCCTTGTTTAGTGCCTGGCAGTGGTCTCGGTCACCTTCCAAATGAGTGCATTGATTAAAAAGGCCTTTACTTGACCTTTTTCAACTTCATTACAAGTAAACATAAGCTTGCATTAATATGTTAGACACAATCTAAACCTGCTTTCTCCCATTTCTCACTCCAGGTACTTCATTAGTTTTTTTTTTTAAGGTATTAATGCCAACAGGCATGTGTAGAAGTGATGATTGTCTTTTTGTTTTTTTAATACTGCCGCCTGTGGTTAAACATTGATATAAGCATTGAGCATCCGCTCAACAAGATAGCTCTGCTAGTTCCACAACAAGTCAGAAACAAGAGGTATGCCTTTTTCCGATAAAAAAAGAGTGTGGCTTCAAATCCCAGCCGTGGCAAGAATGCCTCAGCATGTCTGTTGGTATGAATGTATCTGGGGCATACAGACAAGAACATGTGTTTTTGGAAGATATTTACCATTCAAGGCTAATGAGGAACGCTTCACGAATTTGCGTGTCATCCTTGCGCAGGGGCCATGCTAATCTTCTCTGTATCGTCCCAATTTTAGTATATGTGATGCCAGAGCAACACAATGAGTAGTGAGTGTTGTGCTCCACTTGTTGGGCATGTGCATTACCCACCCTGCACAGTGGTTGAAAGGCAGAAAGGATTTTGAGTCATTTGTGTTTTCTGGATCAAAACTTTTTTTTCTTTGCCTGTATGCTGCTCCTTTAGACAGGTCACTGTAAGACATAATTAAACAGCTCAATGTATTGACAGGGTTCAATTTTATTTTTGTAAGGAAGTTAGGAATTGCAGGTCTTGCACGTCACACAAATGCATTGTTGGAAGTTTTAGAGCAATGTTGTTTCAGCCAATTAGAAGGCTAAAGACATAAGTTACTAAAAGTGTCACCTTTAACAACCCTGCTTTCAGAGATTGCTACAGGGATTGTTTTTCTTTTTTACTTTTCAGACGTTTATTTGCATGTAAATAAATGAAAACTCTTTCTGGATTGACTGAGTCCATTGCTGATGTGTGGGCACAGCTTGCCGTCTCAGAGGTTTTGCAATGCGTCTTCATTCGCTGTAATTGTTTACTATTTGCTTAATCTATGTGTTTTAGGTGTCACTAAGTGCTGTGGCTTGGCTGGTGAAAGTGCCTTTCCAGTAAACAGGAGATCCTGGGTACAAATCCTAGCAGTGCCTGCTCTGGGACAACCCGACTAAATTCAAAGTAACTGCTTTTACATAGCTCCAGACTGACTCAGATAAAATCTACAAAGCTTGCCGGGTTCTCGTTATCATAAGTGCTTGTCTAGTTTACGGTAAAGTCACATATGAAAAAATATTTTGTTATTTGTTTAATTTTTTTTTACACGTTTTATATGTCCGAATGATGCATTTTTACTTCAGTCTGCTTTTACAGATTGATTTCCTGATTTGAGAGGTAAAAATAAGAGCGATATCATGTCTTCTGTAATACAGCTACACCCAGTGGAGACCTGTGGTAAAGACCAGTAAATTTCTGAACATTCTGGACCTCCTCTTGGTAGAATATAAAGCTGAGAAAGTCCCACTGCTCAGACAGAAAGCAACAGTGAAGAGGAAAGAGACCAGAACAGAAATTCATCTCTCAACAAGAAGAGCAAACACTAAACACTCTGAAGATGCTGTGCTCTCCTGGATTCCAGTCTGCACTCACTCCGTTCATAGGCTTCTACGAGCCTGTTCGATGCCTGTGGCCTGAAATCAGACCTCTGCTCCACCATCAGCACCTCTTGCGGAGAAGCACAGCAGTCTGCAGATGGTGGAGAAAGTTTTGGGTTACAGGAGGATTTTTTTAGTGACCTTATTGCAATAGTCAAACACCAGAATTAGGTTTTTTGTTAAAGAAAAAAAATTTTCCAAGGCAGACAATTGCATGAGGGTCAGCAGCAAGTGAATGAAAAATGCTGGCTGTTTCTGCTGTGTCAGGGGCAATGTATTCACTGTATACTAAACATGGAGAAGCTGCATTTCAATTTTCTGCTGCAAAAGTCTGGAACAAACTTTCTGAGGCCTTGAGACAGGCCTCTACTCCAAAGACAATGTTTAAATATACGC